>JAMZAV010000210.1:1200000-1877641 GCA_024449915.1 Sweltsa coloradensis | reverse complement strand
TTTTTTTTTTTTTTCTTTTTCTTTTTTTTCCCTTTTCTTTTCTTTTTTCCTTACGTTTTTTTCATTACTTTTTTATATTTGATTTATTAATTAATTGCATTTAATATCCTTTTTATTTGTAACTAAAATTGTTGTGTTTTATTGCATTGTTGTTGTTATATTACTTTTTCAAATATTTACTTAAATGTAGTTCATTGTTGTGTCTGCATCTATGTAATTAGATTTATTTAGTTGTCCTCCTTTGTAAATCAGTTTTTATAACTGAATAGGATAGGCGTTAAATAAATAATAAATAATAATAAAATGTATATTACATTTGCGTCTCCTGTGGCAGAGTGAAATAGATATTTATCAATTGTGTAAAGTGGAAATACTGGCTTCACCAGAATTGTGCTTGTCTTGAAAACTGAGTTGGCTCAACACATCGGTCCATGACAAATAAGCTGTTCCTAGCACAACCTAACAATATGCCACATTATATTTTCCAATTTGAAACTAGAAACATAACAGGCCCTATGATAATAATGCAAGTACTTTCAATAGCAAATATTTTTTTCCGTTAAGATATCTGGAGGAGTAGTGCAATGGAAACAATGATGAATTGTTATTTTTAGTTATTGTTGAGAATAAGTTACTATACTAAATATGCCAGCAGTATGCACGAGAGGTAGCAGCCCGAACGTCGATCACATCGTCTTCAAACAATACAGGTAGACTTTTCAAATCGGCAGGATTTGATACAGTATCAATGAATTAGGAAGATGTACACAACAGAAATGGTGGCAATAAGCAATCTTTATTGCATCTGACATTCTTTAATTTCGTCAAGTTTTATAAATCAACGAATTGATTTCAAGCATGTTGTCAAATGCAAATTGTATTATTCGATTAATGTCAAAGATATTAAATATAAATACAGTTATCTGAAAATTGGGAATTTAAAATAATAAGTTAATCACAGTTCCATTGACGTGGGGACAATTTCGTTTTGCAAACATAATTTCCATGGTTCATCAAGATCTTGAGTCGAATTCGTAATTTAAAGTTTGTAAAAATAGCGGCGAGAAAGTTGTGAACCCGTATCGCCTCAACAAAATGCACCTTACATTCTCAAGAAACTCGTGACGAATCTCATGAGCAACTTCGGTTCTTGAGTCTGCACATAATGACCAGCTCCGGGGATGTTGATGAACACTGCTTTCGAGAACCGTTGACCAATTTTCCTGACCTCTTTGTCAGTAAAGCGCAACTCGGCACCTCCGTGTAGAAAAGCCACCTGCTTGTGACACTCCCCTGTGGTGCTCATAACTGGAGGCAATGCGAGTCCAAGAAACTTATCGGTAATTGTACGCAAGTTCAGTCGCCACTTCAAGGTGGCATTGCCGTTCTCGTCGTCCATGCGCACGACGTTTTGCACGATGATGAAGCGAGCAATATCGTCGTTCACCTCTCGTGATAGTACGTCCTCCATGTGTCTGCGAGCGGCTGTCATCGATGTGTATTTGCTTGGTAGGCGAACATCCCTGAGCATTTTCAAGCGAGCTGCAGTCTTCATGTGGAACTCGCTTATCTTAGTCGGGGACGCATCGACAACCACCAGGCGATCAATAGACAGGGGCTGTAATAGACATTCGATGGGTTAATATATTGTTCCAAGGAACATCATCAACAATTTACTTACAAGATGGATAAATATTAACAATATGGTCAATATGTTGACTCTGTCTCAAGTAAAATTTTAAATGATTTCTAATTATAACAACAATACCAACAGAACAACCCAGACACAGTGATACAATCACATCTCACAACGTTTTCTAATACGCTTCCCGGTTCCTTCAGAGTCATACAGTGCAACAACCAACAGGCAACTGCCATGCCCTTGCGTCAATGTCTGGAGCCACATATGACGTCCTACGCAGCCCTACGCTCAATTTGCGGTCAGCCGAAGAGGAGATTCAATACTCTACGTCACTGCAATAATTACTTGCAAACAAATACTTACATATCGCACCACCATATCTAACGCAACGAGACCTCCCATGCCATGACCAATAAGACAGGCGCGCTCAATCTTCATGTCGTTATAAACCCTTTTTAACATCCCCCACTTAGCGTAGCTCTTTTTGGTTGGAAGGGAACTTCGCCAGGGTTTACGAAATCCACCGCATACACTTTAGATCGTCCGAGTATGCACCTTTCGCGAATTTTTGCCAGTGATCCTTCGAGTCGAAAACGTCGGCATTAAATCACGGGGGCGGGTTTTGGCCCATAGCGGGGGGATCTTCTAGGACATGTACCTAGACGCACGGGATTTTTGCTTCCATTTTTAATTAAATCAATCAATGTATAACAAAAAAAAATCTTTTAGATCAAAACTCGAGTAAAAATCAAAAATCAGCAGTATAAAATAAAAATTGAATTGAACATTTTAAATTTGGGAAATTTTGAAAAAAAATCATTTTTCTTTAAAAACATTAAACAACAGGTTCCATTATCCATCCCTTTCAATTTTTAATTTGGACAGTTAAAAGGCAATTTCGTTGCAGTACTGTACTGTTGCACCATTTAGATCATAACCAACTCAAAAATTCAGACGTTAAAAAAGTTACCGTCCGGTGGTCTATAGTTGGCTAAGGCGCCTCCCGGGAATTATAGGGGTGAGATGTACATTGGCTCTTTTTGGGGCCCGAAATTGATTTTGGGTTTTGAAATAAAAAGAAACCATTCACTCAAAAAATTCTGGGTGTTCTTAATTTTTTACCCGCCATTTTGGAAAAATGGCCCCCTAGACTTTTCAAAAAACGATTAAAAATATGCAATTATATTTTTAAAATACGAAAAAAATTGGGTGTACAAATTGACTATAAGTAAAAAAAAAAAATACAATAACCCGAAAAAATTTTTTTAAAATACTTAAATTTTTTTTTAAAATGCAGTTGATTTTGTATTTTTGGGGTCTATTTAGGCGAAAAAAGGGCCCAAAAAAAGAGTTTTTAGAGTGAGAAAATATCGATGATAAAAAAAATTTAAAAAAATTTTAAAACGGGCTTAATTAATTTTGAAGCCATCTTAAAAAATATGACCGCTAAAAAAGTTTTTTTATTAGTTTTCAGCTAAATTAAAAATTTTACGAAAAATAAATGACGATAAATATCAATTTGAAAAAATTTTGTATTAACCTTAAGGATGACCTTCTGGGCCCTAATTAATTTGTAAAGATATAGTTTTTTTTTCGTCGTTTTTTAGTTTGTAATTTGCTGCAACAATTTTTTTTCATTTTCTTAAAAATGCGAAATGGGCGGGGTCTATATATACATAAAAACATATGTAAGAGCTGTTTTTTTTTATGTTTACTTTTAAATAATTTTTTAATGTTGAGTGAAATTTGCTAGCTTAAACTCAAGCGGTTGGAATACACCTTTCTTTATGAACGCGATATGCGAGGGACCCCTGAAATTTTTTAAAATCAACACGTTAGGGTATACCACAAGACCTTTTGTTACATTCTGGAAATTTTAAATGTAGCCTACAAAAAGGTTTTGATACATATACATTTTGAACTACTAATTTCTACATTTTGGGTCCTCATACTTTTATTTTATTTTTTATTTTTTAGTCTTGCTCAATTACAATTCTGATTGTGAAATGCACGTCAATACTTTTGAAAAAATTAAAATTTTAAAAATAACTTAAAGTTTAAGTAACAGTACGTACATAATTGTATTAGAGCATACAATTAAAACTTAAAGAAACACTAATCCATAACAGATACCAAAATTATAAAATTTTCCTACAAACACAGCAAGACACACAATCAAGAATAACATTTTTGATTGTGCCCAATATCAACTGTTTTCAGGGGTTACATCCATCAATAAGGGACTTGACATGTCTTCGCAAAAACTTATCTATTTAAACCCAATAATCCCTGACGTTTGAAAATCGTGGCTTTGCTAAAGGGTACAATTTAGATAATTTTTCATGCAAAAACAGCTTTTCCACGAAAACGGGCCTTTTGCATCCACACCTTATCTTTCCAATATCCCCCTTAGACCGGCAGAGAAGACTTTCACAAAAACCGAATTTTTTGGGCCAATTTAAAAACCATGATCCAGTAATGTAGAAAGTTGGGATGAGAAGAAGATAACCCTTGCTTACCCTTGCCATGGATTAGCTCTTTGATATGTGGTGCTGGTTTATGCTCCAAAATTTTGGCGGCAATTCTTCCTTCAATTTTTTTGGTCCTAAAAAAACCCCTGAGCGGGTATTTGATTTTGGTTGTTTGGGTTTCACAACCCTTTACCATATTAATTTTCTTTTTTCATTTTTTTTGTCTCCATCTTCCCGGCCCTCTCCCCAAAACGAGCACTCCTCTTTCCCACCCAGTTTAACCCATCCTATCCAACATCCTACTCCTTCCATTAACCCTGTTTTCCCCTTACGTTCCCCCCTTTGGAAAGAAAAAAACAGGGGGTAAAAAAAGGAAATTTGGAAGTTTCCCAAATTGAATGGGCAATGATAACTCTACTGTTGAGTCCCCTAAAAAACAAAACTAAAAAAAATAATTAAAGTGTTTGGGCATACATTTGGCATGTAAAGCTTTAAGATCGTAAATACCGGGCGAAATCGAAATCTCTTCCCCCAATTTCAAAAGCTTGTACAAATTTTAAATTCAGTAGACAAGTCAAGAAAAGGACAATTTCTTTTTAAAAGTCTAATTTTTTTTTCCACCCCAATCCCACCAGGGAAAACAGTAAAGTCCGAAAACACTTACATTTTTATTTTTTAAATTTCAGTCATCACTTTAAAAATTGATTTCTTTTGTGTTTGCCATGGCCAGTAATTAAAGAAAAAGTTTAAAACAGATCATACTTAAACAAAGTTATATTAAGAGTAAAAAATAGTCTGTGTCCGGGCGACATGCGTAAAGTTACAATTATGCACATCACCACACCGAACGTGAAGGGGAAATTTAAATTTGTCGGCTTCCTGTGGTATGGCGTCAAATTGGGGTTCAAAAAAGCGGGATGGTTACTGAAGGTACAATCTACTGAAACAACATTGATTCTTTTTTTACCCTTCTGAAGACTTCAAAAGTTTTTACGTAAGTTCACAGTATTGGCTAAAGTTGTGATTTACTCTCAAGTGAGATGTAAGTCTTCTGAGAAAGGGTTTTTATATTTGTTGCGCTACACTACACTACTTCACTACGTTTTTGTAGAATTTTTCCCTTTAAAATTTAGTTATGGGTTTGTAAACAATATTATTCTTCCCTGGGGGGCCCGACGTAAAAAAAGAATTCTCCAAACCCCGGGAAAAACAAACTCATTGGCAAGTCTTGAAAAGTTTTCATTCCAGGCCCTTTTCTGATGCTTGCACTATCAAGGCCCATAAAATCTAAAAATCATATCTTATACTGTTGACACGCGGGAACGGGCACCTGTTAAAGTCGTAATAAGTTGTTCTAAGCACTGACATAAAAGAGCTTTATCATTTGGAATTAGAAAGGAATCACAGTACGCCCAACAAAAAATTTAAATCTTTTTTTTGATATTGTTCTTTGGGTGAGTAAAACTTAGGTACTCTTTTTGACAGTGCCCAAACATACATTTGGAAAAAATCAAAAATAAGTCTTTTGGAAACCAAATATCGTACAGTAGCTTGCCATCTCTATTTATCTAAATATTTTAATAACAAAGTTTTTATGTTAAAAGTTGCTTCTCTATAAAAAATAGTTTGTCTTCCGGGTGATCGAGGATGCCTCCCCTTACCTTTATCTACATGCTTGAACATACGAACTGATATTTTTCAGAGAGATGATATTTTTAGAAAATTTGTGTTTTATCACACCCGTCTTGAGAAAACCGTTAGTAAGGGTCTTAATTCTCTATGTGGTCGCCCTCTCTTTTCATCGTACGTTTTGTCTTTATCGTCGTTTTGGGGAGGTCGTCAATAGAATGAAGAAAAGAGAGGTCCCGACGACGACGAAGAGCGATAGGCATATAGTTACAGGGGTGATACTCCCCTACCTACCAGCTGATTTTTGCGATATGGAACTTTAATCTTTTTTCGCCCTTTACGAAACAGACCCATTCTGGCCAACGTTATCCCAGGCTTAAAAGGGGGGGCGATAAATTATATTATAAACCCAAAAACTTAAACCCGTTTCCACCGTTAAAGAGCTTACAAAAACGCGGTCTACAAACTGTTTCTGTGGGAAAACTGTTTTTTTGTATATCACGGGTGAAGTACATAAGGTTTTTGTCCCCAAAAATTATTTTGCCTATAAAAAAAATTAGAAAAAATAGAGGAAAAATAAGGGAAAGGCCCAAATTGACTACATCTGAGCCGTGGTATTTTGGAGAGGCGCGCGTATGCATTTTTGAAAGCAATTTCTACGCTTTGCGCATACAATTACAAATAGCTCTATAAATCATAAACTTTTTTCGCTACCGTTGAGACATTTTTTTCTTGTACTAAAATACACACATTGTCAAAAAGCTATTAACTAATGGTCCATTCGGGTTTTTAATTCAAATTTAAAACAATACTAAAAACACGTGGTCTCTGACAGAAAAACCCTACTTTTTCCCCCCCCCCCAAAAAAAAAAAAATAAATTCCCCCCTTATTTTTTTTGTATGCTTTTAAATAAATTTTTCTTCAAGTCAAAAAATTTTTTCTTATTTTCCCTTTTTTCTTCGTGCGCTACAAGTTTTTTTTCTAAAAGCACATTGGGGGTCATTTTATCCCAAAATGCTGCGGAAAAAAATTGAAGAACACATAGATTAATTTAAATACGATGACACCAACCGTTTAAAACCAAAAATCAATTTTGGGTAGCAAATGACCAAAGGCCCCTTTTTGCATCACCCCTACTAAATGTGGGAGACCCGGGTTCTAAAACCCCTCAGGTATATTTTATTTCTAAACTGTATTTCATAAACACTCCAAACAAAATCTGTCATATACTGTCTTACCCCCTTAATCAGTCTGACTCAGCCCGTCTCCTGTCTTCTCACACTCATTCTGACTCACTATGTCACTCTTAGCGAGTCTGTCCACTCTTTCTGAAGCTGACTCGCAAATTCACTGTCCACCAAAGGGCCCATATTTTAAAATTCCCCGTCTCACTCACACCCCTTCGACCACATGCACTCTTTGCTGGTCTGTCTCACTCTTTCTCACGCTGAATGCTAAAACTTTTGTCTCACCTAGGCCTAATTAAAACTTATTCACCCTGTCTCACCAAATCATTCGACCCAATGTCACATTGGGTGAGTCTGTCTCACTCTATCTCACGCTGAAACCCCAAAAACTTTCTGTCTCACCTAGGGCCCATATTCTCTTTCTCACCCTGTCTCACTCACACTCATTCTGTACAATGTTCTTGGATGAGTTGTCTCACTCGTTCTCACTTTGACTCGCTAAATCTCATGTCTCACCCCAGGCCTAATTACTCTTAATCACATTTTCTCACTCACACCTTTAACCACTATGATCTTTCTGGTTATCCACTCTTTCTCACGCTGGATCCACTAAATCTTCTGTCCACTAGGCCTATATTACTCTTATTCACCCTGTTTGCTGTCTCACTCACACTCATTTTGACTCACTATGTCCCCTCTTAGTGGGTCTGTCTACTCTTTCTCATCGACTCGCTAAAAACTCACTGTACACTAGGCCATATTACTCTTAAAACACCCTGACTCACTCACCCTTATGACTACTATGTCCTCTTAGCTGAGTCTGTCTCATATTTCTCACGCTGACTCACTGAAACTCCCCGTCTACCTGGGGGAAAATTACTCTTTTTCACCCCTTTTCACTCACACTCATTCTAAATCATATGCACTCTTTATCTGAGTCTGTTCACTCTTTCTCACGCTGAAACGCTAATCTTTCTGTCTCACCTAGGCCCTTTTTACTCTTTCTCACCCCGTCCACTCCCCTCATTTTTAAAATCCTATGTCATCTTATCTGGTCTGTCTCACTCGTTCTCACGCTGACTCGCTGAATCTCCGGTCTCACCTAGGCTTATATAACTCTATTCCACTGTCTCTCTCACATCATTTTGACTCACTATGTCACTCTTGCTGAGTCGTCTCCATTCTCACGTGACTAAAATAAAATTTCCCTGTCTCCCTAGGCATATATTACTCTTATTCACCCCCTCCCCATTACACTCATTCTGACTCACTATGAAATCTTAGCTGAGTTTTTTACTTTTCTCACGCTGAATCGCTAAACCTTTTTGTCTCACCTAGGGGCCTTTTTTTACCTTATTCACCCTGTCTCACTCAAACTCATTTTGACTCACTATGCACTCTTACCAGGGCTGTCCCCCACTTTTTAAGCGACTCGCTAAAATTTACTGTTCCCATAGGCCCATATTACCTATTCACCCTTTCACCACACCCCTTCTGACTCCCCTATGTCACTCTTAGTGAGTCTGTCTCACTCTTTCTCACGCTGAATCGCTAAATCTTTCTGTCTCACCTAGGCCTAATTACTCTTATCACCCTGTCTCATCACATCATTATGACTCACATCTCACTCTTAGCTGAGTTGTCTCCTATTTCTCACGCTGACCCCACTAAACTCCCGTCTCACCTGGGCATATAACTCTTATTTACCCCGTCTCACTCAACTCATTTTAAATCACTATGTCCCCCTTACTGAGCTGTTCCCACTCTTTCCACGCTGAAACGCTAAATTCTCTGTTCACCTGGCCTACATACTCTTTTTTCACCCGTCTCACTCAAACTATTCTGATCACAAAGTCTTTTTAGTGAGTCTGTCTCAAATCTTTTTCACGCTGAATCGCTAAATCTTCTGTCTCCCTAGGCCTATATTATCTTTTTCCCCTGTCTGCTGTCTCACTCAATCATTCTTTCACTAGTCTATAAGCTGAGTCTGTCCACTCTTCCACCTGAAAAGCTTAATCTCCCTGTCTCACCCAGGTAATTTCTTATTCGACTTGTTATCACACTCATTCTTACTCCCCTAGTCCTTATGTCTGAGTATGTCTCATCTTCTCTCGCGACTCGCTTTAAACTCACTGTCTCACCAAGGCCTTATACCTTTTTCACCCTGTCCATCACACTCATTCTGACTCTCTATGTCACTCTTGGGGTGAGTCGTTCACTCTTTCTCCCTGACTCACAAATCTCTCTGTCTCCCTAGGCCTTATTACTTTTTTTACCCTGTCTCATCACACTAAATTTGATTACTAGTCACTCTTGCGGGTCTGTCTCACCCCACCCCACTCTGACTCGCAAACTCACTGCTCCCTAGGCCTATATTACTCTTAATCCCCTGTCTCACCCCACTATTCTGATCCTATGTCATTCTTAGTGAGTCTTCTCACTATTTTTCACGCTGACTCACAAATCTCCCTGTCTCACCGGGCCCATATTTTCCCTTTAAACCCTGTTCATTACACTCATTCTGACTCACTATGGGCACTCTTAGCTGAGTCTTCCCCACTCTTTGTCACGGACTCACTAAAAACTCCCCGTCTCCCTAGGCCTTTAAAACTCTTATTCAACCTGTTTCACTCACACTCATTCTAACCACTATGTCACTCTTTTCTGAGTTTGTCTCACTCTTTCTCACGCTGAAACGCTAAATCTTTTTTGTTTTACCTAGATATATTACTCTTATCACCTGTCCACTCACCTCATTCTGACTCACTATGTCACCTTGGCTGAGTCTGTCTCACCTTTCTACTATGACTCGCGAAATCTCACTGTCCCCTAGGCCTATATTACTCTTAATCACTTGTCTCACTCCCCTCATTCTGATCCTTTGCACCTTAGCGAGTCTATCTCATCTTTCTCCCGAACCCCTAAATCTTCTGTTCACCTAGCCATATTTTTCTTATTCACCCCGCTACCAAACTCATTGACTCACTTGCCCCTCTTTGCTGGGTCGTCTCACCTTCTCACTTGACTCGCTAAATCCTACTTTTTCCACCTAGGGCCCAATTTCCTTAAACACCCCTTTTTCACTCCACTCATTTTGCTCACTATGTCACTCTTGGGAGTCTGTCTCACTTTCTCACTTGACTCGCTGAATCTCACTGTCCCCTAGGCCCATATTACTCTTATTCACCCTGTCTGCTGTCTCACTCACCTCATTTAAAATCACTATGTAACTATTAGCTGAGCTGTCTCACTCTTCTCACGCTGAACCGTAAATCTCTCTGTCTCCCTAGGCCCTATTTGTTTTATTCACCCGTCTCACTCACATCATTTACTCACTAGCACTCATGTTGAGTCTGTTCACTTATCTCTCGCTGACTCGCTTTAAACTCTCTGTCTCACCTAGGTCTATATTTCTTTTAATCACCCTGTCTCACTCAACTATTCTGACTCACTATGTCACTCTTTTAGTGAGTCGTCTCCCCCTTTTTCACACGACTGCTAAATCTCACTGTCTAACCTAGGCCTATATTTCTCTATTTATTTGTCTCACCACACTCTTCGGGGCTCTCATGTCACCTGGTGAGTCTGTCTCACTCTTCCACCTGACTCATAAATCTCTCTGTCTCTCCTAGGCCTATATTTCTCTTTTTACCCTGTCTCACTCACCTAACCTGTTTACTATTCATCTAAGCTGGGACTGTCCCTCTTGCTCACCTGACTCGCTAAATCTCACTGTCTCACCCGGCTATATTACTCTAAACACCCTGTCCACTCACAAAATTCTGACTCACATGTCACTCTTAGCTGAGTCGTCCACTATTTCTCACGCTGACTTACTAAATCTCAAGATTTACCTGGGCCTATATTACTCTTTTTCACCCCTTTTATCAACTCATTCTAACTCACTAGTCACTCTTAGTGAGTCTGTCTTACTCTTTCTCCGTGTCCACTTTAAATTTACTTCTCACTAGGCTTTTAACACTCTTATTCACCCTGTTTCACTCACACCATTCTAACTCACTATGCACTCTTATCTGAGTCGGGCTCACCGTTCTCACGCTGACTCGCTGAATCTCCCGGTTCACCCAGGTTTTATAACTCTAATTCAAACTGTCTCACTCACACTATTTTACTCACTATGTCACTATAGCTGAGTCTGTCTGACCTTTCTACGCTGAATCGCTAAATTTTTCTGTCTACTGGGCCTATATTACTTTTATCCCCCTGTCTCACTCACATCATTCTGACTCACTATGTCACTTTTGGCTGAGTCTGTCTCACTCTCCCTATGACTCGCTGAATTCACTGCTCACACAGGCCATATTACCTTAATCAATTGTCTCACCACACTCATTCTGACCACTAGTCACTCTTAGGGAGCTATTCACTTTTCTTCGCTGACTAAATAAATCTCTCTGTCTCCCCCTGGGCCTATATTACTTATTCACCCTGTCCACTAAAAATCATTCTGATCACTAGTCATTTTAGGGGTTGTCCACTTTTTCTACTCTGACTCGCTAAATCCTATGTCTCATAAAGGGCCATATTCTTTTTTCACCTGTCTCACTCACCTCATCTAAACCCCCTATGTCACCTTATCTGAGTCGTCTCACTCCTTCTCACGCTGAATCGCTAAATCTCTCTGTCTCACCTAGGCCTATATTACTCTTATTCACCCTGTCTCACTCACACTCATTCTGACTCACTATGTCACTCTTAGCTGAGTCTGTCTCACTCTTTCTCACGCTGACTCGCTAAATCTCCTGTCTCACCTAGGCCTATATTACTCTTATTACCCGTATCCTGTCTCACCTACCTCACACAATCTCACCCCTATTTGTCCATGGGAAACCGCAATGCCATTCATTACATTTTATACTTTTACAAGATATTTATTTGAATTTACTCGATTTTTTTTTAAACGTACTAAAATGCATTGACATTCTTTTGAGTTTGTATAGAACAAGGTGTAACGGCGGGGATGTATAACATGTTATTTAAATCATTACGAACCTAGTCGAGCCGGTAGGCCCCTCAACACGCTTATTGTTCCACGTTGCATTGTGAAACCCACACACAATGCTGCATGCCCAAGGCCGAATACACGAACCAGATGCCAAACAACGCATCTCTTTAAAGACGTTGCTCTTTAGTTTCAGCGCAGCCATTTTTAATATAAAACTGTATTAACAGTACTTGAAACAGGAGCAATATAAAACTGTGACCGAAAAACGATTCTGAAGTTTTGGGCATTCAGTTTCCATAGTTTTAAACAATGAACTTATAAGGAAAAGTGTGCGTTTTCAACACAACGAGGACATGGTTAAATTGATTGTTGTGAAAAATTTATAAAATAGTTTAATAACATTTGTTTTTATCTACACCATGGCAAAAGATTGCCAATGGTGGTCATGGGATGAGCGTAGCGAGGGAAGCGAAGGTTCCATTTTACTACACTGAAGAAAAAATCCGGAATGTTTTTTTTTCTTTCTGTATTTTTGTCTGTTTGTTAACACGATTACGGCTAAACCGATACTCCCATTGCGATGAAATTTTCTGGAGGCCTTCGAAATCTCTGAACTTAGAACTGCCACGTTTTTACGCGCAATCGAAAAATTATTTCTCATTAAAATCACAATTTTACAACTTTTTTTCGATTTTTAAAACATTTCTTCGACTTATAACACCTACCTACATGCTTTATCCAATTGTGATGATTTTTCACAGAACCTTAATTTTATGAATTTATATATTCGTGTGAAATTTGAGAGCCATCAAAAAATTATTTCTTGTAAAAATCGCAATTTTACGATTTATTTTTATTTTTAAAATTTCTTCGACTTGCAACACCTACATGTTTTATCCGATTGTAATAATTGGATGAGCGTAGCGAGCGTAGCGAGCGAAGCGAAGATTCCATTTCACTACACTGGAGAAAAAAATCCGGAATGTTTTTTTTTTTTTTTTTTTCTGTTTGTATTATTGTGTGTTTGTTAACACGATTCCGGCTAAACCGATACTCCGATTACGATGAAATTTTATGGAGGCCTTCGAAATCTCTGAACTTAGAACTGCCACGTTTTTGAGCGCAATCGAAAAATTATTTCTCATTAAAATCGCAATTTTACGATTTGTTTCTATTTAAAAAAAAATTCTTCAGCTTATAACACCTACATGCTTTATCCGATTTTGATGATTTTTTCACAGAACCTTAATTTTATGAATTAAGATATTCGTGTGAAATTTGAGCGCAATCAAAAAATTATTTCTCATGAAAATCGAAATTTTACATTTTTTTTTTTAAACAATTCTTTGACTTATAACACCTACATGCTTTATCCTATTGTAATAATTTTTTCACAGAACCTTAATATTATGAATTAATGTATTCGTGTAAAATTTGAGCGCAATTGAATAATTATTTCTTATGAAAATCGCAATTTGGTGATTTTTTTCTTTTTTAAAAATTACGATTTATAAAAAAAATTAAAAAATTAAGTTAATTTTTTATTTAATTTAATTTAATTTAAAAAAATTCTTCGACTTAGTAATAATTTTTTCACAGAACAACAGAAAATCCGCATAACACATGGCAGCTCAATGCACCAATTACGCTCGTCCAACAACGCGGCGGGACTTAAGCGTTTTCCTAGTTAATGCCAACTCGTTGGACAAAATCTATTTTGGGCTTTAGATTCGAGTGAGGATTTGAAAAAAGAATGTTCAGCATATTTGTGTTTTCTCGTATGTCCCGGAAATAACAATTTTGAATTTTCCAAAATCAAAGTCAAAATGACCCCAAATTGCCCGTTTTGGTTAAAACTGATAAATTACGTTAAGATGGTTATAATTGGATGAGCGTAGCGAGAGTAGCGAGCGAAGCGAAGATTTTATTTCACTACACTGGAGAAAAAATCCTGAATCTTTTTTTTTTTCTTTTTTTTTGTATTTTTGTGTGTCTGTGAACACGATTCCGGCTAAACCGATTCTCCGATTGCGATTTAATTTTATGGAGACCTTCGAAATCTCTGAACTTAGAACTCCACCGTACGAAAAATCGATCAAAAAATTATTTCTTTTGAAAATCGCAATTTTACGATTTTTTTTCGTTTTTCTTGTTTTTTCTGTTTGTATTTTTGTGTGTTTGTTAACACGATTCCGGCTAAACCGATACTCCAATTGCGATGAAATTTTTTAAAGACCTTCGAAATCTCTGAACTTAGACCTGCCACGTTTTTGGGTACAATCGACGAAATATTTCTCATGAATATCGTACTTTGACGATTTTTTTCGATTTTTAGTGCGATATTTTCGTGACATTAGGGCCGATTCTGACCAGACGGGTGGGGCTACAACGTTCATATTTTACATGGACATTAAGGTAATGGTGATGTATTGCTTTCTGAAAGAAAAATTTGAAAAAGTTTGCTAGAATCCATGGAATAAAGGTTTTAATATGGGTTTTTTGAGGTTTATAATAACAATTAACAGGTTACAATAGAAACTTGACAACAATCACCTACAATGCATTCACAAAGCACTTGCAAAGGAAAAGTGGTCCCACGCAAACTAAAAACTTACAAAAACGCTCATCCATCAACGCGACGGGACTTTAGCGTTTTCCTAGTTAAGTAGAAATCTACTTGTTGGCCAGTTGGCCAGTGGTGGATGCGGCGTAAAGGGGTGTCCGAAAAGTAAATTTTGGGGATGATTTTCAACTGTTTTTATTTTTTAGTGCGAAATCATTGAACAAAATTAATTTTGGGCTTTAGATTCGTGTGAATACTTTAAAATAGAATGTAAAGCATATTTTTATTTTCTCGTATGTCCCAGAAATAACAATTTTGAGTTTTCCAAAATCAAAGTCAAAATGGCCCCTAATAGCCCGTTTTTGTTAAAACTGATAAATTATGTTATGGTGGTTATTATTTAGTAGAAATCCATTTGTTGGCCAGTTGGCCAGTGGTGGATGCGGCGTACAGGGTCGTCCAAAAAGTGAATTTGGAAGACGATTTTTAACAGTTTTTTATTTTTTATACGGCCGATTCGTTGAGCGAAATCTATTCTTTACTTTTGATTCGTGAAAAGAATGTAAAATAGTATGTTTTCTGTTTGTTCTAATGTTTGTTGGTTGTTTCTTGCATGTCCCGGAAATAAAGTGTTTGGCTTTTTCGAAAAAGAAGTCAAAATGATGCAAAGTTGCCCTTCTTTAGACATGAAAATGTACATATAATATCCTTCCTTACCTTCATGTAATATTAATGTAGATATATTGAGTTCTATGGGGATGTGTTTGATAGTCGTGTAATCAGTAGTCTGGTCCATCTTCGTCTTTATCTTCACTTTCAACAACGTCTCTGTCTCTTTCAATCTCGATGTCGTCGGGATTATTTATTATTATTTTATTGAATTTTACCTGCACATAGGGCAGGAAGGCTAATGCAGGGCAAGTGTGGCCCTCTGTAGCCTGACACAGTGATTACAGATTTACAAGTTTAACAGTACATGAAGGACAACAAGAGAACATGACATTTTATAAAGTTAGACAAATTGAAAGGCAAAAGGCGGTAAGGGTACTTGAAGCGGGGTAGCGGTCACATCAGGTGCATTGTCTTGTGTTTCCAAAATATTAACTTACTCATTTGGGAGCACGTTGCCTTCGGTCCACGTGTAGAGAAGTCTATCCGGTATTACCGACCAGCCCTGACCGTGGGGTTCAGGTATGTCGGGCACTGCGTCTGTTGCTTTACCCCTTATCATTGCCTGATAATTGCACGCAGGATATGCAACCGTAAAGATGATCTGCATTGTGGTAGTAAGCTGAGATCAGTGCCGCTGTAGTTCAGTGGTTTAGACAGTGATGTTTGAAATCGTTTGCGAAAGAGATGGTAGCGAGTTTCATTTACATCAGCAGTACTGGTCTCCCTCTCCCCATACATAAGGCAAACAAATCTTTCTAATTGGTCGGACGTAGTTTCTTCAACAGTAACCGAGGTGTCAAGAGATAAGAAAGTGTTCTCAAATTCGGGGTGTTTCTCTAATAGTTTGAACGGTAAAAGTTTTCCTCCACTTTCCGACCATTTAGAAAGATTTTTTGCCTTATGTATGGGGAGACCAGTACTGCTGATGTAAATGAAACTCGCAACCATCTCTTTCGCAAACGATTTCAAACATCACTGTCTAAACCACTGACAAACTACAGCGGCACTGATCTCAGCTTACTACCACAATGCAGATCATCTTTACGGTTGCATATCCTGCGTGCAATTATCAGGCAATGATAAGGGGTAAAGCAACAGACGCAGTGCCCGACATACCTGAACCCCTAAGTCATGGCTGGTCGGTAACCCCGGATGGACTTCTCTACACGTGGACCGAAGGCAACGTGCTCCCAAATGAGTTAGTTAATATTTTGGAAACACAAGACAATGCATCCGATGTGGAAGATGATCCCGACGACATCGAGATTGAAAGAGGCAGAGACGTTGTTGAGAGTGAAGATGAAGACGAAGATGGACCAGACTACTGATTACACGACCATCAAACACATCCCCATAGAACTCAATATATCTACATTAATATTACATGAAGGTTAAGGATACGTACACCCCAACGTACCCCATGTCTAAAGTAGGTCAACTTTGGATCATTTTGACTTCTTTTTCGAAAAAGCCAAACATTTTATTTCCGGGACATGAAAGAAAATAAAAATGTATATAACATTCTATTTACATTCTTTACACGAATCAAAATTAAAGAAAAGATTTCGCTCAACGATTCGGCAGTATAAAAATAAAAACTGTTAAAAATCGTCCTCCAAATTCACTTTTATAACGACCCTGTACGCCGCATCCACCACTGGCCAATACTGACCAACAAGTGGATTTCTACTAAATAATAACCACCATAACATAATTTATAAGTTTTAACCAAAACAGGCAATTAAGGGGCATTTTGACTTTGATTTTCGAAAACTCAAAATTGTTATTTCCGGGACATACAAGAAAATATAAAATTTGCTACCATTCTTTTTTCAAATTTTCACACGAATCTTAAGCCCAAAATAGATTTTGTCCAACTATTTGGCATTAAAAAATTGAAAAAAGTTGAAAATCATCCCGAAAATTTACTTTTTGAACGCCCCTGAACGCTAAAATCCACCACTGGCCCACTAACCAACAAGTGGATTTCTACTAAAAAATATTCACCCTCACATAATATATCAGTTTGAACCAAAACGGGCAATTTGGGGTCATTTTGACTTTGATTTTGGAAAACTCAAAATTGTTATTTCCGGGACATACGAGAAAACACAAATATGCTTAACATTCTATTTTCAAATCCTCACACGAATCTAAAGCCCAAAATAGATTTTGTTTAACGATTTGGCACAAAAAAAATAAAAACTGTTGAAAATCATCCCCAAAATTTACTTTTTAGACGCCCCTGCACGCCGCATTCACCACTGGCCAACTGACCAACAAATAAATTTCTACTTAATATTAACCACCCTAACAAAATTTATCAGTTTTAACCAAAACGGGCCATTAAGGGCCATTTTGACTTTGAATTTGGAAAACTCAAAATTGTTATTTCCGGGACATACGAGAAAATATAACATTCTTTTTTCAAATTCTCACACGAATCTAAAGCCCAAAATAGATTTTGTCCAACTATTTGGCATTTAAAAAAATGAAAATAGTTGAAAATCATCCCGAAAATTTACTTTTTGGACGCCCCTGTACGCCGCATCCACCACTGGTCAACTGGCCAAAAAGTGGATTTCTACTAAAAAATATTCACCCTTACATAATATGTCAGTTTTAACCAAAACGGACAATTTGGGGCAATTTTGACTTTTATTTTGAAAAACTCAAAAAGGTTATTTTCGGTACATACAAGAAAAAAAAATATGGATAAAATTCTTTGTGTCATTCCTTACACGAATCAAAAATCAAAAATAGATTTTGTTCAACTGTTTGGCTTTAAAAAAATAAAAACCGTTTAAAAAACAGCACATTTGACTCTTTGGGCATCCCTGTACCCCGCACCCACCACTGGCCAACTGGCCAACAAGTGGATTTCTACTCCAAATTTACCACCCTAACATAATATGTGGGTCTCCATTTCTCCGCTGGGGGGGAGAGGGTCTCACTAATGGTGGGTCCTGGTCTAATGGTTAGTACCTATAAACTCACATCTCACAAGCCTAGGAGTGGAATATTTATGTCTTTTTTGGTGTTTAGTTGAGTATTCTCGTAAAAATGAACAAAATCTATTTTTAATTCAACCATGATTCAACCATATCTCTAATCTAATAAAGTCCCAACCCCTTCTTGAACTATATCAACCTTCTAAAACAACATTGAAAACTTGATTTGACAGCATAAAATCGCCAAGATCAAATTCAAAGCCATTCCTAATAATCCTGTCAAATTAGATCTGATATTGACGTTTAGAGGAAAAAATTGCGATGTCGCTGAATTTTTGCAGAGACCTTCCTTAAATGATACCCATGAACATACTAAAACTCCCCTACAATCGGACTGGAGCTTCGGCCGCCATATTGGAAAATGGCGGCCAAAAAGTGTTGATTATCAAATATCTCCATATTGGTTGGAGATAGACAAAATGTTTCAATGGCAAAAATATTCCCCATTCAATTCCCTACAAAAAGGTATCTTCTATAGTTTTAGTAGGGGCAAAGGTTACGTCACAAAATCGTGGTTTATATGTTGCTCATTGGAGTACCAGCTAATTTCCCAATTTTCACGCCCAGCATCAAACAATGCCCGGTAAATCCGTGAGAAATCGATTGAAATACAAAAGGACTTTTGTACGGGGTTCATGAAAGCTTCTATTAGTATTTTAAAAAATCAGGTCTGCGAAATCGGATTTTGCATTTACCCGGAATTCGGGTTTTTCCATTGTTGGCATTTCCTAAAAGATGCCATATTTGACTGTCCATTATTAAGCACTAAATAGCATTGGAGGAAAAATTCTTTCTATGCACATTGAAATGACTTAAATAATGATCCAATTACAACTAAAGTTTAAAATCCAATATGGCTGCTAATTCCTAATATTCACAATATGAATACTGTTTTCATGCTATTTTTACACTCTTTTTGTTACATAATTCACTTTGATGTTGTGGATATTAGGAATTAGCAGCCATATTGGATTTAAACTTTGGTTGTAATTGGATCATTATTTAAGTCATTTCAGTGTGCATAGAAATAATTTTTCCTCCAAAGCTATTTAGTGCTTAATAATGGACAGTCAAATACGGCTTTTTTGAGGAAATGCCAACAATGGAAAAATCCAAATTCCGGGTAAATGCAAAATCCGATTTTGCAGACCTGATTTTTAAAATACTAATGGAAGCTTTCATGAACCCCGTACAAAAGTCCTTTTGTATTTCAATCGATTTCTCACGGATTTACCGGGCATTGTTTGATGCTGGGCGTGAAAATTAGGAAATTAGCTGGTACTCCAATGAGCAACATATAAACCACGATTTTGTGACGTAACCTTTACCCCTACCAAAACTATAGATGATACCTTTTTGTAGGGAATTGAATGGGGAATATTTGTGCCATTGAAACATTTTGTCTATCTCCAACCAATATGGAGATATTCGATAATCAACACTTTTTGGCCGCCATTTTCCAATATGGCGGCCAAAGCTCCAGTCCGATTGTAGGGGAGTTTTAGTATGTTCATAAGTATCATTTAAGGAAGGTCTCTGCAAAAATTCAGCGACATCGCAATTTTTTCCTTCAAAAATTCTTATTTGACAGGATTGTCCATAGTTTAATATATACAAAAACGCTAGTCCACTCAATAGATACGTAATTCAAATTAAAGGGACTAAAAACCCCAAAAAATATTTTTTACCACGTGATCTATAGCTCAATACTACACAAAATGACCGTTTAAAAAATTATATCTTGTAACTGTGATTTAACACGATTTTTTTTAATTTTTTGGATCCAGTTGTAAAAATTGGTGTTTTGGGAAATTTCTTATATCGGCTAAAACCTGCTTCTTTTTTGGTCCACATAGATACTAGAGCATAGTACCAATCTAAAATGCCCCTTTATAACATCGTGTCTTGAAACTGTGTCCAAATATACCCTCAAACACGCAAAAATATGCATTCCAAAATCACACCCCATCTTGGTAATCAGCATATTTTGACCGAACTACTTGCCCAAATTACAAAACAAAATATAGAGAATTTACATAAAAGGCTGTAGAGTACGTCAATAATGGCCAATATTTTTTTGGATCAAAATCCTCCAAGGTCACGGGGCATAAATATCGTCCCCATGTTATTTCTTATGGGAGATTTTTGCCGATGGGACCTAGCTCAAAAAATGTCATGTTTGACAATTTTTTGGGAGGTCATGGTGGCCCCAATAATTTTTCTGTTAGTTGCTAAATTCATTACTAGTTAGCCTGAATGAAATACATTTTTTGAGTTTAGCGGTTAAATACCCCTTTAAGAAATTACGATTGCATGATTAATGCACAAAAAAAATTCTTAAGACGGTACAGGTTGTGGTTTGTAAAATAAACACATGGTGTCTGAATTTTTGGTACTGACTGTACATTTCTACTAAAACACAAAATTAACCAATGTTATCTTATTGCGATTGAATTTACGAAGAACAATGCAATTTGAAAATTTTTCTATAAAAACCATTTCCGAGAAGTTATTGCTATAAGTATAAAAATTACAAAACCCAAATTTGGGTCCAAGAACCCAACTTAGAAAAAATATATACTCGCAATTTCTCATCTACAAGTGACCCTCTACAATAATCAATCATAAAATTTTTGTCTCAGCAAAATGCAAACGGAAATGAGATTCTAAACTGGACCTTGTGAAATCAATCCAATCTTGGTCCGTGATACCTAATGAAAATCTTTGCGTAATAGATATCTGCAGTGCTCCTAGGATGATGCTTTACATTTATAAGCTTTGCAGTGGATGCACCCCACTCAATTGTTGCAGTGCAGTTGGTACGTACCACCACGCTCCACATTCAGGATCCTGGTCGTACGGGTGGTCGCAGGATATCTTAGCTCACTGAGGCATCAGGTATAACAGAGGGTGGCCGAGGTTGTAGCCAACAGGTTGTGCTAGATGTATTTATTCATAATTTCTTTTTCCAACACCAGTCGGGTCAGGAGCAGTGGCTAGCAACCTGTTTTCTTGGGCATTAACATCGGGTGAACTCCCAAGCTTGTCGTGTGCTCTTCTTCTGCAATCTATTTTTCTTCCGTCTATTCGTCTTCTACTTTTTTCCTATTCTTTTCTGTTTTTTCCTATCATCTCACGCCCCTTTCTTCTGTCTTCTCAGTCTTCATGCTTCAACTTCTTCCCAACTCTCATTTGATCTCTCCCTCCCTCTCCCCATCTGACCGGTCTCAAATAGTCGAAATCCGCAAACTCAAATCTAACACCTACCACACTTTTCATTCTCAACCGCTGACCCTGAAAAGTGGTGTCCCACAAGGAACCACTCTTGGACCACCCTTCTTTCTCCTTTATGTCAATGATATGCCAGAATGTTTCACCACTGGCATACTAACACATTCAATCTGTCGATAATTTCAGCCATATGCTCACAACACAAAAAAGAAAATCCTTAGCACCACTCTCACAAATGTCCAGCGAACAAGCTTCCATTATGTCACAATACTGCAACAAAAACCTCCTTTCTCTTCAACCGTCAAAAACCGTGTATTTAAATTTCCACTCACAAGTAATTCCACCCACCGAAAGCCTCCTCATTCGCATCTCATCTAAGAGCATTGCCTGCTCTGACTCCATCAAGTTCCTGGGTCTACATATGACTGACACCCTTGATTGGACAAACCACATAGACGCTTTTGCTCAAAGATAAAGAGTGGTTGTTTCCTCCCCAGAAGATTAAAAGCCCTAGTCAGCCACAACGTCCTCATTCCCAGATACCATGCCCACATCCACTCACACAGTCATATCATATATATTTTCTGGGGAAACTCGCCACAAGCTATAAGAGTTTTTAGATTACAAAAACGTGCCATTCGAATTATAGTAGGAAATATCTTCCCTACACAAAAAAATCTTGACCTTAGCAAGTACTTTGATACAACTTGCAGCAATCTTTATTAAATCAAACCCTCACCTCTTCAAATTAAACTCTACTATTCATGACCATTTACCATGATACACGATCGTAATCAAAAATTCATGTCCCAACTCACAATACAACGCGTTTCTCCAAAGGACCTAATTACCAATGTCTAACAATCATCTACCCCCACAAATTAAAAATATACAATCACTAGACTCTTTTAAATACCTATACATTGAAATAATTTTTTCTGATAAAGCATTGTTTCTACACCATCAATGAATACCTTCATCCAGCTTATAATCTATAAGTGCGCCCGAACATACAAATATCCCATAGCTTTATAAACACAACCCACTTTCCTCCACACTGCTATCACTTCTATGTTTATACTTTAATATAATACAATTCAATACAAAAATAAGTATAATGTAAAGAAATAGAAGAGAAGAGAAGATATTATGAAATGAAATGAAATGTGTAATTTAATTTTAATCTTAATCTTAGTTTAATACTTTTAATTTAACCATATATTAACTTACAAAAATACGGTACCTCATTTCTGTCTGTGCTGTCTACACTTCTTCCAATTGCTTAGATTTGGTAAAAACATGCGCTACTGCACATCATCATTTTCATTTTATCCATGCACCAGCACGTCATCTTTTAGTTTAATCTATGCCATCAGCACATCAAATTATCAAGTATTGCTCCATATTCTTCATCTCTCATTTATATTCCTTCTATCATATTATCATCTTTCTAAAATATTAATTTACTGTACTATTTAATTGTACATAATCGGACCTAAACTTAAGTGTGTAAAACTATATGTTTGTTAAATTTACACCTAGACCTAGTACTAATGGTAGTCATCTTCTTTTAAATTAATTAACACTATTAATTACTCTTAACCATAGGCTAGGCTATTCACTTTCTCTAAATAGATAGCTATATACTTGGGCACTGTACCAGTCAAGGTGAATAAAGATATTATTATTATTATTATTATTATTATTATTATTATTATTATTATTATTATTATTATTATTATTATTATTAGTATTATTATTATTATAACGTTTTTAAGCATAAGCCCGCTTTAAGGACATACAGTTATTGATTCATAGCAATTGTCGTAAATTGCCCCGACTGCATGGGGTTCGAATACACTTATAACACAACAAATAGCAATTTAGAAAAGATTTGTTCTATGGACCTGGTAGCTCAATTGGTAGAGCAATGGCACGTTAAGCCGGAGGTTCTGGGTTCGAACCCCAGTCAGGCAAACTTTTACGACAATTGCTATGAATCAATAATTATTATTATTATCATTATTATTATTATTTTGTGTATAGTATATCCTCTTTTAAACTCTGCCCTTGGTATGGAACTTGTCAATTCTTTACAATCTCATTCTCAACCTATTGTAACCTTGTGGTTATATATCCCCACCTATATTAACATGTCTCCCGTTGCTTATGATGAACGTACTGTTGCAGAGTACGCCGAAGACATCTCTCCGTACGCCACCTTCCACGTGCAGAACCAGCAAGCTACTTCCCCCGCACACATCCAGACTTTCGTGTATCACGATCATAGGCTGGCTATATCATAGACAATTAATGTAATAAAATACTCCTTGGATGCAGTTTCGATCCGATTTTACGTTACAACCTTAATTTTGGTTTGAACGATCACGAGCTACTTATGAGGAAAGTATTTTCATAAATACGGATTATTATTTACTATTGATGAATTAGATTGGGGGTGCATATTGTTATGATTGTTAGAGGATGGTTGATTACAAAATATGCTTTCTTGTCATTCATCTCCCACATTATTTTGATTTCAAATATATTGTAAATTAAATATTGTCTTAACACTGTTATTTACAACTATGCAGTTTGTCAAGTAACAAAAGGCTACTGGTATCTTAAATACACCTCGATACCTCCACAGACTGAGGGAAAACGATATCATAGTATGATTAGTAGAGTATTACTCTGCCAGGGGAAAGACAATTCAGATGGACAAGTTTAACGCGTGTGGCGGTGAGACTTGTTAAACAAAGTCCTCGAGCAGAAAGGTATAATCAACAAATAGTCCACACACCAGAAGGTCCACTTTGAAAATGGTCATTGACAAAACATCCATTGTAAAATACCCACGGCAAAATGTCCAATCCGAAGTCCAGGACAAAACGTTTATTTCGTAATGCCCTATTATGCCCCACATTTATTATTGCATTATGGTATTCCAATTTCTAACATTCAACCTATCTGAAATTAATTTCAAAACTGTTAACTTCATTTTCGTGTCAACAAATTATTTTTTGGGTTTCTTTTTAAATCGGATAAAAATAAATTCGCGGACCATTTTGCCAGCAAACCTTCATGATTGAACCCACCTTGTGCTTACTTGCTTTACCAATTTGAAAGAGATGTTCAATTAGCAAAAATATTAACATTGTGAATAGAAAATAAACAATGTACTATTTTGATTTACTTTTAAACTATTTCTGTTGATGAGTAACGAGCACGTGAATTCTTTTAAAACAATATAGATGAATACTATCTAGTCAAATCAAACACTATTCGTTTAATGTCTATATAAACTGTGGAGTTACCTTAACGTGTAAGATGCTGCCCCGCATTCTGATTCGGGGCTAATAAATATGATAACCGCTTTCAGACCAACCCCCGAGACGACTACACAAAACTGAGAGGGAATCAAAAGAGCAAATGTCTTCGATCAAAGAGTTCCGACTACTCTGGCTCAACGGATCACCGGTCTGAGATCATGGCGAGAAGTGAACATCGCCAATCACTGCACAGTGCGTACCTTTATTGCCTTACTGGCCTTATCTTAGCCTACCTTCGTCTCGATTAGCCAAGTTGCATAAATATGAGACGCTAAGCAATATCTGATCTAATCTTAGCCTACCTTACTGTCTTCCAAACCAACTCGCAACCTTCTCGTGGTTTGACAGGTGAGTAGGGGAGTATCACTCCCTGAAACTAATGGCGAGCTCTGGGTCGTCGTCGGGGAACTTTCCCCTTCCCTTTGACTACCTCCCCGACGGCGACGACAATGACAACACGGACGGACGATGACACAGACGAAGACGACCACGATGTGGGGGAACCCCTGCCCTCCCCATACGCTTGTGGCTGGTTCTGACCAGCATACGCCATGTCCACCCCGCGTCCCCCCTTAGAAAGAAGTATACATGGTGGTAATCCACACTT
The DNA here is from genome assembly GCA_024449915.1 of Sweltsa coloradensis. Taxonomy (NCBI): domain Eukaryota; kingdom Metazoa; phylum Arthropoda; class Insecta; order Plecoptera; family Chloroperlidae; genus Sweltsa; species Sweltsa coloradensis. Next base: position 1,852,329 of record JAMZAV010000210.1, on the reverse strand, counting down.
ATAGAATTTTTTTGGGAAGACTCCTATACACTTGACATGGGCATTGATAACTCTAATGTTGAGTGCCCTAAAACAACACTAACTAAATAACTAGCCTACCTTAGACCTACTGGGTTCTGCCACTTTTCGTGACGATTAATGCAATTTATGGATAATGAAATTATGTTTTATTAAAAGAACAGCTGTTGCATTCACACTTCTCACCCAAAGGATGTTGCATTGCATTGCATTGTTTTAAATTGGATGCTTATGGAATTGGAGTTAATGATACTTAACGTTATGGTTAAATATAAATATATATAATATGCCTCGTTAGATTACACAACACAGGGGGGAAAAATAATGGTAATAACCCAGTGAAACAAAATCAAAACTTAAACTTTTTAACAGGCAATAAATAATGTAAAAAATTATAGATAGAACATTTTTTTTAGTATTTTAAAATGTATTAGCTATATTGTTACAAAAGAGTAAAGCCGTAAAACATATTTTACATAAAAGTCCGACAAATTAAAAAACCAAAATGATGTTAGTGAGTTGTTTAAAATCAATCAATCTTACAAAACAAATCTAATAATATTAGAAGAGATTTAGATTTTACTCTCATTCAATAATTCCAATATTGGATTTGATTTAATTTAATATTTGAACATACAAGCGATCGTTTTTACGCTTTCCGTGATCGTTTGATTAGGGTGGTTAATTTTATATTTGAGCCAGATTTATAATTTTCCATGATCACACTTCTGGTGGATGTCATGCTGTGATGATCAAAGAATCGGTCTATAAATAATATGCGTCTGTATTATTATTTGATGTGCTTTTGGTATGAAATGTCTTATTTTATGCAGATGGTTTACTATTTATTTTATTATACACCAGGGGACAAAACTAAATCAAGAGGTCAGGAAGATACCTCTTTCGCCGACATCCGGTGGTCAACTCTCTGTGCACGTGATTTGTACTATCGCCTTCTGAAACGCATTATCGGTCAATGGAAGTCATCTACACTATATATAAAGTTATTATTATTATTTAGGGGGAATTCGAACGACTTTTGGTCAACAAATTAGTCAGTATCTAGAAGGCAGATGGAAGAAAAATACAATTTTATAAAAACAAAAAGCAGAAAACAAACTGTGGTTAGCAATTGCTGGTTGACAGCTTAGATAGAATTAATTGAAATAAATTATAAATAAGGTCCAGCCATAAAGGCCCAAATAAATTGAGACAGTAGGCCTTGTCTCAATGACATGATTATGAATATAGAGTAAACGCTAAAAGATTAAAAAAATATTTAAGTTGATACAGAAGTCATCAATTGAGCAAAAGGCCTTGTCAAGATGAGAAGTGTTTAGTTTTCTCTTGAAGCAGTCATAACTCTTGTAACAGTAACATAAATTTTTAGACTGGTAGAATATTGCATAGTGTTTCAATCAACTTTCAAACCAGTTCTTAGATTGAAAACATGCCAATGAATAATTATGTTCATGTTTTCAAAACTTTATTAACCCCTTGGCTATCTAGGGGTGGAAAAATACAAAATGTAGAAAAAAATCTCCAGTATTTTTTTAAATTTGTTTAATCAAAAAAATTAAATCATATGATTTGCATGGCTAGCTAGTATGAATTTTATTTATGATCCAAAATCCAAAAGGGTGGAAAAGAACAAAACGGAGAGCAATATTGAAAATCTGGGACATTTAAAAAAAGGCTAACGTGACCAATTTTCAAACCACAAAAATGTTAACACATACAAAAACAGCAAAAAATCATCTTTCCAGCAGAGTACATACATCTTAGTTAAAATTAAAGTGCTTTAACAAATTTTAAATTTGGCAAAACGATTAAATATGAGCGCAAAAATAAAAAATAATGTTTTCAAATTACTATCAGAAAAAATAATTTCATTTTGTACCCGAAGAAACCAAATTTCTAAATTACAATAGGACTAAGTTAAAAGGTTTAATTAGGGTTACGTGAAGAAATCATAAATCAAACCAGATATGTCAAAGTCTCTTTTTAATATGAATTGGACATGTAACAGTTCATAATACAACCAACACAATGGTTTCATTGCATAATAACAAAACAAGTTATTTACATGATATACATAATACACTCGCAGTACCTATTGTGACAAAATAATTACTATACATATTTATATTACTATATTATATCGACATTAGGCTATATTAGAATTTATGCAATCTTTTCTAGTGCCATGTTCAATCCGAAAGCTGAACAGCTCAGATGTTATCAGTTATCATTGCTTTGCCTGTATACAAGTCCCCAGATGCTAGTAACATACAGCAATCTCTGGAAAATTAACAATTTTTAAAGACTAATATGAACGGCAAACATAATAGCTTATATAGGTACTATTAGTATTACATAATTATAACATTTTAATTAAAGTGGACTTGTATTGTAACCAAAAGTGCATACTTGGGCAGACTGTGTTAGTAACTATCCAGCCATTACAAGTACGGTAAGCTGTTGTAAGAAAACAAGCTTCAAGGGGCAATGTTGAATTACAATAAATTATACTACGAATAACACGGTTGCTGATATTGTTCCCTTGTGTTGTTTTTATCTTAATAATTACATAATAGAGAAACAATGTATAAAGCAAGCTACCTTAGAATAAGAAATACATAGCTGTCAGGTTAATGGTATGAAATGAGGGGCAGTTTAGATGACACAGGTAAAGCAGTTAAAGCTATCTATAGCTACAGAAAACGTAGCTTTGCTTCAAAGTTTCAGGACCCCTTGAAGTATCAAAGACAAAGAAAACACAACTGTGACACTAAAATACCACTTTAGAAATTAGCTGCTCACAATAATTGTCTATATGGTAAATCAAACGGCACAACACAACGGTAATATTTTCTCCCCCTTAACAAACGAGGTGCAATGAGTGACTAAATAAATAAAGTATGTTGGACTGACAGGAAATCATGAAGAGGATATCAAGCAGTGGTGCAGGTTCTAGCAGACAGGAAATCATGAAGAGGATATCAAGCAGTGGTGCATGAAGAGGATATCAAGCAGTGGTGCAGGTTCTAGCAGACTTTTGAGCATGTTCACATACACATCCACCACGTTCACCACGTTCACTGGAAAGTTAGTAGAATGTATAACTTTTCTGGAATCACTCAAACTTCAAATTACATATTTTATACAAGCTATACTTTGGTATTTTGATAAAATTGAAATGTTGATTGTACATGTTTGTATGTGATTCCAGTAAACATGGTTAGTAGTACAGAGTAAGGTAATGTAAAGCAAAATAAATATATTAGATACACAACTCATCAGTATCACATAAAGATTACAACACAATACTGTCAGTAGTGCAAGATTAGCTATTATTGTATTGATGAAGCTAAGACCACACTCAACTCAATGCATAAGCCAAGTCAGCCAGGCTCATATTACGTAACCAATATACTGTATTTATGCAAGTATAGACCTTTGGGTATATTTAAAATTAACAAGTTCCAAAAATGGGGTGCAGCCATTATGTGAAGCCATTAATTTTTTTTAATAATATTTAAACTAATCTTTAAAATTTTAGTGATCAAATGAGGGTGCGACCATTACTTGAAGGTGGCCTATAATAGAGTAAATACGGTAGCCTACTGTATTACAACCTTCACTTATCTCAATACATTTATAATACATAGTTAATAGGGTGGGCCGAAAAACAATATTTTATTTTTTTTAAGTCGTAATACCGCGGAAAAGTTGCGAATTGTGGAGACTAAAAAAAAAAAAAAAAATTAAAATCGATTCATATCTTCCGGTCGCGCACGTGCTCTAAACTTTTCCAAAATTTTGAAAAATTCACATTTTTACGATAATTTTTAACATTTTTAAATTAGCCTCTTCCCGAATGTAAAAGCTCGAATTCTTCATATTTTAAATTTTATTCTATGTTAAAAATATTAAAAATTATCGTAAAAATGTGAATTTTTCCAAATTTTGGAAAACTTTAAAGCACATGCGCGACCGGAAGATATGAAACGATTTTTTTTTTTTTTTTTTTTTGTCTCCACAATTCGCAACTTTTCCGCAGTATTACGACTTAAAAAAATAAAAAAGTTGTTTTTTGGCCCACCCTAATAGTTAACCAACCATCAGCGCATCTAGATCATAATGTGGTCACAGACCCAGCTGCAGTGGCTTCTAGTATAAGTAGTGCATCACAGCGCACTTATCTGCAGGTTGGAAATCCATTCGGATGACTGTTCTAACCACTGGGTCCCTGACCACACTGGTAACTCAATGGTAAAAGTGGACGCTTTTTAACACACCTAAATATGAAATTATGAAAAATTTCAAAAGAAAAAATTGATTGAATTTTAAATAACAATCACGTGATTTGTATGGCTGGTAGAAGAACAAAACAGAGAAATAGCAAAAATCACAGTTATTTCATTTTAATAGGCGAACATGCTCCATTTGGATGCCACACAAATAGAACGCGTCCTAAAAGAACTGAAAAATCTGTCGGTGGCACACTTGAAAAAGCACTTCCCTCTCAATGAATGGGTGCACATCTTCACAGATGGCTCGAAGATAAAACTACCAAACACACTGGGTACGGCGTATACTGCCTCTTTTTTTAGGCCACCCCTCTTGGCGCAGGGGCAACACACTTTGATGCTGAAGTCGCAGCACTCGCCAGGGCAGCCCAGAAAAAAGAAGAAATGCCAACCTTTCCTCGCAACAAAAATAAATTTGTCATCCTCTGCGACAGCATCTCAGCCATACAGTTCGTCACAAAAGCAGCAAATTACCACCCTGATGTGCTGCTCTTCAAAAACTCTCTCACTAGCCTCCGTCGCCAAGACAGAACGTAAGTTCAGTGGATCCCCAGCCACTGGCAAACTCTGGAGAACGAAAAAGATGACTTTTTAGCCAAAAGCGACAAAAAAAGATCCCCCACCAGAGCCTTTATGACATTTCACCATGTAAAAAGGGAGATTGGCTTGATCATGAAAAAGGTCTTCAAAAACAGCACAGAAGAGGCTGCAATAATGAAATCTTGGTGGGATATGATCAAAAAAGGGCCGTCTGGTCTCGTAAAACTGCCGCAGCCCAGTTCCGACCTGCAACTGGCAATAACGTTCTGCAACACCATCTGAACAGATTCAACATCACCACCAAACCCGCCACTTGTAAAGTATGTACATAATTTCGAATCCCAAGACAGGGCAACCTTTTCAGGTGCGCCACACTCCAGAATGACATTGACTCAGTGCCCAATGATATGAGCAGGTCAGAGAAAGAAGCCATTTGATACTGGATAGCGAGAAAGAAGAATGGCTGAAAAAAAGAATGCGTCCCCTATAAAAATCTGAAAGAATCCTCATCTAGTAAAGCATAAAAATGATATATTTTATAAAAAAAAGTAACTAACAAATACATAATTGCAAATAAATTTTTATCCCGATAAAAATTATTCTCCTAAAGAAATTAAACTACCTGAACGGGTTCTGAAACATTGATTTTAAATGATAACACCGAATGCATTTGAGGGGTATTTTCAGGATCCTTTAGGCATGAATGGCAGTGGGCCCCAGGAACATATTGGCGGTATTACAAGGGAGCCACATTGCCACGGATATTAGGCTCAGTAATATACCGGTAATCATAGGAAATCACGCCAAAATGCACCGATGTAAAGGGATGAGATTAAATATAATTCCAACATTCACAAGCCGATTTCACTACTCATGTACAGTACATGATATAGGCCTAGTACTAAACTTTATAATTCATACTGACTGTAGGCCAAATACTGTATTAATTGAGCAAATGTTGTAATTTATTTCTTTAAGATAAAGAGTGTGCGTGGCCTTGAGAAAGCAGCACTACTTTAAATACATATCCCACAGCTGCTTGTAGTGTTCTCCCGAGCTACATCGTGTATACGATACATGTGGTATGTATGTGGGGAACCATGAAATAACAATGAGGAGTTGGGAGACTAGTCTAGGCAATCTAATATTTGAGGGTATATATACGTGTACTGTACTAAAGGCAGGTCCACACAAAAACATACAAGATCTTCTAAGTTCTTTAGAGTGAGTGGGCAAATATTTTACAACATTCCATTGTTATTCCATTGATTAAAGAAGGCTTTGTAAGTTATTGAGAGAGATTATTATTATTATTATTATTATTATTATTATTATTATTATTATTATTATTATTATTATTATTTTGCCAATAAATGTTTAAAGATACAAATGCTGTCTCTATTTACTTAGTATGAAGAGGCGTAATTGACTGTCGTAGTATAGTCTAAGCCTATTAAAGTACATGGTACTTTGACTCAAGTTGTTCGTGGGTTGTTACGTACAACTGGAAATAGTGCACTTTGTTACTCATTAAAACAGAGATTAGACTTGGGGATGGATGCATAGCGGTCACTTACGAACCACTGATACTAGGTGACACAGAAGCACGTACGAATGTTCTATCACGTATTGTGACAGTGGGCATAGAGTGACTGTTTTGCATCCGGCCCTAAAACTAAGAGTGAAATTCAAGCAACATATTTGTGTGAATGCCAGTATGCATTTCCTTTGATCCAAAGTTATGACTACGCATTGAATATTACATTTTACAAATTACGTTTGGTCTGGACCTGCCTTTACTTGTGCAACTAGTCCATCGATTACGATAGAAACAAGAGTTGTCTAAGGTAAATGACGGGAAATTTACAGACTCCGAGCAAATATTTCTTTCTGAGAAATCAACAGTAAGAAGACGTCCACAATGTTGAACATTTGCGTTGTTTGAAGTGGAAGGTTGTGCGCATGAGCAGGAACTTGTTTTATGTATTATGATTATGAATTATTCATCTTATTATTTTGTTTTCAAGGTCGTTTTTACTAACATACATTACAAATAGTTAACAATTTATTTTTAAATATTTATTATTTGCTTTTTGTTGTTAGTAATTATTTTCATTTACTATGCAATAATAATTTGGATTCTTGTTAGTATTCTTCTTCTACACCATAATTAATAATCATTGTGTTTTCAATGTAGATTGTGGAAGTGAATTGATCTCATTTTGAAAAATATTAATATGTTGTGTAGCATCGTATACTCTCACTAATAATTTTCTCCGTAATTACCATAGCATATATTTGGACCCTTTTTCTATACGCAATCTATGTCAAACAGCGAATATTTAGGAATGTACAGGTACCTACTAGAGATTGGTAAATACACATATACAGTAGTCGCATTTCGAGGTTTAGTGTAATGGTGGATAAGCCCTCCTTTCTATGCTTTTACTTCAATTTGTTTTGATATTTTTGGAACATATCGTACCATTATATTTTAAATCTACAACTACTGACCAAACAATCTAAGAAAACATTTTTGGATGAGCGTAGCGAGCGAAGCGAAGATTCCATTCTACTACACTGGAGAAAAAATTCCGGAATGTTTTTTTTTCTTTCTTTTTTTTTGTATTTTTGTCTGTTTGTCCGCACGATTCCGGCTAAACCGATACTCCGATTGCGATGAAATTTTATGGAGGCCTTTGAAATCTCTGAACTTAGAACTGCCACGTTTTTGAGCGCAATCGAAAAATATTTCTCATGAAAATCGCAATTTTACGATTTTTTTTTTGATTTTTAACAAATTCTTTGATTTATAACACCTGCATGCTTTGTCCGATTGATAATAATTTTTTCACACAACCTTAATTTTATGAATTGATATATTCGTGTGAATTTAAGTTATCGAAAGATAAATTTCTTTAAAAATCGCAATTTTATGACTTTTTCGATTTTTAATTTTCTTTGGCTTATAGCACCTACATGCTTTATCCGATCGTTAATGATTTTTTCACAGAACCTTAATTTCATGAATTTATATATTCGTGTGAAATCTGAGCGCAATCGAAAAATTATTTGTTATGAAAATCGAAATTTACGATTTTTTTCTTTTTTAAAATTACGATTAATTAAAAAAATTAAAAATTAAAGTTTATTTTTTATTTATTTATTTTAATTTAAAAAAAATCAACTAAGTAATGATTTTTTCACAGTACAACAGAAAATCCGCATAACACTTAACAACTCAATGCACCAATTACGCTCATCCAACAACGCGACTTAAGCGTTTTCCTAGTATGTAGATAATGGTTGATTAACGTATCCATTAGCCAGGCAACAAAATATTAGTTTATTGTGTCACTTTGTTTAAAACTTAAAAGTAACCAAATGAATGCCAGTACAAAATTCATGAGAAGTATATGTCTTTGATTTCAATAACAGACGTGGCACCTAGAAACATTTAGAAGGTCACTTGGAAACTTTATCAAAAACAGAGTACTAGGCTAATAGATAGAGTGAAAAGTCCTCATGACAATTTACCAAAAACGAGAGGCAATCTCTCTCTACTACAGCCACCTAGAGTAATTATGAACATTAAGGTTATGTATTAAAATCCAACTAGTAATCCCTAATAGAACCACTTAAATAATAGTACAATTTGGATAAAAAAATTACCGCCAGGATTTTAACCACTTTCCAGTAGTTGACAATACCACCAGCCAATGTACCCCCATCCTACAAGACTAGCTTATAGGGATATTTGTATCAAATCTGTTGATCAATGAAAATACAAAACTAGCACAAAATCCCAATGTATTATTGCCAATTGCCAGTGAAAGAACTTTTTATTATGTATTTATGCGAATAAGCCTAGAGTATATTTCAAATTATCGAGTAAAGAAGATGAGGTGCGGCCATTATGTGGAGCAATTTGTCAATGGTAATTACATCCTACTCTTGAAAATTTCAATGGTCAAAAGAGGGGTGCAGCCATTACTCGATGGTGGTCTGTAATCGAGTACGTAAATACGAATACGTTACTTCAAAAACCGTTTGTCAATATATCTCCAATACAATCTGGAAATGTAACAGTACACAGATTTTTACAGATAAACATTATTTAATACCGTTTCTTAAGGTTTAATACAATTTCTAGGTTACCCGTTCTCACGACACTCAAAACTTGCGTCAAATTTGTCACTCTCAGCGTCGATCGACTCGGACATATATATAAAATAAAATATATAAATCAATCCGTATTTAGAGTCAACTCACTCAGTCACATAACTGATTTTCAGTGGGAGACATTAAATTTAAGCAGACCAAGCCAACCCTGTAGGCCCGACACAATCGACGAGCAAACATAAGATGACATATTTGTTGTCGTCAATTAAGAGTAACAAGTAAGTAAATAAGACTAAGTACCAGTAATGTACTGTAATGGAATTATTGTTAACTTAAGATCGAATGATGAAAAATATGAAGTGAACAAATATGTCGCATCTGTTTATATGATTCCAGTCTTCATGTAATACCGTACTTGGCTTTAGAAAGAAGTGTGATTTTAATACGAGCTTGGTACAGCTTGAACTGATGTTACCTTTTTTGTTTGGCCACAATACTATTAGCTTTCCTTGTTGCCGACAATATGAGCTCAAACAAAGCTTCATTACAATTACCACTAGATGTAGTCCCACATTATGCAGAATAGAATACTACTGTTCCTACTGGTGACTCATGAACGAGTAGCAAAGGAATGTGCACCAGCATTGTTATGCAATAATATAAACATTGCTTAGTTGTCATAAATTTTCCAAAATAATTGGTTAGTTTTAAGTAGTTCAAATGCGCAATACATAATAATACAGCACTATTATGCTAAAGATATTCGTACATATTTGAATGTAATTTTATGTGCACCTTGTTGGCAAATTATATAACCAGTAGCCTGATATTTCATACACAAAGCATTAGCTAACCTGCTAACATTACATGTATTATATTTTCTGGCTACGTTGTTCTACCATTTCACAACACAGTTTCAGTCTAGAAATAAGAATCATTGTCACATTGGAAAATAAATCTCCATTTCTTAAAATGGCACATGATTTACTTTCAGCTCCTGTAAGTGCTGAATGCCAGTTCTGCAAGGTTGAATCTAGCCACTGGTTTATTTTAGGGTAATTCTTGTTGCTTAATGAATGTTCCTTTACGGTAAGTGCACTATTTGAGGCAATGAGTGTGATAGATGAGGTTGAAGGACAATTACAAAAACATCCATGTATTATGCGAGATTCCAAGCTACGTGCCCTTGGAGTAGTTCACTTTGGACCTGCACCCTAATTGCATGAACCACTAAGGTCAAGGGCGACATTTTTAGTTTCAAATGCAAAAGAAAAAGTAATACTGTATATAATGTAGGTGTGGAATTAGTCATAAGCCAACTTAAAAATTACCAAAAAGTATCTCTATGCACTAAGTCCTTCAAGTATCGTGTAGGCCTACTAGGTATCTATCAAGAGGTATCTGACCTAGCTATGATTGTTTACCTTTTCCAGCTACTACTCTCCATACTCATTGCAATCGGTTTGCCTTGAAAAATGTTGTCATTTCCCAATATATAAACAGACTTACATTTTTATTCTCTGGCTCGTTTGCTCAGAACCGGAAAATGAAATGGTTTGCGAGAGAAAGTTAAATTTACTTTGACATGTTTCATGGCCAAAAGAGATATGTTAATGTCTTGCCAACGATACAAAATGTCATCACAACAGATAATTTAGTTCTGAGGCATTTGCAGGACAATGCCTAAAAATTTGAATAAAATCTCCCATTCACATCACTGTTTGACTGTTAGTAGTTTAACAAAATTATGAGGAATCACTTTAAGAGCATTTGCTGCGGCGAGTGCGGAGACGAGTTATAAGTGCTCAGCTTTATTTTTTATCTGGTGTTAAGGTAAGATCACCAACCAATATTAAAACCAAGGAAAATAACCCTATTTTTAGCAATATCTCTCAAACCGTACGTAAAATCGAAAAAAGGGCTAATAGTAAAAGGTCTCACGTAGTTTCGTTAGAACTAACACCTGCATGAAAAATTATTCAAAGATTGTAATCAGTAGCGTTTTTAACTACGGTATACATTAATTTAATTTAAACCTTGCTTAAAATCATTACTGGTTACAATATTTGTAAAAGATTTTATTCCAGATATAGTTCTTACTAAACCATATGGGACTTATTATCCACTTTTTCGCTATGTAGCGTTACGTGAGTTACTACTAAAATAAGGTTATTTCGCGTGGTTTTAATATTGGCGGTAGTCCTTCCTCTTAATAAGAAACAATCTTTGAGATATGCAGCATGTACATTTCTTAATTTATTTATCAATGTTGAATAAAAAATCAGTGAAACCTCCATAATTGACTCCAAATTTTTTGTAACTTTGGCCATTCATTCTAACTAACCAGATTTTTAAAGCACGTTTTTGTACAGGATCCCCTGGTTTAAATCAGCTGTTATGTAGGTACAAGTTGACTTTTTTAATCATGAACGATACATTAAAACGTTTAGCCTAATTTGAATTTCACAAATTGAATCTCAAGTTTTGAATAACCTTTTGTTCAACTTTCCGGGTTAATTAATGTCTTGCCACGATTATTTAAGGCATATTTTTTGCAAGCGAGTGTGGCTTCACTGGTTATCAATAGAAACTTTCTTCGTAGCCTACTAATGAATATGGTATCAGCAATCAATCATTCAGGTAAAATCATCAGAAATCTGAGTGCTTATACTTTTGTCTGTGCTAGCCTCTGCAAGTCCACTTTATGTATACACTTATTGCAAGAAGTGACTCCAAACAATTAATTGTCAATTGGAAATACTGTAGAGTGTAGCTCCTTGAAGTAGTACTAAAATTTGAAACACAAATGGACCTGTAGGCTCTCACTCATTTTCTTGTATTATACATACATAGCACATACATAATTGTGTAGTGTAGGCCATGTACTGCATTGACTATATTTTCCATTTCATAACATGTTTCACTTTTTACACATTTTAGTAGATCTCTGACTAACAATACTATTATAAAAATCTATAATACTCTGTACAAAAACTCTATTAAAAATCTTAGCAAAATGTTGCCATTGCAATATATCATTATGTGCAAAACACATGTATAAAATATATAAAATTATGTGTTTTTGAAAAATAGTTAGAAAGTTATTATTACTAAGATTTTTCAACAAGAATAACAATATTTATACAAACAATTTGTGAATGTGTAACAATTCCAATCAAAGTCTGGGCTTATTGCATGATTGATGATTGCCCATTTGGTATTGCTCATCTCAAGGAATGTGCAGAAGCATTGGTCAATACATACATATGCGAGATGCCCAAAGTAGGCCAGTGATAGATAACATTACCGACATACTAATTCTGCTTTGAAATGTTTTAGTTTTACACAAAACAAACTATTAAAGAGTGTTTTGAAATATCACAAATGCTTTCAAGAAAAGTCGTTACGACTATATGAATATAATCTTGGCATCCACTGCCAAGTGGTTGTAGAATGCTTAAGGTAACTCCAGCTGGTGTAGGGGCCATCACAGGATCGTGCACCCCTGCAACCCAGAACAGTCTCTCACACACATATACTTTCACCTACAGTACCAGGGGCGACCGACAGTGTTGGCTCCAGCGCTAAGCGCTCGACTCTGATTCGGGAGGTCCTGTGTTCAAATCCCGTCAAGACCGGCAATCCCGACTGAAGGTTTTTTCCGAGGTTTTCCTCAGTCGTTAATGCGAATGCAAGGGATTGAGTCCTCTTAAATAGCCCTCAGACATCCCTCACATTGTCCTATCCGCAATATACCTAGTTAGTCACCTGAAGAGGGTCACACCGGCTAAATCCGATGTGTATACCCACAGCGGGCATCCTACATTTTTTTTTTTTTTTTACCAGGGGCGAGGCCCTCCAGCTCAGCCCGCAGTTTTTTTTTAGAAAGCCTTATCAAAAAAGAGTTCAAATGGCTTTAGAGGGTATATTTCAATACGTTTGATTATTTACCAGAGTTTGGTATGTATCATCAGGGTTGTTAACCATTAAGAAAAGGGTTATTTATATTTTATTGCAAGCCAATGTGGGACACAATTGCACAAAAATATATTTCACTATTACTTTTGCATAGGCTAAGTACAAGTTTTAAAACTTTAAATTGAAATATGTGAAATTCCCCCCTCCCCTCAAAAAAATACTGTCATGTAATTTTTTTGGGGGACCAAAGGATGACATAACAAATGAAAGCTTACAAGCACTTTTCAATAAACCATGATATACCTCTGGCAAATCCAACTTTCTTTGTCAAAACCAAGGTCAAAGTTTAATTTTAAGCGATAGAAAATGTTTGAAACCTTCAATAAACATTTTTAAAAAGGATAATGTTGCAAATTAAAAAAAAAAAACATTACCCACTTGACTTTTTTGACCTTGATTGAGGTCGATTTCCTCAACTCGGTCAAATTGCGCAATTTCCATCCACTTCTTAGACTAGGCCTACATTCATTATATACATGTACCTACTTGTAAATACTTTTTATTAAAGAAGTATTATCGTAGTATTGTTTATCATAATAAATTATGTAGAAAGCTTTATCATCACCAAAGAAGAATCAGTTAAAAAACTACTATGACGTTTCGGAATTGGATAGTAAAATTCGCCGTTAGCACGCAGCCTAGGCCTACTTTTTACATGCGTAGGGCCTAGGCATAAATACACAAAGGCCTAGCCTAGGCCTAGATTGTAGACTTGAAGAGCCTAGGGCTTGTGTAAAAATTAGAGTAGGTAGGCCTAGGCTAGGTGCCTAGGCTAGTACCGGTAATTTACTAAATTTTGATTAAGTTTTATTTTTTCTAATTAAATAAAAAATACTCCAAGGTTTGGTTCGATTTTAGGTTTGAGGTTCGAAATTTTCCTCAAGGTTCGGTTCAAAATAATTTCAAGGTTCGCACACCCCTACTGTTTGGCAGTTCACTCGCAGGTTATGAAGCAGTAAGCAGTCGTTGTAGTGTGGTAGCCGATCAGACTTGATGTCTCCTCACTTACTTCTAAAAAGCTCGTAGCGCAGTTGGTTGACGCTTGATAGAGACATAGTCAAACAGTAACAGTTTACAAAATCCTCGAGGTTTACATTTATATCGTTAGAAACTCTCCAGTCCTAACCCAGCTTGCTTATCTTGACACATAAACGTGGATGTTTTTTCATGGTATTCAAAGCTATCTTTTTTCTTTACCACTGAAGGAGCTCACCGAGTCACAATTAGATAGTGCATGGAGGCCATATTTCGAATCCCAACAAACTTGCTAGTTTTGACATGTTTGGTGGCTCTTTTTAAATATATTTTCTTCTTCTTCTCAAATGCCCACATTTGGCCTATGATGCCATCATGCTTGATCTAATCAACCAGTAGAGACGAGCCTCCCTTTCCTCCTTCTTCATGCCGTTACGCATTGCGTCACGCTCATTTGCCAGACAGGCACAAGTGTACAGATGTCGTTTGTCATGTTCACCATCTCCGCACAATCTACAGGTACTGATTTCAAACACACCTATTCGGTGCAGATGCTTCCCTAGCCGGTCATGTTGTGTCTTTAACCTGAACTGTGCTGTTTCTGTTTGTCTATCATATATTTTGTTGGGTTTTCTTGGCTGTGTGGTGTACTCCTGCCATGGTCTTGTCCCTTTTCGACCCAATCTTGTCTAGTTTTCTTGGAAGCTGCAGCATTTACATGGGCTTTAACTGAGCTGTAAGTTAACCGTTTGCTCTGTTGTAGCATTTTGCTACCTTGCTTAGCTAAGAAGTCTGCTTTCTCATTACCATATACATTACAGTGTGGTATCCACTGTAGCTAATTACTTTGTTTGGTTGTGCAGTCCGCCACTTCCGTGTTGACTATGGCTTGTATTGCTGCTTTTAAGTCTGTTAAAATTACAATTTTATCATTGCGACGTCTTTAACTTTGTACAGGGCTTTAAGAAAAGCAGTCAATTCTTCGTCATAGCAGCTATCATTTTTCTCCACAGGGTGAGATTCTTCAAATTCTCTGCAATATTAACCTGGGGTAGCCGAGCCATCTGTGTAAATATGTAGCCAATTCTTTTCCGGATAGTTCTTATGTATGTGAGTTATTGTTAGTTTTCTCAACTCCTCATCTATGTAGAATGCTTTTGTCTTACCCAGTCCATCCACTGTCAGTTCATGAAGGACGTCTAGTATGGCAATGTTTATATTTGGTAGGGGGATGTTTTCTCTCTCTGTGTGTTTTAATTGCCTGATGAGACCTTCCTTACCTCTTTCAATGCTGTAATAAATGTTTTTTGTGTCTTGAGATGTTCGTGGGGTTCTCTGTCCCATTCCAGCCAGTCTAGTCTTATCAGCTTCTCATGCAGGCATACTGCTGAACTGTTTCTTCTGGCCTCCAGGGGTGGTATGTTAGTTTTAGCTTCCATGGCAACAATTGGAGCCTTCTTAGTACACCTTGTGGTTAATACTGATGCTAGTACCTATGTAAGACGAAACCTCACCAAACATTTTGTCCTTATGGTTACCAGCTTGTACTATACTCATGGCATCGATTGATTATACAAACTTTTGGATCATCCATAAAATCAGCATGTGCAGTGCTCTTTTGACCTCAAAGCCAAAAACTGACTTATTTGTCTTCCGTACAGTGCCATCTGGGGCTGCTAGTGACCATTGAAGAGGTCCCAGTGGATGTGCCAATACATCTTTCATGTTCAACTGTTGACATTCAGCTATCATAATTATTTGCACCAAAAGATTCCTATCTTTTCTTCAGTGTTTGACAGGACACATCTGTGTTTTTAGTTTACACGGTTTCACGTCGGTCCTGGGCTGAAGTGTGCACTGCAGGCCAGTTACTCGGACTCGCTCACTGCCTCTTTCCCTCTCACTTTCTTCCCAACAGAAACAGATCCATTTTGTACAATCCTACTTTTAGTGGGCTTGTGAGCTTGACAAGGCCCTACAGCTGAGGTCATCGACAGGAAGGCAGATGTAGGACTAAAACGCTACCAGCGGCTGGGAATTCGCCCCACGCCCCGGAGTGCCCGAAGGAGTAGAATTTCCGCCTCGACAAGACATTGTAGACAAAATACATATTGACGCGAGTACAAAATTTTCACGATTTACTTTAATAACAATTTCTAATTGCTTTTAAAATTCTACGCCTGTAGAGTACCCACAAGTAATATTTTAGTAATTCGACAAAGTTTGATGGTCCGAACCTATTGACCTTTGACCACCATTTTGAATAAATACCATGCAAAGTACAAAATGTGTGATAACAATATAAACTCTTCAATTTTGAGTATTTACAAGTAAGTACGTGTATAATATTGAATATAGTCCAAGAAATCAAGAGAAATTGCGCAATTTGACAAAGTTGAGGAAATCGACCCCAATCAAGGTAAAAAAAGGTCAAGTGGATAATTTTTTTTATTACAATAAGACCTCTTTTATCCGATCACCAGTATTATCCGAGCTGCATTGCGCCACGCTTTTTAATTAGGCCAAAATGTTATGTTCTTTACATCTGAATGTCATGCAGAATGCTGTTTACTACAATGACGTGTCACGTAAGAATTGCACGACGCGTGAATTGTAAGGGGGGTTGGGGGTGGGGGTTGAGGGTAGGGTGCCAGAGTAAGTTGAGCCCGTGTCTTTGTGAGTGCTTGCCGCCGCCGCCGCGACCTTGCTCAAAAGATGGCGGACGAGAGAGAAGAAAGGGAGGGAGAGAGACAAAATTATGGCCTTAAAGACGACATGATAGAGGCTGGCTATGATTATTAAGAAATAAACATTGCATCGGGTGGGACATCCAGTCAATGACGGACGCGGAGATAACCGTTTCCACCCCCCCCTCCTCTTCCTCCCAAGCCACGAACTGAACTACCTATCGCCTCACTAGTCACTCAATTGGCATCGGGCCAAGACTCTCGCAGAGTTGTTTTGTTTACGTTATGAGATAAGATAATGAGACCACACATTCATTCTATCAACAAAGGAGTTTGCAGCCAATGTCATCACTAAGAGGCTGTTTATTTATGTTCTTTTCATGGTACGTATATCATTTTACCATATCAGGCTATGCTACGAGAGCAAATAAACAAAAAAATGCGGTCATCCGAGTTTTTCGATAGTTCGAGCTGCACCCGGTCTCATCCACCTTGGATAATAGAGGTTTTACTGTATTTAGAAATTCGGAACAATTTTCGTTCTAAAAATGTTTATTGAAGGTTTCAAACATTTTCTGTTACTTAATTAAAAATGTATTAATAATAATAATCAAACACCCGGTTCCAACATAAGTCAGGTCGGGGGGTGACGTATCACCGGTTTCTCGGGCTGTGGACTTTCAGTGCTTGCTAGCCAGGCTCAACACCTCCTCATCTACTTCAATGTCTTCTATGACAGGCATTTCTACCAGTTTTCTCCATTTATTTCTATCCTCCCAGAGTCTTTCTTCATTAATTCTATCCCATGATTTCCCTCTTTCTTCAACGTTCCATTTTATTTGGTCCCTCCATCTATCTCTTAAATATTACAAATCTGACCTTTGACCTCGGTTTTGACACAGAAAGCTGGATTTTCCAGAGGTATATCATGGTTTTTAGAAAAGTGCTCGTTGTAAGCTTTCATTTGATGTAAGTCATCCTATGTCCCAAATTTTATACCGGACATGACTTTTTGGAGCGTTATGCAAACGACTAAACATACTAGATTTATAACCATGGGAAAACTGGACGCGGAAATCACAGCCTTCTTCCGTTGTTTTTGTTCTGCTTTCAATGTATGAACGTTGATCGCATTGCATCACGCCCACTTCACATTACACTTGCTTAAACGACAAAAATACACAATATCGACCTAACATGTGTTTCATCGACACATTTCCTGAATTATTACGATTTCCGGACATTTTATTGATTTTAGTAAATTCCACCCGGACACTTCAAATAGTTAGAAATTCCTGACGTCTGATTTAAGAAGCAAGGGGGGGGGGTGCGATCTCCCCTACTCCCCCTCCTGGATCTGCCACTGTATACCAGCAAACCAAAGTGAAGTCTGATGTTATCTTTAAGAGGTCACGTAATGAATTCACTGATATCCTCAGGAGGTCACTAATGATTCACTATGATATCATTATGATGTCTTGAGTTTCTCTAAATGTCCCACATATACGGTTCGTAATGATGTCATTAGAAGGTCATTTTTTTATGATTTTTTAGATAATTTTTTTTATGGCGTCGGTAAGATATATCATTAAATGATATCCTTATGATGTCAATAGGAGATCACGGTCGGGAAGCAACGCTAGCGCGATCTAGTGCCAATAAGCCACCATGGCAAATCAAATTTAAGAAAAACAATGTTTCCTCCGAAGTTACGAACTTGTTTTGACTGGGAGAGTACCACGGTACCTGATCGACCTGTATAGAGAAGAATCCACATATCTAAATTATATCGCCAAGACCCGGACTCGAACCCGGGACCCCTGCTCCATAGTCGAACGCCTTCTCCACTCGGACACGGTGCCTGTGAGATTCTCGCCGCGCTACCTGGCTATTGAGATGGGAGGCCGCGCGCGAGGGTCTGCGGCGTGTTCGCGCGCTCTTCTAACACTTGTGAATTCTTCGTGGTCTTCTAGCATATTTGTTGGCCCCCTTTTCTAAGAATAAATGTTTTATGTATTATTACTTTGTTGTTTCAGTTCATTTCTTTTTTGTGGTTTGAAGACAGTTGAGAGCAAAAATTGAGAACTCTGCAATTCTCGAAATCTTACAAGTTAGTTTTTTCCATGCCCAATAAAAAAGTTCCTTAAATATATCACCTAAATTAGAATGTGATCATTGTATAAATAGGCCTACAAAATAAAAGAACATATTGTAATCAATCAATGATTTCAAAAAGATGTTATGTTACTTTGCAATAAGGAAATATATCTTTAAACTACATTGAATGGCATCATAAATTATGATTAAGAAGTTAAATATATACAAAACAATATACCTACTTTAACGTTCATAACATGAATGTATTATCAGAATGTGCATCAAAAACATTTGATTATTACCAGAATATTGAATCAACAGTGATGGGTGAAAAATGGGTTAAAACATAAACAAAATTACATCCGGTGATTTGTATGGTAGATATAATCTGGCTTAAGCCTGATTCGTTAATTTTCGTTCCCCATCGAATGGGAACAACGGTTGTTAAACCTGAATTTTAGGTAATGTCTGTATAGGCCTACTTTTCATTTTTTTTTTATATAAAAGTTGAGTGGAAGTTTTGGGAATAGCGCTTTATGAGCTTTTTGCTATAGTAAATATTGTTTTGGATTTTATTTTTTGGTTATTTCGAGTAAGGACGCGTCAACCGTTAGGTCATAATGCACCACTCTAACCTAGGGGGGGGGAGGAGGGCGCATGCTGGTCAAACCAGCCACGGGTAAGAGGAGAAGGGGTTCTCACGTCGCGGTTGTCATTTTCTTCGTAATCGTGCACAGCTAGCCCCTGTGTGTGACACGTATCGTCGTTATACACTCACCTTTTTGACGAAATCATAATCATAATCAGGAGAGGCGCGAATAATCTTTGCCGTTGAAGCGCCCTAAAACTACTAATACTAATACTTAAACCACCGTTTTAACTAACGTATTAGCATTTGTATTAGTTGGCAATCGACGTTTATACGTGCATAATAATTGGATGAGCGTAGCGAGCGAAGCGAAGATTCCATTTCAATACACTGGAGAAAAAAATTAGGAATGTTTTTTTTTCTTTCTTTCTTTCTCTCTCTCTTTCTTTTTTTTTTTACTTTTGTCTGTTTGTTAAGACGATTCCGGCTAAACCGATACTCCAATTCTATGAAATCTCTAAACTTAGAACTGACACGTTTTTTAGCGCAATCGAAAAATTATTTCTCATTAAAATCGCAATTTACGATATTTTTCGATTTTTAAAAACATTTTTCGACTTATAACACCTACATGCTTTATCCGATTGTAATGATTTTTTCACAGAACCATATTTTATAAATTTATATAAAATATATTCATGTGAAATCCGAGCGCAATCAAATAAATATTTCTTATGAAAATAGCAATTTTACGATTTTTGAAATTTTTAAAACATTCTTCGACTTATAACACCTACTTGCTTTATCCGATTGTAATGATTTTTTCACAGAACCTTAATTTTATAAATTTATATATTTGTTGTGAAATTTGAGCGCAATCGAATAATAATTTCTCATAAAATCGCAATTTTACCTTTTTCGTTTAAAAAAACATACGCTTATCCAACAACGCGCCTGAAATAGCGTTGTAAAGCTTTCTTGTATTCCGATTCACACATTCATAAAATTTTATATTTATTTATAGAGGCCTACACAAAATACTAGCTGAGCAAGTCATGCAGGAAAAATTGTGTCAAAATTTAAAAAAAATATAATTCATGATCTGTTAACTATCCCGGAAATATACACAGTTAGCTGAAACAGCTGCCTAAACATTTAAGTGGAAGCCAAATATGAAAAACAGTGCATAAAAATGTATGTTTGTTCTTCTTTAAGTGAAAACATAATGATTTATCGTAACGTTTTTTTCAATAAATCATGTAAACCGAAAATTTCCCACGTCTCGTAATGACATCGGGAAGATGTCTTTAAACTTTCACTTAAAGACAGCAAAAATTTATAGATAAAACTAAAATGCCAAATAAAACACTTGTATGTGGGTGCTATAATAATTAATATCTTCGGAATACTTATCACTTGGGAAACTTCGCAAACGCTTTTTCAGGCGGGGGATGAGCGTATACTTTTTTAAACGAAAAAAGCGAAAATTACGATTTTCATGAGAATTATTTTTTGATTGGGGCTCAAATTTGACACAAATATATAAAATTCATAAAAATTTAAAGGTTCTGTTAAAATATCATTACAATCTGATAAAGCATGTAGGTGTTAAAAGT
Organism: Sweltsa coloradensis; assembly: GCA_024449915.1. Lineage (NCBI taxonomy): Eukaryota > Metazoa > Arthropoda > Insecta > Plecoptera > Chloroperlidae > Sweltsa > Sweltsa coloradensis. The sequence continues at coordinate 1,831,394 of JAMZAV010000210.1, read as the reverse complement.
CAAGAATTTTTGTTTTAAACGAAAAAGGCGTAAAATTGGCAATTTTCATGAGAAAAAATTTTTCGATCGCGCTCAAATTTCACCCCTAATATATTAATTCATAAAATTAAGCTGCTGTGAAAAAATCATTAGAATCTTATACGCATGTAGGTGTTATAAGCGAAGAATGTTTTAAAAATAAAAAAATCGTAAATTGCAATTTTCATAAGAAATAATTTTTTTCGATTAATCTAAAATTTCACACGAATATATTTATTCGTAAATTTAAGGTTCTATTAAAAAATCATTACAATCGGATAAAGTATGTAGGTGATATAAGTCGAAGAAATGTTTTAAAAATCGAAAAAAATCGTAAAATTGTGATCTTAAGGAGAAATAAGGTTTCGATTGCGCTTAAAAACGTGGCAGTTCTAAGTTCAGAGATTTCGAAAGACTCCAAAAATTTCATCGCAATTGGAGTTTCGGTTTAGCCGGAATCGTGTTAACAAACTGACAAAAATACAAAAAGAAAAAAAAATATTCCGGATTTTTTTCTCTAGTGTAGTGAAATGGAATCTTTGCTACGCTCATCCAAATAAGACATTATTTCAAAAAAGTGTGTATCATCCAGTGATTTTAAAAAGAATGTACTTAGGATGTCAGTTAAAGATACCCAAACAGCACATGTCTCGTAATGGCATCGGGAAGATGTCTTTAAAAAATCAATCAAGGACATCTTTAATTCTAGGGGAATTTGACGAAATTGAAATAAATTGTGTGTGTATGGGTATTAAATGATGAATATTTTCATAATGTTTACAAAAAACACATTATTAATAAAAAAAAAAGTATACAACTAATGATTTCAAAAGATGTTCTTAAAAAGTCAGTTAAAGATATATTCTACATTGTCTCGTAATGACATCGGAAGATGTCTTTAGAAAATCATTTATTGACAGCTTATTATTTAAAGGGAATTACTGAAAAAATACAAAATAAATTACGTGTTTGTACGTCTTAAAGATTAATATCAGATAATGTTTAACAATAACACATTATTTCTAAAAACATTGTATCAACTAGTGATTTCAAAAAGATGTTCATAGGAAGTCAGTGAAAGATGTATGCTGCATGTGTCCTCGTAATGATATCGGAAAAATATCTTTCAGCTACCACTAACTGACGTGAAACATTAATGAAAACGATTGGGAACTTCTAATGATATCAGTGTGTTTTGTTGGGTAGTACTTATCATCTTGGAAAGCAGAGTGGTCAGCATCAGCACAGCATGACTAGGGTATCTTTCAATTAGCTCAATTATTATCCTCATTGGCCATCATACCTTCATGGCCAAGGGCTACGTTAAACCATTCAATAACAAAAATCCATTGCAAAAGTTTAAACTGCCCCCGAGTTTGCCACAATGTGTTTGAAAACAAATCTAAATGGCATCTTCAAATATTTGTCTACAACCGTTTCAATGGAATGGAGAACTCTGAGTGAATTTCAAATGTCAACTGACCGAGGATGGTGACGACAGATAGTACTTAAACTTTCCAGTCAGCATCGATGACAGACGCCCAGCATAAAAACATAATTTCAGGCTTTGTTACCACCATGTGCCACTGTGCTTGACAAGATGAAAAATGCTATATAGTAGACCTATGTTGCCCTCACTTTTAGTCACTGATTTCATCACAATTTATTCTTGGTTAATAGTTTCTTTACCCCATACTTTAAATTGTAATGAATGCTTACCGATCCTTTCTTGTTGCGGTCTGGAGAGCGTAGATGTGAACCGGAGGGCGAACCAGGGGGCACTGCATGCAAGTCTCGCTGGTAGTCCTGCTGAAGGCGACGCGCGAGCTCCAAGCTGAATAGCGACCCACACACAAAACATTTAGACACAAATAATAAACATGATTTTTGAAGCCATTTTATTAAACAAATCAAGCATGAGAAAATTACGTAAAATTTTTTTTTTGATAGAGTAGTGTCTAGCAACAATTGGAAGGGTAACTATTCTCTGGTTCCAATGAACTGTATGATAATAGAGTTAAAGGATGCGTCAACAATGAAGTTTGCGCCAAAACCAATGTTCATCTAGGTCCAACATGGCAATAATTCCGTCGCCCGAGCACAGAGTCTAATTGGAGAAGTTCTCGAACTGGACGGGCTATCAGTGGTTAATTTGTAAAGGAAAAGGTGGGTACACGCGAAAAAACCGGGAGAATTATTTTTAGGGGACCAGTATGGGGGGTTTGGGGGGCTTGCCCCCCAACTACAGCGCCGCAGGCGAAAATTTGGAAAATCAGGTTTTTAGAGTGTTTGGTGCGTTCTAGAATAAATAAGTGGGCTGAATTCAATACCAAATTAATGGCTTTTTTGTACAGTAATAACTATAAAACTCTAAAAGAAAAAAAAAGAATTGGAGTAGTGACGAGATTCCATGTCACAACTATTGAAAAATGCATATCATTACGTTCATGGGTCACGTCCCAACAATAATGGGAAATTGTCAAAATTGTTGGTCATTACTCTTCAAAAGTGAGGGTGGGGGGGTGGGGGGTCACGGTAAAAATTGGGGGAATTCCCCCCATCCCCCCCCCCTTTCTACGCGCCTGTTCCCGAAAATGTTAACGTTGAAAGAAACATTAGGATATATAGGTGATTGGCCATTACACATTATTATAGTTAAATTATATAATGTACATTTAGCACATCAAGCACCAGTAAAATGTTGTCTCCTTCATGTGCATTTTAAAAAATGACAGTCTCGGTGGGTAATTGCCCCCTCCCCATCACCCTTACCAATACAGTTTTCTGGACTCGTAATCTGGGATTGGTTTTGGAGTTTTGGGTTGGATTTGATACAATTTTACTCGTCTTCAAAAGCCACTGTACCGCGACCGTACCGCCTTCGCGTTGCTACAACTCACAAGTATAACCCTTATTGGATGGTTGACAGACGAGCCTGCACCTGCAGCCAATAACAATAGATGATTCTATTTATAAACTACGGAGGTTGATTTGGAAAAAACGTAAAACCAAGAGACAAGAGTGTTCCATTTTTTTACAGTTATAAATGTATTCAAGTAAATTTGCAATGTGATCATGTGGGTGTAAAATAATTAATATATATTATTTTCGTTTTTTATATATATTAGCCAAATTGTGAGTGTTGAGTACCTAATAATTCATGAAAAAAGGTGGGTATACTGAGTATACCCACAAACCACGCTCCATTACAAATTAAGCACTGCGGGCTATATAGCAGTGTTGTTAAAACTACTTTTTAAAAGTAGCACTGCTACAGCTACAGCTACTTGACCTTTGAAAGTAGTTTAGCTACTTTTTAAGCTACTCTCATTCTTAAGTAGCTTGCTACTTGTGCAGCTACTTTAAAATAGCAGCGACACTACTTTACAGCTACTTTCGTGTTCCTTTTACCACAAACTAGGGTAAAATTTTGTTCATGTTCATTAGGGTATAGGTCCTGGCCTGTTGCAATAAAGTAATCCAATTTGCAACTTATGATAAGAGAATAAACTGCTAAACTGCCACTGCCCTAAGTAGGAGGTTTGAAAGAATGACCAGCCAATCAGATGCTTGGCCTGCAACATTGTTTCCTAATGCTGTTATGTCCAGGTATGATGAGATAAGAATGCAAATCAGATCACATTTACTTATTGAGTGCCCGGCTCCCGCGTTCACGATAATATTCTGCACAATGTAGGCCTAAGTGACTCGACGCACGACCCTCGAGGTCAAACAAAGAACACGCCTGTATTCGCGAGGCGAGCCCAGCAGCCTATCTAATACGTTTTCCCCATCTATTACGTACAAAAATCGGTTAAAAAATTAACTTTTGCTACGAAAGATACGTTTTTCCCAGCTGCGCACGAGCATTTGTATCAGCCTTCTGTCCGTCTGTTCTTCAGTGAGTAGCGCCCGTGTCCATGAGTGCGAGAGAGCAAGAGTAGCGTCGATTTTACGCTACAGCTACCTGTTAATAGTAGCATGCTAGTCGCTACTTTCCTACATTTTCAAAAGAATCGCGCTACTTAACAACACTGCTGTATAGCGTCACCATGTACGATTAAACGAGTGTTTGGGGAGCTACATAACCTTGTAGATGACATCTCAAGAGTGGCATTTACTTCTGGCATGGCTCTCCACAGGTTTGGTTATGTTTTATTTGTACAACAGTTAAGTTTTGTTTGCATGTAGCTTTAAAGTTAATTATTAATTAGTGATAATATCGGGTACCCGGATAATAAGGTAAACAGGGCTCCAAGTGATCAGTGTTAAAAAATATAGGAATTTTGAGCAAAATATACAAGAATTATTAGGTCTAAAACATACTACCATTGAGCATAGAACATATAGCTAGAACCCCACGCCCTTGTTAAATTTTGTACCGAAAATTTCACTCCAACACATCTACTTAATTTTGGTGTTACTTGGAGCGCCACTCGAGTTTCGCTACCTCGTGTCTACGTTTGAAGTTCATATTGAAATCCATAGAGGTCGCCACACAAGAATAAATGACGACCCACCACCTGGCGAACAACACCGTAACTAAGTAGATGAGCGCGGGCGGAAGTGTATCAACTTCACAAACTAATTGAAACACATATAGCCAGACAATTTAAAATATAAATTTGGGAAAATAATTTTTGTTGATTTGTGGTAGATTTTATAAAGCAGGCTTCCGAAATAGTCATCTAGCAAGGGAAATCATTACAATACTGTAGACGTTATATTATTTATTACATTCATTTAAATAGCACTAGTATTATTATTTATTATGCATTAACTTTTAATTTTAAACTTCTAGTTCATCTATGATAATTAAATAAGTTATTTTAAATTTTGTTTTTAAAGCAAAGTGTTGATCGTTTAATGAATTACTACTATCCTCAATTCTACTATCTAACGTTATACCCATTGATTTCATAAGGGGCTTAAATGTACTGCACAACACGGATTTATAGTGTATATTCGATGACCTCAAAACCAAATAAAATTGACATAATGTTACGATTTTTTAACACCGGCATATAGCCCTTTGCATGCAGAAAAATAAAAAAAACTTCATATGTAGTTTGTTTGAAATGTGCTAGTATGTGTGTTTGCGCTGTGGTTCACCCAGGCAGACCCAGCAACCAGTTACAGAAGTGTGTAACGCGCACTATGCGCTTTTCAGAAAACATTCAACTCTCTTTGAGCTACGCATTCGGGATCTGCCACAAGCTAAAATGTTCTACACGCGGCTGAGCAAAACATGTTTTCTCGATTGGTAGTATTATATATCCTATCCTATGCATACCAGACGCGGTCCGCTCTTCACGGGGGTCGGTGCAGACTCGCCAGAATGGTACGTAAGATATTAAATACAAATTTGCATACCTTTGCCTTGATTTCTATGTAGTATTTTTTGTATTTTTCTACATGCATGGGGCTATATGCCGGTGTTAAAATATCGTCACATTTTGTCAATCTTATTTGGTTTGGAGGTCATCAAATTTACAATATAAATCCGTGTTTTACAGTACATTTAAACACTAATCAAAATTTATTTTATTGGATGAGCGTAGCGAGCGAAGCGAAGATTCCATTTCACTACACTGGAGAAAAAAATCCGGAATGTTTTTTTTTTTTTTTTTTGTATTTTTGTGTGTCTGTGAACACGATTCCGGCTAAACCAATACTCCAATTGCGATGAAATTTTATGGAGGTCTATGAAATCTCTGAACGAAGAACTGCACGGGGGGAAAAATCGATCGAAAAATTATTTCTCATGAAAATCTTAATTTTACGATTTTTTTTCGATTTTTAACAAAATTCTTCGATTCATAACACCTGCATGCTTTGTCCGATTGTAATAACTTTTTCACACAACCTTTATGTTATGAATTGATATATTCGTGTGAATTTTGAGCGTTAATGAAATAAAAATTTCTTTAAAAAATCGCAATTTTTGGAATTTTTTTTATTTTTTAAATTTCTTTGGCTTATAGCACCTACATGCTTTATCCGATCGTAATGATTTTTTCACAGAACCTTAATTTCATGAATTTATATATTCGTGTGAAATCTGAGCGCAATCGAAAAATTATTTGTTATGAAAATCGAAATTTTACGATTGTTTTCTTTTTTTAAATTACGAATAATTAAAAAAATTTAAAATTAAAGTTTATTTTTTATTTAATTTTAATTAATTTTAAAAAAAATCAACTAAGTAATGATTTTTTCACAGTACAACAGAAAATCAATGCACCAATTACGCTCATCCAACAACGCGGCGGGACTTAAGCGTTTTCCTAGTTTTTCAACAAGAATGTTTACTTTGACATCATGCTTGTAGAAGAAAGACCACGGAACACGATGGTACTTTTCGTTTTTGTTTTAACACTATATCTTCGGCTACAGAGATAGTACTTTACCGCGCTTGTCAAGTATTTGGCCGTCTGCAAGGACGTGAAGAGTGCGCAATGTTTACGTCCTGATAAGTGGCTGCGCGCGCATCCACTATTATAATTGTTATTAAATCGTTTGGAGTTACCTACTGTTACGAGGTAGCGACTACTTTTTTTCTGCATATAATTCATGAAAAAATAGGGTTGGAATGTCCTTTAAGGTTTGCAAAGACAATTGTCCAGTGGATATGTTTATAGTTGCATATTAGATATAATTATCACCTATCTGGGATAAATCATAACATAATATTATACTTTTCCGGCGATAATGGATGTACAAATATAGTTGAATTCCTTAAAAAATGTAAATGTAACAGTGCGAGACACTCAATATTTTTGTTCACACTTCCCCACTTCAATGCCAAATTACTTAGTTTAAGCATTTAGAGTTTAAACTTTTACAATATTATTCTGAGAGTATCTTATATCAGCAAAAGCATTGTTAGAGGGAAATATGAAGAATATGTATGTATAGACTGTTCTAAAAAGTAAGTCCTTAAACGCATTACTAGTAAATAAATATTTATATATACGTACTAGGGCTGTGCGAGTACTCGATTTCTGGAGCTTTTTCGAGCTTCAGTTTTGAGCTCGCGCCGAGCCGAGCTTGGTTTTAGGCTCGATTTATTCAAGCCGAGCCGAGCTTGGCTTTATGCTCAATTTATTCGAGCCGAGCCTACAAAAACACGCAGTACACGCGCTCATTTTCATCAACACTCAACAGACATTCTTGTCAACAAAGACTTTCGCGGATGAATGCGGCAGCCTGAGCCAGCGATCAACAGTCTACCCGACGCAGTAGAATGCGATAGGCCTAGGCCTAGAATGCAAACGTGTCTCTCTCATGTGGGAAAACCTATCACACTATCGCCCGCGCTGAAGCTTTCATCGCAAAATAAGCCTAGGAAAGAAGGAGATAAGCCAAGGAATAACAATCCAATGCGTCGTGATCGTAGAAACATGATCACATCGCAATAATTCTTCTTCCAACTAGTTCCACACCGAACATCTTTGTTCTTCGTCAGCTGTGAGTTGAGTTGGTTGGATCGACCGAACGCGCACGTAGTTCGCGCAGGTGTCACGTGTTGGCTTACAACGCGCTCTGTTGTCAACTCGAGTTACTCTTTAGCAGAGTCGACAAAGAAGTTTCCCCGGGTCTTCTTTATCGACTCTGCAGGCAGCGGGCAGGCTCCGCGGGAAAGATCGCATCGACGTAGCGGTAAAATAATAAAGCCGTGAATTAGCCTAAAAACGGTCGCGAAAAATACCCTGATCTTATAATCGGCTCCGGGTAATTTCTAGAACCGGGTACCCGATGACATCCCTAGAAAATATGTAGCCTAACCATTTTTAATTTTAATTTATTTATTTTTATTTTTTTTGAAAAAGCTCGGCTCGGCTCGGCTCGAAAACCAAGCTTTTTTTTAACACTCGGCTCGTCTTGACTTAAAAATTCTAGGCTCGCACAGCCCTAATACGTACTAATTGCAGGGGTGGACAAATCCACTAAAAAGTTAGGGGCCAGGAAAAATAAGTAGGGGCCAGCAGTATCGCGGTATAGCCGGGGTCTGGGGCGAAGCCTCAGCCGTTCGGAGTCAAATTTGCTGAAGGCGATTTTTTTTTAGTATTGCATAATGTTTGATTGCCTAAAATGCAATTTAAAGCAAATTTGTATCAATAATAACTTGTGGAAGTAGCTAGCCAATGTTGCATTGATAAAAGAAAAACACTCACCAATATATGCTGCAAGGTGCTTGTTTAAAATACAAATAAAATTTAAAAAAAAAAAAAATTTAAGCGAGCGAAGCGAGCGTTTCCATTTGACTCTGCTGGAAAAATTAGTCACTGTTTTTTTTTTTTTTTTTGTATGTCTCGCCATAACGTTTGAACGGAGGCTCGGATCGAGTTGAAATTTTGACCATCCGCAAGCTTCGTTCTCGATTGAATGCCATTAGTTTTGTGGCAAAATCGTTCAAAAAGTTAAAAAGTTACATTAAAGTTAATCGAAAGTTTTTTTTTCAAACTTAACCCGAGAGTAGTCGCGTGTGGTCTTTTAGACCGACTTTTTTTTTCAACAGTTGGTATTTGTACAGCGCGCATGCGTGGCTTGTCTAGTTCCGCCTACCTTCCCAAAATAGATTTGTGAAGCCAGTGTGCAATACGCGATTTAGTGTTCTGCAGAACTTCATCTAAGATAAGAGGTCTTGTTCGGTTGCTCGGTCTTTTCGACCGCTGCGCGACTACTAAGGGAGGCAAAAATATGGATACTCAATCACTATTATGAGACATGTATTTTGTTATTGTAGGTTGATTATTCTTCAACATACAGTGTTGGCATAATATTACTGTCTTGGTTTACTAATAATTCAAACTACAGGGTGTTTCAAAACATATTTTTACACTTTTTTGTAGGTTTGCAACATTCTGTGTTTGATTGATTATTAATTGATTATTCATTGATTATTTATTGATAATTGATTAATATAACCATGTATGCTGTCACATATATTATAAATTACCTTATATTCGTAATCAAAACTTCATCCTAACGTTATTAGCCCATAATAAATAATGCGGTCTAAAGGACCGCGCGCGACTACTAACGTTACAAACAGGGGCGCGACTACTCTCGGCTTAACGGCGACAAAATCTGAGATGACCAAATCATTTAGAATGTCCGTCCGGTCTTGAATATGTTAATTTTATTTTGATCCGATAAGTAGTGTAGATGGAAATTACATTATAACAAAGTACGGTTACCATGGCAACGGAAAGTCGCGGAGCTTTTTTGGCTCATGATAGCGGTCGAACGGAGGTTCGGATCGAGTTGAAATTTGGACCATCCGCAAGCTTCGATCTGCATTGAATGCCATTAGTTTTGTGGCAAAATCGTTAAAAAAGTTAAAAAGTTACATTAAAGTTAATCGAAAGTTTTTTTTTTCAAACGAAACGGCGACTAAATCTGAGGTGGCCAAACCATTTAGAATGTCCGTCCGGTCACGAATATGTTAATTTTATTTTGATCCGATAAGTAGTGTAGATGGAAATTACATTATAACAAAAGTAACGTTGGTTGCTATGGCAACGAAAAGACGCGCAAAGTTTCTAATGCACTGCCACCTAGAAGTAATCAAAATCCTTTCTAGGGAGCAGTGTATTATTTGTCACCAAAGAGTTTAAATAGTGTTCCCAAGGAGTCAAGGTCCTCTAGATGGCGGTGGATTTAATTCACAAAGTAAAGGTTTACACACGGGTTTACCCAAATAGGCCTTCCTTGACAATAATAAATAATTGGATGAGCGAGCGAGCGTAGCGAGCGGAAGCGAAGACTTCAATTTCACTGACCCCCCAAAAAATTTAGCTCGGGTGTTTTTTTTTTTTTTGTTTTTTTGTTTTTTTTTTTTTTTTTTCCGTCTGTTTGTTCGCTCGATTCCGGGCAAACGGCATACGCGATCTTGATGAAAATTTGACCGGACCTTCGTTTTCTCTGAACTTAGAGGTGTATTGTTTTTGGGTACAATCGAAGAAATATTTCTCATAAATATCGTACTTTTACGATTTTTTTCGATTTTTAGTGCGATATTTTCGTGACATTTGGGCCGATTCTGACCAAACTGGTGGGGCTAGAACGTTCATATTTCACATGGACATTAAGATTATGGTGATGTAGTACCTTTTGAAAGAAAAAGTTGAAAAAGTTAGCTAGAATCTATAGAAATAAAGGTTTTAATATTAGTTTTTCAATTTTTAGTGCGATATTTTCGTCACATTTGGGCCGATTCTGACCAAACGGGTAGGGCTACAACGTTCAGATTTCACATGGACATTAAGGTTATGGTGATGTAGTACCTTTTGAAAGAAAAAGTTGAAAAAATTAGTCAGAATCTACAGAAATAAAGGTTTTAATATGAGTTTTTTGAAGTTTATAATACCAATTAACAAATAACAATAGAAACTTGACAACAATCACCTCCACAATGCATTCAAAAAGCACTTGCAAAGGAAAAGTGCAAACAAACGCACAAAACGCAAAAAAAACGCTCATCCATCAACGCGGCGGGACTTTAGCGTTTTCCTAGTATTGGAAACATGGCCCTGTGGACAGCGAACGTCGCAAATTTTAAAATTTAAAAAAATGTGCAATGGGCTTATCAACGCGCCGTGGCTCTGTCTATAGCACGTGCTGGCTTATCAACGCGTCCAGCTGAGCGTTTCCTAGTTTACTTCTTGATGACTTAGGGGCCAGCATGAAATTTTTACTCGCCCGGGCGAGCGGTAATTTTCCACCCCTGCATATTGTATACATTGTACATTTGTCATTACAACAATACCATGTAGAACATGTATATTTTGTCGTTACCACAGTTATACCATGTACATGCAGGGGTCGAAATCAACGCTCGCCCGAGGCTAGTGAAACTTTACTCGGTCTGGCAAAAATCTCATGACACTAGCCCGACAGGCGAGTATTGATCCAGAGTTCCGAATTGCCATTCAAAAAATCTTAATATTTTGCACCGATAACCTAACGATTTTCCAGTAGTTGTGCGCTACCTAGTATGGAAAATCGTTCTAAATAATATGTAAACTAAATAAAAATCTCTTAATTTAGGCTAATATTATTAATATTGTGGTTAAATATCATTTCCGGTCCCTCCCTATTCCCCCACTTGAAACATTTGCGTATGATCGTTTTACATCAATATAACCTATTTGATTGTGGGCTAGTAAAAATGCTCTCGGGCTAGAAGACTAGTGTTGCCATTAGCTCGAAGGGCTAGTGGCAAAAAAAGTTTATTTCAACCCCTGTGTACATGTGCATTGTACATTTGTGTTGTACATTTGTCATTACAACAGTTATACCATGTACATGTACATTGTTAAGCTTTGTTAAGCTATTATTATGTTGTTACTCATTACATTCAGACACAATAGTAGGCATAAAGACAAACCCAATATTGCCATAAAGAATTGTTTTATCACAAAACTATACATTTTTCAATAACTAGTTCCCTTACTAAAAGTTGATGATTTTGAGCAAAAATGTGATATCGAATATTTTGATCTTGTAATATTTGTTGTAGAGAATTGTGCTTTCATGGACACTGGCATCTAAATTACCTAGTCTAGAGCATCTGCCATTACCTGAACGCGCGTTAGAACCTTCATGTGCACCCGCGTTCATATTTAAATCAAGGGGTCTGGAAGATACCTACCGTTATCGACCTCGCTCGTGAATACATATTTGATACGTTCTAGCGTCGCTTTGGGCGCTTCATTCACAGTGCCATCACTCGCTGACATCCTTGAGGAAACATAGTAGCCCCATTTTACTTTAGCATTTGGCTTATTGGGACTTTTAAACACTGGACCCAGAGCATAGTTAATATTAAAACAGGAACAGGGTTATCGGTTTTACGGATTTTGAGGGTGCAAAACGGATCAACGGATATTATGGTCAATTCACGGATATTTTGTTACTCTTATTTTCCTAAATTTGAATCTGCGCGGGCGAATTTGCATTGAAAATATTGAAGGCGGTGTGGTATGTGCACAGTGAAGTAGCAACAACGGCAGGATATGAACTCCCATTGGCCGAGGCAACCGGCCAATCAAAGATGTGTCCAGTCATTGTAGATACTGAGTGTAGCAATAAGTAACAAAGAAGAGAAAATGGTGGCTGTGAATTTATTTTGCTTTGTATTTGTTATTTAAGTTTAGATTAATGATATTGTTACTTGTGAACATGATTGAACATTGAGAAAATTCAAATTTATATGATTAAAAAGTTAACATATGAAGTTCTACAGTGTTATCTATGCACATAAAGGGTGGGCCTAGGTCAAAATCTTGGTGCATCATTCATCAAGCCATGCCTTCCTAGGCCTAGGCCTCTTGTAACTAGGGCCTAGAGCAGAAATGATGATTTCATGTTTAAAAAATTATTTTTTCTGTACGAGATACACAATTGTATGCATTCTAGTCACATGTGAAGCAGTCAAAGGCATTTTTGGTCCATATATTCAAGACTGCAAGGTAGGCTATTTTGTAAGTTATGCTGGTAAAAATGGAAATATCGCCATTTTAGCATTGCATCAAAGAAATTAACTTTTTTCGTTCTTTTCACGGACATTTGCGGATATTTCACGTCCTCTTACAGGATTTGAAAAAAAAAGTTGTCGGTAACCCTGTATTAGAACAATGTTTTTACATACTATGGATTCACCAAACACTGCATAACCTTAGCACTAGCACAGGCTTATTTCTAGTGTAGAAATCAATTAAGGCCAGTTTTTCTAGTGACATAATAAGGCAAGCTGTCAAATCATTGCCCATTTGCTGGGGCTGGCTTTGTGTATTGTTTAGTGTTGGCTTGTGTTCTTGGTGTGACTTTTAAAGGTGCCTTTTAGAATAAACCCAAGATTTGCCGAGTGAGTGTCGGTAAAAGATTACCCTTGGTTTACTTCTGAACGATGGTGTACATTTTGCATGATGGGAGTTTTTGTGTCCGTGGCTGCCCTTAAAATGTTTTAAAAAAACTTCACCCCCTGCTTGGAGAGAGTACACGGCTGAGAGCAATGCGCAAGACTGTTACAATTCCGCCTTACAGCAATCCTGAGCACGTATCTGCTAGACAAGATGGCCTGGCCGAGCAAGTACGATCCACACATGTCTGATCATTTGAAGACACCTTAAGGTGGGAAGCCCAATTTCAAAGCCTTGGCCTCAAGCAAGCGTACAAGGAATGAACAAAGGACAATACTTGATTCGTAGAGCCCCGTAAAATTCGCGATCGCGAAATCACATGTATTTTTACCAACTATGCTTTTTTCATCAAATGTCGACGTTTCATTACGAGAAGAGTCTAAAAACATAAAAATTAAAACGCGAAATTCGCGAAATCGGCATTATAACCCCGCAAATCGCGAAATCCTTGTTTTTTCGCGAAATAACCACGAATTCTAGATAAATTGTTGTCTTCACGTCGAAAAATGAGAATTTTTAAAAAATAGTCCACTCTGAAGTCGGCCAAAAACATGCCAAAAACTGATTTTATACATCGTTCGCGTAATAAAACAACAAAGCAGCGATCGCCATACTGGATATTTCTAACAGATGATTTTCCAAGTTCCAGCGCCTTGAAAAGTTCTTGTTTTGTCACGCCATGACGTCACGACGAAGTTATCTGTTAGAAGGCGGTGCGCATCTGTGATTGGCTCGATCGTCACAATTCACACTCGTCGTGCAGGGTCGGCAACATAACAAACACAAACTAGAAATTTTGCTTCTTGATCTACGAAGTACCAACAATTGAAACTTAACGGCGGGAAATTTGAAAATACGCAAAATTTGAAAAAATAGTTTGAAATAATTGAATTTTTTATGACGAAATGGAGCCTTTATTTTGAGTTTTTATATTTAAATTAAAGATTTTTTATAACTTTAAAAAAAATTATTTATGTCTATTCATTACAGAATAATAACTGCACATTTGCTGCACTCCAAACTGAATGACTTGGTTAACAAGCTTTTTTTTTTATTATAATTATAATTGACAGTGTATCGTATACAGCTGAAAATAATAACACCGCTTTAACACCGAAATCTAGTATTTTTAAAACGAATTTTGGAAAAAAATAAAACCACTTTCACGGGGCTCTATTGATTCGACTCACTACTTTAAAAAGGCACACATACACACTATCCTATCGTACATATTTTTTTGGTTTAAGATAGAAAGAAAAATGTTATCAGGTAAGTACTATAATATACAACTATTTTTGACCACATAACTATCACATGGCAAACGGGGCATCTACTCGGGGTGTAAGCCTGCACTCAAAGCACTTGCTAAGAACTGTGGGATATTCAACAATTAAAATATTATCAGCTACACAACGTAAGTTATGACAGAAAAACTAAATACAGTAAGACCTCTTTTATTCGAGCTCCGATTAACTGAGACTCCGTGTTATCCAAGCTGATTTCAGGCGCGCTTTTTTTTAATTAGGCCAAAATGTTATGTTCTTTACATCTGAATGTCATGCAGTATGCTGTTTACTACAATGACGTAAGAATTGCATAGCACGTGAGTCAAGGGTAGGGTCAAGGGTAGGGGGGGTCAAGGGTAGGGTGCCAGAGAAAGTTGAGTCAGTGCTCATATTGGTCTTTGTGAGTGCTTGCCGCCGCCACAACCTTGCTCGAAGACGGTGGAGGAAAGAGAGAAGAGAGGGAGGGAGAGAGAGAGAGAAAGAGACAAAATATGGCCTTGAAGACGACATGATAGAGGCTGACTATGAAGAAAGGGACATTGCATCGGGTGACAATGACGGTGACGATGAAAATGCAATTGCCAACACGGAAGCATTTCTGAACGTGTTCCGTCGGCTACCTGGCTGTGATGTGCTCGCCGATGGAGAAGTGGATGAATGAGAATTGGCGAATGGAACTTGCGATGCGACATCTAATCAAGAGCTGACCGACGCGGAGATGACCGTACTCATTGTAGCAATAGGACTACAGTAACTCACATAGCCTACATACAAAGGAGAAAATAGGCTTAGAATATGATTTTTAACAATAAAATTTGAAATGTTCATACCACAAAACCAACTAAAGTAGGTAAGCTACTTTAAAAGGGCTTTAAAAACCTCTAAAACTCACCAAATCGAATCCAGGATCTCAATTTTTTCCGGGGGCAAGCACCCGGACCCCCACTATTTTTGCCCTACCTTATGAATACAGTATCTAGTAGGGATGACATCGGGTAGTAAAATTCGGAACCGGTTCCAGCACTCAAATTACCCGGGTACCCGGGTCCCGTTACATCACGATGTGTGGAAACGCTGTTTCCTAGGCCTACTAGTTGGTTTGAAGGTCATACCGACTGACTACGTTTCCGTCTCTGGAAACTTTTGCAATAATCGTTCACAAATAAAGAACCGCTTTGATAACCAGGCAATGATCTTCATTCTTCATTACACCAAAGATTAGTTTACCAATTACACTGTACAGGCAGTGAAACTCGTTGTAGGTAGGCCTAGGCCTACGCGCAGAAAGCAAGGGAAAACAAACACGCATCGAATGTGGGAAAATCTCTCACTACCATATCCCGCGCTGAAGCTCTCGTCGCAAGATAAGCCTAGGAAAGAAAGAAGATAAGCCCAGGAATAACAATCCTATGGGTCGTGATTACGAATTACGTGAATCGGTTGAAAGATGATTGCATCGCGAATTCTTCTTCTACACCCAACCATCTTTGTCAGTCAGCTGTGAGTGTGAGTTGGTTGGATCGTACGCGCATCTCGTACTGCGCAGACGGCAGTGCCCAAGATTTATTGCCGCATCTTTCTCTCTTGCACTCACTTGTGGCATGGGCGCGACTCGCCGAGACGGACGGAAGCACGTGATAGCTTACAACGCGCTCTGTCGTCAACTCCAGTTACTCTTTAGGCAGCGGGCACGCTCCGCGGGAAAGACCGCAACCACGTAGCGCGTAATTTAAACTGGTGAATTAGCCTAAAAACGGCCGCGAAATATACCCGGATCTTAAAATCGGCTCCGGGTAATTTCTGGAACCGGATACCCGGGCTACCCGGGTACCCGATGTCATCCCTAGTATCTAGGCTTACCCGGCAATGTTTATGGAATACCTAGTGAACATTTTTTTCTGGGGAGAACACTGCTTTAGGTCTCTTTCCATTTGTACTTCAATCATTTTGCCAGCAGCACGTGTTTTCTTATGTTTTTCTCCTTCTCATGCAAATGTATCCATTTTAAAGTGTGTACCACATCGGATGAAAAAGGGTCCTTTACCACAAAAAGGTGTTTGAAACACAAAATGGCTTCGTCAAAGTTGTTTTGTAAATATTCGTAATGTGTGCACCAAACGATGCACGAAATGGCATTTGTTTCAACCACGTACCTTCTGAGGAAAACATGGCCATTTTTGGCCATTTTTGTAGCGTGTTTGGGTGAGAGGGTCCTCTCAGAGTAATGTTGTTATATATTTTTGATTTCTAGACATCATCCTGGTTCGTTAGACACCATTTTCAAGTGTGTACCTCGTCGGATAAAAAAGGGCCCCTTTTCCCAAAAAAGGCGTCTGAAATGCAAAAAGGCCCCCAAAAATGCGTCTTATGATATATATTCGTAATCTGAACACATCAAAGAACAAAATTGCGTTTATTTCAATCGTGTACCTTATGAGGTAATAGACGACCATTTTTTGCCCTTTTTGGGGGCGTATTTTGGGTGTAAGGGTCCTCTATAAGTCATGTTGTTATACATTTTAGAACTCTGTAGATCATCTCGGTTCGTTTGACAACATTTGACAAGTGTGTACCTCGTCTGTTAAAAAAGGTCCGTTTTTCACAAAAGGGCATCTGAAATGCAAAAAGCCCCCCAAAAAGTGTTGTATTATATATATATTTGTAATCTGTACAAATCACAACACAAAATGGCGTTGGTTTCAATCAAGTACCTTATGAGGTACTAGAAGGCATTTTTGGGCCCTTTTTAAGGGCGTCTGGTTCGGTAAAGGCCCTCAAGTACGGCGTCTTGCGTTATGGTTCCAAACTCCAGACAAGTTTCCGCATATAATGGCGTTTAGACACATCATGTAGCCTACCTTATGAGGTAATAGACGGCCCTTTTTGTTTTTGGCCTTTTTTGGGGGCTCAATGAGGCCCAAACGCCCCCAAGTTGGCGCGTAAGATGCGGGTTTTGTAAAATTTCATATAAATCCACATATATTCCAATAGTCAAAACATAGGCCTATGTACCTTATGAGTAGGGATGTGCGGGTAGTGGTTTTTGAACTCGGGTCGGGCTCGGGTCGGGTAATTGAAAGTACCCTCGGGCTCGGGTAATTGAAGTACCCTCGGGTCGGGCTCGGGTAGTGAATTTTTTTTTTATTCATTTAAAAAAAAAATTTCCTACAAAACAGTTTTGCATTGGTTGCAGGTAGCCACTCTGGGCTGTGTTGACACAAAGTACTTCCAAATCGGCGTCTTATGAACTTTTGCTTGAGTAGGCCTAAGCCTAGTAGGTGTACAGTGAAACCCCGCTATTATCGTTTTCCTGCATCAATCGTTTGTTATTCTCGGAAATAATATCGTAACAATCGTTTTCTAATATTTCCGATACGAAAACCCCAAGAAAAACCGATGCGATCGCGTATTTTTCTCTTCCGGCCGACGAAATCATGCGTTTGTACCAGCCATGTATCTGACGAAATCATGCGTTTGTACCAGCCATGCATCTGACGAAATCGCGCGTTTGCACCAGCCTTTCGGTCTGACTCCGCCCAACGCTCTGCTGTGCGCAACGATGCGCACTAGATCGGACTTCTAGATGAATTTGCAACTTTGTTCTAGGCCTGCCGCCTCGCCTCCTAGGCATTAGACGATGTTTATTAGCGTTGTTTCTTTTTCACCATTCGCCCACATACGTAATATTCAACTTGCTTTATGCCGTTATTAGCGTTGAATAACCAGAAGACGAGTAATGACGGTCAGTAGGGCCTATTACTCCAGCGGGAACAGCGTCGGAAGAGCCAAGGACACAGCATCATAGCAAAGCCGCGCCCACGTCGTAGCGATTGGTCCGCTCCGACGTCAGCTGTTCGTTTGGCGTGTGAGCGGGAGGTTTAAAAGGAGCAGATTGGCGTGTTTCTTTATTACTTCTACCCGACCCGACTTTTTCGGGTAGGAATTGACGGCCTGACCCGAGGTCGGGTAATTTTACCTACCCGAAAATTACCCGTTTTTCGGGTACCCGCACATCCCTACTTATGAGGTAATAGAAACTGTCACTGGCTCTTGGTCTAATATTGAGTGAAAAACAATAAATAATCGAACAACTAAAAAGAAATCAACAAATGATTCAATTTAATAAAATCTTAGTAAAATTAATGTAATTCCATGCTACCCTATTGGAACAAGAGATGAGGATTCACAAAATATGATCAAAAGTTACTAACTTAACACAATAGAAGTTCTATTTGCTGCTTAGGGGCCAACCATGTAACAAACAGTAGGCCTATACTCGAAAGGAATCGAGTGTTTAAGAAGATGCACACCTGCTTAGGGCATAAGAACGCCAGGAGATGTTTGAACGGCATCATTCAAAAGGTTCAGGCCGAGTGAACATATACTGTAGTTTCATTAGCTGCTTAGCTTAGAGCATTTGGTTAGATACAAACAGCACAAACAGAAACAAAGGCTGAACCTTTAGTCCAATGACACATACTGAAAGAACTAGGAAGCGAGTGCACACATCAGGCAAGATGCGGTAGCTTTCGTGCAAAACTAAACGTTCCCATTCACTGTTGAAATCACTAGGAACGCAAGGCTAAAAGCAAGAGGTTAAGTGCAAAGAAAACGTTAGTCCAAGTCCACACAAGTGATGACTTACTCAATGGATGCCATGTCCGGGTTTGAGACCACATCCTCAAAGCCTTCCCATGACTCGTTGCTCTTTCGATCAGAGGCCTGGTCTTCCTGCAGCGACAATGCCACCAAGAAACTGATATCACAACAGATGGTCAGTTCATTATGTCCGTTACAGATGCGTGAGCGTGACACAGTAGTAAACAATTGCTTACTAGTACATCTGCTCAAACTCACTCCATAACAGAGTAATTTACATTGCAATGTCTCAAAGTTTATCGTTGGGTCTAAACGTCATCATTTTATTAAGTACATTTGGAGGAGTGATGAAGATTGTATGTTGATTGTTGTGATTGCTGGTAAAAACTGGTTTGTGGTGTTCAAGTTCTGGCATTATTTAAAAAAAGACACTTTCGGTTGAAGGTTCTGCATAGAAATAATGAGCGGTTACCACACTGCCCAACTCAACCTACATGACTTATTTTTCTTGACTGTATATTTGAAAGTTAAGAGTATGTGAATGTACTACTCAGGAATTTCTATATCTATTTATTAACTGCTTGTACCTCTATTTTAACCAATACGTATGTTCAATAAAGTATTATTTATATACATATTTTTTTTTTTATGAGCGGTTAAACTTAATCTTCCACTAACAGTTATAGTTTAAATCAACCAGAAGTAAGAACAGGTCATTTCTCTATACGAACAATCTCCCAGTAAATGTATCTTAATACGTTGATGTCTATGCCTAGTCTGAAAAGAACACCAACTGAAACAGAATATCCTAACAGGTTTTCACGTCAGCTTTGCTGCCTCAACTCATAAGCAGTTGCTCTTTGGATCAGTTTCAAATTGGAGTATCGATTTGAAAAACTGGGTGTTTTGCGACTATATTTGTCTTCGATGTTGATGTTTTCATTTAACATAGATGCTCAGCCTAACATAAGATATTAATTCATGAATGTTTGTATGTTGGGTATTTACACACCAAGTCTTGGTGGTCTTTGTGAGATCTCAACATCAAAGACAGGTTTATAATAAAGCATTTTAACTAGGGATGTTCCAATATTCAAAATTCTCAAAGAATTCAAGCAAAATTTACTATCCGTAACTATTCGAAGTTTTCGATTTGAAATTACCGCTAACATTCCGTAACCGAACGCAGGAAACTACATTATTGATCTATGTTTTGTAACTATTTTCAACTCCAGGTTACGTGTTTTCTGTGATGCTTTGCAGTAGTACCAACTTCGACAATTGACAGGATCTCGTACTTTGGCGCGTCGTTGGTCGTGATCACAGGCCTAAGTAGTTTGGTAGAGTAGGCCAGGAAATAACGCATCTTCAATTTTATGTAAACTTTTGACTTTAATATTGAATTGGTGTTAATATTTTTTTTAAATAAATTATGGCAAAAACAAGAAGGTAGCAAAGCCCTAGTAGTTGGTAGCAGTAAATAATTGTTAACAATTTAAGTGAGAATATGACACATTTAGCATTTTGCTCATAGCTATTTGTTCCACCAGGAAGCATTCAGTGTATATGAAACTGTGCATAGTTGTCAAAAAATCGTTCAATAAATTTCCTCAATTCTTCCTGTCATTTTCAAATCTTGGTTTGATTTAACATGTTTTATCATAGCATAAAATAATTAGGGGTGAGTGGATAACATAAATTTAGGTTTGGTTTGGATAGTTAACATCCAAACCGGATCATGATATATTGGAATCGGCTTTAATTTGGTTTAGGATACTCTGTGACTGTGAGCCCTCTTTGAAATGCAACTGAATCAACTGGCGTACTGCTCTAGGCACTAGCTCACTAGGTTTCGGATACTCTGTGAGCCCTCTTTGAAATGCAACTGAATCAACTGGGTACTGCTCTAGGCACTAGCTCACTAGGTTTCGGATACTCTGTGAGCCTTCTTTGAAATGCAACTGAATCAACTGGCGTACTGCTCTAGGCACTAGCTCACTAGGTTTCGGATACTCTGTGAGCCCTCTTTGAAATGCAACTGAATCAACTGGCGTACTGCTCTAGGCACTAGCTCACTAGGTTTCGGATACTCTGTGAGCCCTCTTTGAAATGCAACTGAATCAACTGGCGTACTGCTCTAGGCACTAGCTCACTAGTTTCGGATACTCTGTGAGCCCTCTTTGAAATGCAACTGAATCAACTGGCGTACTGCTCTAGGCACTAGCTCACTAGGTTTCGGATACTCTGTGAGCCCTCTTTGAAATGCAACTGAATCAACTGGCATGCTGCTCTAGGCACTAGCTCACTACAATTTTCCCCATAACTGTAGGTTGTCCTATGGAAGTTTGACTGTTCCGGTATGTATTTGGTGAAAAGAGGCCAAGGAAGGATAATTGCTTGTTTTAGTGCCCATCAATTTATCAGCACCATTTAAATGTGTTGATCGGACATGAGTAGGGCCACGTAAATTTTGCATGCGCGCTAAATGCAAAATGTTGAAAAATTAAATTTTGTTCACTTTTCTTTACCTTTCAAGGTATTTTGAGCTATAATAAAGTGTTTTTGAAAATGCAACAAACTGCAAAATTTACGTATACTGTGAAATATCTGCATAATTGCGGATTATTAGCAATAGGCCTGTAACGGATAACCACGTAATTGATAAATATACGCCCAATTTAAATACAGCAATTTACGCTCAATTTTTCCGACCCCCCACAACGCGCCGCCAACACCAGTATTTGCCAACACTGCTTGCTGCTTGAATCAAAGTCACCCGACTCCCGGGCCGGCTGGACTGCACATGGTTTCTCCTCTCTCTCTCCCCACTTAAGCATGGCTTGGGCTCGCGTGAGTGAGAGAGACAGAGCGCGCTGTGCCGTATGGTTGCGCAACGCCTGCAGGCAGCCTGCCAGCATCGTCCGAGAGAGAGGGAGAGAGAGAGAGAGGAGAGCGGACTGCCGTTTTTCAAATGCTACGAGCGGGAAAACGTTTTGTTTTCTTGAACAACAAGACGCGAACGGAAATTCTTCGGTAACGTACGCGGTGGCCATGTTGTCACGTGATCAATTGCAAACCATAAAATCGACCAATCGATATACTTGCGAGTTTTTCGGGTGTTTGGCGCCGGATTCAAATACTTTTGAATACGTCAAATTTTTAGGATTTAGGATTTGAACGACAAATCGAATTCGAATACTAAAAGATTTGATTGGGGGAAGAAAAGAAACGCACCTTAGCAACAACAGAATAATGCACATTTTTTTATTTGCACCAATGCGCTAAATTTGTAATTTGAAAATGCTGCAAAGTGCAAATTTTTTAAATGAAAGTGCTAAATTTTGTATTTGAAAGTGCTATTTTTCCGTAGCTCTAGACATGAGTGAACTTGATTTCATTTGTAATAATCTAGTTTTAAGTTCTATGACTCACAAAACCACCATGCAAAACTAAGTGAAACATAAACCAGTGAAACGGAATTCATGCAATGCTACAGGTGACAAGAACATTGAACCATACCTAGCACAATCATCATAACAACAGCTTAGCCCAAACCGCCAGGAATACGGAACCGTTCCGTTCTCCGCGAGTCTGGCCCGAAAACTGACATACGGAACGGTTCTGTGTCCGTTATTTGAATTCGTGCCAAACCGATGTAGTTCAGTCAATCTCACACCGATAGCAGCACTATATGGAGGCTGACTCTTTTATGGACGTAGAGATATATTCTTGAACACGGCCATTTCACAGACAACTACAAATAAGATGAAGGCCTACAAATTGTCAAGGCGTGTGCAGTTAAAGAGATGGCAATCTAAGCTGTTGTTGCTTGAATAATGAGAAGTTGTGATTATTAGATGAGAATCGGGAAGGCGTTGCTGAATTCCAATGATTGATAAGTAGAGTTCGGAAGGCGCACCCCTATCAAAGAGGCATTGCTCGGTATAGTTTGCGGACCAATGGAAACGAATTGTCAACAAACAGTTTCCAATAACCGAATAAAACAAACATCCAATAACTATATACAATTAATTCGTCGAGTAGCATTCCTTAATATGGGTGAGAGTCGAGTCGAGTATTCATTTCAAAATTTAATTTTTTTATTTAGTCGGTCCACTTGGAACACAACAATTTTTCTGTTGTAAACATATAAAAAATACATCATTGTACTTGTATCAGGCTATTGAGGCCTTCCTGCCCTTTGTGCTGGTCAATTTAAAAATAATTATAATTATACAGAATGTTATCAAGAGTTCCTGGCCCCATAACAATACTGCTGCGATGTTTTAATCCGAAAAAAAATCCTCCAAATTCGCACTCGCATTATAATATTCGCGGTCTGGCATCTCCAATGCTATTTCAGCACATTTTAATATTCCGCGCCCTTGAATGGTTCCAGCAGAGTCGATAAAGAAGGTTAGGTAACTTCTTTATCGACTGGGGTAACCTTCCTTATCGACTCTAGTTCTAGCGATGGCCGACGGAGCGCGCCACGCGTCGTTCGCGTCATCAAACACTGGCATCAAAGCCAAAGATGGAAGATTGAAGGAAGAGACATAAAACATGTCAAACTACGCCAACTACGATTTTAAAATACGTAAAAAGTGCATTAATGGAAAGTTCACTGGCATTCTTTCTTCTCGATAGTTGATCTGAAATATTAGTGATATAGACGCAACGAAACCAATAAAGGATATATGTTTTCGACGCCGTGTAGGCCTAGCCTAGGCCTAGTCCTATTCCCGGTTCCCGCATCCAAGTCTCCGTTGTTTTATCGTAATAATTTTGAAAGCACGCAGTCTCTAGGGCCAAGGCCTACTTTTTGCCGTCACAGTACACACGTAGTAGGCCTAGGTTGTAACAAGCCTAGGCCCAGGTCTCTGTACGTAGGCCTAGCCCTACTGTGATGATGGTTCTTTTCAGTTTTCATAGGATTTCATATGTTTCATATGTTTCAACTCGACTCGAAAACTTTGAGCCTTAAACCAAACTCGACTCGATGTCGAGTATAAAAAAAAACTCGAAAAAACTCGACATTTCGAGTACTCGCACACCCCTACTAATAGAGCATTTCTAGATAGAAAACGGCAATCATTTATTAAATTTTGTGTTTTGGGGAACCCGCAACATATATAGTGGTCAAAAGTCGCAAAATTTACCATCCACTTTGGAGTAGTGGCTAGCGAGAGGCATTCCTATGCTGGAGGTCGCGGGTTCAAGTTTCACTTGATTTTTATGAACTTTTTTGCAACTTTTTACTCAATTTTTCCCGTTACTTGCCTACTTTACTGTATGTTGGTACAATATTTTTTGTTAAAATATTCATTTTCTGATACAAAAAAAGTGAGGGTCGACATTTGCGTCACATCCAGAGTAGCCGCAACTTTACCGAAATATCAAGCGACTTGCGGACGGAAGTCTGCTAACGCAACTTCCTTTGTGCATACGGTTTTTATAGCCCTATGATTTAACATATAAATTTGCGTAAGTCCGCCATTTTTAACTAAACGCAACTTTGCGCCGGTAAATCTTTGTGCATGAGGGGGTTGGTGATTAGCTTGCAAATGATGCAAGAATTGATAATGATGTCGATGAAGACTAGAGTGCTTCTAACCAAGATAAATAAAGTCGATGACACAAATAGGGTTAGGCCTAGGGCTGGCGGGAATATAAACTGGAAAAGCAAAGCATATGAACTGAAAACAATAGGCCTAGGCCTACATTTTTGTGTATTCATGATATTTCGGCCTGTAGGCAGGGTGCATCGGGGTGCCATCCCTCGTAATACGGTTTTAACTGCTTCCGTACGGCAAAAATAAGAAAAAACAACTCATGGCTCAATGGGTTAAAAGCATAAAGGAAGGCATTACACAGAACTCGGGAAATAAAGAAGAAAAGTTAAGGATATTTGAGATGTCAAAACATGTTTTCCAAAATATGTATAAAACAGTAGCTGAATAATGCATAGTAAAAACAACAGTTTTACTCGTCTGAGTAGACCTGAACACATTGAAAATATTTTTTGTTGATACATAGTACTTGCATACCACAACTTTTGTGCTAAAGTATATGATGTGGATGGCTGTTATATTTATTATTAAGTACTAGGCCGCTTTGCAAACACTTATGTCAGTAAGGTTGATGGATGAGGATTTTTGGTAGACTATTTTTGTTGTTTAATAACATGAAACAACCATATTATCAGCCTTCAACAATGCGAGATGACCGACTGCGAGCCTACGAGTCGGAGATAGACCGAGAACCGACACGCACCTCGTTGTGCCAGACGCGGAGAGGGGCGGGGCGGCGAGGTGTTACCGATCTCTCTTGCCCGAAAAGAAGTACGATTTTGATGAGAAATATCTCTTCGATTTTACACAAAATTGTAACATATCTAAACGTTCCTGTAAGGTTTCATAATCATCAGAGTAGCCGTTTGTCCGGTGAAGAGCCATGAACCACAGAAAATAAAAAATACTCCAAGGTCTCGGGGCTCAAAGATCGTCTCCATGTTATTTCTTAAGGAGAATTTTGCCGATGGGACCTAGCTAAAAAATTACCAAGTTTGCCAATTTTTTCGGGGTAATGGTGGACCCAATATTTTTTCTGTTAACTTTGTGAATTCATAACTATAGTTAGTCCAAATTAAATATATTTTTTGGAGTTTAGCGGGTAAATACCCAGGCTTTATATAGAGTTGATACTCGAGTAATTTCAGCATTCGGGCTCGACACGAAATCAAAAGTCAAGGCTTACAAATCCCTAATTAATATCCAACTCTATTTCTACCATTCAAGCCACCAAGCATAGCCTGCACTTAAAACATAACTTTAAGACAAAATTAAAATCAGCCAACCAAATCATATATACCTAGGCTACTTTATGCGGAAATGGGTGTTTAGTATTTTACATAAAGTCGCAATAATGTGAGTGTGCAAACAATAAATAAAAAATATACCTTAAGACTTCTCAAGAGGACAAAAACTAATATTTATAATCCACAACTACGGTTTAATATATATTTTGGAAAACGAGTTCTGAAGTCTAGAAAAGCCTTAACATAAAAAAAAACATGTTTAAACACAACTAAATAAAATTTAAAAAAAAACAGAATTACTTACTCTTGATCAATCTGAAGGGATTCGGACATCACATGGGCTTGGTTTTGCACCGTGTCAGATATGGAACTGGCCGGGTCATTAAGATAGTTGGGTGGTATCGTCTCTATGAAGAAGCCGTCCATGAATAAACAGTCCCCGTCTATGTTGCTTAGGGTTTCCCAGACAGCGTTCATCTCATGGAGAAGGCCTTGGTCTGTAGCCAACTGGAACAGCTCACCCTGAAAAACAGATCTTGCTTTAGAATATCATTTTGTGTGCTCTGTAAGAAAATTGCACAAACTAAAGAACTGTTACCTAGAATAAGGCCAACCTCCGATAATTGATTAGTAGGGGTGTGCGAGTACTCGAAATATCGAGTTTTTTTTAGTTTGTTTTTATACTCGACATCGAGTCGAGTTTGGTTTTGCGCCCGAAGTTTTCGGGTTGAGTTTTAACTTTTAAACATATGAAATCCTATGAAAACTGAAAAGAACCATCATCACAGTAGGGCTAGGCCTACGTACAGAGACCTGGGCCTTGGCTTATACAAAGTAGGCCTACTACGTGTGTACTGTGACGGCAAAAAGTAGGCCTTGGCCCTAGAGACTGCGTGCTTTCAAAATTATTACGATAAACAACAACGGAGACTTGGATGCGGGAACTGGGAATAGAACTAGGCCTAGGCCTACACGGCGTCGAAAACAAATATCCTTTATTGGTTTCGTTGCATCTATATCACTAATATTTCAGATCAACTATTGGGAAGAAGGAATGCCGGTGAACATTCCATTAATGCACTTTTTACGTATTTTAAAATCATAGTTGGCGTAGTTTGACATGTTTTATGATTCTTCCTTCAATCTTCTATCTTTGCTTTGACGCCAGTCCAGTGTTTGATGACGCGGCTTGAAGGTCAAAGTCGCCGAGCGATGCGGGGCCCGCCCCCTTTTGGCCACGCTAGAACTAAGTCGATAAAAAAGGGTTTGGAACTTTTTTACGACTCGCTGCTAGTTCCATTCTGGGTGCGGAATTTAAAAATTTGCTGAAATACTTTGGAGATCCTAGACCCAAAAAATTATAATGCGAGTGCAAATTTGGAGGTTTTTTTTGGGTTAAAAATCGCAGTAGTATGTTAGGGGGCCAAAAAAACTATAGATAACTACTGTATAAATTAAAATTTTTTTGAAATGCCAGCACAAAGGGCAGGAAGGCCTCAATAGCCAAAACAAGTACAGAAGACCCTCTTACGATCCCCTTTATCCGATTTCCGTGTTCCCGAGCCCCCCAAAAAAAAAAAAAAAAAAAAAAAAAAAAAAATTTTAAAAATAAAAGTTTAAATACGTAAAAAAAACAAAAACAAAATTACAGACGCCGCGCCGCATTTTTTTAAATGACCGTACATTTGTAGGCATGCCTTAAGTAAAGGATGACATCGGGTACCCGGTTCCCAGAAATTCCCCGGAGACATTTTAAGATAATTCACCATTTAAATTACCGCTATGGTTGGGGTTTTTCCGCGGAGCGTCCCCGCTGTCAAAAGAAAAACTGGGTTGACGACAGAGCGCGTTGTAAGACCACGTGCTTTCCGTCCCTCTCGGCGAGTCGGCCCAGCCACGAGTGAGTGCAAAGGAGAAAGATGCGGCAAAAAATCTTGGACCTGCCGTGTGCGCAGTACGGATGCGCGTACTCCAAACCAAATCACACTCAAGCTGAGACAAGATGGGTTTGGGGGAAAAAGAAGAATTCGCAATGCAATATCTTTCAAACCGATTCAGAAATTGTTATACGACGCAAGGATTGATCCTGGGCTTATGTTTTTTTCTTTCCCCGGCCCTTTCTTGCGCAGAGCTTCAGCGCGGGATATGTAGTGAGAGTTTTCCCACATGAGAAAAAGAGCTAGGCCCACCTGGCCTATTTTTCATTGTAGGCCCAGCCAGGCCCACTGGTCAGTTTAGGCCCAGACTTACTTTTTTTTTACGCAGTAGGCCTAATTGTTTGGTGGTTTGTGAGTTTATTTTCAAGCTATTTAAAACATTTTTTTATACCCTCCGAAATGTATGTGGTATTTTATGTTCCTTTATCCATTACATGTGTCATATATCATTTTACACATCAGGCTATGCTACGGAGCAAATAAACAAAAGAAAACCCCCCATCCCAGTTTTTTCGCAAAACCGAGGGCCCCCCGTCCATCCAATCGGAAAGAGAGACTTACGTACGTACAATGATGACATCGACAATGATACATACTCCAGTATTTAAAGGAATACTCGACTCGACTTGACTCGAATTCAAAATGTGCTACTCGCACCCCCATATTTATTTAATAATTAGGAATGATAAAATGTTAAACATTTGTATCAATTACTACGCACTACTTCTACCTGAAATTTGTTTTTTTTTTTGTGCGAATATGGCCGACCCCCGAAATTTAAACCGACCCCCTAACTTTTTTTTTTAAAAAAAATGAAAAGATATGCAAAAGCATATACAAATATTAGCTGGCAAGGGACTTTGAGACTTAAAATAATGAAAAAAGGGTAGGCTTATATTCAGGACAATACGGTAAATTAGGGAGCAGTGTCAATACCCGGTAATTTATGTACCTTGGTAGTAGAGGCCTAAAGTTTCTTGTTACTATTACGAACAGAGTTGCAAATGAACTCTGCTTTACAGCTCCTCGAGACATGAGGTGAGGACCATTAATTGCAGCTGCAAAGGTGTTGACTAAGTACTGGTGCATCACAAGACCATCAAGATCAACCCTCGATAGTTCCACTTTCAAGCTCGCAATTTGCAAGTGAAAATTTGTTGCTTGTGAATTGGTAGAACAGAAGATTGTCTTACCTCCCTTGATGCATCTGCTAATTCCTCGGATACGATCATGCCACGAGGAGTCCCCGTCTAACAAAAGGAAAACAGTTTTATACCACATTGTTACTAAAG
Organism: Sweltsa coloradensis; assembly: GCA_024449915.1. Lineage (NCBI taxonomy): Eukaryota > Metazoa > Arthropoda > Insecta > Plecoptera > Chloroperlidae > Sweltsa > Sweltsa coloradensis. Next base: position 1,802,516 of record JAMZAV010000210.1, on the reverse strand, counting down.
TAGGTTTCTACTAGGGTTGCCGTTTGATAATCAATATGATTATTTTCCGAAACAATCGATTTGCGCTGCAGAACTTTATAAAATATTCCCAGTCAAGACATTAATCAATTTATTCCGTGAAAAATTCGTCCACTGCGAGATCTACAACACGCGTAAGACGCAAAGTCCGAAGCGCAATGCATCGCTCCTGCCCTACTCAGTGGCGGCTCGTGGGGTTTAAAATAGGCAGGGCACAATATATACTTGAATGGACTTGCGTGGGCTACAAGGGGTCTGGGGCGAAACCCCAGCCGCCGGAGTCGAAAATTTTTTGGCATATATTTAGCTCCAAGACAGCCTTACAGCGATTTGAGCAAGGGAGAACTACACATAACACAAAAATATTTTCAATATTTTTTTAGGGCGCAACAAAAATGCGCCCTCTGAGAGCTTGCGCCCCTAGGCTAGAGCCTAGTAGGCCTAAGCCTAATGGTTAATACGGGCCTGGGCACAAATCAGTTATCATTTAAAAATGGTAATTAATTTTGTCTATATTTTTCTGTGTATTTTAATGCCTGTAAATAAGTTGTACTCTTCTTTCTTTGGACACGGCGAATTCCTCGGTCGGTCTTCGTAACTTAAATGTTTATATTTTAAATACCTCACCTCATTCATTTTCTGGTCCTGTTCACTGTTCACAACCTCTAAGCTAAAACCACAGATATAAACCACACATAAACGCTGCCAAAGATAACACAACACACCCGCACAACGCAGCGCGTAAGGCGTAACGTCTCCTGACAACAACTCTGGGCGGACTAAAATCTTGCCCATCCTGCCTGAGTTCCAACGCTTATTGCGAAGCAAAGATTCGGCTATTTCCGACTAAAGCTGACTGCGCAGGCGCAACCTGGGCGCAACTTCGTTTAGCCCGTAGAAGGCTCATTCGAGTCAAGCGATGTTCGCTGTTTCCTTACCGCGCGCGCGTTCACATTGAAAATACAAACTATTTGATTTTATGTAAATGTGTACCACGACGTCTGCAACTCGTAAATGTGAGTGATTGTTGGTGGGAAGAGTAGGAGGGGGGCACATGCCCCAATGCCCTTATGGTAGAGCCGCCTCTGGCCCTACTGCAGTGTAGGCAACTTGCATGGTGTGCGTGTGTTGCCGGGCGGCTTCACTCGCTGCGCCTGCAGGCGCCGATTTCTCAACCTCGCCTCGTCACAACCGATAATATTGTAGTATGCCACTCAAGGTCAACACAAGCATCTATCGATATGCATTCCTCCCCACCCCGCGCCAACTCGATATTGCTTTACTTGATTTCGTAGTGCTACAATAATATAATCTTATCAGTTCTCTCAGACCAACATTATTTCGTTTTCCAAAGTAATGTCGAATATTATTCATCTCGTCACGTAATAAATATCGGAGCATTGAATAGTTACTGATAATATCTGGTAAATGAATGAACGACAATCACAACATAGACATAGCAAAGACAACACACGAGCATCTGTTTACACTATGTAGCGCACTCTCGTCAGGCCGGCCAGCCAAGCGTGGGGGTGCTCATGAAAGACGTCGCTAGAGTGGAAAAAAACTTGTTTTGAGTAAATAGACGGAACAAAAGGACGGACTCGCAAAAGGTCCACGGTCCGCATCGGTATGCAAGAATGTATAGGCCTAATTTTTATTCGATTATCGAAAGACGTAAAAAATATTGATATTTATCGATCGATAATTGATTGAACATGCACGATTAATATTAACGATATTCAACATCATATTGAACGCCAACCCTAGTTTCTACAAATACTGTATTGACCATAATATAGTACCGCAGAGATTATAATACAAGAAGTGTTTTGAGGGGAAAATAAGGGGAAAAATGTTGGGTGATAAAATCAAAATTAATCGTTTTGAAAGGCGTGAATCCTGATAACATAACATTTACAAAATCTGGGGAGTACTTTTCCTGGTTATTGATGGTGAGGCCTAGGCCCTACCTAGGCTTAGTGTTGGCCTACGTGTAGCTAGGCCCAGACCAACTACGTGTGTACTGTGACGGACTATAAATGACTACAAATGACACAAGAAGCAAACTAACATAAAAAAAATTTAACAGCTTTAATTACCTACAATTAATAATGTTAAAACTACGAGTACAAGCATTGATATATGTATACAACTTACCCTTCGTTTAATGATGGTACTGAAGTGGTTATTGCGGAATAGCACAGCCACTTCACCCAAACTCATTGCAGAGTTCAACTCGCACAAACCATGGTACGTCAGCTGAGTGGCATTCATAGCCAAGAACGTATCAGCATTATACGCTGAAAACAACACATTCAAGTAACATACATTCACTTGCCTAGACTTTCATAGGAATTGAATCAGAAAAAATAAAATCTAAGGGTTTTTCTACCAAGTTTTTACTGATTTTCTCCGTTTTAACGGATTTTGAGGGATATTATGGTCAATTCATGGATATTTTGTTCATCTTATTTTCCAAATTTATTTTCGTAAATGTGAATCTGCGCGGGCTAATTTGCGTTGAAAACATTGAAGGCGGTGTGGTATGTGTATAGTGCAGTAAAAACGACTGGATATTGTTGGATATGAACCAGGGAAGGGTTCCGGGTACCCGCCCGATGAAGTCGGGTACAGGTACGTGTTTCCACTACCCGTTTACTCGTAAAACCCGGTTCCTGAATTGAGGTGTCAGATTGTAGGCGGAAGGCTAATGTAAACATGCGCTTTCTTATGTCTTTTGTGCTTGGCGGCGTTTAACTTTTGAATTATAATGTCCTTTGTTCATGCTGCCGACTTGTGGCAGTGTGCTGAGTATGCCCCCCCCCCCCCTCCTACCTTACCACTCGTGCGATCTTCCAGAGACCACAACATCACTTATGTTTTCAATCTGCTAAGTCAAAACTCAAAAGCTATCAACCATGGTGATAAATGAAATTAAGCACATGGGAATAGAGATACTGCAGAGGCTGGCCTTTCCTTATCTTGTTTACTCTCATTCAGGCTCCAGTCCACCCAACCTCCTCCCAAGCCCCACGCCAACCCATCGTGACCTTGACTTAACTATCACAAGATATAAAGCAGATGCAATGAACAGTGAGTGTTGATCTTAATGGCCCACTGCTGTTCCTCTTTTGTGATTATGAAATACTACTTCATTGGCACGTGTGAGATATTACGATAATTGATGAGCGCGTTTCTTCGCAGTTCATAAGACACCCCACACGATTTTTTTGTGTTACTACCCGGGTAATCCGCGGCTTATGTGGACTGGACGGGTACCCGGGTCGTAAAAAAGTTGGGTTTCGTCATCCCTAATGAACTCCCATTGGCCAAGGCAACCGGCCAATCAAAGATGTGTCCCAGTCATTGTAGTTACTGAGCAACTAGCAAGAAGTAGCAAAGAAGGGAAAATGGTGACTGAATTTATTTTGCATCGTATTTGTTATTCGAGTTTGGATTAATGATGTTGTGACCATTGAGAAAATTCAAATTTATGATTAAAAAGTTAATAGGAAGTTCTACAATGTTATCTATGTACTATATAAAGGGTGGAAGTAGGTCAAAATATTAGTGCATTGTTCATCATGCCATGCCTGCCTAGGCCTCTTGTAACTAGTGACGTGAAAATTCCCGACATTTACTTTTTGGGGAATACTCCTGGGAACATTCCCCAAAATGGGAATTAATTGGGAATTTTCAAAAGACAGTAATCTATTATTTACACATTGATACGAGTATTTAATATTTTTTGGGTGCTTAGGGGTAAATCATACATAATAAGTCTGTATATGGATGGAAATTAAAGAATTATTCATAATTGTAATGTAGGTAATAGATAGGAGATGCCAAACGGCTAGTTAATGTTAAGTAGGGGTGTGGAAAGGGAACCCAACAGCTTATCTGGTTGGTGACTGCAGGGATCTCGTAGAAGAAAGACACAAAATAAAATAAATATAAATTAGGGCTGTGCGTACGGAGAATTTTGATTTGAGTCGAGTTCAAGTTCAGTAAAATGTTCGAGTATTCGAGTTCGAACCGAGTTCAAATCGAGTTTATTTCCAAATTGAGAAAATGTTTTCTCCATTTCAGACTTCGTTCCAGGCCTAGGCCTATCAAACGAATTCTTCAGTTTTAAAGCCTAGGCCTAGGCTAGTGGTGCAGCGGCAATCGCAAGTTATGAAAGTTGGACCCCTACTGGCGGTTTAGAACAAGATGATATTATACTTTTTAGAAAGATTACTTCAAAATACATACGATAAGCCGTATCCGAGAAAAATCCATCTTGTTCTACATGCCGTTTTGGCACTTTGAGTGCGCCGCGACGCTTCCGCACGGCGCTTCACTCTTTTGATCCTTATTTCCAAACCAAACACGATAGATTAATAAACTTAGTACCATTGTTTAGAAGAAGAATAGCACTTTTCAGTAAATACCCACATTTACCCATTAAAAATATTGTAGGGTATTTTAATTGGCCTAAAACGCAAAAATGTGACTTTTTATCAATTTTACTTGGATGTTCAATGTCACTTAACGAGAAGAGTTGTAAACATATTGTTGGTTTATCAGTCTTAAAAACATGCTGTCACATGGTGTTATAATACTTCAATGCACAAATAGTTACACAAAGTCACTGAGATTGTGCATGACATGCGTTTGTTCGGCCGCGCGCGTCTTATTTACTTCCGCTGTCCGCGCAGTGTTCACTGTGAGGTCCGGGCGCCGAACAGAACACATATAAGAGAAAAATTGGCAATACAACTTTTAAATCAATTAAATATGTAAGAATTTAAATCAATTTCTAAAAAAAATTGACACACGTCACGTCAAATTATAATTAAGGGTGTAGCACGTATAGGCATGTTAAAGTGTGTATGACATTCTTGTGTGGCTTTTACTGGAATGTAATATAAAGATACCAAAAACATTTGTTATGTTCCCATAAAATGAATGAAATATTAAAATTAAAATATGAAGGGTATTTTTATAAATACTGTATAGGCAGGCTTTCACCTTATTGTTGTTTATTAATAAGTAAGTTTTGCTCACCATTCTCGAGTTGCAGACGTCTCTGTGCTAAATTATTTTTACGCATAGGATTATTTTATAGAATATTTTAAACCATTTTAGTTATGGATGGATTCTAAAGAGTGTAATATAGATCTTTGAATCTCGTCTCTCGTGTTCTACCTTGGATTTTCTGTAAATAATTGTGTTCCAGCTATTACTTACATAAATATACAACATTACGTTATAGTTTGCGTTTTTCAATCTTTACAGTATTATAATTTGCATGCTTTGTATACATTCAGTTTTATTTCCATTTCTCCAATTTCCATCACACCCCCCAGCGTGTTTTGTGCCCTAAAACCCCAATAACTAACTAACTACCCACAAGCAGTGATACCAAGCTCGTTTGCATTGGCACTTGTCTGTTTCACACTGCTTGTCACTACTATAAAGATGTGTGATTTGTTGACGTAAATACAATATTATAAGACGTTGTATGTTCTCCAACCGTAGTCGAATGACTGCAATAACGGATTTGCAACATGGCTCTAACACCATTCTAACACCATACCAAACATTGAAATTTAGCCCTCTTAGCATGCAGTTGAAATGCATTATCATCAGTAGGGGTTCATTAGGGCTTCATATTTATTTATCCGTAGTTTTAGTTAGAGCAAAATTTAAATGTGTGAGAAAATTCACTTCCAAGCTTTCGAAAATGACAATACAGTAACATCTTTAACAAATCATGTTCAAGTATATTTTGACAGTGCACACAAACATGCCCATCCATAACTTGCATGTTGATTGCAATTATGTTTTGTTATTTGGTGGTAATATATAACCAAGGCATGTCGTTGGACTCTGACCAGGTTTGAGCTGCTTTCATAAACAAATGCATAAGAGCTTCCATTACGTTTTAATAACTCGTACACCACGATTAGTTGTTAACCTTGCAGAAGAGATTGGCAGTCACACATCAGCATATATTCCCAGTATAGTATTAGTTGGTAAGTCCTCGATCACCAAACATGATTTTATACTGGCCAAAAACGCCTATGTCAAATGCATGCCACCTAAACGCATTCTTATTTAACAGGAGAGAGCAGCTGGTTTACTCCGGTTTACTCCATAAGATTTTCAGTTCATGGCTGTTTTATGGCAAGATCTGCAGTGGCCATAATATGAGTTTGGTCGATCTTCTCAGCAACGTTACCGAAGTTGAGAAGTGCAGTGTATATGAAGAAAACGTCAGAAGACTGATGATGATGTTGAAGTGTTTAAAAGCCTCCCCATGATGATGGAATCTTGAAATATCACTTTTATAAATCGTGTGAATAAGCGATACATTTTTTTAAACTAGGCACTTGATTTGTGATTAAAGATAGGTCTCTTCATCAAAGTTTTGTCTGTAATTTCTCGTGGTTCGGCGTGGGGTTTATCATATTGAAGTATAATGTATTTTATCTGATATTTGATTCTTCTGATGTCAGAAGTTTGTTACTGCCAATTTGGAATTTTAATTCACCACAGTTCTTTAACATAGCACGACGACTGTGTCATGAGTTTGGTTTTTTACCGTCAATGGTTTCTTCTTAATTGAATAGAAATTAATCCATGAGGTACGAACAAGTTCATCTTCAAGTACTAACTGGCAGTTAGCAACATACGTCTCAAACCTGGGAATATTGTCGTAAAAACAACTACGTACATCCAGTGGAGAATGCAAAATGTGCAAAAAAGTTTTGCTCCCAAACTGATGATGCACGAACACTCCTAAAGCAAGAGGTGTACTTACATATTTGGATTGTGCTATTAGGTTATGACACAATGCTAGAGATGAGAGGATATCTTGGGATTAAAGTAGGCACAAACACCAAGTCCATCGAAAGAATCATAGAATCATTAACGTATCGTTTGCACACATTTGTGTATAGTATACTGTCACAAATGGTAGAGAAATCTGAATCTCTTTTACTCTTCATTAAGCCTCACACTAATGAATATAGCAGCAGATTGGTGCAAGACCATTCTCTTGGAAGGTTTGATGTCCACGTTTCGTTCTTCGTCATAATTGTTTTCTTGTCAGTCTCTTCGAGCTTAGACACCTTTATAAAGTTTCACCGACACTTATCAGCTATTGTAGAATAAATCGGGTTTACCTAACTGTTCTTACTTAAATAATTATAATAATTAATAAATTGTATTTAGAGTCTACCCATTCAGTTATATTACTGCTTTCTAGTGGGGGACAGTAAATCAAAGCGACCAAGCCACCCCTGTAGGTCCCGACGCAATCGACCTCGCCTTCCGGTACCTCTTTATAATACTGGGTGTATTTTTTTCAATAGCACAAGATAATTGATCAACAGCCCATTGGCAAGAAGAGTGGAATTTCACATTCAGTTTTTTAGATATATATATCTTTATACGGTAACAGATACGAGTATAATACGTATTTTTGGTACAGGTCGATAACAGACCCAGTGTCGAACAATTTGCCGTCACAGAATAGACAGCGTCTGATCGATTACTTTCTTGAGTTTAGTAGTGTACTTTGTTTTTTGGTTCGTCATCCATAGATACAATTGTATATACATAAATCTTGAAACACAGTTTAACCCATTTTGGCATTGCATTAAGAAAATGATATCAAATACTCCATGCAATTAATGTTTCGATCATGTTATAACAATAATATGGGATTGAATCATGAGAATACTGTTTTCCAGTCATAGCTATAAATATAATATTATCGTGATTTACATAACAAACATGCAAATAATCTCTAAGCACGGAACAAACAACAATAAACATTGTGTACTGCTACAGTAGCATGTTTCCAACGAGATGGTCTTTAAATTCCAAATTTATTTGAGTGTTGGCCACACTATTCAGTTTAAAAATTACATCAATGAAGCAGCACTGTTTAAAAAAAATTATTATATTTGTGATGAAAGACTGCAATGCAGCTTTGTGTCCTGCATTTGCTGTCGATTGACAAAAACTGAACCAAATGTTCAATTGAGATAAAATATGACATAATAGCATTTAAAGAACTTACACTGCTAAATCACAAAGACTTTCGTTGATACCTACATGGCCGAATAGTAAACGTATGAGCGGTTTGGCGCTTACAACTCACAATGTGCTTGGCGTGACAGCGGAACTAAATAAGACGCGCGGCCGAACAAACGCATGTCATGCACAATCTCACCACACGACTTAGTATAACTATCTGTGCATTGTAGTATTATAACACATGTGACAGCATGTTTTTAAGACTGATAAACCAACAATATGTTTTTCAAATGTTCTCGTAAATTGGCATTGAATATCCAAGTAAAATTGATAAAAATCACATTTTTGCGTTGTAGGCTATTTAAATACCCTAAAATATTTGTAATGGTTTAATGTGGGTATTCACTGGAAAGGGATATTCTTCTTCTAAACAATAGTACTAAGTTTATTAATGTATCTTGTTTGGTTTGGAAATAATGATCAAAAGAGTGAAGCGCCGTGCGGAAGCGTCGCGGCGCACTCAAAGCGCCAAAACGGCATGTAGAACAAGATGGATTTTTCTCGGATACGGCTAATCGTATGTATTTTGAAGTAATCTTTCTAAAAAGTATAATATCATCTTGTTCTACCGCCGGTAGGGGTACCTCATCGAAATAAGCGTCTCCGGGCCGCCTGGCCGCTCGACCATAGGCCTATCTCCTGGGTCAAATATTTTTGGTTATGGAGGGTGCCATAGGCTAGGTCTAGGCCTATTGTAGGGCCTACATACCAATAGGTCAAGTGCTGGGTGCGTTTTGGTATCGCGATGTAAGTTTGTAGGCCTAGCTAAGGCCTAAGAGCGGTAAAATATACTAGGCCTAATCTTGGCCCGGGCTCAGACCTAAGAGGGGCCTGGCAACTAGGGCCTAGCCCTAGCTACCTGTTGCCACTGGCATTGTCACGCTGTGTGTTGTTTGATTGTTTACCTGCATTGTGACAAGTGTTCATCTCATGAATATTATTTTGAAATTGTATTCCTGCCTATGCTTTAGAGAAGAAATTACGCCTACGCCTAGTCCGCCGCATATTTTTACGAATCATTTGGCTCCTCTGCTCTCGTCTCGTGTCCATTTTACTTTCGTAGCAAACACAACTAGCAGATATACTACCATCTTTGACTAGCAGTGTCAACAACATCACGGATACAAAAGTGGTGATACACGGTAGTCGTGTTTGATTTCACAAAAACTGACAGCCAATCAACGCTCGCATGTGACATCATGTCTAGCTCCAATTGGATCTCGCAAAGTTCAGACGGCCAATCATAACGAGTTTCATGTCAGAAGGAGTTCTACTATCGTGTATCACGAACTTTGCCGCGTGTGCTGCTATCTAACGGAGGAAACACAACTTTTGACGGGTCGGTAAATGAAAATTCTGTTTTTACCGACACTCGAATATTCGAGTTCAAAATAAATTAAACTCGAATTTGTTCGAACTCGCCGTGAACTCGACTCGTACTCGAAAATTCGAGTACTCGCACAGCCCAAATATAAACATAATACACGAAAATGGCCGAAACAGTTTCAACGTTTTCGTGTATTATATTTATATTTATTTTTATTTGTGTCTTTCTTCTACGAGATCCCTGCAGTCACCGACCAGGTAAGCTGTTGGGTTCCCTTTCCACACCCCTACTTAACATGTAATGTAGGTAGGTAATAAGAGGTCTAAATGTTAGTATAAGAATATGGCTAGAAGCCGAGACCTGTGTAATGTGATGAGTGAGATACAACTACAAGACAACTGAGGACACTTTGAACACTTCTGTATATGCTTTGTCATTTTAGTGGCATTTTTAACCGTATACAAGTGATTGCAGTATTTGCACCTTTCTCCAGAAGTTTCACCACTTTTAAAAATCTACACAATTAAATCTGCCAGTTTTTCATACTTTTAACCAGGTAAAAAGCTGTATTGTTTTGTTTGGGATTAATATAATTGTTCCATATTAAATTCTAATGATAAGAAGAATTTTTGGAATGGTTCAAAAATCCAATTGTGTATAAAACACTCAAAAACACAAATTTCCTGGATGTCCCGGATATTTTGTTTGCCAATTTCAAAATGTAAAAAAAAAATGGAGAAAATGTTTCAGGCTAATTGCAAAAAAATTAGATTATTGTAAATCAAATCAAATTTTGGTAGGCCTACATATTTTTTTCAACTTTGATGTCAATTTGGAATCCAAAATCGGCATTTTATTCCTAAAAGAAAAGAAAAAGAAAAAATCCTAAAATTCTTTTCAAAAATCAAAAATTTCAAATTGTGAAGCTAGAAAGCAAAATTTTTGGTTCTTCTCTTGTGCCCTATTTGGTTCAAGTATGACCAAATACTTCCCTTTGATCTACCCATTTTAAATAAACTCAGGTCATATATAACCTAAACGCACTAAAAACTGGCCATGCAGCTGTGACTTTGAGTCCAAATCTTCTTCTTCTTACTACCATTCATGGCTGTTTCTTTATAGCCAATTGCTCATATCAGTAAGTTTCATTGGTTTCATCAAGATAGTAGGACAGTAGCTATGACAACTGAATGGTACTTTAACCCATTGAGCCACCAGTTGATTTTGTTTATTTTGCCCGTACGGATCCAGTTAAATCCGTATTACGGGGGATGGCACCCCGCCGCACCCTGCCTACGGGCCGAAATCGCGTGAATGCACAAAATTGAAGGCCTAGGCCTATTGTTTTTAGTTCATATAATTTGCTTTTCTAGTTTATATTCTTGCCAGCCCTAGGCATAACCCTACTTGTGTCATTGTCTTATTTTATCTAGGTTAGAAGTACTCTAAGTCTTCTTTCACATCATTATTATCGCTTGCATCATTTGCCAGCTAATCAACAACACTTCCTGAATCTCGCAATATATCACGCTCATTGGAAATTCAGCACAATCGCCTTCAGATTCGCCATCTCGTAACATTCAGGAGCTTTACGTCAGTTTTACGAAGAAAACAACAGCTGAGAAGCCTATTTCTGTTACGGCGCACCGCCTTGACAATTTGTAGGTCTTCATATTATTTGCAGTCGTCTGTGGAATGGCCGTGTTCGAGAATTTGTCGGGGAAAAAACTCAACCACGTCGGTAAAAGAGTCAGCCTCCATATAGTGCTGCTATCTGTCTGAGATTGACTGAACTACGTCGGTTTGGCGCGAAAATAAATGACGAACGGAACGGAGACGGAACCGTTCCGTAAGTAAATTTTTGGGCCAGACTCGCATTTCCGGAACCGTTCCGTAAGTCTGCCCCAATGGGTTAAACATTATTTAAAAATAGATTCCCAGTTTTGGGGAATTAATTGGCAATGAGGGAATATTCCCATCATGGGGAACATTTCCACCTCTACATCACTACTTGTAAGTTGTAACTAAGGCCTTGAGAAGAAATGATGATTTCATGTTTAAAAAATGAATTTGTCTGTAGAAGATACACAATTGAATGCATCCTAGTCACATCTGAAGCAGTCACAGGCGTTTTAGGTCCATATATTCAAGTCTGCAAGGTAGGCATTTTGTAGGTTATGATGGTAAAAATGGAAATATCACCATTTTAGCCTTGCAATCAAAGAAATTTATGTTTTTTGTTCTTTTCACGGATATTTGCGGATATTTCACTCCCTCTTACAGGATTTTGAAAAAAAAGTCGGTGGTAACCTGAACCACATCATCTGTTAGGTCTTAGGTTACTTCAGATCAGTAAAGTCAGTGCTGTATCTTCTAAAATGAGGGATAATTATTTAAAGTATTTAATTAACTATTTAATTAGGGTTTCCGGTCCAGGACATTCCCACAAACAAATTTCAACATAGAGTAATTTTGGTGCAAATCTGCGCAATTTCGGGCATTAAATCCTTTAATAAATGTTCTATGGTAATAGAAGGAACTTAACCACAATATTAACCCATTCTGCTAGGAATACGAACCGTTCCGAAAATACGAGTGTGCCACATAATAAACGGTTCCATCTCCGTTCCATTTGTCATTTGATTTCGACCCAAACCAATGTAGCTAGGTGAATCTCGCACAGATAGCAGCACTATATGAAGGTGGACTTTTTTACTGACGTGGTAGAGTTTTTCTTAGTAAAGTCTTGAACACGGCCATTCACAGAAGACTATAAGATGAAGGCCTACAAATTGTCAATGTAATGCGCCGTGACAGAAATAGCTTCTCAGCGGTTGTTAACGGTGGTTTTTTATGACTTAAGCTAGTTCCAAATGGATCTCGCTAAGTTCAGCCGGCCATAACGAGTTTCACGTCACAAGGAGTTTATCTACCGTGGATCATGGGCTTGCTGGGCATTCTGAGCCACCTATCGGAGAAATAACAATACTGTTGACGGGTCGGTAAAAGATGCCGTTTTTACCGATACTAGAAAATTAGAGTTCAAAATAAAATTAGACTCAAATTTGTTCAACTAGCAGTGAACTTGAATCGTACTCGAAAATTCAAGTACTTGACACAGCCCTAATACAATGTTATTAGGAAGTTCTAAAATGATACTTTTGTACACAAAGGGTGGGCCTAGGCAACAAAAATTGTAGTTAGGCTACATTAGGGCCAAGGTTGGGCATTATCCCTAGTTTCAACATGTCAAAAGTGTAATTTTTTATAGGCCTAGGAGTGGCGGATCCGGGGGGGGGGGGGGCGGTAGGGGCGACGCCCCCCCCCCCTTGACCCTTTGAAAAGCTAAATTTTATTCCATAAGAATAGTTCTCCACCAGAAAATCAATTTTTCTTGAAATTATTTTTTTTTTTTTCAAGTTTTTTGCTTTTGGTCAATTTTCTCACAGTTGCACGATATTATTTTTTTTGGTTTTTCCCCCAAAATCGTAAAAACATCTAAAACTTCATAATTTTTGAAGGCCCCAAAAAAATTTCCGCCGTCAGAGTAGATTTGCCCGGTAGAGCGCGAGCAGACAGAAAAAAAAACTTCAGTTTTTACTCAGGGGAAAAAAATTAAAGTCTTTTTATTTCTCATCCAAATACTTTAAAATTAAATGTTTTTAAAAAATTGGGGGGTTAGAAACACCTGAGGATAGCGTTTTAAAAAGGGACTTCCCTTCCCTCCAGGGCCTATTTTATGAAAAAACTGATATAAAATTTTTTGAAATATACCCTCTCTAAACCCTTTAAAACCTTTTTTTAAAAAAAGGGGCCCTCAAATTTTTTTCCCTGGGGGGCTAGCTGGGGGGCGCACCCCCCCAGCCCCCCCGTGTGGGCGACTAAGTCACCCCCCTCTTTGAGGGGGCCTGTATCCGCCCCTGGGCCTAGGCAATCAAATATGAACACCACTTTTTTTAAAATGCATAAAAAAAAATTGGGTTTTTGTACGTTCACAGTAGTTGCGGATATTTCACGTCCCCCAACGGATTTGAGAAAATTTTCAGTGGGAGACCCGGCTAGCTATTGGGTAAATGAATAAACAAACCTGCTGCTGGGTTATTTAAAAATTTTGTAGTTTAAATAAAAATTAAATTAAAAATCCCCCCTTTCCGAATCATTTTCGGTGCATCAGGGAATGTTTTTGGGTATAATGTATTTCCCCAATGATTTTGCCGAGGGCCCACAGCCCCGACCCGGGGCTCTTGCGGATCAAAAAAGCCACCCCTGATATAGGGAATTGAGTAAATCAAAATGAACATCTGATTGTACTTCGAATCATTCACTCTGAAAGAGAACAAAAGTTATTAATAGAGATTAAAAGGGTACCAACCCTTTATAATAGCCCGGGGGGAAGAAGTCTCAGGGACTCGTTTTACTGTTTTTTTCCAAATTCCGTTCAATTACCCCCCAGGTCGTCTTTCACTGTCAGCGCGACGACGGCAGTAGCTAAGGATTTGATTCGGCTTAATAAGCGTTCGAATTTCGTCTGTGTCAGCTCGATTGGTGACGTCACCCACTGAGAGAGCCGAACATTACGCGGAGAATGAGGAAGGGCCCTCGCTACGTGCGCACCCTATTTATTTTAATCGGCCGTAAGTGACAGCGGAGATATTTTTTGCATTCTGGCAAAACTAGCCCGCAGCCCAAACACCCCGTCGTATTTCGAGGGACGACATAACTTGGCATGTATACAGCTACCCGAGTTGTGGGGTTTTTCAGCACTGCACAACCCCCCCCCCGAAAGATTTAAGTCTTTAACTCGGATATAGTGAAAGTGGTCCATGAACCTCCAAAACAAATCACCCGATCCGATAAAACCCTTATGTGTTAAAAAAATGCCTCAACATCGCTGAAATCCTTTCGGTGGCTGGGGTAGCTAAATTTTCCCCGGATTAAAGAACCTACAGAGAAAAGTAACTTTGGGTACTAGGGGCCTACTATGAAACTTTGGGCCACTGTACCCCAGACCCTTTTTTTTAAGGCGTGGGAAAATTTTAAAAACTTAAATTAAACTGTTTTTTCCATTAAAATATCTAGCGTCCAAAACACAAGGGGCTAAATTTGGGAGGACCATGGGCCCAAAAATGTCAAAAAAACAACTCGCTTCTCACTGAATTTCTACGCTTTCTTCAAATATGGCTTAGGTACAAGTATTTCACGCCTTGATAGGAAGCAAAAAGCAAAATAATGTCACAAAAACAAAAATTTGTAAAAAAAACGGCAGCCAAGCTCTCCTTTAAAAGTCTTCGGCTGTGAGATATAGAAGTTGAGCCAAGCTTTTCATTCTTTCTCCCTAGTTTCGCATTGAAAAGAAGTAAGATCATTTTGCCGATTGACAAACGACAAGCCAACCATTTTCGTGGTAAAAAAGTAAAAATTTTAAACTGTTAAAGTGTTTAAAGGCCAAACGGCAAATGTGTCGTCCATAAATCGATAAAAATGAGATGGCACTAACTTCGCTCCTTTTAGGGCATTAACCTCAAAATGTTCCATGAAAAGATTAGCCACAGCGGGTGAAACTGGTGAACACATAGGCGTCCCTTCAATTTGTTTATAATATTGTCCGTCAAACATGAAGTACGAAGAGATAACCGCAATCTCTACCAATGATGCAATATTACCCGAGCACTTTATTTATTAATTAATTTATTATTATTAATTCTTATTAATATACCGATTGCAGAAGCCGTTGACGTGATTAAAGAGAAGCTAGTGCCATCTCATTTTTATCGATTTATGGACGACACATTCGCCGTGTGGCCTCATAGTAGGGAGGAGCTAGATTAGATCTTAAAAGGGATGGGAAAAAGCGTTTAATTTCGTAAACGTTTAACCCCTTGAACTAATCGTGTTAAACGTTTAAACATGATAAGCCCCATTTTCTAAAAAAAAAAAAAAACTTTTTTTAAATATAAATTTTGGTAGGCAGAGGCCTAGGTTTTACAACAAAAATCGTAATTTTGTACTTATGACCGGCCGACTAATAATTAACAACGGTTTTATTCTCACTCTTGCATTTAATGACCCGGCACTTCCACCATGTGTAACAGACAAGATGTCTTAATACAGCCTGGGACCCGGCACCTCCACCAAAATTAAGCACTTTTAGAAAATTATCGGCCTAATCTGTTAGCCCGTGTTTGTGTAGGCTCCAAAAGAAATTAACAAAATTTAAAAAAATAAATAAAATAAATAAATTACTAAACGTTTTGCGAATTTAATAACCTCTAACCATCCACTAAACGTTGAAACGTTTAAACGTCCTATCCCTAGATCTTAATATATCTTAATAAGCTTGAGTGACAGCATTAAGTATACCATGGAAGTTGAGATCGATGGAAAGCTGCCGTTCTTGGATGTTATGGTGACTAGAAAGGGTGATGGCAGATTGAGACACTCAGTTTTCAGAAAAGCCATGCATACAGGTCAGTATTTGAATGCGGCATCTCACCATCATCCGGCTCAAAAACGCCCTGTCCTAAACACTCTGGCGTGCAGAGCGAACAGAATTTCTGATAAAGAGCAAGTTGATGAGGAGGTTCAGATACTTCGAAAAATGCTGCTTCAAAATGGGTATGATGACAGGGATATTTCTCAAGCATTGAGAAAACCACCAGGTGTACCAGCCTTACCTACAGTTACTAACGAGATACAGCAAGAAGAACACGTCCCGCTCGCATATTTGCAATATGTTGAAAACACTACGGACCGAATCGGCAAGTTGTTGAAGAAATACAACATAAAAACAATTTACACCACGGAGAGGAAGCATTGTAGCATGTTTAACTCGGCGAAGGATAAGCTCCCCCCTTGGATGTACCTGGAGTGTACGAGATACCGTGTGGGGCTTGTTATAACGTGTACATAGGGTAGACTGGTAGAAAGGTGTCAACAAGACTTAAAGAACATTAAAGTCACACGAGATTGGGTCATGTTCAAAAATCAGCTTTAGCGGAACACTGTGTTGACTTTTATTTCAAAAGAAACTTTAGTAGAACAGGTAAATGGTATTTAGCAATTAATTGAACTTAAGGGCGTTGGTGGGCATTTTATTTTTTGCCCAATTGTTTATTTTTTTAACGCAAAGTTTTTGTTTGGATAGTTTTAAGTTATAAAAATGGTTTAAAATATTTTTTTTGATTTTTTTCCGGGTAGTAACAAAGCTTTATACATTACAATTTTTGGCACAGCTTTTACAAATAGTCTTTAAACTTCGGGCTTTCGTATTGTGTATGATAGATTTATCAGGCTTTAGGTAAAAAAATGTATAATTTGAATTCCCTTTAACTCGTTTAGTTGTGGATTTACGAATTTTTTTGTGTACCGTTGAATTTGCCCTGAATTCTTCTTGGTTTTAACCTAGGTTTCACATGTAATAAAACCTATTGACGCCGCTATTGGTTTGTATAGTTGGAAGCTGTGATGTTTCAGCTTTCCAAAACTGGTCTGGTTATTGAAATACGTTGGTAGGGGTGTGCGAACCGGTTCGAATTTCGAACCGAACTCGAACTTTAGTGAAGGTTTGAGTTCGACAAAATTCGGTTCGAATTTCGAACCGAACTCGAACCTCTCCGTGAAAGTAGTGAAAATGCTATTTCAGCACGTTTGAATATCCCACGCCTTATAGTACAAGTTCCAGCAATGGCCGATAGAGCGCACCACGCGTATGCTCTCCAGCGCTCTCTATGGCAAACTAGTTTCCTCCAATCGCGACGCTCGGCGATGGTGAATTTGACCTTCAAAGTCAGTAAAATGCAAGTAAAGATGGAAGGAACATACAAAATGTCAAACCACGCAAACTACGAGTTTAAAAGACGTAAAAAAGTGATCAAATGGAATATTCTCCACATTCTTTCTTCAGGATAGTTGATCGGAAATATTAGTGATATAGACGCAAGCAAACCAATAAAGGATGTTTATTTTCAACGCCGTGTCCAGGCCTAGGCTTCCTAGCTAGCCTAGGCCTATTCACGTCTGCCGGTCCTCGCATCCAAATCCTGTTATTGTTTATCGTAATAAATGATGTAGAAAGCTTTATCAACACAAAAGAAGAATCAGTTAAAAAGCTATGAAGTTTTGGTCAATTGGATAATAAAATTTGTCGTTAGCATGCAGCCTAGGCCTAGGCCTAATTTTACACGCGTAGGGCCTAGGCCCAGGCATGAATAGGCCTAGGCCCTAGACCTACACAAAGGCCTAGGCCTAGCTAGGCCTAGATTGTAGACTTGAAGGGCCTAGGCCTGCCTAGGGCTTGTGTAAAAATTAAGAGTACGCTAGGCTAGGCCCCTAGCCTAGGCCTAGTAATTTACTTATTGTTGATTAGGTTTTATTTTTATTTATTTTTAATTAAAAAAATTTTCCTAGAGGTTTGGTTCTGTTCGAGGTTCGAGGTTCAAAATTTTTCTCAAGGTTCGGTTCGAAAAAAAATTCAAGGTTCGCACACCCCTAACGTTGAGTACATCCCGTTAAAATCTGTGCCAAATGATACCGTGTAACAAGTTACCCTTTGCGCGAGAATAATTGCTTACGACCCGGCCAGTAGCTGCTTGACAGCTAGCGCTCGCTCGACAGCGACGAGCGGCTAGAGGCGGAACCTCGTGCACCGCTTCGATCTCGGCTCAAGGCCAAGATTCTGTCTACCTTCGAGCTCGCGGCAAGTGGCAACGTTTTGAATTGCGTGTGCAGTGAGTCAGAGTGGCGAGTGCTATACGAGTACGTATCAATAATGTGTAAGAAGAAAAGGAACCCTGGTCGCCCATGGAAAAGAAATGCGCATGCCCGTGCTAGTAATAAATCTTGGACAAGAAAAAAATTATTGGAAAAAAGCAAAAAAAAAGCAAAAAAAGTCTTATAACTTATCTTGATTTTTGTATGACTTATCTTGATCTTTATCTAGATAAAAATTAAATTATCTAGTCACAACACTGCCACTAAGAGTAAGAGCATACATAATGAATGTAAACTTGAACGATATTAAATTTGACGAACTTGTTTTATAATATTTTCATTGTTATATTTTCATCATATTTTTTTTTTATGTAATTTTTTTACTTGCTGTGCACCTTATGCCCGGTTTCATATGCTCCAACGTCGATCGTTGGCCAATCACATATCAGGTCGTTGTTCTGAGTCAACAACCGACGTAAAATCGTCAATCTGAAGTTTAGGTACATATTATTAATGAGACATATTATTAGTTGTGTTTATGTCACAGTAATTTTTTTTTGTAACTGAACAATTTACATGTATGTGTATTTCCTTGGAATTATTTACTATTTATTAGTTAGTTGTATAGTGGTCCCAACGAAAGAATGCAGATGGCTCGAAATTGTTTTTAACATAACAACTTTGTCAACTCTATTCACGCTAGCTCAGCGTGGATCTAGCACACGGTGGAACTCTGTGATCTAGCAAAGATAATTTTTGCTTGCGTTGGTAAAATATATTTATCTTTCAATCACAAATGAGACATTCCATTTACCGCGCATTCATACTAACCCCCACTACAAAGCATCTGCATTCTTTCGTTGGAGCAAGTATATCTATTGATACTGTGTACGCCCTACTTGTCATTTTTTCAATTTTACGTTTTTGTACAACGCTTTAAATTGTAAGTACCCTATTATTTTTTACAACGATAACTTGTGTAGTTTGTACCCAGCAAACATGGACGTTGCGGCCGGCAGCCGGCCCAGTGCCTGCAGTGCCGGCCACTGCCGGCCACCGGGTAGTCATGTGCCGGTTTGGTGCCCAGTCGGTGCCGGCCATTGCCGGCCATTTTGAGACGTATTGGCCAGCATCAGTTTGGCACCAAATTTGCACCAATTTGTACTGTATTGTAGATGCGTTTCTGCCTGATAAAACCACTTTAATTTGTTGTTACATAGTATTGTAGTATAAATAACATATTATATTTCCTTTTTTGCCGTATTTATTTGACTTTAAAGACCATAAGTTGGCCTGTACCAAACAGGCACTGTTTTGGTACCAGCCCACTAACCACCACATAGCTTCCGACCCAATGCTTGTTTGGCACCAAATCAGTGCCTTTACCGATGAGCATAAAATAGCAAGCATTGTTATTAATTTGATAACCCATACATAAAATGTACAGGTTGTGTTATTGTGTTTTATGTCCACTATTAAATATTTAATTCTTTCTCCGATTTCGATGCAATTTCCAGAGGCATTTACAATTCTATATCTGGTCGGGTCAGAATTGAATTTTACATTCTGCTGTATGTTTTTTTGTGATTTGATTCGAGCTTATTGATTTTTGAATTTTATTGACATGATTTTTTTAATTTTTTGTTTTCAATGATAATTATTTTTATTGTAATTTGAGTTGAGTTTTACTGTCTATTTTTATTTTTTTCTTTCTCGCAATTATTTGAAAAACTGTTTACAACAACTGTCTGTTGCCATTGTATTTTAGTTGTTAAAACAGCATGTTTATTATTCTTATAATTTTGAACTCTACACTTTTGTCTGCATCTTTAAAATGAACGAATTTTCTATGAAACTGCTGAGAGTTATTAATCGCTTCTTGTAGTTTATCGTTAAAGGAAAAATGTTGATAACACGTCGTCACACTGTGCTTCAAGAAACACTGCACTTTCAGTACTGTAATATAAATTACGAATGCGAAAAGCTTTAAATATAAGGGCTAATTTTCTAGGTTTAACCATTAGTTACTGAAACTGCTCGTCCGTAAATAAACCGCAAAAAACATTCATTGCAACCAGCTATGCATCAAGAAATGTTAAGACATTTTAAAGTAAGAAGGGTATTTTTTGCTCCATGCACATACATATTTTTAATTGGCCGCTTCACACGTAGGCCTAATGCAGCCATTAGCACCGTAACAGACAGAAGTTGTATTAGTGGCCAGCATCAGTTTGGCACCAAATTGGCACCAATCCTGACTGCATTGTAGCGTTTCTGCCTGATATAATCACTTCGATTCATTGTTACCACACACACATATAGACATTTTTTATTATTATTTTTATTATTATTATTATGAATATACGGTTTCTAAGCATAAGCCCGCTTTAAGGACATAGTTATTGATTCATAGCAGTTGTCGTAAAAGCTTGCCCCGACATTATTATTGTGGTTATTATTTGCCGTATGTATTTGGCTTTAAGCCTATAAGTTGGCCAGTACCAAACAGGCACTGTTTTGGTACCAAACCCATTAACCCCTTATTTATAGATGCCGACCCAGTGCCAGTTTTCCACCAAATTAGTGCCTTTACCGACGAGCATAAAAAAGCAAGCATTTTTTTGTTACTGATTTGATGACTCATACATAAAATGCACAGGTTATTGCACATTTATTTTGTTTCATTTCCACTATTGAATATTGAATTCTTACTTCGATTTCGATGCAATTTCCAGAGGCATTTACAATAATATCTGGGCCACTAATCAGAATCGAATTTTGTATTCTGCTGTGTGCTTTTTGTGATTTGATTCGAGCGTATTGATTTTTGCAATATTACAAACATGATTTTTTATTTTTTTGTTTTTAATGATAATTATTTTTGTTATTTGACTTGAGTTTCAAATTTCATTTCTGCTTTGTTTTGTGTTTTTCTTTCTCACTCACAGTCACTTATTTGAAAGAAACTTTTTACAACTGATGCTATTGTATTTTGTTTATTGAAACAGCTTCTTATTATTCTGATATATTTTGCACTTTACACTTTTGTCAGAATATTTAAAATGAACGAATTTTCTATGTATGAAACTGAGAGCGATCGCTTCTTATAGTAATTATTTAAAGAAAAAGTGTTGATAACATGGCGTCACACTGTGCTTCAAGAAACACTGCACTTTCAGTATGACTGTAATATAAATAACGAATGCGAAAATCTTTAAATATAAGGGCTGATTTTCTATGCTTAACCATCAATTACTGAAACAGCTCGTCCGTAAATAAACCGCAAAAAATCATTCATTTTAACCAGCTATGCAGGAAATGCTAAGACATTTTAAAGTAAAAAGCATATTTTATGCTATGCACATACATATTTTTAATTGTCCGCTACACGTAATGCAGCTATTAGCAGCGTAACAGACATAAGTTGTATTAGTGGCCAGCATCAGTTTGGCACCAAATTGGCACCAATCCTTATTGCATTGTAAAGGCGTTTCTGCCTGATATAATCACTTTTATTCATTGTTACCACACATACATAGATGTTATTATTATTATTTTGACGTATTTATTTGGCTTTAAGCCTATAAGTTTGCCAGTACCAAACAGGCACTGTTTTGGTACCAGCCCATTAACCATTTACTTATAGATGCCGACCCAATGCTTGTTTGGCACCAAATCAGTGCCTTTACCGATGAGCATAAAATAGCAAGCATTGTTATTAATTTGATAACCCATACATAAAATGCACAGGTCGTGTTATTGTGTTTTATTTCCACTATTAAATATTAAATTCTCGCTTCGATTTCGATCCCATTTCCAGAGGCATTTACGATACTATATCTGGACCACTAATCAAAATCGAATTTTATTTTCTGCTGTATGCTTTTTGTAATTTGATTCGAGATTATTGATTTTCGCAATTTTATTGGCATGATTTTTACATTTTTTGTTTTCAATTATATTGTTTGTTGTTGCTATGCAGGAAAATGTTATATAATAATGTGTTCTTGATGTATATTTTCTTGCTCCTCATACATATTTTAAACTAGCCGCTACACGTCATGCAGCCATTAGCCAATAGCGTAACAGACGGAAGACTTGTTGAATTAATTTCTTTAAATGGCTTATCCTAGTTTTAGTTATATTATTCTTAGAATATGTAACCCAAAAAATATTGTATCAGCTTCTTTTATTATCATTCGTTTCTTTTACAAATTATATTTTTGTAATACATTTCTCAAAGTTTTTCAACCGACCGGAAAACGGTAAAACCATGTTGTATTCTTGTATTGATTAGCAAAATGTTTATTTGACTTGGCAGTTATATTATAATATAAAAGAAAATATAGTTGAAAATCTCCTCATGAGCCCCATGAAATACAGCTCATATTAAACTCACTGTCATAACAAGTCAAATGTTTCTTTTATAATAAAGCAATTCCATGAGATTATTGGATGAGCGAAGCGAAGATTCCATTTCACTACACTGGAGAAAAAAATCCGGAATGTTTTTTTTTCTTTCTTTCTTCTTTTTTGTATTTTTGTGTGTCTGTGAACACGATTCCGGCTAAACCAATACTCCAATTGTTATGAAATTTTATGGAGGTCTATGAAATCTCTGAACAAAGAACTGCACGGGGGGAAAAATCGATCGAAAAATTATTTCTTGTGAAAATCGCAATTTTACGATTTTTTTTCGATTTTTAAACAAATTCTTCGACTTATAACATCTACATGCTTTATCCGATTGTAATGATTTTTTCACAGAACCTTAATTTTATGAATTAATATATTCGTGTGAAATTTGAGCGTAATCGAAAAATTATCTATTAAAAAAATCGCAATTTTACGCTTTTTTCGTTTAAAAAAATTACGCTCATCCATCAACGCGGCGGGACTAAAGCGTTTTCCTAGTAATTTTAATTACCTACATTTTAAATATTTTTAATCACAAACCATTACTTTAACTCTCTCTCATTTGAATTACCCACTAATTCCCTGTCTTTGAAACTAGAACCAATGGGATTACATCACTTTAAATTTGCTAGTGAAATGACGCATTTAAAAATTCAACCGTAATTAGCAAGCTTTTACATTTGAATTACAAATATTTTATATTATTAAAAAAATAATAATAGATTTACTAAACACTAGTTTTATAAGTAGAATAATAGATGTTTAGTTATCCAAAATTAATGCACAACAGAAGTCACTCAATGACTCAAGTGGTGGTTTGGTGGTGGTTGCCGTTGTAAACAGAAGATGCGAAGCTGCTGGTCAACCGTGAACACAGCATTGAAGTCAATTTACTTTGAAGAAATCAAAAGGTAGGCCTACGTAAAACGATAAAACAAACGTAACAAAATTATATTAAGCCATGGTCACAATAATTATTAGAAAAGCTCTGAGCCTAGCCTATGGCTAAAGCAGCAAGTCTAGGCCTACCTAGCTAGCCCGGAACTCTTTCGGTTGGTATGGACAGTTCTTGATCAGTAGGCCTAGGTAGGCCCCTATTTTAGATTTAAAAACAGCGACGTTAAAGGTTTTGTAGGTGGAGTAGGCCTATTAGCCGCTATAATACCCACGTCCCGCTCTACTACAGTCCGTACCAACCGAAAGAGTAGGGGGCCTAGGCCCTACCGCTAGCCCTACCCGTAGCATTTTATGATTTTCATTTCATATTTCAATTATTTATTCAGCTATGGTAGGCCTAGGCCTAGGCCTTCAATTTGTGTATTTAATATCCTTTTAGCCCTAAGTCCTACTTATAGTTATGAACGAGATCACATGGACCCTAGGGGCTACCTAGGCCTATTCTTTAGGCTGCACTAGCTAGCCTAGGCCTATTCTTTAGGCTGCACTAGCTAGCCTAGGCCTAGAGGGCTTTGTGTATTTAATATCCCTTTGGCTAGGGCCTAGGCCTAGGCCTTCGTCCTAGTTTTAAGTTTTGACACTAGATTTTTTGTACTCACACCTCTACCCTAGGCTTGGTGTCAAGTGGTAGGCCCTAGGCCTAGGCCTAGCAGTTTGAATTCAATGGGGCCTAACCGCCTAAGTAGGCAGTGTTGGGTCAGTTCTTTTTTAAAATGAACTTTTTAAAAGTTCAGTTCACAGCTCAAATAATGAACTTTTAAAAAGTTCAAGTTCTTTTATAACCTAAAATTTTGAAAAGTTCAAGTTCGTCTAAAATATGAACTAAGTTCTTTTAAAAGTTCTTTTGTAAAAAAAATCACTATATTATTAAAGGCTTGCGGAAAATGAAGAAAAACACGAGGAAAAACATTAGAGGTGTTCGAGTACCAAACTACTCGCGAGTTTGAGTCTTACGAAAGTGTCTTTGATAGTGTTGATGATTTGTACTACATTCTCGTCGATCAACTTGTAAAATTATGGCAGATACCTAGGCCTACGATAGAACAACGATTTGTTATTGTTTTTAAAGCGTCGACGGCGGCGAGTCGACTGCTGCTCGACGCACGGAAAGAATTTTCAAATGAACTTTCTAAAACTGAAAAGTTCGTTATAAGAAAGAACTTTTAAAAGTTCAAGTTCATTCATTTAAAAAGAGTAAGTTACTGGAAAGTCACAAAAAAAGAACGCGTTCCGAGAACGCGTTCTTTTTAAAAGTTCTTCCCCAACACTGTAAGTAGGCTACACTTTTGATTGGCCGAGAATTGCAATGGCCTTGTAGAAGTCACTCCACTTAGGCCTACACCCAAGGCCAAACTTTTCACCTCTTGAATTAACAATTTCCCGGACGTTTCCACAACATAATTGGAAGAAGTTAACACAGACATAGACCCGTTTATCACGCGAGCGGAGTCCGAACTGGCTTGGGAGCAGACTGAATTTTCAGCTCATTTCAGTAACGTTTATCACACACTGTCAGTCCGGACTAGTATGGTACAAGCTCGTCCTAGCTCAGTCCGGACTGAAATGAGACGCTGTGGTTGGATAACTTACGAAGAAGGATGGCCGCTAGCATGTAGGCCTATTTGAGTTCCCCTCCGTTTATCACCAATATTTCAGCTCGCACAGACCGAGCTAGCTCGGCTTCGTTACCGAGCTGGACTCAGTTCGGACTGGGGTGTTTAAGCAGGCGATTTCAGTTCGCACTCAGGTAGTTCGTATGTTTCAGTCCGGCTCAGCTCGCGTGATAAACGTGGTCATATAGGCCTACAATTGATTAAACTCATTTTGGAAGTTAAATGTGCATTCCTACCATTAGAGAAAAATGTGAGGAACTAAATAGGCCTACTAAATATGTGTGATTGTCCGACTATGAGGCCTAGCCTTTAATTCGATAGGCCTATTGTACGATTACAAATTTGTATGCCTATTAGGTATTAAAAAAATTCAGCATTTCTACACCCCTCAAAAAAACAACAAAACTTTCAGGTGTTTAAGATGAATGTCCAGTGATTCTGGAAATCACCATTTGAAATTTGTAATACATGCCCTTTTGGTGAAAAATGGCATCCAAAATGGAAAAATTTTGATTTTTTCACTTTTTCAATATTATTTTTTTCATTGAAGGGTTTTAAAAAACAACAACATAGAATTTTTTAGATAGGGGCACATGTGTAGGCCTAGTAAATGACCTTAAATAGGCCTAGTTTTTCTGTTTTTTTTTACCCTTCCTTGTAAAAATTGATGTGAATATGGCAAAAAATGAAATTTTGCCCAGTAGGCCTAGGCTAAATTTGATATTTTGTGCCTATTAATTAATAAAAGTATATCCACATGTGTCTAGTATTAGGCCTATGCTAGAGCATGGATGGTTCACATAATATAGGCCTATTGCAAGTTTTTTCCATCTTGATATCTCGCTTAGTTTTCAAATGGCAGCAATAATCGCTATCCTCTGCACGGTCGATTTCTCGTAAAAGACGAACTTCGATAATCGTGGCTCGAGAACGGTTCATCACAAAAAAAATGAAAGTGTGTTCTCAGCTCAGCTCATTGGTGGAAACCCAAACCATGTAAATTTAAAAAAATAATAATCAAGGCCAACATTTTAATTTTATTTGCTCATTTTACATGGAATGACCCAGGCCTAATGAATTTTAAATATTTTTTTTTTTGTTTATTCAATCATTTGGCTTAGCTTAGAGGCTAAAACGGGTTGGGTAACGGCACGTTTCAAATAATATTGTAGGTTTGTAGCCCTAGACGTGACACTCGAAAATAATCAAATGTTGAGCATTTATTTCATTCAACCTACCGATAGCCTACAACTAACAACTATTGCACAAAAATATACACTATAGTAGACCTACTTGAAATAGTGATGAAGGCCTTACTATGTACCATCCTAGGACGGCGGTTACGGTAACCCCTAAGCTGGCAAAAAAATATTTTGAGACTAAGATTTTGTAATTTTAGGCCCTTGGGCCCTTTAGCCATTCTATCCAAGACGCTTTGGGTTCAAGTTAAAAAAAGAGGACTTTTGGGAAAAGTTCTTTGATCAGAAAGTGCTGGTTATGTCACTTTGTAAGCAGTAACCTAATTAGTAGGCTTAACACCATTATTTTAAAAAAAATTTAATTAATACCCCACGTGTGTCGTTCTTAAGTCTTATGCCTACCAGTAGTCCTAAATTGTAATTTTCAACGTACTCTGTAGGCCTACGGTAGCCTACCTAGGCCTATTATAGTACCCAAAAAACATGTATGTGTGTGTTGGATATTAAGTATTTGTATTATACTAGTAGGCCCTACACAACTTGCCTTTTAAAGGGAAAACTTTAAGAATGTTTTTATTCATGTATGCTGTGGCAACATGCTGCGGCAACATGCTGCATAGTCTACGTGCATTTAATGAGATCTTTCCATGTGGTGTGGGTAGCCTAAGGTAGGCCTACATTATAACTTGAAAGATTGTAGTTTGTAAATACCTAGGCCAGTAGGCCTATGCTTAACAAAGTTCAAATTTTAGTGTTGGGATAGTTATTTTCAGACGCTTAGGCTCCTACTTTGTTCAGAGTCTTTAAAAAATAATTTTTCGTTGGTCGCGTTGGTCTAAAACAGATTCGCTCCAATTCGCACGACTACTTTAAAGAAAGACTTAGCTTTACGTAGTTTTACTCTAGGCTCTGCGTCGAACCCATTTTAATAACGGTATATAACATCAAATACTCGCATGTCTTATATGACATGCATATGAGTGAACACTGTAGAAGGCTTACTTAAATAAAAATAAATAAAACATGCAGCTTAAAAAAACAAATTTGCAAGTCCTAATTCTTGTTTGGTGCTTATAGTAAGGTCTTCTATGGTACCATTAGGGCCCTACCTACATTATTACTAATAATGTGTAATATAATAATTAAAAATTTAATAATTTAATTTAAATAATAATTTATTAGAAAACATTGCATTGTTGATTTGTAGGCTATGTAGGCCCTAGTCTTTAAGTTTTTCTGTATTAAAACGTTGGGCAAAAGCAATCTGACAGTATAAGTAACCTAGCCCACAATATTCTCTAAATAGCAGTAGGCACACACACCCAAGTGTTATGTTTTTAAATCAACAAAATATTGAACCGTCTAATTTGGGCTGTGTAGTAGATTTTCACTAAAAAGCAGCAATTTTGAGGAAACACCTATATTTATGGCCTACGTATGCCATCACTTGTCAGTAGAAAATAATAATATTTATTCATAGGTAGGGTTACGTAGCCTATTTAGGGCTACTGACTTTTAGGGAGTGTTTCTCCCATGGAGGCTACCAGTTTTCCATAAGTTTTATTCCTACGGTCACTGCCTATATTCCCATTAAACAAATGCCTAGGCCTACCGATTGTGAAATTTGTACGTAGGTAGAGGAAACTGTGAACATGATTTTAAAAATGGACAGACGTAGGGCTTTTGCACGGCCTCGGCTTGTAAATGGGATTTACATTTCATCGAAGCTTGAAAATTTTCAATTAAAATTTTCAATGTTTTATTTTTGTTTATTTATCAATAAGCGGAAGCCTATAGAAGGCCTATAGATAGACCTTAGGCCTATATGTCTTTTTATAGAGGCCCTAGGGATTTAAGGTGCAGTTTATTATTTATTAAATATAGGCCTAGGCCCATAATAATAAATGACCTTGCGTGTATGTTGGGGTGACTGATACAGTGAGTCAGTGATCATTATTGGCCCTATGGTATTGGCCTACAAAAATTAAGTCAAACATTACAATTAAACCGATGTCATGTTTGGGTATGGCAGTAGGCCTAGATGCTATAATTGTCTTCACATTTAGGCTACGGTACCCATCCTACTACGATTTCCATGAAGGCCTGTACAAAATGAGGCCTATGCTAAACGAAGTTCACGTTTAAATTTTTTTTTATTCATTCATTTGTTTCTGAAAATTCCCATCACTACGTAGGCCTACCCTTGAAAACTATTTTTTTGACATCAATATTATTATTTTTTAAACATGAAAATTGTCATTAGGCCTACTAAAGTACCCTCACACTCGCAGTCTAACTTCAGTCGTACTCGTAGGCCAGGGATGGAGGCCTATGCCTAAGCAAATTGTCCATAGCATTGACAATTCACAAATGTCAGTAGCGACAGTCAAAACTGTCCCAAAAGCACACACATTTACGCGGGTGTTCGCACTGTCCCTACCACTGATTGCTATTTTTTCCCATTATAAAAATATCAATCTTTTTTGGGTTTGGGTTTTCGCTCACTCGTTTAATGCGTCGGGCCTACAAAGGGGTTGGCTTGGTCGCTTTGGTTTACGTCCCCCACTGAAAGTCAGTTATGTGACTGAGTAGAGTGGGTAGATTCTAAATACGGATGTAGTATTTTTTTTATTTAAGAAATTCCATTGCTAAGCCCATTGAAAAACCTAACGTAGCCCCGCATAATTGCATGGATAGAAAACCCTCAAATGTGTTGTTTGTAGGCTTTTAAAACGTTTACACTATTCTGGATCCAGGCCTACAATTTACATACCGTACCTAGGCTATGCCTACCGAATGGCATTGTCATATATAATACATGATTAGAAGTCTTTTGTTTTTATTCGGAGTCAAATCTAATTTGTTAGTTTAAATCTAACCAATGGCTTTTAAATTAATTTTTCTAAATTGCTTGAACTGGGTTTGTTCACCTCGTGTTGTATGGGGATAGGACCGAGGCCTGTTAGGCATTGGCCAAAATATATAATTACCGGGGAGTACCTATTATTTATGTCACCAATTTTAGGCCTAGTAGGTCCAAACATTTAAAATAATTAGTCCACATGTTGGTAAACTTCTTTCGTTATATTTCAGCAATTTGGAGCAAGCACAGACGTGAAAAATGCCGAGTTGACGACAATGCCAAATACGGAAAGACTGCACCTGGTCACTTGAGACGGAAGTGACTGATGAAAAACTAGCCTAGGCCCTACCTCCAGAGAAGACGTGTTTGAATCAGTGAACTATTTTTTCTCATCTCACAACTTCCAAATTTCATAGAGCCAATTGTGATTCTGACAATAAAGCAACGGGACAAAAGTGAACATTTTCTTTCCAGCAAGTGTTTTTGATATGCCTAATAAATTCTATTTTCCCAAATTTCCGGGGACATTTAAAATCCCA
Source organism: Sweltsa coloradensis (assembly GCA_024449915.1). Taxonomy (NCBI): domain Eukaryota; kingdom Metazoa; phylum Arthropoda; class Insecta; order Plecoptera; family Chloroperlidae; genus Sweltsa; species Sweltsa coloradensis. The sequence continues at coordinate 1,772,781 of JAMZAV010000210.1, read as the reverse complement.
ACGGTGTTCACCGGGACCACAAAATTGTACCGACAGTGTTACTTTATATTATGAGACTATAGCGGGTTAAAAGTTATCCTGACATTGTGAATAGATTTTATTGTTTCATGAATCATGAAACAAATATATACAAATTATGATCGTGCAGTATTAATAAAAAATAAATGTTTGTATTCATGCAATACTTGTCCTGCTATTCCTTTGCTATTATGTCTACATGTATAGGCTAACTACTAGAATATCATGCGTTATGCGAATTGTATTAACTCGCAAGTCCGACTTTGTAATTAGTCGCGTATTTCAAGAATAGATAGGGTACCGCGTTTATTATCGAACTAATATGTGTCTAAGCTTAGGTATTCGGTTTGAAACGCACACACCAATTTACCTATTTTACCTACATTGCATTTAAAAATAATAGATTTCAGCACTTGCTTGCAAAAATATATTAATTCCATATATTATAAAAAATAATTGGAATCTTTTTTTTTTTTACTGTTACGCCTACCTATTCTCAAGCAAAATTATGTCTACATGCATACAGATTGCAGACTGACCATAAAAAATTAAAATTCATTATGAACTTTTTGAAATAATAAAATAGGACCTAGATATTTTTTAATAATTATAATAGGTTTGGCTATTAGCCTAATATTTAAACTTGGTAGGCCTACATAATATGCAATATTGCCTAGTCAGCTTTACCAATCTAAAAGTAAAAAAATTGTTTTGACTAGGCTGTTGACAAGTTTATGTAGGCCTACCGGTAATTTTTTTGTGTGTCATTTTGCTGTATTCTTCTATTTGGCCTACTAATGAATGACTCGAATGAGTAAAGACCCTTTTAAAAAATATTAAAGTCTCAATTATTTCAGTCCCAAAAGTACCGTATGGCGTAGGCCTAAAGAAAAATTATAACTTGGGATGGGTTATTTGGTCGCTTCGTATCTGAATTACTTACATTATTAATTATTTCTCAACATAGCATCATCATTCGATAATTTAAAGGGACTGGTGTTCCTTTATTTATTTGATTTTCTTCAAATAACCCGTACAATTTAAAAAATTTCTTCAATTATTATAGGCCTAATGGGTGTCCGTGCAAAAGTATTGCCGTAGTCCGTACCGTAGGCCTAGGCCTACATGTGAATTATTATTATTATTATTCTACATTCACTGCATTTTGCCTAACACTTTTCTAGTTTTGACATTGCTATTTTATCCTACAGGTTCTAAAAATAGGCCTATTATTTTTGACATGACCTTGCAATTTTACAAATCCGCTGTAATATTGTTTTTTTATATCGATTGTCTGCGTTTCTGTGAGCAACCAAAATTGCATACTTACACAATACAATACAATGTTGGTATAAGTAAACCTAAATAATTTAATTTGTTGCCTACTTTTCCCCCGTGAAGTTTTCAAGCTGGCAAGCAAAGGGCAATAACAATGCTGTTTACCACGTGAGCAGCGGATGGCGTGACCAAAGTTTATTTTATTTTATCATATAACCATTTGTTGTCGAGATGAAAATGAGGCATTATTGAAAGTGCGATCCCTACTGCCAATCCTTTCCCGACAGTTAAAACTCGCTTCTCCAGTCTCCGCATAATAAAAAAGACATCAATGTTACTAGGTAGTCATATGATCTATCATTTAAAAATATATATTATATTGTGTTTTTACTACATTACTTGATTTTCAGATTGAATGATAAATAACGGTGAAGTGGGCGGGAATAATTACATTGCTTGTTGCGCGAGTGGGTAACATTAGGTCTATTTAAAAAAGTACGCTCAACATCAGTAATTTCCTACTCACTGTTGGCGAGTGGAAAATTTGCCAATGCGGGTTCCTGACCCATCCATACAAACGACAGGTGCCCCGGGGAGGTGCCAAGCTGGAGCCCGGGCAACGGAGGCCTACATACTGGCAAGTAGGTGCCAAATTAATGCTGGCGAACCATACAAGCTAGCAATTATAGGTGCCATCCCGGTGCCGGGTAGGTGCCCAGCTGGTGCTGGCCAACCGTACAAGCTAGAAAGAAGGTGCCAGGTAGGTGCCAAGCTGGTGCCGGCCAACCTTACAAACTTGACTAGTAAGTGCCGGGTAGGTGCCAAGCTAGTGCTGGCCAACCAGACATGCTGGCAAGAAAGTGCCGGGTAGGTGCCAAGCTAGTGCCGGCCAATTTAACACTTGACATTTAAGTATCAAATTGGTGCCGGCCTGCCGGAACAGGCTGTACACCATGTGCCGGCCCAGTGCCGGTTTGGAAGTGCCGGCCGGCAGCCGGCCGGCGGGACATATTTTTGCCGGGCCGGTAACTTTGGCCGGCACCTGGCCGGTACTGTTGGTGCCGGCCCAACAGTGCCGGGCAGGTGCCGGGCAGGTACAGACATGTTTGCTGGGTAGGTACATACTACAACAAACGTTTGCATTCCATATAATTTGTATATATGAACATCGGAAATTTTCGTCATGTAAGCCCATTTGCTTAGTAATTGGTATAGGCCTACTGTTGAATTGCGTCTACTTTGTTTATCCTGCATTTTATGTCCAGGTGTTGTTCTAGTAGGCCTACTACGTTGAGACAATAATTGTATGTTTGATCTTTGTGACATGAACTTATTGTTTATATAACATTATTTTATTATTGTTGTCGTTTCATGATTTTCCTTTCTTTGGTTGTGAACAGTTTTATAATCTGAAAATGTACCTACGATTTGCAAGTTAGGAAGTGTTCAACGCCTATTGACTAGTATTCTTGTCATTGTATGTTCAGTATACACCACGCAATGTGTTCGAGTACTTGGTTGAGAAAGTATATGATCTTAGGGACGAGACGTATTGTTTATATTGCTGTTGTTTCATTTCCTTTTTCCTTTTTAGTTTCTTTTGTTTTGAACGGTTTATAATCTAAATATGCACCTACGGTTTGTTAGTTTTGAAATATTGAACACTTGTATTTTCTTATTATTGTATGTAGGCCTATGTTCACTATGCAACATGATAAGCAAGTAACTTTTCAATCAATGTAATGAGATCTATAAGCAGAATATCTCCAGATGATGGTATTCTGTAGGCCCACATGTTTGTCACATGATCAACATTGATGGTAGCCCTGTGCAGCAGACACTGTCTTTCAATATGTTAATAATATGGTGCGCATAATATCTCACATGTAACTATTGTACCGTAAGTGTGTATAACCCTGAGCGCAGGGTTACGTTATTGATAGTAGTAGGCCTACTCACTAAATTGAGATCGCTATCTGATAAAAATCATCAAACAGCTATACTATACAGTAAAAAATAATAAACACTATAATTATATTCAGTTGAAAATTGAAATATAATATTTTATTATCTGATCCTGGATTACTCTATTATTATTCCTAAAGTCAACACGTTACTGTAAGATGATTGAGTATTGGTTACGTATTTTATAAAGGGAAATCATTATAGGTGTACTTTCAAGTTTCATTGCGCATCACCAACTCTGAGTGCAATCTTATGAATGACGCACGTCAGCAGCTGCAGATATTGCGGAGATAGAGACGCGTGATAAGCTCGCCCGGAGTCGCGGCAGTCGAGGCCGTGACAGACGACACCCTCCCTCAACCACGCCTGCCTCGCGACTGAGCGGTGACCCTCTCCACTGTCAACTTTCATGCTCGGAGGGGCGGCGGAGGGGAGGGTGATAAGTCAAAATACGTGAGTGGAAGGGAATCGGTGTTGAGGACGAAAATAGGCCTCCATGGATCCCCCTTAACAAAATTGTGTTAAGTTCAATTAATTGCTAAATAAAATAATGTGTTGACTTTTGTCATAACATCAACTTTGCCAGCACACGTGTATTAGCCTCAGTTAAACAATACCGCCCTCGGCTTGTACGTGAAGCGATTGAAATAGAAATGAAATCTGACAACTTCAACAGAGACGATGGGTTATACCGGTAATTGAGTAGGACGTGGAGGCCAACATTAGAACGTCTAAAGTTAGCACGCACAGAACATACTAAAAAATACCAATGTTGACTAAACGCGCATACGTTATGATTTTAATATAAAGGAAGGTGCACACCATTGCAACTTGTCATTCACTGGGTCGAGCTGGATTAAGTAGGTTTTTCCCAGTGGTTTCCTCTTCATCTCTGAAGATGAGCTGTGCAATCAGCTCGAAACGTCAGAATTTTAATGATAACCGACACGGCGTATCCTGACAGCCAAGTTTTATCATTGACTCGGACCGTGAAAACCTACGAAAAGTTTTAAACAAAAAGAAGTTTTATGATTTTGAGGTTATCTGAACACAAAAGCATTGGTTGCTATATTCTAGTACAGGGTTGCCACCGACTTTTTTTTCAAATCCTGTAAGAGGACGTGAAATATCCGCAAATATGCGTGAAAAGAACAAAAAACGGTAATTTCTTTGATGCAAGGCTAAAATGACGATATTTCCGTTTTTCCAGATCATAACCTACAAAATAGCCTAGGCCTACCTTGCAGACTTGAATATATGGACCAAAAACGCCTGTGACTGCTTCACATGTTACTAAAATGCATACAAATGTGTATCTTCTAAAGAAAAATTCATTTTTTAAACATGAAATCATCATTTCTGCTCTAGGCCCTAGTTAAAAGAGGCCGAGGCCTAGCCTAGCCTAGGCAGGGCAGGCCTGATGAATGATGCACTAAGATTTTGACCTAGGCCCACCCTTTATGTGCATAGATAACATTGTAGAACTTCCTATTAACTTTTTAATCATAAAATTTGAATTTTCTCAATGTTCAATCATGTTCACAAGTAACAATATCATTAATCCAAACTTCAACAACAAATACGAAGCGAAATAAATTCCCAGACACCATTTTCCCCAGATTTTCCCATCTTTTTCACTTATTGCTACTCTAGCAGTATCTACAATGACTGGGACACATCTTTGATTGGCCGGTTGCCTCGGCCAATGGGAGTTCATATCCAGCGATTTCCAGCTGTTGTAGATACTTCACTGTGCACATACCTCACCGCCTTCAACATTTTCAATGCAAATTTGCCCGCGCCAATTCAAATTTACGAAAATAAGCTTGGAAAGTAAGATTAACAAAATATCCGTTAATTTCCCCAAATATCCTGTCATCCTTGAAATACCCTAAAAATCCGGAGAAACGGATCAAATCCGTGAAAACGGCAACCCTGCCCTGTCTAGTATAAAAACACATTTTAGAGTTGTAAACATATCATCATTTAGCCTAAAACTACAGTAGATTCAAAATATTCTTACAAATTTCAAGTCCAAAATTTACTCTTTTGACCAGAAAACACTGATTTTGGTGTAGCTTCTTTTCTTCTTCTTCTTAGGCAAGCTTAATAATTCAGTGAGCAAATTGTGACTTACACCTAGACTTTCAAATTAAAAACAACTTTATTGACCACAAATCACACGAGGGACGGGTCATTGTTTCTTAAAAGCAAACTCGTGCCCAATTTGATGCATAGAACTTAGCAGCATAGGCTTGATTTTGAGTTTGTGTGAGTATAGTAGGCCTAGGGTATGTCCCTAATACAATGTTAAGGTTGGTCTAGCACTGTATAGGCCACCTTGGTAAGATGTCAATGGATTAACTACACGTTTAGCACATTTTGTAAATCAATGATTTTTTTAATAAAAATAAACTGATTTAATAACTTGAATAAAGTCAATTTTACCCTGTACAAACCAAATTAGACCTAAAGGCAGAAGCTAAGCTCTACAGTAAACATCTATCTAAACAACTAAAATAAATAAGAAAATTTACAAACCCAGTAAACCTGACATTCACATCGAGGCCTGTAAGCAGGTGAGGAAGATTTCCGATAGCATCGTCTACATTACGTTCTAAGTCCAATCGAGCGTCATGATCCAGATTCTAGAAAGAAAAAATAAGCTTCCTTAGCCCCTAGGCATATGTGCAACAACTGAACCAAAACATAAAACAACTCTAACTTAGCGAGAGAAACAAAGTTGGTAATGATTTGAGCACAAAACCTCAGTAGCAATGTTTTGCCACAATCCCAATATGTGTGCAATACAGGGTAATGAAAGAGCAATTAGGGCTGTGCGAGCCTAGAATTTAAAAGTCGAGTATTAAAAAAAAGCTTGATTTTCGAGCCGAGCCGAGCCTTAAATTTTTTTTTTTTTAATTTTAAAATTTAAAAAAAAAAAAAAATGGTTAGGCTACATATTTTCTAGGGATGTCATCGGGTGCCCGGTTCTAGAAATTACCCGGAGCCGATTATAAGATCAGGGTATTTTTCGCGACCGTTTTTAGGCTAATTCACGGGTTTATTATTTTACGCGCTACGTCGATGCGATCTTTCCCGCGGAGCCTGCCCGCTGCCTGCAGAGTCGATAAAGAAGACCCGGGGAAACTTCTTTGTCGACTCTGCTAAAGAGTAACTCGAGTTGACAACAGAGCGCGTTGTAAGCCAAACACGTGACACCTGCGCGAACTACTCGTGCGCGTTCGGTCGATCCAACCAACTCAACTCACAGCTGACGAAGAACAAAGATGTCGGTTGTGGAACTAGTTGGAAGAAGAATTATTGCGATGTGATCATGTTTCTACGATCACGACGCATTGGATTGTTATTCCTTGGCTTATCTCCTTCTTTCCTAGGCTTATTTTGCGATGAAAGCTTCAGCGCGGGCGATAGTGTGATAGGTTTTCCCACATGAGAGAGACATGTTTGCATTCTAGGCCTAGGCCTATCGCATTCTACTGCGTCGACTGTTGATCGCTGGCTCAGGCTGCCGCATTCTTCCGCGAAAGTCTTTGTTGACAAGACTGTCTGTTGAGTGTTGATGAAAATGAGCGCGTGTACTGCTTGTTTTTGTAGGCTCGGTTCGAATAAATTGAGCATAAAGCCAAGCTCGGCTCGGCTCGAATAAATCGAGCCTAAAATCAGGCTCGGCTCGGCGCGAGCTCAAAACTGAAGCTCGTAAAAGCTCGAGAAATCGAGTACTCGCACAGCCCTAGGAGCAATAAATAACCATGCACATGCTAGAATTTAACCAAGAATAAAATAAAATAACCATACTATAAGCAACTCTAGAAAATGTTTGCTTGAACAATTATTATTTTGGGTTTAGAGTGTAAGGCACCCTGGTTATTAATATTTCAATACCTGTAACCAGGGTGCAAATTGATGGCTTTGCAGGCCCAGTCTAGTATCTGTGTGGACTGCTAGGGATCTGGGGCAAAGCCCCAGCCGCTGAAGGCAATTTTTTGGGGGGTGTATCGTGTATTATTATTGCCCTCGAGATGGCATTAGAAGCGATCTTGAGGAAAATTTTGGGGGGTATTATTGCCCTCGAGATGACATTAGAAGCGATCTGAGGTATTATTTTGAAAGGAAATGTGTAAATAGACGCATTATTTATTAACATTACTACTAGATAAAGTCAATTGGTATGTTATGAGATCCGATGGGAATCCAGAGGTGGGGATTTAGCAATCCCCGGCGGGGATACCTTTCAGGAAAACAGAGCCAGGGATGAGATTACCTCTTCGAAAGATACCTTCTTATTAGGTGTTACTACCACCTCTTTGCTTGAATCTGAAGTGGAAAACTGTTTCACCATCAAAGTATGTGTTGAAGTTGGGATAAATGCATGGAAACTGCGAGTCCCGGTAATAGGTTGGAGTAGGTTGAAACGATTATTTAATATTTGCCTATTGACCTCAATATCTTCAGTTGGCACAAACTTGAAAACACTGCTTTTAAGATTGTCTCTTGCCCATAGAAATAGGCCCTAAGTCCTGAGCAGTCATTATTTGGTCCTCACTCGGTAGAAACTACTGAAACTACTGTTTTACCCCGTCTTCTCCACAGCCGAAGCCCAGCACATTTCTATTCTCTACAGAATAAATATACTATATAAAAATTTTAAATTTAAATGAACGTTATTATGCCTACACGTGACTCCATCCATCTGTCCAACAACTGCCTAGAACTGAATAAATACGGCTGTGAATATTTTTTATTAATTACTGGTAGCATGAAACGGGTAGGCCTACAGGAACTACCTACCTACTATTTCACTTGCAATATTCATTGAGACCTAAGCACAGCAGAGAATATAGGTACTTTGTCAATGTTGTGTTTGTGTTTAGTTTCAGATATCCAAGAAAATTTTTCAATTTCCTACCGGTAACTTTACATCTCTATATCTGCCACTTGCGATACCCTAAATGAGTAGCTCAAAATCATGAAACTAACTTTGTTTCGGTGAATAAGCCTAGCCTTCTGGACTGATTTTTTAAATAGGCGTAGGGGAGAGGGGGGGACATTGGTACAGTTCAGAACGTTTCAATTTTTTTACATATACATGTGCAAAGTTTGGAATGAGACCTTTGTCATAGTAAAATACAACCCTTAATCTATGATATGTGTACTACATCTTTCACATTTGTGACCACTACTAATAAATAATCCACATATAGAAAATTATTACAAATGTACCAATGTACCCCATAGGCGGGGCACATTGGTACTAGTATGGGGCACATTGGTACACACATGTTTACTGGTCAGTATTTACAAGTATAGGCCTAGGCCTACATAGGGTGTTTATTTTATGTATGTCAATAGTGGTTTACATACATGAGCTAATAAACTTGTCCACATAGCCCCTAGTATTAGGTGTGTGCTTAAAATTAGCTTAACGTTAAACTACATTATTGTGGGAAAATATCTAGATCAAGGTTTGCCTACAATAGACAGGACAGCTTATATACTACACTAGAATGCTATTTTACTATGTATGTATACTAAATACTAATCTAGGCCTAAGATAGACTGCAACATTAGGTCTACAGATAGATTTTTTTATTAACACTAGCTGGTGCATAGGGCCTGTAATGTACCAATGTGCCCCCAAGGCTGTGTACCAATGTGCCCCATCTGGTATTGTTTTAGAAAATAAATTCAAAAAAATTGAGGTTAGGTGTACAGTCATAGCAATGTGCTTACAATTTAATCAGATAAATTGTGGTCATCACATAAAAAAAAATAGCTTGAATTACCTACAATAACATCATAATCAACCATTACAAAGTTTATCACAACTATTTACTTTCCACATCACTAAATACAATTTATATCATAACTTAGCCATTTATCAATGGAAATGGCTCAGATTTTCAGAGCTGGTGGAGCTGGTGGTGTCACTGCCATCTAGATCACTCATAATACACTGCTGAAAATTAAACATGGGTGGCAAAATTCAAACTGTACCAATGTGCCCCCTGTACCAATGTCCCCCCCTCTCCCCTAGCGTAGGCAATGTGAATGTTAAGGCAAGTCTTTTTTTCAAATCCTACCTAACAGTAGAAAACCATAAAATTAGGGAAAAATAAAACCAGTAGGCCTACATAGGCCTATCATTGAGAAGAGAAAAATTCATAAATTAAGGGATAAAGCCCCAAGTCAACTTGCAAATCTTACCTTGGGTATATTGGAAAGAATACTGTTCGCCACATATTCTAGAAGTTGCTTGTCTGTCACAACTTTAAGCACCTGCGGTAGCTGTATGATACCGCGCAGTATGAGTACGTTAACAATTGCTATAAGGGGGCACGGCCCGTTAGAATTCTGAGTCACAATGGGAACTATGTGATCTCTCCAAGGGATCCTCTTCAGATAATATTTTGATTCTACTGAGCAGCCAGTGTCAGATACAGAAGAAATGTCCACCAGTAACTTTTCTTCCTCAGATGGAGTAACGCTAGCAGACATCTCCTGTTCAGATGGGGTGGACACGTCGTACGAACTTTCCAGTACGGTTTGCGACACTTCAGCAATATTGTTTGACAATGTCATTGCCATTTCACTGAGGCCTAGATACAATTTGGCTTTTCGTTTAGCAATTTGTCCCATAATCTTAGTCAGTAGCTCGGCATTTTGCTCAGATACTCTTAGAGTTGTCATGCTAGCAGACATCTCCTGCTCAGATGGCGTGAACACGTCATACAAACTTCCCATAATTGTTTGCGACAATTCAGCAACAATGTCTTTGGACAATGTCATTTCAGAGTCGCTTAAATGAAATTTGTCTTTTCGTTTGTCAATAAAGCCCATAATCTTTGTCAGGAGCTTGGCATTTTGCTCAGATACTCTTAGAGTTGTCATACTAGCAGACATCTCCTGCTCAGATGGCGTGGACACGTCATACAAACTTCCCAAAATTGTTTGCGACAATTCAGCAGCAATGTCAGTGGACAATGTCATTTCAGCATCGCTTAGATTCAAATTGGCTTTTCGTTTGGCAATTTGGCCCATAATGTTTGTCAGGAGCTCGGCATTTTGCTCGGATACGCTTAGAGTCGTCACGCTAGCAGACATCTGTTCAGATGGCGTGGACACGTTGCACAAACTTTCCACAATGGTTTGCAACAATTCAGCAACAATGTCAGTGGACCAAGTCATTTCAGCGTTGCTTAGATTCAATTTTGCTTTTTGTTCTGCAATTTGGTCCATAATCTTTTTCACGAGCTTCACATTTTGCTCAGGTCCGCTCAGATATGACATCTCGAGTTCAGATGGCGTGGACTCTTCAGCCATATTGTCTTCAGTTTTGGCAGACCGATTGGCAGTACGCCTTGCTATGCGCTCGGCATCTTCCTTTTCTTCTCTTGCAACATCATTCTTACAACTGACAACCATATTATTAAGATCGTTTATGATCGCTGTAATATCGTTAATATTGGGAACATGTGGGAGATCTTCTTTGTCCTTGCACTCACCAACATCAGGCAATATAGGCTTAACACCGCAATCCTCCTGAAAAAGGGGTATCCCTTCACCAAAGTTCCCAGTGTCGTTATTTTCATCCGGATGCGCTGATCCACGCTTGTTTGGTGGTTCCAGAACAAAGTCACAGGCAGGCTCCTGAGAGGGGACTCTTGGACTCAGCATCTTGTCTCCATCAGAAGGTTCACATTCACGTTCCGTGTCGTCACTTACAGTTGAAAGCCTAAACAACAAACAATTAGTAAATTCATCAGTTACAGGGTTAGGCCTATCTCCCAAATACAGCAAAATCATAGAATACGGTAGGTAGCTAAAAAAATACTAGGGATGCCGTTTGATAATCCATACATCGATCAATACGATTATTTCTTGAAACGATCGTTATTTATTTTTTTTAACCGCTCGTTCTGCAAAACGATATAGGCCTTAACTATATCCAGCCAAGACATTAACCGCTTTATTCTGTGAAAAATTTGTCCACTGTAAGATGTACAACCAATGCTACAACAAACGTATGGCACAAAGTCAGAAGTGCAACACAGCGCCTTTGCAGTGTAGGCAACTTGCCCGGCAGCTTCACTCGCCGCGCCGGTCTGTTGCACAATCTCGCCATCATTACGACCGATATTGTAGGCCTACCGGTAGTATGTTACTAAAGGTCAATGAACTCCTCCCCACCCTGCGCTTCTCTTCGTTCCCTAGTGCAAGCTTGTTAGGGCCTATCAACCATTTCTCTACTCAGATATTAGGTCTTCCAAAGTAACGCCAAATATATTATTCATCTTGTCATTTAAATACATATTGGAGCAAAGCATATATCAAAGCAACAAAAGTTGAAAAGAAACTTTACATAGCTAAGATTTCCGACCTCCACAAAGACACAACACACAACGGTAGAGTCTGTTTACGTAACCTACTTAGCACTCTCTCACTTCAGTTGGTTGTGGAGCGTGTGGGCGGAAAAACCTCAATTTGAGTAAATAGAGGAAACAAAAGAATGCACTGCCAAAAGTTACACGGTTCGCCTCGATATATGTGAGAAATTATATATGCTTAATTTTGATTCAATTATCGATCGATGTACAATCGATAATCGATGCACAGATACAAATTCATATTGAACGGCAACCATAAAAAATACCCCCAAAACTGGTAGGTAAAATATTTAGAATAGGCCCTAGTAGGGGAGGGGGGGCACATACTATAAACACTTTTTTCAGTCAGTCAAAAACTTCAGTCAGAAACACATTTTTTAATTCAAATTGAGAAAATCAGTTTACTTAAATACATTTCTCTTACTAAATGTCTCCCCAAAAGAATTTAAGAAGTTATATTTATTTATTTTTTACAATAAAATACAATGAATTGTATTCGTTTACAAGTGCCCCAGCTTGTAAACTGCACATGGGGCATATGTAAACAAGCTGTGCTGATGTCAATTGTATAGGGCTGTGCGAGCAGGGATTTTTTAAGTCGAGCAAGAATTTGAAAAAATCTTGAATCTCAAGCAAGAATCGAGATCGAGAGCACTGAAACTGCAGTAGGCCTACAGACCTCACAGTAGGGCTTGCACTGTGCGGGTAGAGGTTTTTGAGCTCGGATCGGGTTCAGGTAGTAAACTGCACTTGGTTTTTGGGTCGGGTAGGGAAAATCGAAGGAGGCGGTGTAAGTCCTAAATTAGGGTGGAAAATGGCTGCAAGTTTGTTGCAATCAACTCTCCAATGGCCCTGAAACTAAACAAATCCTGGCCAGCTAGGCCCTAGCTACCCTAGTGACACTAGCCTAGGCTAGCCTAGGGCTACTCATCATAGGCCTAGGCTTTGTTAGCTTAAATTTGTTTTCAACAGGGCCTAGGCCAAGATGTTAGGCTAAGCCAAATGTTTGGGTAAAATATGCTTTTATTATCGAAATTCCTAGGGCCAGGCCTAAGCCCAGTAGGATCCTAGGCCTAGGGCCAGGTGAACTCAATTAATTCATAATTACTTCATACTAGTACCGTAAAACGGGGTGAACTTGACTGAGGGGGTGAAGTTGACTGAAAACTCCAAAAAAGATTTATGGGTATGGTATTCCCAACTGGGCAACAAAAAAATTCTAGTAAAATTATTAAATGTATTATTAAGAAATGTGCATTCAATAAAGTAGTCTAACCAATTGTGAGATAATTGCTAGTATTAAAAAATATATATATTCCAAGCGCTTAAAAACGTGTAATGTTTTTTGTTTAAAAAATAGGCACTGGTCAGAATCCGTTCCACATGTTATAATTGTTTACTGAAGTCACTTACCTAATAAATTATGTCTCAATGAAGGTGCAGTTAGTTTTGTTTGAATAGGCCTAAGTATATTTATTTACGTACACAATTTAAAATAACAAAATAGTTCATTTGAATTCAATTTTTGGGATGAAGTTGACCACTGTCTTTAAATAGCAACTGGGCTACTAGGCCTATAGGGGTCGAAGCCATAAATAAAAAGAAGAATGTGCAAGCCAACTTCAGCCTTGGCTCAACATGTTAAAAACACGGGGCACAAAATTGATTTCGAGGGTTCTAGAACTTTGGCCACAATACAAAACTACCCACTTAGAATAGTAAGAGAAGCTATTGAAATAGAAAAACGACCACATAATTTAAACAAACGGGATGACGGTCAACGGCTACCAGCCACATGGCTACCAGTGCTACATAAACATAACTCCAACTTCAAACGTCCCCCCGTGCATCAAGACGGCTCGGGAAATAAAATACGTAGCAGTATTTAAAGAACAATTGGGAAAAAAACGTAATTAAAAAGAAGACATGTGAGGACAACATGCCCAGCGAGATTCGAGGCCCTATGACAAGAAGCATGGCTAGGGCTCAAACGCTTCAGGCTTCGATTCCCGCCACTGGGAGGATGACAACACGCGGATGCGCGCGCAACATGTGCAGAGACCAGACTTCAGTCAGTCGTACAGGGAGTGCCGAACGGGGAACAACGCGTCGTGGTGGTGACCCTGGTTAATGGGAGATGTTATTCTCTCGAAACGTCGGGTGAGGTGGGGTAAGTGAGACTACCTATTCGTTTTATCGTGTAACAAAACCCAGAAAAAAATGGTGAATAATTACATATACTATATATATATATTTATATCAAGGTGCGCGGGAGCGCACCGGGCCAAGCCACGCGCGGCTCCGCTTCCACTAGCTCCTAATTACCGCACGCCTACTTTAGCACTTAACACGGTGTCGCCGACGCAAAACCATGTGAGATAAAAACCTGCAACTTGCTTCAATCGAAGGGCTTTTACTATGAGATGACCCATTTCAAGTTTCATCCCGATCTGATGATGCGTCTAGAAGTTATTGAGACGTCAAGATCGTTCGAAATTACTTTCTTCTTGGGCTGGGTGGGTGGGTGGGTGGCTGGCTGGCCCTTGCCGTATCAGTTTGTGGGGCCTCAATGGATGATGTTAGAGAAGCCAAAATTTGCACCGATGTCAGTCATCTCAGTGGCCATATGCTATACAAACGATAATTGGATTAGATGACCGGAAGCTTAGATAATGCAAAAAAAAAATTATAACTGCGATGCTCAAACCTTTTAACTGTCAATGAGTGAGATTTCATTTTGAATCATTGTAAATAAAGTAATTTTCTCCACTTGGATGCTAGCATCTATACCGTGTACGTTCTAAAAAAATTATTGATATACCATACAAAAATGCAAAAACTTGCAAAAAAGGGGCCAAGCCGAAAACGAGGAAGATACAAGTGGCTCAACTGCATAAAGTGGTGATATCTAGAAGTGTGGCCAAGCCCATTATTTTGTTTAAAATAATAAATATATTTATTTATTATATAGATAATAAATTCATAATATATCAATATCCATATTATTATCTAACTATAATTATGAAATAAATATATTAACAAAAATAACAAAAACATTAAATAAATTTATTGAAACATTTACATGTGGAAATATCAAAATTAACAGACGCCATTCAAAATTAAAAGCTTGGTCGATGAATTTTTAGCTTGGTTGTCGTTACTGACTAACCAAAACATAACCAATCCAAATCCATCGACCAAGCTTTTAATTTTGAATGGCGTCTGTTAATTTTGATATTTCCACATGTAAATGTTTCAATAAATTTATTTAATGTTTTTGTTATTTTTGTTAATATATTTATTTCATAATTATAGTTAGATAATAATATGGATATTGATATATTATGAATTTATTATATAATAAATAAATATATTTATTATTTTAAACAAAATAATGGGCTTGGCCACACTTCTAGATGTCACCACTTTATGCAGTTGAGCCACTTGTTTCTTCCTCGTTTTCGGCTTGGCCCCTTTTTTGCAAGTTTTTGTATTTTTGTATGGTATATATATATATATGTATACATACATTATAGGCCTACATGGCGACAAATGTTATTTCTGGATTTAGAACATGTGGGATAAGTCCACTTTCCAATGAAAAGCTTTTGAGCAAGATCCCCAGGAAGACAGATGAAAATGATGTGTCAGTGTCTTTCATATCGGAAACATTTCTCACGTTTCTTCAGGAGCAGAGGACACCGGCTAATCGGCTTCCGCCCTGTAAGCGGAAAATGCCTAATGTTGTACCAGGACGTTTTGTGGCTGCTGAAGACAGCCCAGAAAAAAATGCACGCCCATCATCTTCTCGAGGTTGAGCTGTACCGGTACGAGAGCTAGCATTTGAAGATGATGTGTCCGATGTCGATGGTTCCGACGTCAATGTTTCCGATTCTGAGGAGTCCAATGGTAATGATGGATCAGGTCCATCAGTAGATGTTGTCCCAAATGGGTCAGTGCCAGTTAGGCCTACCGTACATACAATCCTGGACAACTGTTACTGGTGCGATATGCACGAAAAAATGCCATCAGAGTTTACCTTGGGGAAATCGTTTCCAACGTCCCAGAAGAAAGTTCGGTACAAATACAGTTCCTTCTGTCGATAGATAAAAGCAAGACTCTTTTCAGATTCCACGACACTGACAATGACTTTGTTCCATACGAAGAAATATTTCCGGGTCAATTGCCTCCATATGTGCTCACCAACAGGGGTCACTAATCAGCCTATCCAAGTAAAAGAGTAAATTCACTTTTCTGGTTAATTATTGTCATTTTTATTTTTGTAATAAAACGTGCAATTTGTATCCAATTTCCATGATTCAAAGAGGAATCACATTCATTATTGTTTAGCGTCTTAAAAATCATGAAAAAACAATAAAGTACCTTGAAGGCAACATTATTTCTTGCTTATTAATAACATTTATATATTAAATTTAATGAAAACAATTGCCCTCAACTTAAAAATGTACACTTGCTTTCTGAATAAAATTTATTCAAATACAATGTCTGATGATGAAATCTCTCTGCCAGACAACTTCACCCCAGGTCATGTGGACTCCTGTTATAGTGGATTTCCCATAAGCAGTCAACTTCACCCCAGTGGGGTGAAGTTGATTGATGATGTTGATTTTTTTACACCCAGGTTATGATTCAATATTTTTTGTAATTATACTTTGTTTTAAAGAACTAGTTTTAACAAGTATAAAGAAAAAAACTGGTTCAACATAGAAGGTCTCAAAGTGAAAAAGTGGTCAACTTCACCCCATTTTACGGTATAGTATCTATACTCCGGGACATTTGAGCAATTTTAAAAGTCTTCGGGAAGCCGGGACAAAGTGTTAACTAGGCCTACAGTAACAAGACCCTGGCCACTCTAGGTCGAATGGATGAAATGAAACTAGTAGCTACAGTGGCAGCACAAACTGGTTTCTAAAAGTTATATCATATAGCTAACACCAACTGCCCTCAGCAAAGCTGCCGGTATGGGCACTTGGTCAAGGTAGCACTGACCTTGATTCAATCTGGCAGGCCGGGATATCTTGATCCGACAGATTTGGAAGAGAGACATGACTCTGAATTTCTTGTTTTTGATCTTCCTCTTTTTCCTTGGTTTTAAACCCCGGACCAGCGGAATCGCCCATTCTAGTCCTAAACAACAAACAATAATTCGTCAGTTATGGCCAGAGGCAAGTAGGTGGCAAGTGGTAGGCCTACATAGTGTGTCGCAGTCTATAATGGGTAATTGGGTTTTGCACTGCCAATTTCTCAAACTTGTGGCGCTTGCAGTAAAAGCCCCAGTCTAGATGATCTACACTGCCATGCACAAAGAACTATGTGGAGTGAGTCATTAAGTCACGGCCTAATATGTTGATAAAGTAAAGTTTCATTAGCCAGTAGATATGAACAGGATACAAATACGTAGGCGTCGCCAGGATACGTAGGAGCCCTATGTTTAAGACCGGATAGTAGGCATAGGTGCATTTTAAGCAAATTCTTGTTCGGTCGGCAGACTGACACCATGCAGATGTATCGGTAGTTGTCCACAGAAGTGGAAATAAAGGGCTCCATAGTAAGACTTTTCCCCCCAAATATTTTAGCATATTTGTAAATTGATTCAGGCTGATTGAAATAAAATATTAAAATATCTATTAACTAGAGGGCTGTAGGCCTATGCTTTATTGATAACTACTTATGTAGGCCCTAAAGTTTCATATATATGGGGATTCTTCCTGGCCGAGCAAATATCTATGTGCCAACAGACAAATGTGTCCCATTTTATCCTAAAAGCAAATAAATAATAAATATAGCTAGGCCTACCCGTAGACGTAATCTTAATTTAATAAGGCTACAGAAATGTTATAGATAAATACTAGATCTGGAGATAAATGATAATATGTAGGCCCTATAGGAGAAAGAGTAAGAAATAATACAAAAACTGGAACAAATCAATAGACCTAATACGTATTAGGATGTCTGTGTGCTTAAAAGTCGTGTCCAAATGTTAATATGTACATACAATATACTACATAGGCCTAACTACAAGGGACAGAGTACATAAACAACAAAATATAAATATAATATGGTTCAAAGGCCGGTACTACGGTGACGTGGCGACCTGCGAAAAGCTGTCCATGATCTTTCTGCTTAAAGCCCGTGTTTTAGGCCTATAATCTAACAAATGTAGGCCTATGTTTATTGTTTACTATGAGATAGGCCTATTAACCATTCAAATTTTATTTTTGTGTTTAATGATAGAGCGTACAGCGTCCTTCTGGCAGGACAAAAACGACTCATTTGAGTCGTAGCAAATCGCTCGTTTTCAATAGGCCTACTATGCGTCTTGCTAGCAGACCTTGTTTTTCAATAGATATGTAGAGCATATTTTAAGGGTTTAGTGCATTTTTGATGCATCGTTGTAGCCCTGTTAGTTTGCAAGATACAGCCTGTCAAGCTGACAGTCAACACGGAGCTCTCATTTCAAGGCGATGTTAATTGTGGGTAGAGATGTAAAGCGGTAATATTACCTTCCAATATTACGGTAATATTACCACCTCTTGACATTTATAATTTATTATATAGGATATTTGAGATGTTTTTACGAAGAAATCTTTGAAGCCAACGATATATTCTGATATTCCTGCTTGCATTAAAGATTGTTTTTGTTGGCCTAGATCTAGGCCTAGGCTTCGCATGCCCAGCCCAGAAGTAGGACTCCTAGGCCTAGACGCCTAGGCCTAGCGAAGCCGCCCTGATTTCTAGACTACCCTATTTTATTTCGTTTACCGGCGAATCAGAACAACTAGAATTTTCAATAACCTTTTCCATATCACTTTCAACATCAATGCGTACTAACCAATAAAAAAAAAGTAAAAGCAGTCCACATAAATATAACACAATTTTGTTGGTTGCGGGTAGACAAATGTTTACGTTTTTGGTTAGTCATGACTTGTTCAAGGTCTACCGTTTCACCATCGGTCTACTGTCTACATAATAATATGTATTTTATTTTACCCGGTCTTCTCGACAGCCGTGGCCCAGCACATCTCTGTTCTCTACAGAATAAATATATACTATAAAAATTTAGAAATTAAATGAACGTTATTATGCCTCCACATGACTCCATCCATCTGTCCAACAACTGCCTAGAACTGAATAAATATGGCTGTGAATATTTTTTCTTAATTACTTACTGGTAGCATGAAACGGGTAGACGGACAGGAACTAGGCCTCCTACCTACTATTTCATTTGCAATATTCAATTGAGACCTAAGCATAGGCATAGCAGAGAATAGGCCTATACTTTGTCAATGTTGTGTTTAGTTTTCAATTTTAGATTTCCAAGATTTTTTTTCCAATTATTACTAATTTTACCACTTTTTGGTAATATTACCGGTAATATTCCTGGTAATATTACCGATTTTTAAATTACCGGTGATTTTACATCTCTAATTGTGGGTGATCGTGTTTCTACAAAAGCTAAGAATTTTGATCAAAAAACCAGTAATTCATGGAGTGTAAGTCAGTTTAGAGATGAATGGAATACCCAGGTGTATGTTTACGTGTTGTGACTTAAGTGTATAGGGGAGAGGGTGCATAAATGGGACACTTTTCACATTTTAATTATTATTTCCTCAAATTATGTTTTTTTCAAAAATTTGAAATAGCCAACTTTAAGAGCCACCCTTTAGACATAAATTTCAGATTTTGTTGTTCACGAACTATTTCTTTTTAATAACCGTACAGGTGCAAATTAGAAAGTCGACATGTGTCCCATTTATGAACCATGTGGTTGTTAAATGGGACAGGCCTAAAAATCACAGAAATAACCATCCATTAAGCATTCTAAAGACATCATTTTATTTATTTTATTTTAAATACAAAACATTATCATTTTGTAAGCTCAAGGCTATTTAACTACACCATTAACCCCCTCAAACTTCACAAAGTCCATTGCAAAAAACAAGAACGACTTGGTCCGGGCAGTCCCGCCTCCTTTATTTCTAACTGTCTGCGGCAGACGTTTCAATATTTGTTCTTTATGAACATCAGAAATGTCTTCTTGCTTAGGGTAGAAGAAGCTGCACCTGCGTCTTTTCTACGTAAGAATTGACATTGAAAAATGTCCTCGCTTTTTTCCCCCCATAATTCGCCCCAGAAAGTTGATGTTTTTTCTCAATACCATCTCCGGATGAAAATTTGTAAGCCTGCCTACTTGATGTAAGCCCTAGACCTAGTTAGGGCCTATGGTAGGCCTACTTGGTGTAGGCCCTAGGCCTGGGCCTAGGCTACGCGTGGGTGAAGGGCCTTCAGTTAGGCCTTAAATAAATTATAATGTGATACATTGGCTGATACTTTGGAGGTAGCAAAAAACCAAAGTGGAATAACAATTAGAAATTGTCGGCCATCTTTATAATTTTAGTTTATGAAGAAGCAGTACCACTGCTGCCAACTTTTGGCAAAAAAGCTAAACTAAGAAAAAATCAGCTGATTAGATATAGCCACTGTCCCATTTATGAACCGTCCCATTTATGCACCCTCTCCCCTAAAGCCAGTAATTGTGCTACAGTAGTACTTTGGGTTGACAATAATAGCACAAGAATATCATGCCAATTGTTGATAGGCCTGTACTTCGTCTTCCCGAGAAAGTAACCTTTCGGCTTCCACAACAGCTTCTTCTGCACATACGTTAATAAAATAATTATATAATTAAAACCTAGGGGTAAGTGGGGTAAATAGGAACACTTTTAGAACTTTTCATCTTTGACTTAGCCTACCTAGGCCTACTGTTGAAAGTTTTACGATTTTTTATTTATTTTTTTGTTGTGTATTATTCTTTCCACTGTTGTTAGTGTAGAGAATAACTTGCATGTCATTTTCCTAAAATCATGTAGGCCTACTAGGAAAAAAATCAAATGTAAAAAGTGGTATTGTTCCTATTTACCTAGTCATTTTGGGGTAAATGGGAACAGGCAACATTGTATCTTATTGGTGTTAGTTAAAACAAAATGGGGTAAATAGGAACAGACATATCTGAAATGATTTCAATTTAAAAAAAAATTAAGTCAAAATGTTAAAAACGGTGGATGTTATGTAAGAAAACAATATCAGATTATATTAAAACCGGAACGGAGCGCCACATTTGTGGTAAAAAAATATTCTTGGTTGTTTTTGTGACAGTAGGATTAATTTAGTGTTTATTATCAACTTTGCAAATAAGTGGAAAAATTGGGAAGGGGGGATAAATTTAACTTTCCAAATCAAATTTTATCAACGGTGGGAAGGGTATAATTAGAAACGCACAAAGGAACGTAATCAATCTTATGGGAATCTTGTGAATATAATGCACTGAGGTGATATTTTCCCAAGTGTCAGAAAAAATTGAGGAAAAAGCAGAAAAATGGCCTAAATGGAAATTTTCACAACACCTGGTCAACCACAATGGTCAAATAGAGATGGCTGTGAAGATCGAGAAATGTTCCTATTTACCCCATAAATATAACCCATAGGTTCCCTGTGATGTTCCTTTTTACCCCACTTGTTCCTAATTACCCCGAACCAGTGTTCCTAATTACCCCCAATTGGAGGTGGTGTGGGGTAAATGGGAACAGGGGCTCAACAGCCATGATGGTCTAAGATACAAACAAATTGTAAAACCATGTTCACAGTTCTGGGAAACTTTTTATGTACCGGTACATGTCAAAATATTTTTTTAGGGTAGGCCTAGGCCCTAGGCCTACTCTTTGGGCATATTTTTTTTTTCTAAAGTTTTTTTGACTGAAACTTACAACTTTTTAGTGTAGGCCTACGGTACCGGTAGGGTATTTTTTAATAAATCAGAAAATTATTAAATTAACATCAGAATAAGCTCATTTTTATATAATATATAACATTAATGTTCTTGAGAAAATAAAAAGGTTAGGCCTAACGGAATTATTTTTTATTTTTTTTAAATGTCATATGGGGTAGATTTAAGGGCTGTTCCTATTTACCCCATGTTCCCATTTACCCCACTTACCCCTATTTAGCCTAATTTAATGTACCGGTAGGTAGACCTACAAACTTCTAGTCCTGGCTTGTATTTTATGTAGCTAACTCTATGTAGGTCTATTGTTCAGGACACGTTGATAGACTGATGGAATTCTTCTTGTTTTACGACGCACTAGACAAAAAGACAATAGGCCTAGCTATTCAATTCAACTAATCAAACCACTTGACTCCCTTTTTATAGGCTATATAAACGTGAAGTAGGCCTAACGTAAAATAAATGTACAATAATCGCGAGATTAATATGCAAATAAAAACACTTATGAAATGTAGGCCTATCAATTCGTAATGATTTGAACTTAGGCTACTAATCTTGTACCCAAATCATAATTCTCTAAATATTGATCCCATCTCATATTAGGCAATCACAAAATTCATAATTTAGGGGGCCTACATTTACCCAATTAATAAGGTAGAAATAAAATAAAGATTAGATTTAAAAATAGGGCCCTAATATTACTTTAAATATTTTTCGATTTGGTTAGTCGGGAAACACTCCCGTAGGTGTAATTGTTATTATTGGAAGAGCGAAAAAGACTTCAATTTCACTGACCCCCAAAAAATTTAGCTCGGGTGTTATATGTTTTTTGTTTTTTATTCTGTCTGTTTGTTAACTCTCTACGGTACCAGACAAACGGCATATATCCGATCTTGATGAAAATTTGAGGGGACCTTCGAAATCTCTGAACTTAGAGGTGTATTGTTTTTGGGTACAATCGAAGAAATATTTCTCATGAATATCGTACTTTTACGATTTTTTTTATTTTTAGTGCGATATTTTCGTGACATTTGGGCCGATTCTGACCAAACGGGTGAGGCTACAACGTTCATATTTCACATGGACATTAAGGTAATGGTGATGTATTTTTTTTTTTTAAAGAAAAAGTTGAAAAAGTTAGCCAGAATCCATAGAATAAAGGTTTTAATATGAGTTTTTTAGGTTTATAATAACAATTTACAAGTAACAATAGAAACTTGACAACAATCACCAACAATGCGTTCAAAAGGCACTTGATAAGTAAATAGATCACACGCAAACTAAAAACTTACAAAAAAGCTCATCCATCAACGCGACGGGACTTTAGCGTTTTCCTAGTTTACAACAATTCAGAAATTAAAAAAGTCCGCCCCAACCGGGAATCGAACCACGGATCTCCCGCATTCCAGACAGGCGTCTTAACCACTAGACCATCAGGACGGGTAGGCCTACATTTTAAACTCTGAATTGTATTTGCATTATACATCTGAATGGATGGAACAGTACTGCAACGAATATCTGCTGCCTTTGAACTGACCACCAAACATTAATTATAATGTCATTACCTTACGCTGGTATGAGCGAGGGTTTATTTCTCGATTTGGTTGGTAGGAAAACACTTCCATAGGTGTAATTGTTATTATTTACTATAATTCAGAAATTAAAAAACTCCGCCCCAACCGGGAATCGAACCACGGATCTCCCGCATTCCAGACAGGCGTCTTAACCACTAGACCATCAGGACGGGTACATTTTAAGCTCTGAATTGTAGTTGCATTATACATCTGAATGGATGGAACAGTACTGCAACGAATATCTGCTGCCTTTGAACTGACCACCAAACATTAATTATAATGTCATTACCTTACGCAGGTATGAGCGAGGGTTTATTTCTCGATTTGGTTAGTCGGGAAACAACAACAACAAATACTGTTCCATCCATTCAGATATATAATGCAACTACAATTCAGAGTTTAAAATGTACCCGTCCTGATGGTCTAGTGGTTAAGACGCCTGTCTGGAATGCGGGAGATCCGTGGTTCGATTCCCGGTTGGGGCGGACTTTTTTAAGTTCTGAATTGTAGTAAATAATAACTATTTTAAATATGTTGGCGCTTGGCTTCCGGAAGGTTCGTGTACTGCTGGAAGGACCATTTAATGGGGTTTCCGCGTCCTGCTAGCAGTAGGGGCCTATGCATTATTTAAAAACTCGAACCTTCAATAAATAGTAAGTTATCTTGTCTCTGTCCTTCCGGACGGACTTTTAGTAGGCCCTACCCTACTGCTGGAAGGACCGATGCCAGGTGCAATATTTAACGTTTTCCTGCGATAATGCAAGGAACCTAACAATAGTAGGGTAGGCCAATAACTTGTATTATTTTCATAATCTTCCCTGAAAATGTCAATAAATTAGGCCTAGGCCTACATCTTCTAAGCTATAATCCGGTTGTTGTCAATTTGCAATCATAGACAGTGTGCCTTATGCAGAACATGACGCAAGTTTAAAAAAGACTGCTGCAGAAATTGGTACCTATTTAGGGGTAATGTGGGTAATTGGAAACACTTTTAGTGTTTTTAAACTTTGACCTTATTTGTAGGCTAGGGTATTGATAGGAGAGAAAAAATGTAAGGAGCAAAATTGTGCTTTGGGATGTAAACTAAATCATGACACCAACAAGAATTTCATGGAAGAATATTGTATGGTATTTTTATTGCTTTTTTTTAAACTCAAATTTGTTTCCAATTACCCCGGATATTGGGGTAAATGGAAACAGCCATGGTACAACTCGTAGACCCATAAGGAAACTAAAGTAGGGTAATTGGAAACAAAGCATTTTAAGCTGTGATTCTAACACAAAAAAAATTAATATATTATTTATTATGATACAAACTGTAGATTCTGTGTACCTACATTTAAAGAAAACCTTCCGTCGCAACGCAGAATTGTACGGAAAATCTCAAAAGCATCACAAGCATGAAAATAAGGCTGTTGTATAAAAAATGCTGTATTTTGTATTTAAATATTAATACAATCATCACTTAAAATTAAATTTACAAAAACTAGGCCTACATCAACAGATTGGTAAATTACCTACAAAAACAAAACATGCATCGATTGGGCAAATGGAAACGTTAGCTGCGTTTTTTTGGATTACCTGTGATTTTGGAAAAAAAAAATTAAAATGCACATATTTTCAATGGCATCTTGGTGTGGGTCCAAGACAAAGTCCACAGTGCCAAGTTTATCTTTATTGGACCAGCAAATATATTATTTATCAATACCGAATCGTGGTCATCTCTTCGAGGGTATCTTTCCTTCCAAAACATGATAATCTGAAGCCTAAGTAAGAAGGCTGTGTAGTCAGACACTGTTGCCAACTTACCTTTCTTTTAAACCAAACATTTAAATGTGTTTCCATTTACCCCTGAAATTTGTCCATAGCTTAACATGGATCTTTTGGCTTTGTTTCCAATTTCCCTGTATGTTTCCAATTACACCTAATTCATGTTTCCAATTACCCCTAAGTATGAGATAATAGGGGAATTGGAAACATTGCTTATCAGGAGAAACTATGATAATTATCTAAATTTCACCTGTACCATATTGTTGACTAATGTGTCTTTATTAATTTCCATCCAAGAACAAATTTCTTAAAAACAAAATAAGGACCATAACAGGGGAAATTTTGAGAAGTGTTTCAAATTGAAACAAGTTTTTTGTGTAGAGGTTGGTTGCAATGTGTATGACATGCATATCATCTAACAGAAGAAGCTGTAACTACTTGCACATTTTCCATAAAGGTCTGGACCATGCTATCTAACAATTTTTTTTAAAATTTGAACTTCACATACGGAAGTTATAAAGGGCGTTTCCAATTACGCCCTGTTTCCAATTACCCACATTACCTAGATAATGAAAGATGTTCATTAAAAACTAATGAAAGATGTTCATTAAAAACCATTTTTCCTACTTCTTTTGTTCAATAAAAACGCACTGCAGTGTAGTAATTTTGAGGTGGCCCATCACATACGAAACAAATTGAATGAAAACTTATGTAGGCCTGTGTAGCAATTGGGAACGGTTTGATAGCCTATTGGAGGCTAGGTCTACTTGAATTAAAATGATTGTCTGACTTGTAAAACGCGATTCAATATGAGTGTCGGTGACGGGCAAAAAAACAATAAATATAGGGCCTAATTATTTTAAAAAATGAACATAAATAAATAATTGAATCTATCAAACACACGGGAAAACTCAGTGGGTGACACCACACTGACATCTGACTAGGATGTTTTCGGACTTTAACCCTGGACTAAAATGTAAGAATAATGTTTTTATTAAGAGTAGGCCCTACCGAAATATAAATTGAGATCACGATAATTTAAATGTTGTTATTTAAATTGGGCCTAAAGAGTTGTATTTTAATGTAAGCCAACATAACCCTTGCGTCGGGTGTCCAATTTATGTTGTAGGGCCTACTTGGCCTACATTGAAAATTTGTTTTCTTGTGATAACCACAGCACATATATTTCTTTGTTTTATTCCTTACCGGTACGTTCAACATCCGTAAACAAAACGTATCACGCCAAAAACTAAACTTTTTAGTTCCATCTAGGCCTACACGTTCATCCACGTTATTTACCGCTGTGTCTAGGCCCAACCCGAGTGATCAGTAGGCCTACTGCTAGGCTTCTACGCCTTCCGCCAACAGGGCCGCGCTAGGCCTAGGCCCTAGTGTGCTTTCGGGAACCGAATCAAAAACCTAAGACTATCCACTCCGTAGGCTACTTCAAAACGGATAGGGGCTAGGGGGGGCCTACCCCGGTACTTGTGTATTTAATGTGACCCAACTTTTCAATACTGTTTTTTTCAACTAAAATCAACATAAACACTCACCATTGATGAAATAAGTCAAGAACAACTCATTGTGTAGGCCCTACTATTTTATTACATTCCAGCACCAAAAATCTAAAATAGAATCATCACGTTTTTGGTGTAGGCCTAACAGTAACAAAAAAAACTTCAAAACCTTTAACCTCGCTATTTTAAACGAAAGTACTTTTCCATTTTTACTCGTCGATTGCGTCGGGGCCTGCAGGGTTGGCTTGGTCGCTTTGATTTAAAGTCCCCCACTGAAAATCAGTTATATAACTGAGTGGGTAGACTATAAATAAAATTTATTTTATTTATTTATTAAAAGTCAGGAACTCTTGTCGCTAAGTGGGTCCAACTTTCAACCACACTTTTTTCCCAATAAAATCAATGGAAAACAACTAGCCTACAAATTAGAAATAAATGTGTAAAAATTCAATATCAACAATTTTATTATCATTAGGCCCTACCACTTTGCAAAATTACAATTACATGGGTGAACACAATATTTCTCACAGACAAATTTTCCATGTTATTAGTTGATCACGGCGGCCATTTTAGCAAAGTCTCTCCCACTCTCCGACGTACCAACCAAATACACCCAACTTACGTTTAATTCTGTCCATTTTTGTTTGTCCTGCGGTCCCTGTCCGTGTTTGTTTTGTTTGTACCGGTACCGTCATTCTGTTCTGGGGGGCCAGCCCCCGACCCCCGCCGGGGCTCCGCCCCCAAACCCCCATGCTATTCGACTATTTAATTGTTTACTTACACTCTCCTGGTCACATTAAACACTGGAGTTGTCTCAGACCCGAGCAACGCTTTAGAACGCTCTGGCCGGGATAGGGTTAACACTCTCCTGGTCACATTAAACACTGGAGTTGTCTCAGACCCGTGCAACGCTTTAGAACGCTCTGGCGGGAGAGGGTTAACATAACAATAACATATTTATAAATTAGCCTACTTATTACAATAACCATAATATCGCAAAAAGGATGGTAGGCCTACACCTACTAAGTAAATGACAATGACATACCGGTAGCCAAAATCCAAAATGGCGCGTTGATCAGAGTGAGACGACGTTCATGTTCAATAATGTAAATTATTTGACATTATTCGTGTAATTCGAGAGTGTTTACTATTAATTACTCACTATACGTACTTAATATTAACTTGTTTCTAATTTGTAGTTGTTTTCCATTGATTTTATTGGGAAAAAAGTGTGGTTGAAAGTTGGTTGAAAGTTGGACCCGCTTAGCGACAAGAGTGCCAAAAGGGATTTTCTGTTTTTAGCAACGTTAAAGGTTTTGTAGGTTGAGTAAAAAAATAAAAAAATAATAATTTTGAAAAGTTGGGTCACACCGCCTACACAAGTAGGCCCTAGCCTACCCCTACCCCTACGTTTCAAATCAAGTTATTTTGACCATGCCACCTTAAGGACTTAGGTAGGCCTATGCCTGAGCCTTAGGCCTAACCAAATTGCACTGATGTTAATGCTAGGCCTAGGCCTAGCCTAGGTAGTAGGCCTAGGCCCTACTAGGCTAGGGTAGGCCCTAGGCCTAGGCCTAGGCTAGCTAGGCCTACCTAGATGTTGTCCTGCTTAGAAATCAATTTGCACACTGACAACACTGACAACACAGCTAGGGGGGCGTTAAATAAATAAATAAAATAGACATGGCTAGGCTTAGGCTAGGTAGCAACACAAAGGTCAGGAAATAGGCTAGGCCCTAGGCCCAGCAAAAATTGTTGTGGGGCCCATGAACCAAAGGAGTTCCCCTAGGCCCTAGGCCTAGGCCTAGGCCTAGGCATGGGACATGGCCTAGGTAGGACCTAGGGCCTAGCCTAGCTACGGTCGTAGGGCCTACGGCTATCTACTAATAGGACGTAAAAAGACAAATATACGTACCTATAGATTCCAATTTAATCTGATTTGATTTACAAGAACTTAGGCTTGACATAAACTTTGGTGAACCGCGTCTTCCTAGCGTTGTTCCGTGTTCCCCGTCCGTGTTCCTTCTGTCTTGATACGTTGGCCTATTTCTTCCTGTAAGCGGGACTTGCGTGCGTTTAGTGCGCTCGCCGTACAGACCTTGTGTTGTTGTTGTTGTTGTTGTTGTTACTTCTAGCGGTGGTGAGAACATCGAGCATTGGGTGAGAACCAGCGGCGGCCCGACCCAGTGTTGCCAGACGTGCCATAATTACAGAAAACATACAATAATTGACACCCTCGTCGTACAATAGTCTGTCCTACCCGTACCAATTAGGCAAAATGTACAATAATTGTCAACTTGCACCATAGTTTTAATAAAAATGTACAATATTTTGCAATTTCCCCATTTTGTTATATTATTATCTTATTTTGTTCTCATTATTAATAGCACGCAAGTTCAGTAACTGTAAATATAACAGTATGCGTTTGTAATTTTTTGATTATCTTTTATTTTTCCATATTGTTTTGTATACATGGTTGTTACATTTTGATATTTGTATGCTCCAATAAGAGTAAATCTTTTAGGCGGAGCATACTTTTTCTCATTGTGAATACATACTAAGGTTAATGACATACTTAGGAACTAATTACCGTATCTCTTAGCAATAAATAAAATAAATTGGCACATAATATTAGGGCGTACGAATAGATAATGCATGCATTAGGAATAAATAGTGTACTGTCCATCCAAAAATGTAAATGCATGGGCATACAAATATTTGTAGGCGGGTATACATTAGCCATTTCTGTCTATGCAAAAATAGACGACGTGCCTTGAATTAACATAACTAATCTTAAAAAAACTAATAATTATAACTAAGTTAACAGTTTGTCATTGATAAATATTAAACTAAAATAACAGTGAAATCATGGTTTAAACTTATTAAAAACATCTTTATGGGTCTATTACCAAACATCCGAAACAATTATTAAAAAAAACAATTAATTAATAAATATTTGGTGTTCTTGCATTAAAGACTATATTAGGCCTACTATTATTTTTCTGCCCCCCCCCCCCCCCAAATTGCTGACAGCTCCAGTTTCATTGAACACATTCAAAATTATGGGAGGATGTCAGCTTTTATCACTACTAATTGACGTCAGTTTTTGCTTTAAACAAGGTATTTATAATTAAATTTGGTGTTCTGTATTTTATGAGAAAGTCTGTAATTTTGGTTAGATTGTACAATTTTTCATTCACACCATCTGGCAACACTGGCCCGACCATACAAATTCGGGACCATGGCCCCGCGGGAAATAGGTGGGTGGGTGGTCAGCTCAGAGTGTATGGTGGTGGAGGATGGGGGGTGGGGGGTGGACGTAAGTAGGCCAATTAATCATTGAGTGTTTGCTATATGAATATGAGCTATAAAAGAAATAGTATCGTGCCTGCATGATGAAAACTTCCCGAACAAGCCAATACTCGTGTCAGATGGGAATGTAATTGTGATAGTTTAAAAATGCGCGCTCGAAAGATCGTGCCAAATAAACTGAAAAAGAACAAGGTTTCCCAAACGCGCGGTACAATCAAGAATCTAATATATTTTATGTAACCACTACTACCAGTGGTGCCCGGTGGGTATGGGTGTCCGCAAGGGGTGGGAGTGGGGCAGGGGGGCAGGTGTCCCCCCCCTGGTTTTGCTTCCAAGATCCCTAGCCGAGCTTTTAACATTTGCTAGTCCTATTTTCTTCGGTTTCTTCTTGAGCCAACATAAACGAAATGCATGAATTAGCTACTCAGTAACTCAAGCAAGACCCAACCCCAATCGAGCTCAAAGACGAGACCTTCCAGGACAGTATAGTGCCCACCTCACGGGAGTAAAGGTAGCGGCCGCTCCAGTAGCCTAGGGGGCGGAGGGGGGGGGGGAGGAGGGGGGGAGGGGGGTGGCAAAGAAAGTTATTATTGAGAAAAAAATATGAGAGAGGATAAAAGAAAAAACACAAAAATTCGAAAGAGGGTGTCACTGTAATAGAAATTAATACAAGAAACCCATACCAATGTTTATGTATGAACCTATTATATTACTTGCGTAGACACAGGAAAAAATGTAATATACTGATTTGTGTTAGCGCTGTGGTAAGACAATTAATTAAAATAATTAAATACATTAAAAATAGAAAATTACGACACCCCTAAAAATATAAATAACATTATTGTAAGGTGCCTACTTATTATAATAAAAATCAAGGACATATCCAACTATTGCTATCTCCGATGAAATAAAATAAATGTACAGGTAAATCAACTCCCTATTATTTATATGCATATATTATTTTAGAATAGTTTAGATGTGAATTAGAATATTCGTTGCATTTTTATATGAATTAACATTAAAAATTGAGAAGGGTACACGCGTCGCCTAAATATCCTGGTAATGTCAATTTGACTGCACAAAAACTGCATTATTTTGATGTTGCATTTAGCCCACTACTTTTTTCTAAAACGCACCAAATGCACTCTAAAAACATGATTTAAAAATTTTCGCCTGCGGCGCTATTGTTTTATTTTGCCCGTCCCGGACAAGATTCTTGTGGACGCCCTTGCCAGTGGGTATGTTTAGTTTGCTACGGCGTATCCAAGAGCTCGCCTGAAAACGTGTTTTAGGACACCAAAATTGGGTGCATGGGCGTCCGCAGAAGGGGGTGCCCCCCTGGCCCCGAGCAAGCAGAAGTACTAATTAGCCCTCATTTGATGTGTGGATTTATTAAATTGAATGGGCCAGGTCAATAAGTGCCCAAGTTACAAAAAATGCGCAAATGAGTTAGGACCGCCATTCTATTCTCCAGGCATAGGGGCATATTATTAATGCAAGAAACACCCAAGTTCGAGCAATTAAAAGCCATTTACCAGGCGATGAAAACTTGGCTCAAGGCAATAACTGACCAAGTACGTGTTACTTGGTCATTTCTTGCCATGAGGTTGGCGATCATGGGACTGCTTATGTAGATATTAACTACAGTAAGGAATCCTCCTCCTCTCCTAGTCTTATTTTATATTGTTATACAAATAATTTAAAATAAAATAATATATTTTGGGTAAAATTAAAAAATATATATATTTTGGGTAAAATTTAAAAAATATATATGTACACATATATTTTTATTTTTTAATTTATTTTTCAAGTGGCGTGATAGTTTATTGATATGTGGCTGCAAAGGGGTTAATGGAAAAGGCTTAAAAAATGGTTTTATTCCTTAAAATTAAAAAAAGTTAATGCAAGAAATGCCCAAGTGACAACCTCAAGTCAATAACTAACCAAGTAAAAAAAGTTCCCGATTTTTTTCCAGGAAAAGTAAAGTCTAAAAAAAAAATTCCTAAAATTGTATTGTTAGGTATCTTAAGGTTAAGTAGTGTGCAATTTTGCATGCTTTTAAATTAAAAATTGGCTGCGTTATCTAGTTTTATCGATTTATCTCAGAATGTGGTCTGTGTAACTTGGTCAGTTATTGACTTGGCCCATTCTATTAAACTTGTACAGTCGATTTCTTTACTGATGAACATTTTGTTAAATTTAATGGTTGGCAATTTTCTGCGAGATAAGTAGCTTATTGTGTCTTTTACCTGCAATAGTTTGTGTTGAGTTTTGAAAAGAATACCGC
This sequence comes from Sweltsa coloradensis, assembly GCA_024449915.1. Classification (NCBI taxonomy): domain Eukaryota; kingdom Metazoa; phylum Arthropoda; class Insecta; order Plecoptera; family Chloroperlidae; genus Sweltsa; species Sweltsa coloradensis. The sequence goes on along the minus strand of JAMZAV010000210.1, from coordinate 1,740,850 downwards.
TCCATGGATTAATGCGAGTTTTGACCGTCACAATAAAAGGCTTGCAAAAGCGAAGATGTGAGGTAGGGGAAAGTCAGATTATCTCAGTGGACAAAAAAGCTAATAACCGCCCATCTCAATGTTGAGAATCTGTAGCTTTTGACTAAAGGACAAAAAATGGGGGGGGGGATATTTTGAAGGTTTCCTTTTGGTGGTTTTCTAGTTTCGAGTATCGACTGCACAAAAATTGCAAAATTTTGGTATAGTATTCAGCCCACTACTTTTTTCTAAAACCCACCAAACGCATTCTAAAAACCTGATTTTCAAAATTTTCGCCTGCAGCGCTATTGTTGGGGGGCTCTACCCCCCAAACCCACTGTGCTTGCCCAACAAAGGTACAAATTGTAGCTTTTGCCCCCCCTGCCAAATTTCTTGCGGGCGCCCATGCGTGGGTGGGTGAAATACTATAAAGTTGGCCCCGAGGGTTTTCAGGGGTTCAAGCCGCCACTGGTGAGAACCCTTCCGCTGGTCAGACCTTGTGCAGTTGTGCCTTTGGTAAGGTGTCCGCGTATCACGGTCAGGCGGTCACCGGAACAGTACTGTTTTCAGATTACTTGTACCGATGTCCCGATCCCGAGAGACTCATTAAAATATCGTATTGGAAAGTGTCCCAGTATTCTGTCAACTGCAATGTGTAGGACAATGGAAGAATGTCTTATTGAAAATAACCCCTCCTCGGTTAAATACTAATTGTTAATAACATTGAAAAAGTTCTCCCACCTCCAAGATCAAAATGTACCAATGCAAACTGAACTACGCTTTTCATTATCCTCTCAGGCCCTGCGTCCAAAAATGAGGTCATCAAGTTTTCGATTTTACACTCCATTAAAAATACTGACAAAACTACCCTTTGACCTGTTTCATGTTTTATTTTTTTATTTACTCTGTAAGAATTATACTTTTGAATACTAACATCAATGGACTAACACGCACCGATTTAATTAAAAATGCGGTTTTGTGTTGCCATTTTCTATACATATATTTAGTTATTAGTTAGGGATATGTTATCTATTTAGCGCTTCACGGTACTGGACTATTTAAATTGCCGCTTCACGGCCTGTGTGATACAGCCTGTGTGATGATCTAGCTAGACAGAGGAGGGAGGAGAGAAGATGGCTGGTTGCTACTTTAGACAGAAATTAAAAAAGTGACTACACCGGACTATCCCGGGTTCGATCCCCGGTATGGTCACTTTTTTAATTTCTGTCTAAAGTGCATACACACACACACATATATATATGTTTAACTTTGGTTTTATAGTAGGCGACTATGACGTTGTATGTTAATACTTTAGACAGAAATTAAAAAGTGATTACACCGGGGATCGATACTCCCAACTCGGCTTAAAAGAGATGGTTTGTAATTCTCCAGTTAATTTCGTATGTAGTTTAAAAGGCAGTCTAATCTGCCCTACACACGTTATTAACATTGTACAAAACAGACCAAAAATTAGACAATTTTAAATTGGTGGCCGCATAGCTCTGTTGGTAAGAGCATAGCCCGGTAAGCTAAGGTCCCAGGTTCGATCCCCGGTATAGTCACTTTTTATAATTTCTGTCTAAAGTATTAATATATATATGTATATATATTAATGTATTGATTATTTGATTAATTTCTGATTAAGTTAATATCTTTTATGAAACCTGTAGAGTAGACAGTTACTACATACCTGTGAGAGCAATATTACCATAATAATACAAAATTATGGTAATTTCATGTATAAAATCTTTAAAACCATTTTGGCCGATAATATTTTTAACACACTTTTGGAACCCAAAAAACTATCTTCTTCTGAACCACTTGTCCGAATGGGCTAATTTTTGTTTTGTTTTGTTACTGGGACATAAATAAACAAAATTGTGCATGCGTTTTAAGATATATTTAAAACTTTGGCTATAATATAATATTAAACTTCAATTTGAACTGTGATTAATAAAATTCATTATTCAAAATGCATAAAATTAGCCATTTTTTTTTTTTGTCTTTGGTTATGTCAAATCAGGGAAACTGCAAAATTTCACAACAATCGATCCAAAAAGAAAAAAGTTTTGTCTTTTCTACCAAAGAGCTTAAACAACAATGAAAAAAATCAAGGGAGGCAAAATATAACCCCCAAAAAATTAAAAATTAATATTATCATTTTTAAAGGTGTTTCCATTTCCCACACAAAAAATTATGTTTGTGGCGCAAAAACTGTGGATTTTGGCTTTTTCAGTGGAGTGTTCATTCATTCGATTTTTTTGGTGTTAATAAAACATATATATTTTTTCCCCACGCCAATGGTACGAATGGTACCTTTTGTAGAGAAGCTTGAAAATAGACATATGCAAAAAAAACAGCTAAAACAAGAAAAATATGTTTTGTCCCGGAAATGTTATACTAGGAAACGCTCAGTTGGACGCGTTGATAAGCGAGCACGTGCTATAGCTAGACCCACATTGCACATTTTTATAAATTTTCAATTTACGACGTTCGCGTTTCCAGTATTATTTATTATTGCCAAGGTATTTGGGTAAACCCGTATGTAAATCTTTACTTTGTGGATAAAATCCACCGCCATCTAGAGGACCTTGACTCATTGGGAAAAATATTTAAACTCTTTGGTGACAAATAATAGACTGCTTCCTCGAAAGTATTTTGATTACTTCTAGGTGGCAGTGCATTTGAAACTTCGCGCGTCTTTTCGTTGCCATGGCAACGTTACTTTTGTTATAATGTAATTTCCATCTACACTACTTATTGGATCAAACTAAAATTAACATATTCGTGACCGGACGGACATTCTAAATGATTTGGCTATCTCAGATTTTGTCGCCGGTTAGTTTGAAAAAAAAACTTTCGGTTAACTTTAATGTAACTTTTTAACTTTTTGAACGATTTTGCCACAAAACTAATGGCATTCAATCGAGAACAAAGCTTGCGGATGGTCAAAATTTCAACTCGATCCGAGCCTCCGTTCGAACGTTATGGCGAGACATACAAACAAAAAAAAAAAAAACAAACAAACAAACAAAAAAACAAAAAAAAAACAAAACGAGTGACAAATTTTTCCGGCAGAGTCAAATGGAAACGCTCGCTTCGCTCGCTTAATAATTGAGATTAATTGAGAAATGGGTAATTGAGATACACAAAATCCAAAATAGGCCTATGCACACAAAAAATCAGAAAAAATCTAGTTTTAGGTATGCAAATAGAATTTTCATTTTAACTTAAATAAAATAAATAAATTTTATTTAGAGTCTCCCACTCAGAACTGATTTTCAGTGGGGGACTTTAAATCAAAGCGACCAAGCCAACCCTACAGGCCCCGACGCAATCGACGAGTGAGCGATAACCAACCAAAGATCGATATTTTTAAAAGGAAATATAGCAATCAGTGGTATGAACAGTGCGAACACCCGCGGATCAACGCCAGAATCAAGGCCGATTCAGAACAACTCTGAAATTTATTATGTGCTTCGTTGCTAGGACGGCTCCAAAGTCACCGTTTACAAACTCCAAAGACAAGAACTGATGGACTTCAGTCCAAATCAGAAGTTAAAAAAATTCTGACTTTGGCGGGAATCGAACCCTGGACCTTCTGCATTGGAGACAGATACGCTCACCACAAGACCAACGAGCCACACAACTTAACTTAAATCCAAAATTTCATAAAATTCGTTTAAAAATCATTAAATAATATTTTAAAAATACTAAAAATCTTAAAAAATAAGCAAACTCGAAATGATTGCTTAAAATGATATTATTTACATGGAAAAAATGGAGGACTAAAAGGGCATCTGTACCTTTACACATATTATTTTGTTGTTAAGACAAAATGTATAAAAAATTAAAACACTCATAATATTATACTAATAAAATAGTTTTTATTTGTCATTATTTTTTAGGATGCCCTTATATCCGTTGCGTTACGATGCTGAGTGTTTATTTTTTTATTGTACTATAATTTTTTTCACGCTAAGCTTATGACTGCAAAAATGTATACATTAAACCCATTTTTCATTAATATTTTCATGTCAGAAAGCTGGTTTCTGGATATTTCACACAAATATATCTTGACAAAAATTTGTCTCCGGCGCCTGGGGCTCTGCTCCAGATCCCGTGCTGGTTCATGGGGTGCATAATCTTACATTCAAGTTATCCCGGTTTGATACTTCAAAATATGGTCACCGTAGCCAATGGGGAAAATCAAATTCAATTGTTATTCAGACCTACTGTGCCGTTGTTTGCATTGTGTATCGGAAGGACAGGAAAACTGAGAAGCGACCAGACCCGATACAGCCGACGAAACAGATTAATAATAATAATAATAATAATAATAATAATAATAATAATAATAATAATAATAATAATAATAATAATAATAATAATAATAATAATAATAATATAACCCCAACATTGTTGGGGTTACAAGCTAGTCAAGCTCGAGATAAGTTACTGGTTAAATTTCTTATTTCCGCTGAAATACAAGCATTCCATCTCAAATTTTGACTACATCTTTATCTACTAGTGACGTACTACAAGTGACATTGAAGGGAAGTATTTGTTTTTATTATTTAAACCATTATTTTGTAGTTATAAGTTATATGATTGAATAGATCTAGGCTATAAATTGCTTTGAAACAATTGAACAATTGAATTTTGTCACTTTTTGACAGTTAGTGGTAGGCATATATTCGTTTAGAGGCATTATTTGTAACAGCAAGGAAATATATCTAAATTAGTATAATATTTACCATTTTACGTAAGCACCGTTAATTATTTTCCAGAATTGAGAAGATTGTAGTCTTCTAAATTCGTCAAATTAGAAAAGATTCAGCAAAACGAAAAGGCGAGAAGGTTGAGACGCGAAGACCTCATCACCAGCCTGAAATTGAAGAATCAAAGTGTTTTTTTTTGTTGTTTTTTTAACTGCATTGACTTATTTTATTGACATTTAAACAATAACAAAGAACTGACTTTGACAGCTAGTAAAATAATTTCTCTCGAACAAGGAAAATAGGAAATATCAGGCGAAGGATGTTTCTGTTGTGAATTCAAAACAGACCACCTAAGCTGGAAAAATTAGACAGCGCATCAAATGGACAGAAGATGTGAACATTTGTGTGATGCGTATCTTTTAGGGAAAGGGTAACGTTATTAGAGACTGTTTTAATAGGTTATCGACAAGAGCTCCATAGAGAGTTTATACGTGAAAATCCATTTTTAAAAGTAAGTGAACAGAGAATAGCTGACCAAAGAAGAATTATAGTAAAAAATAAAATGTTACCAGTAAACATATTAAATAGACTAAGACGCGAAGTGAAGGACGAACTACAAGCACATAAAGATGATAACGGCAATACATCGGCAGAGGACAGCGAAGAAGATAACCACTTCATACCAGAGCTACTAGAACTACAAGAAATACGGGTATTGCCATACCTGCTAGAACATTTAAAACTTCCCGACACACCAGAACTTCCAGACCAACCAGAACGTCCAGACTTACCAGAACGTCCAGACCTACCAGAACATCCAGACCTACCAGAACGTCCAGGCCTACCAGAACGTCCAGAACCACTAGAAATGCCAAACCAACCAAGAAGATCAAGACAACCAGAACAAATAGACGATCCAAAACAAGAGGTAGATATGCATAACGCAATCTAGGGCGACGGTCGTCGCCCGGCAGACAAGCGCATGCGACTGCTTAGGTGACACGAACTCCAGCCCTATACCTATAGCTACCAGAGTTGGGGGGTTTTCAGCTATCTGCACACGCCGCCCCGAAAGAGTTACAATCTTGAAACTCGGTATATGACCTGGTATGTGGTCCATGACATACCAAAAAAAAAATCAACCCGATCCGACAACTCGTTCTGTGTTAAAAAAGGCTCTCAACATCGTCAAATTCCTTTCGGCTGGGTGGGTGGGTGGCTGGCTGGCTAGGAGTTCTCCGCGGAGATTAATTTAGCCTACAGAGAAAACGGTAAATCTTAGAACTATGAAACTTGGACCACACTTAGATGTACTTCAGACGCAGTGACTTTTGCTTTTAAAACCAAAATCGGGTAACAGGGACCGGAGAAAATCAAAATTTGGATGATAATCAAAACGCGTAATTACCAAGGCGTGGTAATTTGTACAAACTTGAAATTAAACATGCTATCAACCATTATAAATATCTTGCGTCCAAAACACAAGGGGCTTAATTTGGGGATGACCATGGGCCCAAAAATGACAAAAAACATATCTGAACTTTAAGAAATGAATCATTCAAAGAAAACGCTACAACTGAGATGTTTCAAACGTGGAATACATTTTGATATCTCTCATTCTTTATCACTTTTGAATATGGAAAGCAAAATTGGGTAACGGGTACCGGAGAAAATCAAAATTATCAAAAGTAGGTAATTCCGTACTCTTATGAATAATACGCTATACTGAGAAAACGGTTCATCTTAGAACTTTGTGAAACTTGGGCCACACTCAGATGTACCTCATATAACCAAAACCGGGCAATTGGGACCGGGGAAAATCAAAATCAAAATCAAAACGCGTAATTACTCAGGCGTAGTAATTTGTACAAGCTTGAAATTAAACATGCTCTTAACCATTATAAATATCTAGTGCTGAAAACACAAGGGGTATCTTTGGGGGGACCGTGGGCCCAAAAATGTCAAAAAAAACTTTGAACTTAACAAATTTAATCATTCAAAGTCCATCATTCACACCTTGATAGCAAACGAACAACAAAAAGCTGATGTAATATCCAACCAAATACAAAAATTTGTAAAAAAAAAAAAAAAACGGCAGCCAAGCTCTCCTTCAAAAGTCTTCGGCTGTGAATGCTGTGAGATATAGAAGTTGAGCCAAGCTTTTTATTCTTTCTCCCTAGTTTTGCTTTGAAAATAAGTAAGATCATTTCACCTGTTGACGAGCGCCAAGCCAACAATTTTTGTGGTAAAAAAGGAAAATTTTTAAACTCGAAATCATAAAAAAAAAATGTCTTGGCCATTGAATTTGGTTCATGGCCAAGAATTTTTTTTACGATTTCGAGTTTAAAAATTTTACTTTTTTACCACAAAAATCGTTGGCTTGGCGCTCGTCAACAGGCGAAATGATCTTACTTATTTTCAAAGCGAAACTAGGGAGAAAGAATAAAAAGCTTGGCTCAACTTCTATATCTCACAGCATTCACAGCCGAAGACTTTTGAAGGAGAGCTTGGCTGCCGTTTTGTTTACAAATTTTTGTATTTGTAGAAAATACACCTGACATGATCAATCTAAAGAACATTCTAGCTTTTGCTTTAGCATTTACAACAGTCATGTCAGAGTTTGTGCACATAGAACCAAACAAAAGACTATATATACCTAAGCCCAAGCATTCAAAGGAAATTAAGACAGCGGTACTCCGGTACACAATAATGAACACATATTTTATCGGATTACACACAAGACGAACTTTCATTTGCAGACGTTCATGCGGCAATTTATTGTGCCGCTGTAGCAGTGGTTAGATATTTGGGCTTAACCTCCTCAGACCCAAGCATAATTTTTTTCACATATTTGAAAAACAAACTTCATAGGGTGGTTTAAAAAAATAATTAAAAAAATATTTTGTATGAACTTTTTTTTTCCAAAAATTAACCAGATACGGTGTGTGGCCGTATGGCCACATTGGGCCACAGGCTGTTCCAAAAACTGACGTAAGATTTATTTAAATTTACCATGTATGGTAAATGTAACATTTTTATATTGCTCAAATCACAAACATAGATACATTCAATGATAATTAAGGTAGAATATAATAATAATTAGCTGTAATTAGGCCAATTGTTTATGTAATTTATTGTTAGTAATTATAAAAATAGCCAAATATCACATTTGAATGCTGATTTGATGTGAAAACCCATGTTTAAATATGAAGGAAGTCAATATGTAGTTGATTTGTTATTGTCAAGTCATACTGACACTATCATTAGGCCTATCGTTAGCGCCTTTTTGCCTTATTTTTTCATAGTCTAGGCTTAGGCCTATTTTGAAAACCTAGAGTGTGCTCAAATCCAAATTTAAATTTTAAACTTTTTGTCAAAAATTGTTTTGTACGCTTGATTGACCACTAAAAACTGAAAAAGTTACAGAAAACCCGATTAGTGAGCATTGTTTACTTTTTGAAAGATGGATAATTGTGTATGGCCAAAGACCCAGTGTGGCTCTATGGCCACATTAATTTTAAATTGCATTGTAGCAGTAAAACAATGGTCATTTTCAATGGTTGTAGCATCAATACATTTTGTTATCTCACAATTAACAATTTTAATTCAACTTTAAATTTTTATCTTCATAATTTTGTTATCTTTCCTCTATTACTAGAAGATGACGTTCATTTTTTTTCATTTGTCATTTTAGGCCATTTTACACGTTCATTTTCTTCTTCATGGAAGGTTTTGAAATGAAAATAGGCATATACGCCAAGTTGCACTACCTATCGCCAGTTACTAAAACAAGTTGGTGCCCACTTTGGTGCATTGGTGGCTCAGTTAATAATTTTTAAAAATTGATTGATTTCGTGTGGCCATTGGGCCAAGCTGGGTCTGAGGAGGTTAGGTAAAAATTAATCTGCAACATCTTCAAAGACAAAACAGGAGAAGAAAATTACGAAATGGGAACAGCGACTAGTTGGGAGAATCGTTGAGTTTAGGAAAGATATCGGTCGACTGGAACGATACCGAATGGGTAATCTGTCTGAAAATGTGAAACGATACTGCCACAATATATTTGAAAGATTCAAGGTTCACACAAAGCATGAAACACTTGACGAATTCATTCACGAATATTTGGATACATTAAACAAAAAGTAAGTGCTCTAGCTAAGAGATTAAAAAGATATAAAAAATGTGGTATAAGAAAAGAACAAAACCGAATGTTCAAAGAAAAGGAAAAACAGTTATACCAAAAACTATCTAGTACCGAAGAAATGATAGGAAATGGAACACCAACTAAGTCAGAGATAGAAGAGTTTTGGACAGGAAAATGGGGTAACACGGTAGCACACAACCAGGATGCACAATGGATTAAAGACGAAATAGCTAGGATGAGCGATATTAATGAGATGAGATTCGAAGGTATAACTGTGGATGAATTAAAGACGACAATCAGTGCTACACAGCTGGAAAGCACCAGGTAATGTTAATATTTAAAATTTTGGGTATAAGAAATTTAATGCTACTCACAATCAAGTAAGAAAATGTCTCAACGAGTTAATAAATGGAGTTAAAGAAATACCCGAATTTTTATTGAAGGAGTAACCTTTCTCAAACCAAAGGATAATGACACGAAAAACCCAACTAAATATCGGCCAATTACATGTCTACCAACTATATATATAATATTGACTTCATGCATAACAGATGAAGTATATAATCACTGCGAAGAATACGATATCATGGCCGAGGAACAAAAAGGATGCTGTAAGAACTTACAGGGATGTAAAGAACAACTCATTATCTACTCTGCTGTAATGAACCAGGCACACAATAAGAAACGGAATATTCACGTCAACTACATTGACTACAAGAAAGCTTATGACTCAACAGCACACACATGGCTTATTCAGATTTTACAAATATATAAAATCAACGCAGTAATTGTAAACTTTTTGAAGACAGTAATAGAGACATGGAGAACAACACTCTAACTAAATATGAAACACAAGCAGATAACTACAGACAGATCCAATCCAAATTAAACGTGACATTTTCCAAGGTGACTCATTTAGCGTATTACTTTTTTGTCTGTCATTAAACCCACTGTCGCATATGCTTATTGAATCAACATGCGGATTTAAAATTAAGGACAATAAAATGGTATGTCACACAATTTCTCACCTATTCTTCATGGATGACCTAAAGTTATATGCATCAAATTTTTTTCAACTAAACAGTTTAATCAATACTATATTTGAATTTAGTCAAGATATCTGCATGGAGTTTGGAGTAGACAAGTGTAAGATGCTACATATCGAAAAAGGTAAGGTTACGCAGGCAGAAGAGTTCCAGCTAGATGATGGAAATAGGATTGGAGTAATGGATGATAACGAAGTATACAAATATTTAGGATTCTCTCAAACTGCCAGAATTGAACATAAAGTAATGAAAGCAAAATTGATAGATACATACAAGAAGCGACTAAAATCTATCCTCAAGACGCAACTAAACGGTTTAAGCAAGATCACAGCAATAAATACATATGCTATACCAGTACTGACATATTCATTCGGAATCATTAAATGGACGCAGACAGACATCCACGCGTTGGAAATATTAACTCGTACTACACTTACCAAACACAGAATGCATCATCCTAAATCAGCAATAGAGAGATTGACACTTCCAAGAGAACAAGGAGGACGGGGCCTAATTGATCTGAACAACTTATGTTATAAACAAGTAGACATTTTAAGAAAATATTTTTTTACAAAGAGCAACCAATCAACACTGCATAGGGCTGTGGTGCTAGCTGACAAATCATTAATTCCACTCAATCTAGCAAACGAAAATGTCAATCTTCTAGGGAAACTCATAACTCACGCTTCAAAAGAGTTACGTCTCTCAGAAAAGACCCTACACAAAAGACATTATGATGAACTACACAAAGGTCACGTAGATATTAAAGCATCAAATAGGTGATTAAACAACAGGGAACTATTTGGAGAAGCAGAAAGTTTTATGATGGCTATTCAAGACAGAGTGATTGTAACGAAATATTATAAAAAATACATAATGCAAGATGCGACAGTAAATGATCGATGTAGCAAATGGGTGTAAGAGGTGAAACAATCGAACACATCATATCCGGGTGCCAGTCACTATGTCAAACAGATTACCTCTACAGACATAACCAAGTAGCTAACATTATTCACCAAAAACTAGCAATCAAGTACAACCTCGTTGATACACACACACCTTACCTCACTATGTCAAACAGATTACCTCTACAAATACAAACCGGAGAAAGTACTAGATAGCAAACATTTCAAATTATATTACGACCGCACAGTTATAACAGACCAAACTATACATCACAACAGACCGGATATAATTAAAATTGACAAGAAGAAACAAGAAACTACCTATATTGACGTTGCTGTCCCAATGTGCCATAACGTCGAGACTACATGGAAGAAAAAAATTTACAAGTATAGTGAGCTTGCAATTGAGATCAAGAAGATGTGGAAACAGAAAAAGGTAAATACAATCCCATTCGTAATATCGGTCAACGGCATCATACCGAAGAAGCTACATAAAAGCATTAAACAACTAGATCTTCCACCCAATGTTTACATCGAGACTCAAAAGGCAGTAATACTTAGTAGAATAATTCGTAAATTTCTAAACTAAGAATAATACTTCGAGATTCCGAGACAGCTTTCATCCTGACATGGTTTTCGTGGGTTCCCATAGTCCGAAGAGTAAATGCTAGGATGGCGACGAGAAATCGGCCACGACCGTACACAGCAGAAAGAAAACATCATCTACAAACTATATTATAAATTACTTATTTTAGATAGAGTTAAGACAAAGTAATAATGTATGTAATATAGGTACACATGGAAGTACTTGACGTTAGTCCGTATAACATGTTAGCTCCGATTTTGACCGAGTTTGTTTAAAATTCATCCAATAAAATAAGAAGAAGAGGAAGAATAATAACAACTTTATTCACCTTGACTGGTACATTGCACAAGGATGACTCTTTTTAGAGAAAGTGATTAGCCTATCCTATGGTTAAGAGTAATACATACATTCATTGTTAATCAATAAAAATTCACATTAAAATATATATTTCATAATTATCTTTCCTTCTTTTTCTATACATGATACTTATTTTTGTAATAAATTTTATTATATTAAATTATATTCATGTACATACAAAGAAGTGTCAGTTGTGTGATGGAAAGTTGAATGTAAAGGTATGGGTGGGGTATTTGTATGTCCAGGCGCACTAAAAGTTAAAAGTTGGCTGGAAGAAGGTAGATTCATTGATGGTGTAGAAGCAATGCTCTATAAGAAATGATTTCAATGTATTTTTGAGAGTCTAGTGATTGTATGTTTTTATATTTCTGGGGTAGATGATTGTAGATAGTTAGACATTGGTAATGAGGTTCTTTGGAGAAACGCGTTGTTTTGTGAGTTGGGACATGAATTCTTTATTACGATCGTGTATCATGGTCATGAATAGTTGAGTTTAATTTGAAGAGGTGAGGGTTTTATTTGACAAAGATTGCTGCAAGTTGTATCAAAGTACTTGCCTAAGGTCAAGATTTTTTGGATAGGAAAGATATTTCGACACGAGGTACGCCAAGAGGCTCCTACTATCATTCGAATGGCACGTTTTGTAAACTCAAAATTCTTATAGCTTGTGGCGAGTTTCCCCAGAAAACAAGTCCATATGATATGACTGTGTGAGTGGATGTGGGCATGGTATGTGAAAATAAGGGCGTTGTGGCTTACTAGGGCTTTGATTTTTCTGAAGAGGAAACAACCACTCTTTATCTTTGAGCAAAAGCGTCTATGTGGTTTGTCCAATCAAGGGTGTCAGTCATATGTAGACCCAGGAACTTGATGGAGTCAGAGCAGGCAATGCTGTTAGATGAGATGCAAATGAGGAGGCTTTCGGTGGGTTGAATTACTTGTGAGGGAAATTTAAATACACCGTTTTTGATAATTGAAGGGAAAGGAGGTTTTTGTTGCAGTATTGTAACATTATGAAAGCTTGTTTATTGGACATTTGTAAAAGTGGCGCTAAAGATTTTTCTTTTTGTGCTGTGAGTATATGGGTAAAATCGTCGACATATTGTGTAAGTGAACCAGTGGTGAAACATTCTGGCATACCGTTGACATAAAGGAGGAAGAAGAGTGGTCCAAGAATGGATCCTTGTGAAACACCACTTTTCTGGATCAGCAGTTGAGAATGAAAATGGTGGTAGGTGTTGGATTTGAGTTTGCGGCTAGGATCGGGCAGTGTTCTGACAACGCGCGAGCAGCATGAATCATTGATAGCAAGAACCAAAGATTAGGCCTATACACAATAGGGAAAACTCTATAATTTAGAAAAAAAAATTTCCTTCTTATTCGTCAGAGTCTAAAAACAACGTTGTCCTACTTTTGTAGATCTGTGCCCGCGTGTGCTGGCAAGCACCTCCACGGAACATGTGCGCGCTAACAGGTAGACAAGCTAGTGACCGGGTAGATCTGTGCCCGCGTGTGTTGGCAAGCACCTCCACGGATCATGTGCGCGCTAACAGGTAGACAAGCTAGTGACCGGGTAGATCTGTGCCCGCGTGTGCAAGGCAAGCACCTCCACGGAACATGTGCGCGCTAACAGGTAGACAAGCTAGTGACCGGGTAGATCTGTGCCCGCGTGTGCTGGCAAGCACCTCCACGGAACATGTGCGCGCTAACAGGTAGACAAGCTAGTGACCGGGTAGATCTGTGCCCGCGTGTGCTGGCAAGCACCTCCACGGAACATGTGCGCGCTAACAGGTAGACAAGCTAGTGACCGGGTAGATCTGTGCCCGCGTGTGCTGGCAAGCACCTCCACGGAACATGTGCGCGCTAACAGGTAGACAAGCTAGTGACCGGGTAGATCTGTGCCCGCGTGTGCTGGCAAGCACCTCCACGGAACATGTGCGCGCTAACAGGTAGACAAGCTAGTGACCGGGTAGATCTGTGCCAGCGTGTGCTGGCAAGCACCTCCATCGGAACATGTGCGCGCTAAGGTAGACATAGTCTAGAATGACAGGATTAGATCTGTGGCCTGAATCGTGTGCTTTTGCAGCACTCCATGGAAAGTGCGCTATCAGAGAAACTTACGTAACGAATCTGTCTTGTCTTGCAAGACTTACGAAATGTTAACAGGTAGATCAGCTGTGATCGGAGTAGGTTGTCCCCTGTGCTGGCAAGATGAGGAACTTGAACTAAGTGAAACGTAGATACTCGGGAAGTTGTGCGCGGTGCTGAGAAGACTAGGAACTAAGGTGATGCGCGTCGGTAGAAGCTCAGGTGAGGTGTAGATAGTGGGTGGCGGAAGACTCACTGGAACATTGCGCGCTAAAGTAGCAAGTAGTGACAGGGTAGATCTGTGCAGGACTGTGTGCTGTGCAAGCCTCAGGAATGGCGGCTAAGGTAGACAACTAGTGACCGAGCTGTGCGATTCATGTCATAGTACCTCCAGGAAACTGTCTGCGCTAACATGTACAGCTTGACTAATCGTGCCGTGTTGAACCTGCATGAGCGCCAACAGGTATACAAGCTAGTGACCGGTAGAGCTTCTGTGCCTCGCTGTGTCAAGGCAGTCCAAGGATTCACATGTTCACATCTCTATTCATTATTGAAAGCTATGATCGTTAGCTCTTTTTGCTAACTAAAACTTCTTACTAAATGTGCGCTAATATTTTGATATTAATATGTCCGTTAGATTAATCAGTTGACATAGCAAGACTATGAACATTACCACTAACATAACAAATAGTATCGTGTAATCTGTGCCGATGTTTGCAAGACTTCGCGGACAATTCGCATAGAGAGTTTTAGACACTTGTATCTCGTGAATTATTACATTCTTATTGCATTTTTGTTGTTAATTTTGTTAATTTAAGCGGTTCAATATTTTGTCAAATAATAATCTTCAATTATTATTAAATATAGTAATATATTACTTTCTTTGTATATTATTTGTGTATAATATATTATAATAATTACATTTGTCGACGTATGAAATAATATACATAACCATCATATTATAATACTGCTAAAACGCAGACGGTTATTTGAAGCGTCAAATTTACTGATTATTGAAGTATCCCGTCTTATTATTACACATATGATATCTCTAGTTGAATAACATACAGCTAACAAGCATGTAAATTCTTTGATAAATATTCAAACGTACTAAGGAACCACGACTACATCTCGATGTATAAATTGTTTCTTAATTCGTCACCCACTCAATTGTTATAATAATTATTAAGTAATTTCTGAACTCCAAATTTATTTTAAATTTTATTCTGACTTTAAAATGTCCATAATCATATTGCGGATTTCTTTCATCAATGTATTAATCAAGAACCAAATCATTAGCTAATTAATATTCATTTTGTATCCTATGATCACGTAGGTCCCTCTGTTGGGCTAAATAGTTACAAGATTATATGAAATGGTTAAAATTAGTGACAGTGAATTTGAGTAGGTAGACTCTAAATACGAATTTATTTATTTAATAGTCGATTCACATCGATCTGAATAGCGGCACAGTTTAAATATTTGAAATTACTCTGAAGGTTGTTATTATCAGGAAATTTTATTGCTGCAGAAAGCGGAAATTGGAACTCTTTGGTCCGCACTTTGCAAGCTGTTTGTAAAAAGTCCAGAAGACTCTCTCAATCATATAAGAAAATACAATCCACCCAAACCAAACAAAACAACCTGATTAACAAAATATTTTGAGTTAAGAATCTGATTTACAAGCAGCATTCCACTGGTCCAAATACAAAACATCTACTTCTTCTCCTGAGAGCTTTTGTTTTTAAGAAAATTAATAAAAATTAATAATTGCAAAATAGCATTCAAAGCTTTAATTCTCTTTTTTTATAGTGTTTATAACAAAGTACGATAACGACATGGAATGAGAGTCGGCAAGGGGAAAAGTAATAATTAAATTAGCAAAATCATCATAGAAAAAACATGACATTTACCCTCGAATTTTCTAACTGTTAGCCACAATGTTGAATGCTATCATTAAAATCGCTTCTTTAGCTCAAATTTAAATATTTTTCACTAAAAACACCATTTATCGCTGTGATCCGCGAAAATAAAATCACTTGAACTTTATTCTTATCCGTTGAAACGTTGACATTAAAAGACAAGATTTTATGATTTTCAATTTTTATCGAGAATTTTCTCTACTATTGTTGACTGTTACAAGATTTGTAGCACAGTAATTCACTGGTGGGTATTAGAATAATTAATAAATTTCATAGGAAAAAAAACAATTAATTCAAGCATCAACTGTCCTGAAACCGGGAATTAAGGACGAATTTATAAAATTCTAGATTTGTTCACCATTTAATAATACGACCTATGTTCAAAAGTGTTCCTTTTTTGGAAATACCCCCGCCCATCCCACACAAGTTATTAGGGTGCATCATCAAGCTGGGAAGGAAAACATAAGGAGACAGCAAGCGTGACCTGTGCATGGCACAATTAAGAACCGTGGACACTTTGAAGGTGAGTGCCGACCAAAATGGCGGCACTAAAAACACCTGTAATTCACGTAAATGTTTATAAAAATTTATTCTTAGGGAAAAGGTAGAAAAAAGTTTAAATTAAATTCCAGTTCCTGTGTTGTTTTTGGGAACCTTTATGTGATTTGGGTTTCTATCTGCGTTCTGCGTTCTATCTAGCGACTGTAAGGATGACGTCATGCTTTGGGTTGAGGTTATCGGAAAGACTCGCGTTTTAAGACCCGGCACTTCACCTTTTATACGAATCGAGACGAATTAATAATAGGCTACCCGGCACCTCCACCAAAATCATTATTTTATGATAGTACTCGATTACACACTCGCGTTTAAAGACCCGGCACTTCACCTTTTATACGAATCGAGACGAATTAATTATAGGCTACCCGGCACCTCCACCAAAATCATTATTTTATGATAGTACTCGATTACACACTCGCGTTTAAAGACCCGGCACTTCACCTTTTATACGAATCAAGACGAATTAAGTATAGGCTACCCGGCACCTCCACCAAATCATTATTTTATAATTTGATGAGCGTAGCGAGCGAAGCGAAGATTCTATTTCACTACACTGGAGAAAAAAATCCGGAATGATTTTCTTTTTTTCTTTTTTTTTCTTTTTTTCCTGTTTGTATTATTGTGTGTTTGTTAACACGATCCCGGCTAAACCGATACTCTAATAACGATGACATTTTATGTAGGTCTTCGAAATCTTTGAACTTAGAACTGCCTCGTTTTTGAGCGTAATCGAAAAATTATTTCTCATTAAAATCGCCATTTTACGATTTCGATTTAAAACAAATTTATTCGATTTATAACAACTACATTTTTTATTTGATTGTTATGATATTTTCACAGAACCTTAATTCTATGAAATAATATATTCGCGTGAAATTTGAGCGCAATCAAATAATGATTTATTATGAAATTCGCTATTTATCGATTTTTTCGATTTTTAAAACATTTCTTCGACTTGTAACACCTACATGCATTATCCGATTGTAATGATTTTTTCACAGAACCCTTATTTTAAAAATTCATATATTAAGGTGAAATTTGAACGCAATCGAAATTTAATTTCTCGTGAAAATCGCAATTTTACGTTTTTTTCACAAAAACATTCTTCAACGTATAACACCTGCTTGCTTTATCCGATTGTAATGATTTTTTTACAGAACCTTAATTTAATGAATTAATATATTGGTGTAAAATTTGAGCGCAATCGAAAAATAATTTCTCATAAAAATCCCAATTTCACGCTTTTTTTCGTTTAAAAAAATTACGCTCATCCAACAACGCGCCTGAAGCCGCCCGGCACTTCTACCATATGTACGAATCGAGACGAATTAAGTATAGGCTACACCTCCACAAAAATCATTATTTTATGATAGTACTCGATTTCACACTCGCGTTGAAAGATCCGGCGCATCCACCATATATCTTTCATTTCATTTCATTTCATTTTGTTATTAATCAGACATCATAAAATATATGACTGATTTCGTCATTTTTCAACAATAAACATTAAAATATATTTTTATCACAATTATTAATATATCAGTCCATAAAATCAGACACTTTACAAAAAGCAATATCCAATAGAAATTCCTTAAAAACAGATTTAAAAGTATCAAACGAGTCAATTTTCTTAATATCAGTCGGTACATTATTGTACAATATTTCACTTTTTTTTAACACCTTAATTATATTTCACTGTGTGAACATCTTTCTGTCGTCTGGTAATACAAGAATGAAATTCATTATTCAAAGTAAAATTACTGTGGTGTTTTCTCACCCATAAAACAGGGTTAAAAATATATAAACTGGGTACAGTTAATATTCTCAATCGTTTAGAAACTGGTTTACAAGATGTCCTATGTCTTAATCCTAGCATTGACATTAGTACTCTTTTTTTAGCTTCAAGAACTCTGTCCATGTTTGGGCATTCGCCCCTTACTATGGCACCGTACCTTAGCACCGAATATACATAACCATAATACATAGTTAACAGGGAATCTAATCGAACGAACGAATTTAGTATAGGCTACCCGGCACCTCCACCAAAATCATTAATTTTTTATAGTACTCGATTTCACACACGCGTTAAGGCTATTTGACCGCGTTTTTTGTTTCCTAAATATGCTACCAATTCAAAATATAGTGAATGGCTTTAAAACCTGGCTCTTTTACAAAATCGAAACTATTTTTTTCAATTTTTTTCTGATCCGACACACGGCTAATATCGCCACTTAAAAATAATATCAAACTTCAATTCGCCCAAGCACACCATTCAATGTAGGGTGTTGTGCTTTTGTGACATTTATTTTCAAATACCACCAAACGAAAAAATCGCATGAAAGACAATTGTAAAAAAAAAAAAATCTTCTCTCAGTCAGCCAGTAGAAAACCAGTTGAAAATTAATGTCACAAAAACCAAACTACCTCCGTTGAATGGTAGGCTTGGACGAATTGAAGTTTGAAATTATTTTGAAGAGGCGATATTTGTAGTGTGCCCGATCAGAAAAATTTGAAAAAAATAGTTTTGAATTTCTAATAGAGCCAGGTTTCAAAGCCATTCACTATATTTTGACTTGGTAGCATATTTCTCAAAATAGAAAAACTCTGTCGAATAGCCTTAAAGATCCGATACTTCCACTATATATATACGAATTAAGTATAGGCTACCCGCACCTTCACCCAAATCATAATTTTTTGATAGTATTTTGATTTCACACTTGGATTTAATGACCCGGCACCTCCACCGAAATGTATAAAAATATTATAGTATTTGATTTTGGATACTAGCACGCCCCTAGTTAAAACACGCCAATTCTTGTACTCGTCGTCACTATTCATAATATTATGTAAATAAATAAATTCGTAATAAGAGTCCATTCACTGATAAAATGTTAAACAAAAAATAATGGGAAGTTATTAATTTTTTTATTTATTTATTGGTCACTAACAACAGGTATAAACCCACAAGTGTTAGGTTGTGTAGTAAAATAAAAGTACGAGGTTTATAGTGAAGATCAGTGACAGGACATTGAACGATCCTGAACCAAACATAACGTTTTAAATTTTTATGAGCTGAACCAAGAACCGAACCGAAAACCAACATTTCTCATTTTAGTCAAGAATAGGTATGTAAAGGCCATCAAATTACGTAGCAATCGTTTATATATTTAGCAATTAGCATTTGTTTATCTCAACAAAATATTAAATTCTTTGATTTTTTAAATATTATACATAGTGCATTTAATTGCATATTATTAATATTGAATATAACTGATCATCTTCCGGGTGGCGACCATTCAATTGACGCCAGGCGTCGTGCGTAAGTAGGTTCAAGTCCTGCATATTATAAAGTTAACATTTTAAACGACATAATCTAACCGAAATGTTAAAAAGTTCGGTTCTTACTTTGCAACCTGTTTTCGGCACTCGTAGATAAGCTTGTTGCCCACCAGGCTTTAGACTTTGGTTTAAGTTTAAGTGTTTTTTCGTATGGTATGTAATTGTAATTATTTTGTGCTGTAACATTACAGGTTTTGTGCATATTGACATACATACGTAACAATATTTTTGCGCCCGAACCGGAACAAATTCTGAACCGTCACTTTTATTTGGATATGCTGAATCGAAAAATAATATCTCGTATGTACCAAATATAGTCAAAAGAACGATTTTCTTTGATGTCCTATGGGGTCGGGGGGGGGATTGAGATCTTTATGGAGGTGTACTGCAAATATAATGCGTGGTATAATGAGTCTATAACGAGGGTCGGATATTTAATATAGTTATGAGGAAGTAAAGCTATGGGGGTATATCATGAAGTTTTGTATTCAATAGTGAAGATCCCTGGTATTTGATGGAATCATAAGATAAAACGAAGCACAGAAGAAATTTCATACTAGGTACATGGCGAAGCCTCACAATGATTTATAGAAATCATTAGGTCTAAATCAATAGGTCTATAGCAGATCAGAAGGAATTTCAAGGAATCATTAGGTCAATAGCGAAGATCAGAAGGAATTTCGGAATCATTAAAAATAATATAGCAAAGATCAGAAGGAGTTTCATGAAATCTTTAGGAATATAGCGAAGATCAGAAGGAGTTTCATGAAATCATTAGAATACAGCAAAAATCAGAAGGAACTTCATGGTATCATTAGGAATATAGAGATCAGAAGGAATTTCATTGGTTACGAGGTCAATGGCTAAGATCAGGTGGTGATCATGGAGTTACACAAAGCAAGCATCAGGTAGTGTAGGCATATGGGTAATGAAAGAACTAGGTTTAAATCAATGGTCAAGAGTTTTTTTTAGGCTGTGTGTCGAGTTTAGAGGTCTCCGTTTAAGAGTGTCAACGATAAAAAACAATTTTCTCTAATTTGATTAGTGCTGCGTGGATGCGTGAAGGTAATAGGTTAACTCTTCTAGTGTAGTCGACAGTGCGCGGGGTAGCCAATTGTCGTACAACTTGGCGCCAAATCAAATTGTGGAGCCACGGTAACCAAGTTTGTGCTACTTTTATTGAGGTAATAAATTCCCAATGTTGCAGTGTGGTAAACCGATTCTCGCCCTTAGCTCAAGAGCCTAGCTAGCTGGTGACAACCCATACGGCCGTCTCCCCCTGCCCCTCCGATAGTCGACCGTCGGGACATTCCTTAGGGAGAAGACATTAACCTCAGCCAGTGAAATGAGGAAAAGACACAAACAGGCCGGACAAGAAAGCTCTCCCCCCCCCCCCCCAACCCTCGCCACAACTAACTCATGGATAATCTGTCGTTACCGCTGATGTTAAATACCAATTGTAGGACACTAATAGGATTTTAGTTGACCATCAATCACTTTCCACCATCTGAAAGCGCGCTACTTCGAACAAACTGACAGGCACGTCTTGATGAAGTGCGGAGATTGTTCTTGTAATTCAAACTTAGACACTGACATGGAATTTATTTTAGAAAGGATACCACCTGCGAAAATGTAATTGAAAAAGGAACCTATCTGAGGGCTGCATGTTGTGATCTGACTTGAGAAACTCAACCTAGGGCGCCGAGATGGGGCTGAAACGCAGTATCAGATAACACGTTGTTTATTATAACATTCACTCCTTGTGCACGACTAAACAAAAGACAACATGTCGATACAAATCAAGTGAAGAAACAATTTAAAATGAATTTTTACAATGCACCGTTTCATACACAATAATATAATATGGCACTGCGGCAAGCAAAGTGGCGAACTAAAAACGTGTAGTTTTTCAGAAGACAACAAAGTTTAAATTATTTCACATTTGTACTAAACTTTTGCGCTGATATATGTTTTTTATGATAGATATAGAATTAATAATGTACATAAAAATGTAGGGTTAATATCTTCCAATTCAATTTTGTTACCATTTGAGTTGAGCGTGTTTTATTCATACGTTCAAAATTAGATCGTTGTCAAAATGAACGTATCAATTTGTAATTACGTGCGTGTGAAGTAAAGAAGACACGGCTTTTTTTAACAGGACTGAGACTCAACGGTAAGATTGGCTCAACTCGAGTTGATGGCAAGTGTCAGGATTTTACAAATATATAAATAAATACATAATCCGAAAATTGTCGTGTAAAAAATAAAATGACTTGTGTCTGTCTTAGTGAAGAACTCATAGCCGTTACTTGAGTGTTAAGTCAGCGAGATAAACTTAATATTATCATCTAGATAAAGGCGGATAAATAAAAGCTTATCCTCGCAGTTCTAACTGGTCCAAAATAAGTTCTCTAAAACATTCTAGATGTTAGTATATGGTAACCAGATAACTAAATATAAGGCATTTAATGGAAATGTTCTAGGATCTGAACTTTACTATAAATGAAAGACCAATTTATAAATTTAATAAAATGTTTTCCAGAAAAAATTGTTTAATAACACGTCATTGTTAATGTTAATGAGTGACAGGTGAAATTTGAACGTTATTAGTTACGATTTATGAAGTTAGGATTACTGTTTTTAAAGCTGGCTAGTAACTCAGTGTGTGTGTGATCAGCTTAACATCTCAAGGAATCAATTTATCTGATAAACAGATACTATTATAAAGTGATTCTGCTAATTTATATATTACACAACCAAAATCAAGATTGGGTCCTGAACCATAACATGAGGCCTTAGTCTGAAAAATAATATTTTTATATATGGATATTATCTAATCATTTTCATAAAAATCATTATAACTGAACACCTTTTACTTCGGCCTAGCATTACCAACAGCAAATTAATGTAGGGCCTATTTCTATCTATCTTCGCACAACTAAATAGTGTATCGATTCGCCGTGATTTACGCGACTTGCATTTACTATTTAGTTGACGATTTGTCATTAACCTAATTTTAAATGTTTGGACGTAGTCTTCAAATGTTGTTATTGATTTAAAGAATTGTGAAAGTGATACATTTTATTTTTATTTTATTTAGAGCCACATTACATTACACATCAAAGAATAAACTTTGTATTTGTAACTGCTTATACCTTTCATTGCTTTCGGTTCTTATTAACGTTCCGATTTCTGGAGCGTTAAATTGAAAATGTTATTTGAATTTACAGGAATTATAGAAATTAAGCATGGTACGTAGTACGTATTTTTCTCGTAAGCTAGTTACTTTATTTAAAAAATGACTTCTTTAATGTTGAAAAGTTGTAATATTTTTTCATGGGAAATTGGCCCAGGGTGCAATGCATGCCCCTCTTCAGGTGTCTTACCTCGGTATATTGGAGTTTAAGACAATTGTGAAGGGATGTCCGAGGGCTGTTTTAAGAGGACTCAATCAACGACCGAGGAAAACCTCGGAAAATACAGCAGTCAGGATTGCCGGTCTCAACGGGATTTGAAACCGTGAACGACACTGTCGTTATCTTTACGTTGACGTTATACAAGTTTTAAAGAACTTTGATACTTTAAGTTCTGTTACAGTTTCATAGCCAAACTTAAAGAATATTAACACACAAGTAGGCCTACCTATCCATTCTTGTCAAGCACTGCGAGACCCAAAGACGTGGTTTTCTTAGTACTCGACTCTGATTCAGGAGGTCCCGGGTTCAAATCCCGTCGAGACCGGCAATCCAGACTGAAGATTTTTCCGAGGTTTTCCTCAGTCGTTAATGCGAATGTAAGGGATTGAGTCCTTGTAATCAACCCTCGGACATCCCTTCACTATTGTCCTATCCACAACATACCTAGTTAGACACCTGAAGAGGGGCTTGAATTGCACCCTGGGCAGGCTTCCTACGAAAAATTAATAACTTTAATGTGTCAGGTAGTAAAATGTAAAAACTAGAAAAACCATTTAGTTTTAATCACGTGTGTTTGTTGCTGAATTCAACTGGATTCCGCACTAAAAGATAAAATGGGGGGGGGGTGGTCATTGGACCATTTTAATGAATCGTTAAATTCGTTCCAAGTTCCAACACAATAGTTACTTTTAAAGTTAGCCCTTCTTGTGGGTAAGGTAAGTTCGTCTGCTGGAGAGGAACTAGTTCCCTAAAAGGCACGCGCTCCTCAAGACTCGAGACAAAGTCGCAGCCAGCGGGCTAAACGTGGGCTCAGGGGTGCATAACCTGGCTGTTCTAGCACGGGGAGGGTGCATAACCTGGCTGTTCTAGCACGGGGAGGGTGCATAACCTGGCTGTTCTAGCACGGGGAGGGTGCATAACCTGGCTGTTCTAGCACGGGGAGGGTGCATAACCTGGCTGTTCTAGCACGGGGAGGGTGCATAACCTGGCTGTTCTAGCACGGGGAGGGTGCATAACCTGGCTGTTCTAGCACGGGGAGGGTGCATAACCTGGCTGTTCTAGCACGGGGAGGGTCCATAACCTGGCTGTTCTAGCACGGGGGGGGGTGCATAACCTGGCTGTTCTAGCACGGGGAGGGTCCATAACCTGGCTGTTCTAGCACGGGGAGGATTGTTCTGACTTCTATTTTACATCCTAGTTAGTTTGATAACACTTTGTGACTGCAACAATGATTTCTTTCCATGTTCGAGAGAAAATTTTCATGATAAAATTTGCAAAGATTTTTTTCTCATAATTTTGTGGAGTAATACAGAGCATGACGAATGATGGAGGTGTTGCTAATTAGCCAGTCTCAGGGTGATTATAAAGAATGTATCAGTTTCTGCTAATTATTTAACTTACAAAAGCATATTTAAATTCAAAATTGTTGGGTATATAATTATAATATATTGGTACTATAGACAGAAATAAAAAAGTGCCTCCGCCGGGAATTGAACCCGCTGGTTGTCCGGGCCCTGCTCTTATACCAACTGAGCTATGAAGACGCCAGATTAAATACATTGTAAATAACGTGTAGAGCAGATTGCACTGCCTATTAGACTGCATACGAAATAAACGAACTCGAGAATTGCAAATATTCTCTATAACCCTAGAGTTGGGATATATGATTTGTTTTATCGTGGGAATTAAACCTGTTATAGGGTGCAATATGCCCCTCTTCAGTGGTTTAACTAACTTATGTTGCGGATAGGACAATAATTGTGAAGAGACCAAGGGCTGTTTAATAGGACTCATTCCCCTGCATTCGCATTTACGACTGTGGAATACCACGAAAAAAAACTTCAGTCAGGACTGCCGGTCTCGACGGGATTTGAACCCAGGACCTCCTGAATCATAGTCGAGCGCTTAGCGCCATCATAACAGCGTCCTAGTCGCTAAGTAAAAAACAAAGGTTGAACACACATACATATAATATACATGTAATTATTGTTTGTATACAGTAATTATTATTATTTTCAAATTATAAATTTAGTATATTGTAACATAATTGTGGAACATACATTGTTTAAATCTCAATTTAAAAACAATTTTCAACAATCATTGATATTTGGATGAATTCGACATATTCAATACATTCATAAACAATAACTACGACATAGTTAGTTTAGTTTTAAAATAAAACAACGGGAAATAGAAGACGTAAAACGTTTGAGTTTTTGAGCCAATATAATTTAAGCTTCCGACATTTCCAACAGAAAATCTGCTAAGTATACCATGTTTGTACTAACATTTGAAACCAAGAACATTTCCCTATGAAGACTAAACAACATTTCATTTCTAGATGTGTAATTCCAATCTAACTTTGATTGGGCAATACCGCTTTTTGCTAAAATAATCGTTTACTCCGGGACCGAGAAAAGGCTTGATGTAAAGTTGTAAACACGAGAAAATGAATTAAAAAACTCCTCTTTATTTGACATGGCTTCTTTACTAACTTTACAAAGTGGTGCTTTGTAGATTATCAAGTTTAAAGTATTTTATAACCTTAGTCGACGGTCTTGGAATCGTTCCAAATATTGCCCAGTTATTGTCTATTGGTGTGTGTGTGTTGAAACTTGAAACATGACCCCACAAGTTTTTTTGCCGCGACTGTACTGAACACCCTGCATAGGAAGCGAAATCTCCTTCCTTTTCTTCAGAGTTAACGAGGTTATTCAGACTAGTCATATTTGAGGGGAGCGAAAAGAAATTATGTTGGCTCACCGGATGAACAACGCACACATTTCTATGACAGTAATTCGGTGACAATTCTCTAGAAATTCTGTTTTACATGCCCTTTGTTCCTGTTTATATACAGTTAAGTTTGTTTTACGTTAGAATGTTTCTATTATCACATTCCTATATAGTTTCAACACACTCCAGGAAAACAGAATAATTTAAGTCATGGAGACGAGATATTCTTCTAAGGAGAACTGTCAGACAACAGCTGTTTGTATTTCTTTCACTATTGTGACTCTGAAAGGCTGTGCATATAATCACCAATAATAACCACTAATATAAAATGAGAAACAAATTCAGTGTTAACCTTTTTAGTACTTTATGAATTTCTTACAAATTAGGTTATTTTTAGTTAATAGTTCGCGTTTGGTATTTTTTTCGAAGAGTTCTTTTTCGTGATTTTGAAGGAATTTTGGGAAATTTTGAATTTTAAATTAAAGCAACATTTTAAGTTAAAATATAAATTATAAGTGCAAACCTCAACCTATACAATTTCTTATTTTTGATTGCATATTTTGAATTTTGTGTATCTCAAATATCTGCAAAACAAGAGATACTTCACATTTCCGGGACAAACCATAATTTTTCTGGTTTTTAGCTGTTTTTGCGTGCGTGTGTCACGTCTGACAATAAAAACCCCTTTTCTTCAATCGACAGGCGCTCTTTGTTGACTTGCCCGACAACAAAGATACTACAGAATATGTTTGGTTTCCCTGTTGGTCATGGGGTGGGATTAACCTTATCCAAACTGTATACGTTCATACTCGGCACCACCACTTACAACGAGATTTCAATGCTGGAACGCAACGTATTATTTCGTTTTAATAAATAAATAAATAATAAATTTGATTTTTATGCATCTTTGATATCAATGTGGAATCCAAAATCAGCACATTTTTCCTAAGAGATCAGGAAAAAAATAAAACAATTCTGAAAATATCACAAATCACAAATTTTTAAATTATAAAACAAAATTTTGGGTCCCAGGTTTTGCCCTAAAAGGGATAATAAAGGGCCGCGTGCAAAAACCAGCTGACATTTTACTTTTTAGGCTCCAAATATGGTTTTTATTGTCTATGGGTAAAACGGTTTTCGTGAAATCTTTTTTTCTTTTCTTTGAGAAAAAACTTTTATTCTTTGAAAATACATTTTATGATGAAAATGTTTCTTTATGAAAAATGTACAGAACAAAATTTCATTAAGCTGGTTTATGCACGCGGACACTCAATAATGCATACTACATGAAGTATTAGCCAACAAAATAAACATTTGAAGGTTCATAAATGCTATTATTGGATGTTAATATTAAATGTCTTCTCTTCATCGACCCCGAGTAGTTTCTAGCTTCTTTGTTAGCAGACAGACACAGTGTCTTGGAGTTGGAGGTAACTCTTACCTGTGCAGCTTTCCAAGCTCTTTGATGCCCACTGCGGCGTGGAAATGTGAGAATGTTCGCTAAGGGAATGGGCGACGAGAAGATTTTTCGCTATGAACGAGGCCATCGTAATATAGGCCAACTTAATGTAGTCAAACGAAGTCTAGGACTAACGGTGCTGGTCAAAGGCCTACTTTGTCACTTCAGGGTTAAGACAACTACTGTAAAACCATATTATGTTGAAACCTTGCTTTGACCCAATATAAGAGGTTAAGTTAAGGTAAAATTCCACCGACAGTGATGGCTCGACCGTTAAGTGTGCGACTCTGATTCGGGAGGTCCCGGGTTCAAATCTCGTCGAGACCGGCAATCCTGACTGAAGGTATTACCGAGGTTTTCCTCAGTCGTTAATGCGAATGCAAGGGATTGAGTCCTCTTAAACAGCCCTTGGACATCCCTTCACAATATCCTATCGCAACATACCTAGTTAGACACCTCAAGAGGGGCATGAATTGCACCCTGGGCAGGCTTCCTACAAAAGTTTATTTTAAGGTAAAATTCCGGGGTATGGAGATTCCGAAAAACTTTCATGTGTTTTGACATTTTGAGTTTACTTGGATATGTAAAACACATAACCCTTACTCACTATATGTAATTCATTAGCAGTTTCTCTTGTGAAATATGATTTGTACCTCATGTTATATTTTAGTTAATTTAAAATAATATCACAATATCGCAATAGAATGATCTTCAACGTCGGTTATACACAGGCAAACGTGGACTTTCTTATAACATATTTCTAGGAAACCCTGCCTGTAGGGACACCAATTTATTGCTTCTATTTAGGAGACTACTTAGATTAATCAATAATCTAATTCACCATATTGACTGAAGAAAACCTTGCACACACGTTTGCCGGTGGTGATTATCGGGAACCCCTTAATCCGAGTCTCCCACATTACGCCTTAAGAGGAAGGACAACCGCCAATATTAAAACCACGTGAAATAACCTTATTTTAGTAATAACTCTCATAACGCTACACAAAAACGAAAAGTGGATAAAAATCCCATGTGGTTTAGTTAGAACTATATCTGGCATAAAACCTTTAAACAAATATTGTAACCAGTCATGATTTTAATCAAGGTTTAGATTAAATTAATGTATACCGTAATTAAAAACGTTACTGATTACAATATTTGAATAATTTTTCATGCAGGGTGTAGTGTGTGCATGGTTTTAATAATGGTGGTGATCCTTACCCTAAACGTTGCCGCTCTTCATAGTCGCGTTGATGGATGAGCGTATATTTTGCCTTTATCCCGCGTTTTCTATAAAACTCATAAGTGCCATTTTCATGAGAAACAATTATTTTTTAAAACTTAAAATCATGGCAGGTCTCAGTTCAGAGATTAATAAGATTTGCTCAAGTTTTCACGTGGATCGAAGCAGCCGTGTATCCGGTAGAGAGCGAACAAGAATATTATTAAATTTGCACAAGATATCTTAAATTTAGATTAAAGTACAATTTTCATGAGAAATATGTATCAATTTGTACCCCAAATCATGGCAAGTCAAAGTTCAGAGATTTAGAAGTTCCCCTAAATTCATAATTTTGATCGAGCTGTTTGCACCGTAGAGAGCGAACAAACACACAAAAAACATGCCCAGTTGTTTGAATTGTATCAGTATTGAGATTCAGATATTGATTTAAACATTTTAATTCGATAGCTCAAATTCATTGGCAGTAGTGTCAACAAATTTATAAAAAAAAAACTTTTTTGTCTTAAGTTTCGAGGTATTAAAGTTGGTAATAAGTGAGTTGATTCCGTACCCTACCGTACCGTACCGTAGCTACGTACATTTCTGAAAAATATTTCATTCTGAAAATACAAACCAAATCCGAATAAGAGAATTCGACGAGATCGCGAAATCAAGATATATTTCCAACAAATGTAACCTATGTGTCAATGTAAAGGTTTTTATAATGGCCCTGCAGGGGATACGAGAACTGTTAACTGGAAAGAGAAAAAAATTTGTATTCTACGAAGAAATCCAACAAAAAACTTTTGTAACTTAAAAAGGCCGCAAGCGAGAAACAAAATTTTTAGAAAGCGTAACATCAAACGCAGTCCTCCTTCGTCACGTCGTCTAAACCACCAACCACACAAATTTTACGATTCTCTCTGTCGAACTTTCGCAACCGGATTTCCGTCACAATTGTTCCTAGATGAAGTCTTGCAGAATATCGGAGACAGCGGAGAAGACGGAAAGCGTTCTATTTTTCATACGGCGCTTTATCGCTTTTCTCAAGGTTTCGGTATAGAATATGGAAGTCCGGTTTCTCGCCTAGGTAGTCGACCTACTACTCGAGTCAAAGTCGGCCTATGGTCTTTATTTCCTATCTCATTGGGATGCAGTCACAAAGAAGACTTAGTTTATTAGATGCCGCCAAGTCTGTCCCGCAAGCTATCTCACTGGATTTAACAATGTTAACTATGAATTTAAAAAATGTAAATTTTATTTTCTTCATATATTTTCTTGTAAATGTGATTAACAAATTATAAATATGTAAAATATATTAAGTATAAATGTTGGGTGGAAGAAAAGGCCTAGCCGGTCTTAACACATTATAGTACAAAAGACCGGGACCCTAAATTTTGCTTTGTACCAAAACAATTTAAAATTTGTGATTTTTATAATAAATTTTAGTTTTTTCTGTTTTTCTCTTTGATCTTTTAGGAAAAATATGCAGATTTTGTATTCAAAATTGACATCAAAGCTGGGCCTGGTAAATCAGAATATGTGTTTATTTACAAACATTTGATTTTTTTGTTGCAATTTTTCATGTTTTTCCTTTTTTGACATGATCAAATTGAATCTTAGCAAACAAAATATCCGGGACATCCCGGAAATTTTTGTATTTTGTGTTTTTACACAAAATTTGTTTTTTAAACTAATACAAAAATCGTTCTTCTCATTAGAATTTAGTGGGAAAGAATGCTACTAATTCCGATCAAAACAAAGCAGCTTTTTTATTAACAAAATTCATTTAAAACTTATCAAATTCGTTTGGGGAGGAAGGTATTATTGGCCCAACCACGATCATGGTTTTGCTGAGCCATGTGTCGGAGGCGTTGGACTTACAAATATCTATTGCAAATCAATGATTTTACAAGTTCGTCATTTAGCAAGTCTTCTTCCAAACCAACTCGCAACCTTCTCGTGGTTTGACAGGTGAGTAGGGGTCACTCCCTGAAACTAATGGCGAGATCTGGGTCTTCGTTGGGAAACTTTCCCCTTCCCTTTGACTACCTCCACGACGGCGACGACAATAACAACACGGACGGACGATGACACAGACGAAGACGACCACGATGTGAGGGAATCCCTGCCCTCCCCATACGCTTGTGGCTGGTTCTGACCAGCACAGGCCTGTCCACCCCGCGTCCCCCCTTGGAAAGAAGTATACATGGTGGTAATGCACACTAATATAGATTTTTTTTAAGATTCCTATACACTTGACATGGGCACTGATAACTCACCTGTTGAGTGCCCTAAAACAACACTAACTTTTATCACCAGACGCTGAACGAAGTGAAGTGAAATGAAGTATAGGGTCGAATAAAAGTAATGTGAGATGTAATAATACAAGCAATAACGGACTGCGTGCTGCAAGGTAGGTACACGCTAACCGAAAAGAAAATAGTATTATAAAGTAAGTATAATAATATTGAAACTTATAGTGATTATAGATGTATTTAATCCAAATGCAGTTTGATTTTGCAGAAGAATGGTAAGTTTATTTTTCTGAACTATAGATATGATTTACAAGCCTGTAAAAATTAATTACCAAAATTACGTACTAGAGCCCTGACCTGTATCAAATTTTATGAAACATGCTGTGATAGGTATTTGTGTAAGGAGAAACCAAACTCGTCAGAATTAGGCAAGTGAGATTCTTTGAGACGCCGACATTCGATGCACGAGCGACACGACGCTTGAACTACCTTGAAACTCAGCTGGGAGATTCGCCAAGCGTTTTGGACATTGCAGCGGCCACTGAGGCACGCGTTTCGCATTTAGAATGTTCAATTAAAATAATTAGGCCTATTGTTGCAGAGTGAGTTCAAGTATTAATTAAGTTTTGTATACAAAAAACATTAATTTTATTAATTTATTATTATTATTTTTTTTATTCTATTCGCTAGCTTTGACTTCCGTTGAAAACATTATACAATTAAATTTGATCCATGGAAATGCACTTCTAATATTTTAATCTTTCCATCAAGTTTCTATTTAAGCCCTTGAACGAAACATTAGAGCGTCTATACGGCTTTAGACTGAGTCAATAGCATATTGACGACTTGGAGGAAGCATCCTGTACTAGGCCGCTTCGCGAACGCTTTTTACAGTCGCGTTGATGGCTGAGCTTTTTTGGTAGACTTTTTCCGTCCAATGATTATTGATTACTTAGGTTTTTGTATGCCTGATATCTCATTACTTTTTCAAGTTCCTGCCATTACAAAATTATTATTTTGTTAATTTAGGTTAATTTTAATAAAGAAGTATTAACTGCTATGGTAACACCAATTAACAATAGTATGTAAAATATATGGAGGCTCAAAGTCTTGCTTTTTTACTAAACTTACACTACTTTACATTGTAGGTGATCATTTTCTATAGTAACCTTAATACAACTTGTAAAGTGTAAAAGGCTTACAGTGGCGTAGGAACTATTTTTTAGTGGGGGGTCACACTCAACTTGACTACGAGGTTGGGTGGCAAACTGGGGTCTGGGGCGAAGCCCAGCCGCCGGAGGCTTTTTCGCCGTAGGCGAGATTTTTTCAAAAGGTGCCCTTGATAGGTGGCCTAAAACACGTTTTCAGGCGAATTTTAATTATGAATAAGGGTTACATTTTGAAGCTAATATTGCATTGAAGATTGATTACCTGACTAGAATCGGTCGACAGTCTGCTTGGGAGTGAAAACATTGCACACAAAATATAATGAATATTAGTCTAAAATCAGATGGTTAGTCTAGTCTCGCAAATCACGTCTCTTACTGAATCTTTCTAAAAAAATGTTAACATAAACCTTCCTTTTTGTTTGCAAGCCCGACTGTAATAAAAATCCTAAAAATCACCCAACAAGCTATGAGTTAGAAAATGACACCCATACCTGGCTTGACCCCCCCAGTGGGGGGGTCAAGCCAACAAGTGGGGGGGGAGTTTCCCCCCCATCCCTCCCCGTTCCTACGCCCCTGAAGGCTTATTATAAACCTTTATTTCTATGAATTCTGGCTAAAATTTCTACTTTTTCTTTCAAAAGGCAATACATCACCATAACCTTCATTTCCATGTGAAATATGAGCGTTGTAACCCCACCAGTTTGGTCAGAATCGGCCCAACAATCACGAAAATATCGCATTAAAAATCGAAAAAAATCGTAGAAATATTTATTCAATTGAACCCAAAAAGTCGGCAGATCTAAGCTCAGAGATTTCAAAAGTGCCGTCCAAATTTCATCAAGATCGCATACCGTTTGCCCGGTATAGAGTGGAAAAAATGAAAAAAAACGAGCTATTTTTTTTTGGGGGGGGGGGGTCAGTGAAATTGAAGTCTTCGCTTTGCTCAACCAAATATGCTCTAGCTAGTGGCATAGTATCTAGTCCCTAATAAAAAGCCATTCAATGATTCAATCATCTACTACTTTGTAATCAATCACTTGTGACATGTGTTATTGCTAATATTGCATAATGAATAAAACTCCAATTACAATATTGTCACTTAAAATCTGAAATCATTAATAACAACAAATTAAATAAATGCACACTCGCATGGAAAAGTGTGCTGAATGATTCCCCAGAGGGCTTTTTACTGCTATTTTTCACATCGTTCGCGGGGTTGTGAAGACGGGGGAGGGGGATTGTATATGCTAGTTCATGGACCAATTTTTGGGCCAACACTATACGTAATACAGTAAGGTCACCCTATAGTCATGGGTCTATTCCACATTTAGGTTGAATAGCCTGGGGCCTACCATTAAATTTAATCTAATTTTTACCGTGGGAATTTAGAGATTCCAACGTTCTGTATCTGTATCATTAACAATGATATTAGTTTCCGATTCATATTTTTTCCAAAGACCTTCAAGATGGTATTCCTGTGAATATTAATTTTATCACTTCTATGTGGTCCCCACTGCGTGTGTTGGTGGGGGGGGGGGGGGGGGGGGGGGGGTGCAGTGGTGGTCACAATAAAATTAAATTGCGGAAATTTGTTATTTGATTTGTGTTGCTTAATGTCTCAATTATTGCAATAACCTAATGAAATCAGTCACAAAAATGAGCTAAATTAAAACCAGTGGTGGGATTGAAAAAAGTCAAAAGGAGGTCAAATTGGTATTGCGAGGTGAAGGGTTTTGAACCCAGAGACCTAAGCTTAGGCTCTGGGTTCTGTGGTCATTGACAGACCCGAGTATACTGTGATTGGGCCATTCGTAAACCCAGTCACAGCTGTACTGCGGGCCGCCACATAGTGGTTGACTCCAATACCGCGGACCCCCTCGAGAGCGTTGTAAGAACGGGATCCTTATATACCAACTGAAGGGAAAACCTGTGAAGAGCCTTTTGAAAATGCACGCGATCACTTTTATCAATTTATCTATAAGTTTAGGAGATATTCTGACGCGAAAAGTTTGTTTATACTGATTTTAATCAAAATAATATAGCATTAGAAATGTAATTTAATCTTCAATAAACGGCCTTGACTTGACATGTTAAACACACCGTAAATTAGTGCTAGATTAAGCATCATCGAGCGTGGTCAGACTAGAGTGGGTGACCACTTTAGAACACCATGTGCTGTTGGCAAAGGGAGATGCAGATCGTCCTAGTGTTTTCCGCTAGAAATAGATCCTTGATTTATCTATCATAAATTGCCGTTTGTGGAGAACAATGTGGATATCATGTTTTTAATTTTACGAGCAAAACAAAGTTTTTATCAGCCGTCGGTGCCCTTTGAGGACTCTCTCAGATCGGTCGGTAAACGTATGTCGTCTGATCCTGGTCAAAGTTCGCCGAACCAACGCACCTAGCGCTCGCTGATGGACATCGAAAGAGTCCAAGTAGGTAAAGAAGTCATCGACCTACCAACCAGCTGTCAGTGGCGGATCTAGGACATAATCATGGGGGGGCGACTCGCGTGTGCATGTACAGTCGTGGGAAAGGGACTAAGCGCGGACGCACGGGGGTTAATGGGGGGCAGAGCCCCCCATTAATTGCGCCGCAGGCGAAAATTTTGAAAATCAGGTTTTTAGAGTGCATTTGGTGCGTTTCAGAAAAAAGTGGTGGGCGGAATGCAATACGGAAACAATGTAGTTTTGTGGCACCAATTTGTTTTGTCGTCATGTCGAGCTTACAATTTACAGCATTGGCCTAGATTGCAACATTATTATACACGTTTGATCTTATTTTCAATTCATCATTTTATTTATTTATTAAACGTCTATCCTATTTAGTTAAAAAACGATTCACATAGGAGGACAGCTTAATAAATCGAAGTACACTGATGCAGACACATTTCAGAGGCAAACTGATTATTTCTGACAACATAAAGGAAAGTTGATTTTTATTGGGAGTTTTAAATAAATAGCGCCGCAGGCGAAAATTTTGAAAATCAGGTTTTTAGAGTGCATTTGGTGCGTGCACAAAAAATAATAAAATCATTTTTTTTTAAATTTTAAAGAATCATGGGGGGGGGCGATCGTCCCACCGCCCCCCCCTGTATCCGCCACTGCCAGCTGTTGTGTGGGGCCTAGGCCTAGTCTTGGACTGCTCAATTCGCTTGGAGCAACTCGTGGTTTTGTTTGGAGACCCAGAGAATATCATTAGATACTCTCTGTGAGTGCAGCCTCAGCTATCGCATTCGAAGAGTATGAACTATGGAGGTGAATTGTCGAAATCGTTCAAGATGATTTAGGCCAGGTGTGTAAAAGTAGACATGTATGGTTCGTTGGTTCCCAGACTATTATTATTGTGAAGGTGTAGGCTATACATCTGGCTCATTCGTTCGCTTCAGTTTACAACTCTCTTAACTAATAGCCAATGTAAAATGCTTAGACTGGAACTTTGAATGTTTATACTAAACTGCGTACGAACAGACCTATTGTTGCCCTGAAATTGTAGGTACGCTTACAATGGCGAAGCGGTAGTATGGAAAATAGAACCAATATAACAAATAAAAACGAAATCATCTAAAGCTGGCCTAGCATCGTACCACACGCCGACAATAGGGAACATACACCAAGTCCAAATATTGACTTGGATGTATAGAGAGCCACTTAAAATCTTAAAAACACCATTGCCGCAATGTAGTCTAAAGTAAACCATTTAAACAAAGTTGTTCGTTTATTATTTTAAACGGCATGATACGTCACTATCCAGGTCGTCGCCAAAGAATTTAGACAAGAAAAACCTTTTTTTCTTTTTCTTTAGGTTCTTTGTTTATTTTAATATCTAATTTACTCATGCAGGGTGGCACAATAAAATTAAATTGCGGAATTGATTAATTGATTTGTGTTGCTTATTATTATTGCAATAACAGAAATCAGTCGCAAAAATGAGCTAAATTAAACCAGTGGTGGGATTGAAAAAAGTCAAAAGGAGGTCAAATTGGTATTGCGAGGTGAAGGGTTTTGAACCCAGAGACCTAAGCTTAGGCTCTGGGTCCTGTGGTCGTTGACAGACCCGAGTATACTGTGATTGGGCCATTCGTAAACCCAGTCACAGTTGTACTGCAGGCCGCCACATAGTGGTTGACTCCAATACCGCGGACCCCCTCGAGAGCGTTGTAAGAACGGGATCCTTATATACCAACTGAAGGGAAAACCTGTGAAGAGCCTTTTGAAAATTCACGCGATCACTTTTATCAATTTATCTATAAGTTAAGGAGATATTCTGATGCGAAAAGTTAGTGTATACTGATTTTTATCAAAATAATATGGCATTAGAAATGTAATTTACTCTTCAATAAATGGCCTTGACTTGACATGTTAAACACACCGTAAATTAGTGCTAGGTTAAGCGTCATCGAGCGTGGTCAGACTAGAGTGGGTGACCACTTTAGAACACCATGTGCTGTTGGCAAAGGGAGATGCAGATCGTCCTAGTGTTTCCGCTAGAAATAGATCCTTGATTCATCTATCATAAATTGCCGTTTGCGGAGAACAATGTGGATATCATGTTTTTAATTTTACGAGCAAAACTAAGTTTTTATCAGCCGTCGGTGCCCTTTGAGGACTCTCTCAGATCGGTCGGTAAACGTATGTCGTCTGATCCTGGTCAAAGTTCGCCGAACCAACGCACCTAGCGCTCGTTGATGGACATCGAAAGAGGCCGAGTAGGTAAAGAAGTCATCGACCTACCAACCAGCTGTTGTGAAGGCCTATAGTTAGGGGGTTAGGGGATTCAACCTTGCATTTCATTCTAGAAGCAAGCCACTTGGCACAGTTCAATCTCGCTCAATAACACAGCTTTGTGCATTTTATTATAATTTCTATCCCATATTATTTTATTATTACCAGTTTTCTTCTATCTATCTATCTATCATGGCAGTTATCAAACTTCATTCTAGGCAGGCAGGCTGTCTGTCTGTCTGTCTGTCTGTCTGTCTGTCTGTCTGTCTGTCTGTCTGTCTGTCTGTCTGTCTGTCTGTCTGTCTGTCTGTCTGTCTGTCTGTCTGTCTGTCTGTCTGTCTGTCTGTCTGTCTGTCTGTCTGTATGTATGTATAGAGTACACAAGATATAAATAACTTTTACACTTTAGGATTATTTATTTAATACAAGTTCCTATTTATTGTATTCGAGAATTTAATCTCAAATAATGAAACTGGCAATAAGGATTAACCATAACAGATTTACCTGACGATGCAATAAGTCGGCTGCGTATTGTTGGGGATATAAAAGTATCCCATCTCACTAAAATATAGTTTTCCGCACGGCAGTAATTGGTTTAGAGAAACATTCATAATTATCACCATCAAATTAATTAATGTAATCTGCAGCTTGTTTCTTTTCCAAACAAGAATTTGAATCACATTTTTTAACCGCAATTAAAATTTTAAATGAAAATGTTAGAAAAATAATTACGCTTTAAAGCACAGTATTATTATCATCAGATTAAAGCTTGAATTCGGGCCAGTGGTTTATGTAACACAAAGTCTGGTGTACGTGAATATTTTGAACGTTAGTACCCCGATATTTTCATTAATCATTTACTATATCTTCAA
This sequence comes from Sweltsa coloradensis, assembly GCA_024449915.1. Classification (NCBI taxonomy): domain Eukaryota; kingdom Metazoa; phylum Arthropoda; class Insecta; order Plecoptera; family Chloroperlidae; genus Sweltsa; species Sweltsa coloradensis. Next base: position 1,703,307 of record JAMZAV010000210.1, on the reverse strand, counting down.
ATACATTTAGCAATAATATTAAATTTTTCGATTTGATCTGCTATCTGGTTTGTGTATATTTCAGTTTAGTCCACTTACATAATAAAATAAAAAGGTTTTACAAACAATGGCCGAACAGTAAACAAACCAAGTAAAGTGCATCTCCCCGATACCTTAAATATTTCTTTAGAATTTAATTTTCATAAAATAAACATAATTAGTTTTATTATGTATTAGGTCTAAACCTATAAAAGCATGTTATTTAAATCATTCGGCCATGAAAGTATTTATACACACATTATATAAAAATCTGTGCTGTGTGAATGAAAATAATGGTTCGATTCCGACATAATAGGGAACTGGCCTTGGTTTCAAATATATCTTACACGTATTAGTAATTTGTAACATTCAATTTAATAAACATCGCAATTAAAATAAACTATAAAAAATAAAATTTGTAGATTCTATGCATGTTCAAAGTTCCTGGGTTTTGACTTCCCGCACAAAGACTTAAGTCCGCGCTCTTTTGGTTGTGACGTTATCGTGAGGTGAGGAGGAGAAGCTGATTGGCAGAACTGCCAGCTCGTCGCCTCGGCAAACCTCACGATCACGTCAAGCCCACCTGCAATGGCGCATGACCGTTTTTTCGGCGCGAAGCCCGGTTCAAATTTTTCCTCGTTCACAGTTAACGCTTATAAAAGCCGGAAGCATAAAAAACTTTACTGGTCGGTATTTGAGGTTATTAGTAGGGACATATTCAAATTTGGTAATGAAGGACAGTTCCCTATTATAGCTCAAGCGTATTAAGCGTTGTGACTTTGATTCGGAATGTCACGAATTCGAGTCCCGCTACCAGCAATCGTAGCTGAGCATGCATTCCCCTTTAACAATCCGAGCACCTCAATAGCCAGTTAACCCCCCCCCCCCCCCCCCCCCCCCACCACCGGCAAACGCGTATTCTCAAAATGCAGCTCTGTGTGCTAGGTATAGCTGAGAAATTCAGATGTACGCCCCCAAGACAGAATGCATTAACTTCAAAAATGTACACAGCATATTATTGTTTATATCCATCAATGAATCTGACCTTCATTACTGAGTTATTGCGTTCTACCTTGGGGTGAGACCTAGAGGAGCATGCTGTTTATTGTCTTTAGACAGTTTTCCCAGAACAAATTGCAAATTAAGTATATTGGTTCGAATGTTAACATGTTCATCGAAATTTCAAATGCACATCTATTTTTCCATCTTAAGGCAGATAGTGGGTGGGAACATAATAATTATTTCATTGTAAGATTTAATTAACGTATGGGTGAAATAAACTATGGGGGAATTCAATGTTTAAGTTATAAGATACAGTTATTAAGTCACCAACAATCCAGAAGTGATTTAACATCTTCTGGTTCCAGTCCCGGTTAAGACTTCCTCCCTGAAAACTGCAGGGGTATTCCTGAACAGAAGAATACGGCCTTTTGATTTGTCAATATGTTCCCTAAAGCAAATACCTGCATTGGAAACACACACGACAGTTCATGAACTTCTACAAGGGGTGGGTGTGGCAGGGTACTTAGGAGAACTCAATTCTTACCTTGTCTGAGGAGAGCTTGGTACAGCATTTAGTCGGGATTTTAGATTGCGGGTATCAAAGGGCGGCCTCCTGAAGCAAAATCTCTCGGGTTACGCATTATAGCTACCTCTATCTTCTAAATATAAATTAAATCGCTTTTAGAGGTATTCGTATGATTTCTAACAATTCTTTTTTAATTTGGGATATGTGTGGTAGCGGCTAGTAATTAAAAGTTAATAATTCAACAGCACATCCAATTGCGATCTTTCCCCATTATTTGTTTGTGGAAATAATATTTTGTTGTATACTTTTAATCACGGAGGGTTCAGCGGCATTATTTAGAATAAGTTGTGCGTTATATTATTTCAGTTAACTCCCTTTTTAATCTTGTAAAACAAATCTTAATTTCGTTTTAAATATGATTGATGAAATACTTAAAACACGTGCTAAGTCGAAAGTTTATTTTAGTAAAGACATTCATGAGTGCAAAGCTGGGGCGCTCTTCTCTAATTTACATAAAAATGAGCTTGAATCTTGTCCCTCCCCGGGAGGCAATGACCTGTTACTTCAGGGCGGCCAAGCCTTACCGACGTATTCTTAAAATGTTAAAGAAAACAACTTTTAGAATTGCAAATTTGTTTCACTGACACGACAATTTTTTTGAATTGCAAATTTGTTTCACTCACATGGCAAGGAAACATTGGTGAGAAGTGACTTTCTAGCGCCTTTTATCTCCGTCTCCGCCTCTAACTTCTACTTTCGAGCCTGCAGGTCGCAGCAGACACAATTGCAATGTTCGCACTAAAACGCGAAAGTTTTATTCCTTACGTCTTCTTAATAAAAGAATATTCTTGGAAATGTCTTCATTTTTATTTCCAGTCCGGAAAATGAGTGCTTATTATATTTCTCTTGACGATCATGGAGGGCACAAAGAGATTCACATTTCAGTAAAGAACACTACCTCTTTGGCTTTGACTACGACTGTGTAGCTTACTGCTGATTATAAAAGTCCTTCACTCGATAAATTGATCTTTCTTCTTAATACATTTATTAAAATTTAACATACCTAATCGAAAATTCAAAAATCAAATCGACACGGATAGAACCCAGGTCTCCGCTTGCCGGGTTCGATTCCCGGTCAGTTTTAATTTATAATTTCCAGATTGAATTATAAATTTTCAATGCTACCTACGGGAGTATTTCCTACTAACTAGGAAGCTTCGCAAACGCTTTTTCAGGCGCGTTGTTGGATGAGCGTAATTGGTGCATTGAGCTGCCATGTGTTATGCGGATTTTCTGTTGTTCTGTGGAAAAATCATTACAAAGTTGAAGAATTTTTTTAAAAATTTGATTAAATTTATTAAAAAAAAATAATTATTAAATTTTTTTAATTAATCGTAATTTTTAAAAAAATCGTAAAATTGCGATTTTTATAAGAAATAATTATTCGATTGCGCTCAAATTTAACACGAATATATTTATTCATAAAATTAAGGTTCTGTGAAAAAATCATTAAAATCGGATAAAGCATTAGGTGTTATAAGTCGAAGAAATTTTTAAAAAAAAAATATTGGATAATTTAGGTGTTAATAATTTTTAGATTGCGCTCAAAAACGTTTCAGTTCTAAGTTAAGAAATTTTGAAGGCCTCCAGAAAACTTCATCGCAATTGGAGTGTCGGTTTAGCCGGAATCGTGTTAACGAACGCACAAAAATACAAACAGAAACAAAGAAAAAAAGAAGAAAAACATTCCGGATTTTGTTCTCCAGTGTAGTGGAATGGAATCTTCGCTTCGCTCGCTACGCTCATCCAATTATCGAAAAATATATTTAATATTCGTAAATGTTTAAGTTATTCTAGCAAAGGTCGAATATCCCATCTCTTTCCTGTTCTACGTACTATGAGACACCACCGCTAGAGGTAGCTATACCATGCTAATACTGGATACTAAAATTAGAGCAGAAGCCGGTTAGAAGTTGTCTCATTAAGATATGCTAGTTGCCGTGAATACGTTGCTTATAAGAAAAACAATATGTAGTACTGTGTATTCAACAATTTTTAAAGAGTTTTTAAAGATACGACAATAAAATAGTTATAAAAATGAACCATTTTTTAAATGGTGTGGAAATAAAGTATAGACATAATGTTCAATATAAGATTGCATGTTTTGAGTGATTTTTTAATTTAAAAATATCATTTAAATTTTGGGAAATCTGCCAAGGATGCACTTCAAGTGTGCAAGTAGGTACTCTGGAATTTGGACAATTGAGAAGGGAATGCTTGAGGGTTGTTTAACAGGAATCCCTTGCATTTGCATTAAACCTGAAGAAAACCATTGAAAATACTTTCAGTCAGGATTGCCGGTAGTGGGATTCGACCGTGGCATCCTGAATCATTGCCCACACTCTATAAATTAAAAATAATAAATAAATTGTATTTAGAGTCTACCCACTCAGTTATATAACTGATTTTCAGTGGGGGACTTTAAATCGAAGCGACTAAGCCAACCCTGTAGGCCCCGACGCAATCGACGAGTGAGCGAATAACCAACCAAAGATCGATATTTTTTGGATGAGCGAAGCGAAGACTTCAATTTCACCGACCCCCCAAAAAATTTAGCTCCGTTGTTTTTTTTTTTTTTGTTTTTTTTTTTTTTTTTTTTTCCGTCTGTTTGTTCGCTCTCTACCGGGCAAACGGCATTTGCGATCTTGATGAAAATTTGACACGACCTTCGTTTTCTCTGAACTTAGACTTGCCACGTTTTTGGGTACAATCGAAGAAATATTTCTCATGAATATCGTACTTTTACGATTTTTTTCGATTTTTAGTGCGATATTTTCGTGCCATTTGGGCCAATTCTGACCAAACGGGTGGGGCTACAACGTTCATATTTCACATGGACATTAAGGTAATGGTGATGTATTGCTTTCTGAAAGAAAAAGTTGAAAAAGTTAACCAGAATCGAGAGAAATAAAGCTTTTAATATACGTTTTTCGACTTTTTGTGCGATATTTTCGTGCCATTTGGGCCAATTCTGACCAAACGGGTGGGGCTACAACGTTCATATCATACATGGACATTAAGGTTATGGTTATGTAGTACCTTTAGAAAGAAAAAGTGGAAAAATTTAGCCAGAACCCATAGAAATAAAGCTTTTAATACAAGTTTTTTACGGTAAATAATACCAATTGACAAGAAACAAAAGAAACTTGACAACATTCACCTACAATGCGTAGGCAGCAAAACAAAGCACTTGCAAAAGTAAAGATATCCCACGCAAACTTAAACCTTTAAAAAGCTCATCCATCAACGCGGCGGGACTTTAGCGTTTTCCTAGTAATAGGAAATATAGCAATCAGTGGTATGGACAGTGCGAACACCCGCGCATCAACAAGGCCGATTCAGAACAACTCTGAATTTATTATGTGCTTCGTTGCTAGGACGGCTCCAAAGTCACCGTTTACAAACTCCTAAGACAAGAACTGATGGACCTAAGTCCAAATCAGAAGTTAAAAACTTCTGACTTTAGCGGGAATCGAACCCTGGACCTTCTGCATTGGAAGCAGATACGCTAACACAAGACCAACGAGCCACACGATGCATAAGTCTGTGTATGATCAAACATAGTCCAGTGACGAGGAGTTGATATTTAGTTGATATCTTGAGAAGAGATGAATTTGATTTAACTTCAGCTACATGCAATAATGTCGAATCAATTACCTACCCTGAAATGCGAAGTTTGCGCATGGCATGGTTGTGCATGAACGCAACAACGAATCGCAGTTAGGTGTATCTACCCTACAAAAGTAATGCAGCTTGGATGAAACTAGCGCACAAGCAGGCAGTGTTGGTGTTATCTTATCAACTTCGAGAATTCCTTTAGAAGAATGTATACTTATTCTTATTACCAAGCAGTGTCATTAATTGGATGAGCGAAACGAAGACTTCAATTTCACTGACCCCCCAAAAAATTTAGTTCGGGTGTTTTTTCTTTGTTTTTTGTTGTTGTTATTTTTGTCTGTTTGTTCTCTCTCTACCTGGCAAACGACATATGCGATCTTGATGAAAATTGGAGGGGACCTTGGATATATCTGAACTGAGATTTTCTAAGTTTTTTGGTACAATCGAATAAATATTTCTATAAATATCCTACTTTTACGATTTTTGTCGATTTTTAGTGCGATATTTTTGTGACATTTGGACCGATTCTGACCAAACGGGTGGGGCTACAACGTTCATATTTTACACGGACATTAAGGTAATGGTGATGTATTGCTTTTGAAAGAAAAAGTTCAAAAAGTTAGCCAGAGTCCATAGAAAAAGGTTTTAATATAAGTTTTTTTAGGTATATAATAACACATAACAAGTAACAATATAATCTTAAAAACAATCACCTACAATACATTCAAAAACAACTTGCAAAAGTTAAAAGATCCCACGCAAACTAAAAACTTACAAAAAAGCTCATCCATCAACGCGACTAAAAAAAGCGTTTGCGAAGCTAGTAGAGAGACTCGCCACAGTAGATCCAGGGGACGACACAGATTCTGAATTGCCCCGTGATGTTGTACTGCCATAGATGTTCCAGACATATAATCCAGGTGATTCCGTTTTGACCAATGATATTTAACATCTATAGTAGGCTAGATCCTCAGTCATTGGTCCACTGGCATGTCAATTAGAAGCCATCTTAAACAGGTCAATTTGTATGTTAAAGTAGGTAGAGGCTAGTAGCAATTTGTAGACCAAATATTTTTCAAGATGGCTGTCAGGTTGACAGGTGAGCATATTAGCCATTAACACTAAATGATTATAAATTCCTTAGGCAATAACTTCTTATTGTTTCTGTTTGTGCATTCCCATGCTGCACAAGCTAAAACCATATCAAAACAATACAGAAAAATACTTAATCGCATTTGAAACATAAATTATTTCAACCATAATAAATTGAAAATCGCCATCTTGAATAGGTCAATTTGGTACGATCGCGCCTGTGCGGACGTCGGTTTTGCCAGGTTTAATAAACACTAATTATAGGCAATATCTGGTTGTGTAAAGTATTTTGGCAACATACAAATCGAGAAGATAGGGAAATATGATATACCGAAGCCCTGCAGGATTAAAACCTTGAATGTACACCGTTAGAAAATTATTTAAGGTCGAATATGTCTACGTGAAATTCTACGAACATTTTACAGATTTTTAATGTTTTTACAAAATCAACACAAATTAACTCTCTATTTATGGTGTTATTTTTGCTGTGATTGCGATTATCCTGCAAGTTTCTTGATGGCTAAATAACATCCCCACTGGCTTTACGTGTTTTTTAAAACTAGTTAGCAGTTATTCATTGATTTATTCATGGCACTTTTTTACAAAGGACCAGACTTACGCTAAACAATGAGAGTGTATATTTTTTATTTTATTTTTTGAATATCCTTTTCAGAAACCAATATGAGTATATAAAATATGTTTCTATCCGTTGATTACTTCTTAAACTTTGGCAAGTAAAATAAACTATACATATTTTCTCCCCGTCTCTGTATTCAGGCGAAGAGTTTTCTACTAAACCTTATCTCTGTATGGCCAGGAACAGTAAACACGCGCAATATTTAAGTTATGTTAATCCTCACAGTCTGCGACTAAATGTACAACATTATTGACTGCACTACAGCGCAATGGCATCGCAACTATCCTATGTTTTGTCGCACTAAAGAGCGATATTATTTAAGTCGAAGAAATATGTCTAAATGTTGAATGAATGAAGGAGGTTCTTAACTAGTTAAAACTGTAGAAAAAGCTAACATTTTTGTGCCGTCTATTACCTCGCGATTAGGAATTATATTAAAATTACTGCACACAACAAGCCACGTGCAAAATTAAATTTAACTAAATTTATAATATTGTTTTAAAACAATTTGAACATTCATTGAATAAGGGAAAATGGGTTTCTGGAATAACGTTTGATGCATGATTTCTTTGTTGGGCCGTACAAATTCAAGATTCGTACATGTGGGCAAAACATCTTGCTAAGAAAGTAATAACAAAAACATTTTTTTCTTATACTTTGGTGGATCATGTAGTTCTGTGAATAACAAGGGGCTCATGCTATGTAATTTTTCCTTACATTTTAAATGTAAAGTTTCATTTAATTTTAAAGATTTTATGGAAATATAATACAAATTGATTAATATTAAGTGAGAGGTTTTTTCTCTGATGGCCGTCCTAATCAGGCGGTGATCCTTGCGAGTTGACTATGTAGTATATAGCGGGCAAAGACGTGTGTTCTTGCTTTCTCACAAGCCCACACTGAAAGATGTCACACAGAAAACAAGGCGCAGGTTCTGATACGGTCTCCAATTGCGAGCTGGGCAGTGTGTTTAGGCATTGCACTGTTGGTCTGCGGGTCCGGATTGTGCATATGCTATGTATTGTAATATCTCCTCTTCGAGACCCGGCACCTCCACCAAAACGCTCAATCTTAATTATATATTTATTTATGAGATTTATCCCTAACATTATTTGGTGCAATGCTTAAAATGTGGCCCGGTATTGAATTTTAATAAACCAGCTCCACCCCACCCCACCCCACCCCCAAATTTTTTTTGTAAAAAAACTTATTTTTTATCTGATGGATTACGATTTGTTTTAAGAACGATATTATACAATTCATTTTTAATGCGATTTTTAATATATATTTTGTCTTTAAATCGGTCCAGTGACTCGTTTTTTTAAAATCAATATATTTTTTGCAATATTTGCCGTTCGTCGTATGGAGCGAGTTAAATTAAAAGTAAGCCCGGGCCGCACTTATCACTGCCCCAAAATTTGTTAGGAAAATACTCGTAAATATGCTTGGTCTTCAAAAGGAGATATGACGATACCAGTTAACATGGCAGAATTCACTTCCTCAGACTCTTACATCAAAGAAAGGTTGTACTGTACGAACAGTTTACATGTCTGAGACGTTCAAGGTACGTTTTATTTTTATTTTTTTTATCTTGGACACATGTTCATATAAGTATCTCAGCGGGGTATCGAACCCCGGTCTCCCAATTGCCGGTCGAGTGCTTTACCCCTAAGATACCGAGACGGTTAACTTCATAACATCTGGATTGTTGGTGCATTGTAGATCTTAATAGATTGGAACAGTACTGCAACGATTCTGTTGCCTTTGAGCTGACCATCTAAACCCGATTTATAAGATCTCGATTTGGTTAGTCAGGAAATACTCCCGTAAGTGGAATTGTGTTAAACACGATTTATAATGTCATTACCTAACGCAGGTATGAGCAAGGGTTTATTTATCAATTCTATTGATCGGGAAACACTCCAGTAGGTGTAATTGATTTTATGTTCATCAATCCAGAAAAAAAAACATATGGATTTTATAAATCAATTTTAAGTCAATCCAGAAATTAAAATACGATACCCGGCTGAGATTGATTTTTTACTTTCTGGGTTAATTTACATAAAATCAATTACACCTACGAGAGTACTTGCCGATAAATTAAAATTGAGAAATGTTAAGTATACTTGGAGACAGGTACCTAGCTAATATGAACATACAATCTGTTATAGTATCAAAAATATCAACACTTAAAATCACATTCTTCACAGTTTACATTGTGCTATCCGTGGTTGATCATACGATTAAAACACTGGTCCGAAGAGTATGGCTCTATGAGTTCGTGGGTTCGAATCCTGCATAAAGCATGGATTCTTAGAATTCGTCCTTTATCTTCATCTATCGCCATTCACCGCCTCGAATAGCCTTAGTGCATTAATAGAGACGTTAAGCAAAAGAAACATCACCACTCAACGTCTCAAATAGCATTAGAGCATTAATAGATATGCCAAGCAACAAAAACCATCGTCATCAGCTTTACATCATAGTTTCATCCAAAACCAAATCCATATTCTCCAAATACATTCCAAACCTTTTCACTGTGAATTCCTCAACAGCTGCAGCTGGCAATAGATTCCATTCAACTATTCAAATAACACTAACATATGTTTTAACTCAAATTCCATTACATGACGCATCGAATTTTATTCGTGAAATCAAAGAGTAATGTAGTTAGTTTACTTCTCAAGTTTTAACAAGTAATTCAAGTAGTCTCCTTCAGTAAACATAGATTCTCAAATAGAGAGCGAGAGAGAGAATATAAGGTATTCTAATAGGACAATAAGTTCCTTCGCATTGGTATCGCCTAAGGGTCTATTCGTGCGCTGTCAAAATCTCTTTAGAAATATAATGGAGTATTCAAACAAAGCCTTTAGGGTGCAATAGCGTCATTCTCAGGCCGTTTCCCTTTGTGACAATTACTCAACCAGTATTGAAATCGTTCCTTTGCATACCAAAATAATTGGAAAATTACTACTTCATATTATTATTATCTGTATTACACTAAAATAACTTAAAACGGAAATGTAATATGTATCTCATACTAATTAATTAAAATCAGACAATCACGGGTACGAATGTCACAGAGAGCGAAGCTACTTAACTAAGCGATTGCCGAAAAATAACAAACAAATTAAATATAATTGGGAATTGAAGATTTTGGTGGAGGTGCCGGGTACGAAGAAACTCTCATTACAGAAATGATGCCACTCTTTATTAACAAAAATAAAAAGCATGCCGATCAGAGGTCGCGTTTGGTTTATATCGTGAGATATGAGATACGCACAGACGGACGGACGGATGGACAGAAAAGCGATACTTGTCTAGGGCAGCTTAATGCTCTCTTACATTACTTTGGAAGGAGAAGTATCTGCACTGCGATTGCATCAGGATATCGTGAATGTTACTATCATTCGTGATATCAACTTCGATTGATCTTTTATGTTAATTGTTCATTATTGTGTATTTTGGCTTGGCAAGTTAACTAAATGCACGTAATGGAATCAAACTTCTATTAAGTTTTCTAAATCAATTCAATTCATTAAATTTCTATTTTTATTTTATCTGTTGTTTAATGTAAATTTTGAATACATTTTTTGATATTGTCGCCTAACTAGGCATACCACTGTTTAACCATGTTGCGAGTCTGAAGTTCATAACCGAACACTGGCCGACCTGTCCCGTCATTGGGACAGGTGATAATTCATTAAAACTACCGAACTAATAGGCAATTATATTTTGAGTTTGGATCGTAGTGACTTTGTTTACGTTTGTAATTGATATGCTAAGGACAATAACGAGAATTAAAAAGACTCGGTACACGGCATTGTAAATGATAGGAACATATTAATGCCTACTCGATTCCAAGTCCAAGTCAATATGGGGCGAACCAATAATAAGATATTAAAGAAAATATAAAAATTCACACGCGTGACCTTTGACTTCCCGCAAAAAGAGCCAAGGTCATTTACAAGAATGTAAACCGACCAAAGTTGACAGAGTATGGTCTTCCGAAGAGAATAAGGTATGTTGCCTGCTTGTACCAAAAAATGCGAGATGTTTCGTTTCTAGAGGTCTTTTAGAATAGTACTTCTGTACTATTACGACAATTGATGTTATTGCCAAGCCCAAGTGTATAATAATAAATAATTAGCCTAACTAATGACTTTTATTTTAATAAAAAATGGTAGACATGAGGTACATAGCGGATTAGAACTACATTCATTGTATACTTTTGAATCGTATAGGTATATATTTGGATACCTCGAGACAAAATTCAAGTTGTTCACCATCAGTGTTAGAAAGCGCAACGTACTGTCGTGGAGGCAAAGCGACGTTAGTGTTTTAATACGTAGAAGCGAAGATTCGCTAGTGTTTTAGTAAATAAAGCCGTTAACATAGACCGGAATCGATTCTTCGTTGGTCTGTTGAACAATCTTGTAATCGAGGTTCGAACCCTGGATTCGACATGAAAGCCAAGCTGCGGGTTTACATCTTTGTACACCCAAACACGAAAATTGAATAACAATTAATGTCATTTCCTTACTATGTCACTTATGTAAACTAATTGATGATTGATGACCCTAGTGTATTAACGAATCAAAACGTTATACCTAACATTACTAACCCTCTTTTTTTCTACCATCTTTTGCGTATTCCCGAACCCGTGCGTATATATAACTTAGACACCAACATTTATTGTGCACGCCATGTTATTCTTAAGGCTATTTCACCCTGTTTTTCCATTTTCTAAAATATGCAACTTTGTAAAAATACAGTAAATGAAATTGAAACCTGGCACTATTAGAACACTATTTTTTTCAAATTTTTCTGAACGGGCACACGGCAAATATTGCATTTTCAAAATAGTTTTCTAACTGCAATTGTATGTAGAACATCGTTCAACGTAGAAGTTGTTTCTTAAACTTAACAAAGACAAAACATGGAATTTTTTTGGAACCGTGTCCCCTGTGTATCATTCCGTTTTCCGGTACAAATTGACAAAAAATACTGGTTATCTAAAAAACATCGTGGAGCATACCAAATTTTAAAATCCCATGCTTTCTCTTTGTTAAGCTCAAGAAAACAGTCAAACATTAATGTCACAGAAACACAACTATCTACGTGGAACGATGTGCTAGATACAATTGCAGTTTGAAACTATTTTGAAGATGCAATATATGCCGAGTGCCCGATCAGAAAAAAATTTAAAAAAATCATTTTCGTGTTCTGAAAGTGCCTGGTTTCAATTTCATTCACTACAGTTTTACATAGTTGCATATTTTAGAAAATGGAAAAAACAGGTTGGAACAGCCATAAATCTCAATTTAACCAATGTTTGTTGCAGAGAAATACAATCATCTGTTCTAGTGAACGATAATATTTGCTGAACAGATATAAGAATATAGTAGGTTTCCGTCTTGCCCTCGATTCGCTTTTGTTCCCGAGTGTACACGCTCTGAAAGATGTTTGTTTTGTAAGTAATTCAGTGTTGAAAGTGGCTCATTTATAATTCAGCTGACTAGGAACAGATTCTCTCAATTTTGGACCCGGTATGAAATGTGCCGCAAGACAAAATAACTTTACATATTGTCAAATTATTCCCCAATCCCAAGACTCAGATATTCTATTTGAAATCGGTCCCCACCGTTGCGAAAACATCGACCTGAACTCTAAAACACAATTCGTGTTTGGTTTTCTTTGTTGTTCGTGGCGGAGTTGACAAGTTTGTATCCCTGGCTTAGCAACATCAATGTTTACTATTCTCTAGTGAGGACGGAAGCGCGTCTCACCTCGCATAAAATATAATATCAACATCCGGTTGAGAGTGTGGTGTTGGTTGCTCTGGAGCCACAGGCCGCGTGGGGTGGAACCCATTGTCCCCCCGAAGTCAACACAACACAACACAAGGTTGATCGAACAAGAAAGCTAGCCACTCGCCGGCTAGCCTTACAAATATCTAATCTTCGGAGAATTTCAAGTTTCAGAGCAATATCCGGGTGATTTCCGTTATTCTCGTATAGAGAACAGAAAAGACAACCAAACATTTTGTCAAAGTTTCTAAAAGATCGCAATATAGTATCGGAGTATCGGAGGATTCCTTTGTTAGCAAAGAGAATGTCATGTCAATAGATATTGTTGACCAATTTGTACCAGTCATATTGCACCATGTAAAGTCAAGGTTAAACCTCTAATTTTTTCTCGGCGTATCAATGATTCATTAACTTTAGAAATTATCTTAAACACATCATTTGAACCACACTATTGTAAGAGGTATATTATTTGCTTGTATAGAGAACAGAAAAGACAACCAAACATTTTGTCAAAGTTTCTAAAAGATCGCAAGATAGGATCGGAGTGAAACAGTATGACTATTCCTTTGTTAGCAAGAGAATGTCATGTCAATAGATATTGTTGGTCAATTTGTACCAGTCATATTGTACCATTTAAAGTCAAGGTTTAACCTCTAACTTTTTCTCGGCGTATCAATGATTCATTAACTTTAAGCACATCATTTGAACCACATTATTGGAAGAGTTATATTATTTACTTGTATAGAGAACAGAAAAGGCAACCAAACATTTTGTCAAAGTTTTTAAAAGATGGCAATATAGTATCGGAGTTAAACTGTATGGCTATTCCTTTGTTAGCAAGAGAATGTCATGTCAAAAGATATTGTTGGCCAATTTGTACCAGTCATATTGTATCATGTTAAGTCAAGGTTAAACCTCTAATTTTTTCTTGGTGTATCAATGATTCATTAACTTTAAAAAACATCTTAAACATAATTTGAACCACACTAGTGTTAAGAGTTATATTATTTACTTGCTCCCCAATTAAATCAAATGATAATGGGGAATAGGACACATTTGGCAGTTGGCACATAGCTGTTCGCTAGGCCAGGAAGCATCCGACGTATATAAAACTTGAAATTTTACATAGTTAACCATAAAGCATAGATAGACAGCCCTACAGTAGTACATTTTTTAATATATTTTTTTTATCAGCCAGGATAAATCCATGAATCTAGTCAAATTTATACTTTTTTGGACCTGTAAAGCATTTTTTATTTAAAAAATAATTATTTCTTAAAAAGTGTTACTGTATAGTCCTAGGGTTCCGTTTCCTTAATAACTCCTTAAAATTGTAGCCAACTAAGGTGTCAGTCGGCCGAGCGAACAGGAGTTTGCTTAAAACGCATTTTCTATATCCTTCTAAAGGGGTATTTAACCGCTAAACTCAAAAAATATATTTCATTCAGGCTAACTAGTAATGAATTTAACAATTAACAGAAAAATTATTGGGGCCACCATTACCTCCCAAAACATTGTCAAACATGACATTTTTCGAGCTAGGTCCCATTGGCAAAAATCTCCCATAAGAAATAACATGGGGACGATCTTTATGCCCCGTGACCTTGGAGGATTTTGATCCAAAAAAATATTGGCCATTGTTGACGTACTCTACAGGCTTTTCTGTGAATTCTGTACATTGTTTTGTAATTTGGGCAAGTAGTTCGGACAAAATATGCTGATTACCAAGATGGGGTGTGATTTTGGAATGCATATTTTTGTGTGTTTTTTTTTTATACAAATTTATTTATTGTCATAGAACATAGAACATACATGACTCATACAACATAGCAAAATTGTACAAATAAATAATTAATGTTACATACAGAAATAAATCTAACAAGAATATAATCAAAAAACCCACAAAGCCTGAAAAGGCTTAACTGTGGGGTAAAGACAATTTATACATTATTTAAGCTGGTGACAATACAGAAAACGGAACATATAACCAAAATAAATATGAAAAACATGTATGTATAAATACTATGGTTGCATGACATATTCAGGTAATTTGTGAAATCCAGAAAATTACAGAAAAAGAACAAAGAGCTTAGAAAAATAAATAAATAAATCGGAAAACATTGTCAAAAGGTGTTAGAAAGAAGATAAGATTGTAGTTCAGTTTTAATTTTTGAAATGTTAGACAAGGTTTTCAATGAGGAGGGCATCAAGTTGAACGTAGCAGGAACCGAGTAAGAAAGTGAACGTTGGCCATATTTGTTGTTACAATTGGGAATTTTGAATGCCCCCGCCACTTTTAGCCTTGTATCCTTGCATGAGTCTAACGGAATCTTGAAATCTGATTTAAAATAGAAGTGTCATATAAATCTATATATAAACAATGAATATATTGGCAGCACATTACAAAAAGGATAAAAATTGTTTACAGGAGAGTTCAGAATCGGTTTTAAAGTCACACATTACCATTTTTAACATTTTCCCACACAGCATTTTATTTCCATAGAACGTTTATACAATATTTTCATCAAACATTTTGAATATCCATACAATATCCAGTACTATCTATACAACATTGTATACCCTTCCAAATGTCCCAAGTCGGAACTATGAAAGATGGTCTGTACAATATTGTTGTTGTATGTTGTTGTTGTTTATGGATATTGGTAGTACGATCTATAGATGTTTGATATAGATGTTCACAAATATTTATGGAAGATTAAATAATATTGTTCTTGGATATTGAATAGAGTGGTGTATCCAGGGGTTGGTGGGGGAGGGGAGTTAAGCTTGGACCCACATAAAAAGGCGCGTCTTAGTGTGTCGGTCATGCTCAACGTGACGCAAAGGAAGTAGTATTATTGACCTATCCCATAGCGAGGAATGGTTAATGATACTATTGTCGTCACGTCATATGAAACGACGGACACATGTAAATGCGCCTAGAAGCTCTGATCATCCTCTCCATGGCCTTCGTTGGGTAGGGCTGGGTAGGTCCTTGCTGTAGGCCAATGCCCTGAAGATGTAAACGGACGCTCGTCTGCCTGCTTGAACGTTTGTCAGAAGAAGAATCTGATCTCCTCTGGGCCTCGTCAGTCGTGGCGAGCGTGGTTGCAATGTCTTGGGCAACATGTAAATTGTTGCCGTAGTAGCAAAGGTAAGACGAGGCACGTGTGTCTAGTTGTGCGTATTAAATCACTTCAAGGAAGTTTCCACTGGCCAAAACGCCTGTTGTGTGGGTGAAATGTGGGCACAGGAAGAAACACACGTGTAGGAATGTTGAAATCACTCACGAATACCAGGCCTAGCACGTGTCGTTCCGGTTTTACAACAGTTGGGTCAATCTATAAGTCGAAGTTAAATTAAGGTGTTCAAGTGAAAATCGCCAGAGTTCGCACACACGCTTAATTTGTATGTTTATGACTGTTTTATATATTTTATACTCAGTGGTATTATTCATGTTTACGTTATAACTGTTAGATTGACGACATTACTATGAAATCCATCATTAGAATAATAGAAGATATAAAATAATAGCTATAAAAGTAGAATAATTTTGTCTTTTTGGCGGTATTAGAACCCTTCTGCTGCTTTTCGATCTCAAGCTAAGCCTAGATGAACACACGACCACACGTACACACACGTCTTGCTCTCTCGAAGACTGCTAGTCGAATGAGACCAGACAGGACGCGACAATACCAGCTGCAACTTTTGACCGTTGAGATTTGAAATAATGACAGACATAACGCGACAATACCAACTGTCACTTTCGACCTTGAAATAATGAAAGAAGAATAACCTATAAATATTGCATAGATATTTGATGAAGTCAAAGATATTAGAGTAACGAATTAAAATTAACAAACATTGTACAGATATCCATTTAATATCCACAAGAAACATAAACTGAATCGCCTAAACATGTTGCACTAAAATATTGTATAAACCAAGAAATAAAGTTTAAAATGGACGTAACATTGTACGTACGTTGACAACTTAATTTAAATATTGTATACATATTGCATGCTGTGTGGGTTAATTTGTAAATCTTCAACCCTTTGAATGTGACACCGCAAAGCATTGCCCCAAGCTAAAATGCCATACAAAATCAAAGATTCGGCTATGGACTGATACACGGTTCTAAATAAGAAAAAGGTAATACATGTTTTAGAATATAAAGCCAAGAGGAGCAAGAGCGTAGTCTGTTACATAATTTATCAACATGATATTTCCACGAAAAGTGTATATCTACAGTTAATCCCAGGTACTCATAAGTATTTACACATTCAATTAGCCCACTACATTCACAATCGGTCAATTCAGCCATAGTATGAATGCAGTTGAAATCGTGATCAATAATAGTAATTGGAAAATCTTTTCGTGGTTGTGGGGTGTGCATATATGTACAATTTTGGTTTTAGAAGAGTTAATTACTAGTTCTTTATCGTGATTCCAACGTAAAAGACTGTTAAAGTCAGACTGTAGCATAGCATGCGCAACACGAATATTAAAATGCACCGCGAGTAAAACAGTATCGTCAGCATAAGAAAATATAAAGCAATATGTAAGACATTTTGACATAAAGTTAACATATATAAAAAATAACGTAGGTCCCAATATAGACCCCTGGGGGACACCAGAATCACAATGTTTTTCTTCACTAACGTGGCCATTTACATGCACTTCCATGAATCTATCAGTAAGATAGTTTCTAAACCAATCCAACGCAATACCACGAATGCCAATGGACTCTAAAGCTTGTAGAAGTTTCTGGTGGTTTATCGTGTCAAATGCTTTACTAAAATCCACAAATAAAGCAAGAATGTGCATATTGTCGTTTAA
The DNA here is from genome assembly GCA_024449915.1 of Sweltsa coloradensis. Taxonomy (NCBI): domain Eukaryota; kingdom Metazoa; phylum Arthropoda; class Insecta; order Plecoptera; family Chloroperlidae; genus Sweltsa; species Sweltsa coloradensis. The sequence goes on along the minus strand of JAMZAV010000210.1, from coordinate 1,685,705 downwards.
TTTAGAATTTACAAAATTAGAGAACTCTAATAACAGGGTAGAGGTACTTTTTCCTTTTTGAAAACCAAACTGTTTACTATTCAGAATCACATGTTTATTTAAGTACTCCACCAAGTTATTAGCAACATACCTTTCTAAGAGTTTCTCAATACTTGGTAATATAGCTATAGGCCTATAATTTGAGTAAACTTTATGGTCACCCTTTTTATATATAGGGTATATTTGGGCACAATTTCAAGACACGATGTAAAAAATGGGCATTTTAGATTGGTACTATGCTCTAGTATCTATGTGAACCAAAAAAGAAGCAGGTTAAAGCCGATTTAAGGAATTTCCCAAAACACAAATTTTCGCAAATTTCTGGATCAAAAAATTGAAAAATTCGTGTTAAATCACAGTTATAAGATATAATTTTTTAAACTGACATTTAAGTGTAGTATTGTGCTATAGATCATGTGGTAAAAAATATCTGTTTGAGTTAATAGCCCCTTTAAGGCTTGTGTTCATAATATCATTATTGCTAAAATTACTAGACTCGTATTTTTTAAGTATGACACTATAATGTAATTTTTTACCGACAGATGAAGCATCGAGCTTACAATTGATCAAGACTTATTCAGTATGTGAGGGGGGTTGAATATCGCCACTGGCAATCCCGACTTAAAGTTTTTCTGAGATTTTATTCAGTCGTTAATGCGAATGAAAGGGATTGTACCCTCTTCATCAGCCCAAGGACATAGCCGTCACAATTAATTAAAGTTCTTCAAAACTATCTAGGTAGACATCTGAAGAGGGGCGTCCAACTGTTCATAGGTAGGTTTCCCACGAGAAACTAAAACTTTGTCGACGATAATTGTTATTATTTTGTCTCCCAACGTAATAAGTTTGAAGTTTTCGTGTGTATTTACAAGGTATAGATTAATGCTACCAACTTTACGTTATTAATTTATATGAGGTTTGGTTTGAGGGCCACGCAAAGTTCTTTTTATCCCGCAAAGTTGCCGGCTGTACTAGTGAACGTCTATATGAACACTAGCTAAAATGAGACACAAAAAGTGTCTGTTAACATAGCTACGAAATATCTGGTCAAGCAAGCAGTCCTGAGGGGCGGGAATTGTTATCTTTGTCACGTAAGCAAGGAGGAAATTGACAGGGGGTCACGCTTCTCTGGAAGATTGTGCCAAGGTTTCCTGGACCCAGTCCCGGAACTCCTATCCCAGTATTATGTCAACGATGGCTCGTGTGTGGAATCCTGGAATCCCTCTGACCAACTTGATAAAAACGAGGTGTTCTACATTTATGTCTAATAAAAAACAAAACAATATGTGATTTCTGTTATTAAATAAGAAGAGAAATAGAATTGTTGATGGCGTTGGAATAAGGAATGAATTTGTATTGTTTTCGCTTTTGTGTTCCTTGCTTAGACGTGTTGGAAGATACGTAGTCCTAGACATATCGGTTTTGTTTTGTAATATATCTTGTTCAATGGTGTATAGCCTTTCAATTTTAGTTAGTGTTATAAACATAATAGTCGGATTGTATGTACTGTCGACCGCAAGTAAATAAAGTGGTCAATTGAAATTGAAATGGGATTGAAATGGAAATGAACAAAATTCAATGGGTCGAGGGTATAGCCTACACATTAATAAGATTCTAGCTGGTGATGGTGGTGGTGGTGGTGGTGATGGTGGTGGTGACATCATTCAAGATCGTTTCCAGCGATTGACAAACTTCTTTCACAATTTATTATTAACAGATTCAGAGAGTTCAATAAAACATTTTTCAACTCGTTTCATACCATTTTACGAGAATAAGGAGAATATGAAGTATGAATCTGTCCTGTTCTTTACTATGTGGGTATAACTTATGAATCCATTATCTTGAATTCGGCTTTAAGGTCGGCGAGTCGAACCGAAAATTATTTATATGTGATTTGTGATTTGAGATTCGTATTTGAATTTGGCTTGAGTTCAAAGTCGAATTCACAACTTTTAAGTAGGAGGGTATGTCTAGTGTGAACTATGCACTGAAAAGCTTAATGGGGACTGGAGGGGGAGGGGCGTATTGGGGGTTATTTTATGATTGTTATAAGGGGGGTCACACTTTTTGTGACTAACTTTGATAAGGGGGTAGGGGTGATGGGGGTGGGAAGTGGGTGTAGTTTGATCAAAGATAGTGTGACATCCTGTTCCCTATGTTCACCTGAGCGATCACAACTGCAGGGTGTACATTCCGTGGCCAGCAAGAGTTAGTTTACTCTCCGGAGTCAAGTAACTGATGGGTGCTGCGATGTAATAAGCGGGAGTGCATGCTTCTGTCTGAGTGAAGGTCACAGGTTGACCTCTAGGGGTTGCAATTACAGTTACCCTCATCTCTTCTGGTCTCCAGAGACATTCGTTCCAAGACCCACATTATGATGCTTTAGTTATACTTTGTTATACATTACATAGTGTACATATTTTATAAGTACAGGGTGGCTGTTACAGTAAGCGGTATGAATTGGTCAAATTTCAAGGTATATATTTTTACTTGAGTGAATTCACTCAGTTTCCATTTGTTTAAATCCAGGTCATTTTAGATTAGTATTTTGATTTTGTTTCTATGTGCGTGTGTTTTAAGTCCCTTTCAAGAAGTGAACCAAAACACCTTTACTCCCAGAGCTCACTATTAATTTTAAAACTTCAATTAACAATGTAAAAGTATGTAGACTGATTGTTAGTATGAGTCTGTAGTCCATAGAACTAGTATGATAGTCTGCTTAGTATGCAAATCTGTAGTCTGTATTGTATGTACATTGTCTAGTCCGCTTGCAGTCTGTAGTCTGAACTCTGAAGTCTTTAATCTGCCTGTAGTATATAAGTCTGTATGTCTGTAGTCTGTAGTCTGAACTCTAAAGTCTTTAATCTGCCTGTAATATTTGTCTGTATTGTCTGTAGTCTGTAGTATGAACTCTGGAGTCTTAATCTGCCTGTAGTATATAAGTCTGCAGTCTGTATTGTCTGTAGCCTGCAGTCTGAACTCTGGGGACCTAGTCTGCTTGTAGTATATAAGCTTGCAGTCTGTATTGTCTGTGGCCTGTAGTCTGAACTCTGGGGACATAGTCTGCTTGTAGCGTGGGCATCAGTTTCGAATATCTCAGAATCAACTTTATGCTTTGATCAGCGACACTCGTTTTCGCACGACGTGTTTCTCTCGTATTTGCATTCCTCCACATGCGGGTCCAGTTGCACCCTCTCTCCTTGTACTCTGCTCGCCTCGGAGCCGGCCATGAAGGTAGGAGGCACGTTCATTATTCTTGCCATCTCATTATACCTTTCTATTTTCATTTCCTTTGTGACTTTCCAACAACCGACAAACATTCATTTATTTCAATATTTCATAACCATTTCTTATGTTAGACTGTCAGTCGTCTCACCTAGCATTTATCTTTCTCTTATGTTGAATCTCTGATGCCTGACTCACTCAAGGCATTTGCTATACATGATTATGAGATTCCATTACGTGCATTTATGCTAATTGCCAAGCAAAAATGCACCATAATAAAAAATTAACATAAAATAGATCAATCAAATTTGATATGACGCAAAATAGGGACATGCTTTTTCTTATAACAAAATAAACTATCTGTAACAGGTTTTATCGTTAAAAATTATATTTATCATTTGACTATTCACTGTTAAACAAATATGTTTATTAATATTTAAAAGTGATGATTCGACTACTTGATGAGAGAATTTTGCGAACAATATAACAACAAAAAAAACACAACAACCAAAACAAAAATATTTCACAAATAGTAATAAATATGGCAGTGTATCAGTACCTTGTTTATAATAATAATCTTAACTCAGTTCCAACTATGTCGGGTTGAGTGGTGGTTTTCCACCATTATCTAGGTCATGAAACTGTACATACAAAGCTTGCCACCTCCACTCTCATCTGTCCTCCCCCAGCTTTGCTCTTGCCACATGCTCCCATGTTAATGAATAAAAATAAAAATAGCGCAAAAAACAGAACATTAAATTGACATTTTGAAAATTATAACTATTGATCTCGTGATGAATTTGAAGGACATACACTCTTACATACACTTAATCATTATGTAATCGCGGAGCGGATACTTTCCCATCCAAGTTAATAGAGAATCTCCCCTAGTATCATCACTTCTCTGTCCGTCCGTCCGTCTGTGGGTGTGTCACGTCCCACGATAAAACCAAACACGACCTCAACAAGGATGGCATGGAATGATTGTGTTGACCCTTGGAGTCAGGGGACGAGTGTAGCATGTTTTACAGTACCCGGCACCTCCACCAAAACCTCCTATGCACAATGACATTTTATTTGTCTCTTCTTCTTCGACAATCTGTAGACTAAGTGGTGCAACTTCTGCAGCTGACTTATGTTGACAATCAAAACTGTATCGACGTTATAAGTTATAATGCGCAATAATTCACCTTGAAAGCTATGCGATCATATTGAATAACAAATAATACTTAACATACAATTTTGTTCCACAATAAACCTAGACGCCGAACTGTATACTCGCAAAAGAAGTAAATGAATAGTCTGATAAAAATAAGTTCTACTTCCGGAGATGAGTAACAACAATATTTTAGCCATATTGTATTATAAAATGTGCAGATGATTGGTTGTTACAGAAAAAACGTTCCATCCTAGTCTTAATTTACTTCTGTCTACGGATGTCCTAGCAGTTATTCACACAATCTATGTACCTGTCTCGTTCGATACATATGTTTTTAAGTTAAAATAACACAACAACACAGAAAATATACACTATATTTTTCGTCCAAAACCACACCACACATTTAAACGTAATTTAAATATATTACTCGCCTTCCCCCCTCTAGACACAAAACTACACTTTGTGATTTGCAAAAACCTGACAAGTTCTACAATAAATTTACTTTTGTCTTGTTGGTAGAGAAGTGACAACAATTAGCATCTGCGCAGCAGAGTAATTGAAGCTGAGAAAACTTCTGTCGTACTTTTTATTTACTTTTGCCTCCGGATGTACATGAAATAGTTAAATATTTGATAGTATTTCAGTTGACATTTAGAATAACTTTAACTCGTAAATAAATTCTTAGAAAGTATAATTTTGAATTGTAGAGAGAACTGTCAGTAAAACCTGTGTTGACATTTATATTTTTGTCTGTCAACTTGTTCCAGTTATAAAAGGTAACTCTTTTTAAAAGAACAATACGATTTTAATTATGAGAATCGCCTGAAAGCGGTGAGCTTAGAAAACGTTTTCTTATGTCAAGAAAATAAAACAAAGACAATACAATAACCTTTCTAATTATCACCGCTAAGAGATTTAATTACAATGGAACGTCTGGTGCAAAGACCCGAGGCTATGCAAGCGTTGCTGTCGAGGAATGTCGTGTCTTGGAATGGCACAGACGCTCAGATGGAAGGCGAACTGTTCACGATCCTCAAAATATGTTTGGACTTATTGATCATAGCTGCTTTCAAAACTCTTATCTAACTGAATCGGTTTTGTGTTAGAATACAACATAGTTGTCAAGGGTAAATAAATTCAACCCCCACCCCCTCCGCCGCCACCCACATAAACCTGTGAAATTGTCCTTTAACTTTCGGATATGTGAAACATTTAGTTTAAGAATCAAAATCTAAACCAATCAATATAACATCCTTACATCTTAATTTAAAACAATTAATGGAATATAAATTATAAATTCCAGGAATGTTTAAATTACTTGAAGTATCACATTCTCAGTTTTGCCTTAGTACAGTCACAACATTAATGCGATCTCTTAATCATGATTGTTTATAGCCAGGCGTATTTGCCTAACAATTAGGCTTTTTGTGAAAGAGGCTTAAATTTTGGAATGAACACTCAAGACAATATTCTAATAAAATTGTCAAGTGGTCCCAAGACAAAATCTGTTCGGTTAAGGGGGAAAAAAGGGGGTGAAAAATGGCATTTAAAAAAAATGCGAAAATTAAAAAATTGAACTGAATGGGATATTAAGATTACAGAATTAATACATGTTGTATATAAAAATACAAAGTCAAATTAAAAAATATACATTACCATATGTAAATGTAACCAGATTATGCACCCTTTGACATTTTATTCACAAATTTGTTCTACGTGCTGGGGGAATGAGCCAACCAGGCATGGGTTTTGTGACAGGGCCGTGAACTTTGGCCAAAACACTCAAAAGAACATTCTTTAAAAATGGCTAGTGGAGCCCTCAAAAAAATTGCTTGCTTATATGAGAAAGAGGGGGGTGGGGTGGTATCAATAGGGTCGATAAAACTAAAATAAATAAATATGTATTTAAATATAACATTAAGAACGTCAAATTAACATGTATTGTAGATTAAGGTGTAAAATTTAATTTAAAAAAGATATGTGTCCATATATGTAAATCTGATCAGATTGTGCGCCCTTTGACCAATTTTCACAAATTTACTCAATAATTAACGAAAATGTATCGTGTGACCACTCATTTTGACCCAAATTATGAACTTATACGAATTAGGACGATAATAAGTATTTCCATGCCTTGAGTACATTTTCACACATGAACTTTGACCCATTTTCTAAGAATAAGTGTCAAATAGCCTATTTAGAATTGGTGGTGTTGTAGTCGAGTGTCAACACACCTATTGGATCAAATAATACATTCATAATGTTTAATCATGTACTGTGAATAATGGTCGCTTTGCTAACGCTTTATGATATAGTGACGTTGAAGGATGAGCCTTTTTGGTCAATCGATCCCTTCGTTTATCTGGTATTCATAACTATTGTTTTACTATCAGTATAAGAATGTTTGGAAAGAATTAGGAACAAAACTTAATTAATGGTTATACCAACCAACAACGCTAGCAAATTTACCCGGCTCGCGCCCAGGGTAGAATTTGGCTCGGGGTATTCCTCTGCTGATCATACAAGACGACAAAGAATGCAGGGTCCTTCTCGCAGACATTGGCTGGTGAGTAGTTGAATCTTATTAAATGGTTTGTGAACAGTCCCGATTGTCCTCACACTCTGTACCAAGTTGTTCACCTATAAAGTTGTAAAATTGTTCATGTCTTGCAAACAATATTTTGACCGTATGTCTCAATCCCTTTCATTCTCATTAACAACTGAGGAAAACCTCGGAGAAAACCCTTTTTCAGGATTGCCGGTCTCGACGGGATTCGAACCCGACACCTCCCCAATTTGCCCTCTCGCTTAGCGCTCGAACAAACAGTGTAGGTGAGAACATTTTTATTTTCATGGAGTATACGAAACAATGTAAAACGAGCCTCTTCCTGCTTCCTCGTGGTTACAGGGTGAAATGGCTTTGTTTAAGCACACACTGTTGCCAATGTGCATTGTTTCTTCTTCCTTTGAAACAGTTTAACTAAACCAATTAATCTGTTGACATTAAGAAGAAATGTATTCAACAACGTTTCTTACGGGGCTGGGTACATTTCCTCGAGTTGTTAATTGGTATTTCCATATAATATTTTTGTTGCTAATTCTTTCAAAAACAAACTTATATACTAATAATAAAACAATAGTTATGAAAACCAGATAAACGGAGGGATAGATTGACCAAAATGGCTCATCCATCTACGTGACTATATTATATAGCCTTAGCAAAGCGGCCGGTATTCACAGTACATTATTCAAACATCATGAATGTATTATTTGATCAAATAGGTGTGTTAACACTCGACTACAAAACAACCAATTTGATCTAAAAGCTATTTACACTATTCTAGAAAATGGGTAAAAGTTCATAAGTGAAAATGTACCCAAGGAGTAAAAACACTTATTTTCTTCTTAATTAGTATTGTTGGAATAATTTGGGACAAAACGAGTTGTCACACGATACACTTTTGTTAATATGGAGTAAATTTGTGAAAAGGGGGAAAAAACCCAGTGGAAATTTACCCAAGGCGTAAAGAAATCTTATAACCTACAAAAATGCAAAAACTTGCAAAAAAGGGGCCAAGCCGAAAACGAGGAAGATACAAGTGGCTCAACTGCATAAATGGTGAGATCTAGAAGTGTGGCCAAGCCCATTATTTTGTTTAAAATAAATATATTGGTTAGTTATATAATAAATTAATAATATATCAATATCCATATTATTATCTAACAATAATTATGAAATAAAAAATATATTAACAAAAATAACATAAACATTAATAAATTTATCAAAACATTTACATGTGGAAATAGCAAAATTAACACACGCCATTCAGAATTAAAAGCTTGGTCGATGAATTTTTAACTTGGTTGTCGGTACTAACTAACCAAAACATAACCAATCCAAATCCATCGACCAAGCTTTTAATTTTGAATGGCGTCTGTTAATTTTGATATTTCCACATGTAAATGTTTCAATAAATTTATTTAATGTTTATATTTTTTGATAATATATTTATTTCATATTTTATAGTTAGATAATAATATGGATATTGATATATTATTTATTATATAATTAATAAATATATTTATTATTTTAAACAAAATAATGGGCTTGGCCACACTTCTAGATCTCACCACTTTATGCAGTTGAGCCACTTGTATCTTCCTCGTTTTCGGCTTGGCCCCTTTTTTGCAAGTTTTTGCATTTTTGTATGGTATTATCAATAATTTTTTAAGAACGTACACGGTATGGATGTTAGCATCCAAGTAGAGAAAATTACTTTATTTACAATGATTCAAAATAAAATCTCACTCATTGATAATTAAAAGGTTTGAGCATCGCAGTTATAAATAAAATAATTTGTTTTTTTTGCATTATCTAAGCTTCCGGTCATCTAATCCAATTACCGTTTGTCAAGCACATGGCCACTGAGATGACTGACATCGGTGCAAATTTTGGCTTCTCTAACATTATCCATTGAGGGCCCACAAACTGATACATAATTCGTCAGCCAGCCAGCCAGCCACCCAGCCCAAGAAGAAAGTTATTTCGAACGATCTTGACGTCTCAATAACTTCTAGACGCATCATCAGATCGGGATGAAACTTGAAATGGGTCATCTCATAGTAAAAGCCCATCGATTGAAGCAAGTTGCATGTTTTTATCTCACATGGTTTTGCGTCGGCGGGCTATTGTACCACCTCTGGCCGATAATTTGAAAGTCGAAGAAACATGTACAACGGTACAAAACTCGTATTTGTAACGTTTGACAAAAAACTTCGTACACCAACTGTTATTTTCAGAAAACTATTTTAGCTATAGTCAAGTTATAGCTAAAGGTGTTTAGAAACTATGTCCAGAAAACCGATTCTAAAATTTAATTTTGAATTAATTTTGTCTTGTATATTACACTTTTGTCCGAAAATGTAAATATAATTTCCAAAAATGAGGTTATGTGCCGCCCAAAAAAATTCACAATTTTTTTTTCTGTTATTCTAAAGGCCTTCTTGCTTTCAGCAAACTTTTCAGACATGTTTCTTCGACTTTCAAATTATCGGCCAGAGGTGGTACAATAGCCTTAAGTGCTAATGTAGGCGCGCGGTAATAGGCGCTAGTGGAAGCGGAGCCGCGCGTGGCTTGGCCCGGTGCGCTTCCGCGCACCTTAATTCGTCCAAATTCGTATTATTGGCATAATTTGGGAGAAAATGAGTTGTCACACGAAACATTTTCGTTAATATTGAGTAAATTTGTGAAAATGGGTCCAAGTCCATGGGTGAAAATGTACCCAAGGCGTCACAAAATTTTATTTTCGCCTAATTCGTAATATTGGAATACATTTTTACAAATCTAGTGGTCACACGATAAGCTTTCGTTAATATTGAGTAAATTTGTGAAAATGGGGTTAATGAGCGCGTAATCTGATCAGATTTACATATATGGTCAAATTTTATCTTTTGAAATTGAATTTTAGGCCTTAATCTACAATACATAATTAATTTGGAGTTCCAAATATTTAAATTTGAAATACAGATTTATTTATTGAAGTTTTATCGACCCCTATTAGTACACACCCTCTTTCTCCTATAATCAAGCAACTTGTTTGAGGGCACCACTGGCCATTTTTGGATGAGCGTAGCGAGTGCAGCGAGCGAAGCGGAGATTCCATTTCACTACACTGGAGAAAAAAATCCGGCATGTTTTTTTTTTCTTTTTTTTTTTTATTTTGTATTTTTGGCTGTCTGGTAACACGATTCCAGCTAAACCGATAGTCCGATTGCGATGGAATTTTATGGAGGCCTTCGAAATCTCTAACTAAGAACTGCCACTTTTTTGAGTGTAATCGAAAAAGCATTTCTCATAAAAATCGCAATTTTACTATTTTTTTAATTTCTTCGGCTTATAACGCCTACATGCTCTATCCGATTGTAATAACTTTTTCACAGAACCATAATTTTATGAATTTATAAATCCGTGTGAAATTTGAGCGTAATCGAAAAATTATTTCTCGTGATAATCGCAATGTTACGATTTTTTTTTAATTTGTAATTTCTTTGACATACAACACCTGTGTGCTTTGTCCGATTGTAATGATTTTTTCACAGAACCTTTATTTTAATATGTAATATATTCGTGTGAAATTTGAGCGTAATCGAAAAATTATTTGTTATGAAAATCTCTATTTTACGCTTGTTTTCGGAATGAAAAAATTACGCTCATCCAACAACGCGCCTGAAAAAGCGTTTGCGAAGCTTCCTAGTTTAAAGAATGTTATTCTGAGTGTTTTGGCCAAAGTTCACGGCCCTATCACAAAACCCATGACTGGTAGGCTCATCCTTCCAGCACAGTTAGTAAATTTGTGAATAAATGTCAAAGGGTGCATTATATGGAATATATATATTTTGTTGATTTAACTTTGTACTTTTATCTACAATATGTATTAATTTTGTAATCTTAATATCATTTTTTTTTCGTATTTTTTTTAAATGCCATTTTTTCACCCCCTTCTACTTACGATCCGCACAGATTTTAAGTTAGGACCACTTGGCAATTTCATAGAATATTGTTCTGAGTATACAATCCAAAATTCACGCCTCTTTTACAAAACCCCTGATTGTTCTTGTATTTTTCTCTAATGCGCTTGACTATTAATCTTAAGTACCAACATGAGAAGATACCTGAAGAGCACATGCACACACACACTTCTGAATTAGTTGTATACATTAGTAGAGGTTTTATTTTTTCTTTAATGTTTCATGAAGATTTTGAAATATCAATGTTATTTCGATTAAGGGTATTCCAGAGTACTTTTACCGACATATTAAAAGTCAAAGGAAAATGGCTGAAAGTTGGCTGAATGAAAGATGAACGGGACAAAAGCTCTATTTTGGCCATATGCAAATATAAGGGAAAATAATTTTCTGAAATAATGTTCGATGTACGATTTTTTTTGTCACGTGGTACAAAAATGAGTTTTGAACCGGAACACGAAAAAAATCGTTCATCAAAAGTTATTTTATAAAATTATTTTCCCTTATACTCAGTCCAGATACACAGGTGTGTTGAAGCTATAAAAAAAATGCATAGCTAAAAATTAAATATTGCATTTAAAACATTCATTTTCGTATAGACCCAAAATTTGCATATAATGGGCAAAATAGAGCTTTTGTCCCGTCCAAAAAAAGTTTTTTTTTCCTTTTTTATTCAATTTCATCTTTCATCCAACCAACTTTTACCCATTTTCCGTTGACTTTCAAAAAAATCGGTAAGAGTGCTCTGGTTGAATCTCTTTGCCTTCCATAAATTCCCCACACATGTGTTAATAAAACTTTCGATTTTGGAACTCAATCGTTGCAATCTCCGAGAACACCTATAAATATGCCTGCAGTGAGGATTACGACTGTCCGGCATCGAACGAGTGACCTTGAGAGTAAGTCTTGCCTGGAACGCAGGAGCTACTTCATGTGTTGTTGCGTCGTCAGTGTCGTTGTTGTTCCATGTGAACTGGTCAATCAATTAACCCCCCCCCCTCCCTCCCACCGTGACCACTGAAATGATTAGCGGGTTTCCTGGTATCGCAGTCGACTCCCCGATCAGTCTGGACGATATTGTAGGCCTGGTTCGAGCCTTCTTATTCTCGCATGCCATATAACAGAATCATATCACATACGGTGAGAGTTTCCGAACGCGTCAGATGGTGATTTTGCAACAACTCATTCTGAAATAGCTATGAGAAGAAGATCTTTGTGTTAAGGTTACTTAAGGATATAAAAATATAAAATGTGAAAAAGCTTACTAGTTTCATTCATTTATAATTTATATTTTTAATATCTTCTATATTAAAATAGTATGCAATACCAGTGATTTATTTTTGGAACTCTTCCTGAAGCCAGTTTTTATCTGATTGTTATGAAACTTTGCACATAACTTATGGTCATGTATATACAGTCTTCTGTAGAGGCACAATTTTTTAATACACAATCACACACAATCCAATAAATTAAATGGATTTTTTCGATTTTGGATTTTTCTCAAATCATAATAATTGGTTAATTTCGGAATTTATTTGTGCGTAATTCGCAATTATGTTTAGTAATCACACCATAGAAGAGTAACCATATCCTTGCTAGACAATTACCAAAATTGTATATCAATCGGATGAAACTGGAAGCAGGAATAGTTCCCAAAGAGGTTTCAAATAGGTATAGTTGACTCATAAGTATAAAAAGTTCATATAATACTTTGTCTCTGTTTCTCATTGGAACACTTTGTCCGTGAGTTATAATGTAAATCTCGACCTCTAATGGTCATAAATTACTGTTTGCTGGGGGTGCCTGATAATGTAACGCGGAGTCGTGGATTTTTACAGACTGTTTGATTGGAAATGGGGGGTTTAATTTGGGGAATAGCGGATCATCCGCCAGATAATTGTCCAGCGTGATGTGGGTGGGGGGAAAATATGAGTTTATAGTAGAAACGATTTAGTTTACTCCCGTCTCTTCTTGGCGGGCGGTGGAAGACCTCTTTCGAACATCGGCGGCCGCTTTCGGTTGAGATGACGAGGTGGCATGGTGTGAGGTGTTCTGATTGCTGATATCGGTCGAGTATACTTGTCGTTTGGGCTGTCGTTCGTTCTGTCTGGTAGGTCGTTGTAGAATGTTCGGGAGACATCACGGAGGTGCTCGGCTATTGTTGCCATTCCTAGGTCTTCGTGGAGAAGGTGGATGGGAGTTTCGCGCTGAGCGATGGACACCATTCGCAAGATTCTATTCTGCAACCTTTGTAGTGAATCAAGATTGCTGAGTGTCACACCGGACCACGCTGAGCATGCATAGGCGATGGCCGGTCGGAGAATCTGTTTTAGATGGTCAGACCGTCAGATAATTCAATTTGCGGGGAAGTAAGTAGATGGCGTAGGGCTGCCGCTTTTCCAGTGACTTTGCGATGGATGTTTTGAATATGGTTTAACCAGGTAAGGCGCGCATCCATCTATGTACCAAGGTAGTCGGCCGATGCTGACCAAGGGATCTGTTCTCCTGCTAGCTCCAGATAGGGCAGTAGCGGCTTCCTTCGCTTTGTGAAATAAACCGCTTTCGTTTTGGATGGATTGATCGAAGTTCGCCACTTGGCACACCAGGCTGCCATCTTCTTGAGACCTGCCTGGAGTTAAGCTACGGTCAGTGTAGGAGATCTTGCAGTAGCTGCCAGGGCATCAACGTCCACGAATAAATGGATATCCACATCAGGAGGAAGTTTAGGGAGGTCCACTAAGTATATATTGAATAAGAGTGGACTTAACACCGATCCCTGCGGTACACCCACTTTGATTAAAGCGGGTGTACCGCTAGGATCGGTGTTAATTACACTCATTCGTGGTCGTGTAGTAGAGACTGCTCCGAGCCAAGAAACTTTGAACGATCGATCTTTTAGGAATGATCATATTAAGTACGGTGTACCTACAATTATTGAAAATCAATATTATAGTGTTGACTGTGTCGACTTCTTTTCACTGAACAATACACAATTATTAACGAATGTTATCAACTGCTATGTATTCAATTCCGCAATTACACCCACAGCTTAAATACTTATGTATCGAGGCCTATTATTATTCTCACGATAGTTTATGATTGTTAAGGTAAATTTATGTCATAGTTAGCTTCCGTTGTCTATTGGAATAATTTGTTGGGGTTAAAATACGTATAAGAAAAGTCTTTAAAATATGATAGGCAGTATGATGGTGTGTATTAAAATAATTATACATTCCTGCATACCAAGCTAAAACATTGTGTTGTTATTAGTTCGCCCCACCCAAGCTAAGCTGTGTGTGTTTAGCTAGAGAGCCACTGTAATGATTCACACGAAGACACTCTTAGGCGTTGGTTTGTTGTTTGGGGAGGGAAACTCAAACCCCTCGCTTCTAATTCGATTGTCGGTTGTCTATGGTCACTAGACTGCATGGTCGATCCATGTGTGTTAGGACATGATTATTTATTAAGATCTCCCGCCCTGGCCGCGCCTGCGTAGAGCGGTGCAGCGTCATCCCCCCCCCTCCCCCTACCACGCGGAAAGAGAAGCGCCGGAAACTCAACTACTCTTTCTGGCCAGGAACTAATAACTTTCCGTTGAAAGTCGTCGGGCTATTGTTCTTTTACGATCATGATATGATTAAATTTACATCTGGAAGGGAAAGTAAACGGTGCACGCGATTCACAACATTTTGTGTCTGTGTTTACTGTATTAGTAAGGATCAACCTTAACCGACCACAGTAACAATATTAACTCAATAAATGAGTTGACTCAAGTTGCATCTTTTATAAATTGCTGTGACAAACATTTACCTTGAAAGCCACTACCCTTCATTCAGTACAGGACTTGCATCGCAGAGGGTTGCTGTCATATCTTCTAGTTAAATCCGTGTGTCACGACTCACGTCTCACGATATAAACCGAACATGGCGTCCGATTGACATGCGGTATTTTTGTAGGCCTTGCCCTTCACGGAGGACGACACAGGTGGGGGCAGCGACCCTTGGAGTCAGGGGGGCGGGGCTAGCATCTTAGAGTGAGGGGAGCGAGGCTAGCATTTTTAAATGGAAGCTTGTCCGTACCCGGCACCTCCACCAAAAACTTTAAAGCACTATTCTCCGCAAATGTTAGTCAATCTTGGACCCCTAGATAATTTAACCAATTGAAATTGCAAAGTTCTCCAGACATTTTGCATTTTTTGTTGAATTTTAAGCTATTAAGAAGAAAGGGTTGGACAGCATTGTTAGGTTAAAAACATCGTGTGCACTGTTTTTTCTTGTTGTTATGTCTTAAGAAGGTTTGCCTATAGCCATTATTTGATTTTATAAAATTCTAATTCAGCAAACTTACAAATTTAATTTCATGTTCGACATATAAACAGTATTACTGTTTCGTCAACGAATGTAGGCCCTACATATTCTCTCTTTAAATTTGACAGGATTGGCTATTATTCATTAATCAATATATCCACTTAATTTTTTAATTTTTTTGACAGACCGCACAAATTACGTTATCCCTAGCTCGGGCAACAGAATAAAAATAATAATAATAATAATAAATAATAATAATAATTGTTTAATTTGATGTATATTTTTTTAATCTATTAACTTAATTCTGTTCATAATTTTAGTTGTTTATTTACTAATAATACTATTTCGCATGAATAAAATAATTGATTATTTATGTATGATACACTAAAGTGTCATGCGCTCTAAATAAGCCCTACATCTGTAACGTAAAACGCGCGTAGTAGCCGTCGAATCCGTGGTATTCCCATAAGCAAGTCCACCAATAGAAACGTTTATTCTAGTGAGATCTGATTGTATTTATAAATCGCGTCCCAACAACGTAAGAGGAAATTGCTTCACCACAATGCTACTCACCTGACTGTTCGCCTTTCAATTCTCTATCTTCCCTGCCCGCTTCACTGATTCCGTACAAACAAGGCTCAAAATAACCCTTATTACAGTCGCTGTGTTTGCCCAAAGTGGATTTATATTCAAGCTTCGTCTGAATGCTGAGTGGAAAGCCTCTAGTCATGAATTCTATACCTTTGATCACATTTTAAATTAATTAAAATGTATTTGTAATTAACTACTGGGAATTGAAGAAAGTTCATACTCCGAGTCTATAAAGAATCTCAGCATACGCCGGCAAAGTCTAAGAAAATAAATAACAAAGAAACATTAACTTGGAACTCGAGACAAGGCCTGCATAAAATGAGTTTTAAATCACATTACCCAAGGAAGATAAAGTAAAATGAATAATGATTCGGATCTTAAATATAATAGCGAAGATTTCTTCAAACAAAAACTGACTATTAATCTTGATCGCTGAAAAGTTTGCTATCATTGTTTGTTATTGGGTTTCCTGCGCACAGAACAGAAGCTCTCTTTAAAATGATGCTAGTCAGCAATATTGCGCGTCTTGGGTTGGGGACGTCTAATCACTGTTGACACAGCGGCCGCCCATCTTCCCAAATAGCCCCCACTTTCACCCAATATATAGTTCTCGTTCCCTTACAGCTCGCAATAACCTAGCAAACAAATCGAGCCGGATTTAATTAAACAACCCATTTTGTAGTACTACCCTTTATAAATGTATATGTTAAAGAAAAGTAAATACAAATGTTTGAAGTGAAAAGAGTAAAAGTATCATCACCATATTTTTAATTCGTTGATTAGTTTTACCTGATCCTATCCTTTGCTCTATTTTCCCCTCTACTATCCCCTGTAGAACTTGTTTAAAGTCGTATGTGTAACTTGTTTCTAAATGAGACATCAACTAAACAAACAAGCATTTTCATTAATCATCTGCCTGACTAAATTTAAATCTCATTCGCCATCTAAAAAAGTTCCTTGTTTAGCAATACATAACGTTCGACGATTTCGATGGATCTAACACAATTTTTCTCCCTTTGAAGTTAACTTACAATACAAACGTGTTCATTAAGCGAGCGAAGCGAGCGTTTCCATTTGACTCTGCCGTAAAAATTAGTCACTGGTTTTGTTTTTTGTTTTTTTGTTTTTTTGTTTGTTTGTTTGTATGTCTCGCCATAACGTTCGAACGGAGGCTCGGATCGAGTTTAAATTTTGACCATCCGCAAGCTTCGTTCTCGATTGAATGCCATTAGTTTTGTGGCAAAATCGTTCAAAAAGTTAAAAAGTTATATTAAAGTTAATCGAAAGTTTTTTTTTAAAACTAAACGACGACAAAATCTGAGATGGCCAAATCATTTAGAATGTCCGTCCGGTCACGAATATGTTAATTTTATTTTGATCCGATAAGTAGTGTAGATGGAAATTACATTATAACAAAAGTAACGTTGCCATGGCAACGAAAAGACGCGCGAAGTTTCTAATGCACTGCCACCTAGAAGTAATCAAAATACTTTCGAGGAAGCAGTCTATTTTGTCCCAAAGAGTCAAGGTCCTCTAGATGGCGGTGGATTTTATCCACAAAGTAAAAGTTTACCCACGGGTTTACCCAAATACCTTGCCAATAATAAATAATATTGGAAACATGGCCCCGTGGACTGCGAACGTCGCAAATTTTAAAATTTAAAAAAAATGTGCAATGTCGGTCTAGCTATAGCACGTGCTCGCTTATCAACGCGTCTAACCGAGCGTTTCCTAGTATTTTTATGAGTAAAAAAAGAAAGCATGATATATTAGGGTGCGTCACTTGTCGGTCCGTCCATCCGTCAGTGCGAGTGTCCCGTCTCACGATAGAAACCGAACATGACCTCTGATTGACATTTGTATCCTTGTTCACATTGACCTTCAACAAGGATGAAGCAAAAAGTTTTTGGTGACCTTGGGGGGGGTGAGGGGGTGGGGCTTGCCCTCAGACCATTATTGAATACTTGAACAATCGTAGTAAAAACGCTAAGCTGAGATCTTTATTTTGTGTACCTCTGTGTATCCGTGCTTGTGAATATTTACTGTTTTGATATTGCAAAGCTTTAGTGGAATTTCTTTCTATGGAATATTTTCCAGCGCTCATGTAAGTGCGCGAGAATATGTTGGTAAAAGTAGCGACCTCGAATCATTCACTCCCAGGTTTCTCCTGTAGTCTGAGTACGCCATCCAGCGGAGCCGTCCCACAGTGCCGCTTCCCGTAAGGCCATCAACCTTTTTTTTCCCCCTATGCCATCATTACTACCTGTCGATAAAGACCATGTTACACTTGTTGGCCTAAGGGGAATTGATTATTCCCGTTAGGCCAACACCCTGCATTTCATTATCGAAAATACAAAGAAGGTTTGTTGGCGTTGGGGTAATTGATTTATTCCCGTTAGGCCAACAGAGTATATGCATCGTTTACGGTAAGGAGTGGGGTGTTGTTGGCGTTGGGGTAATAAGTCAATTCCCCTTAGACCAACAAACCTTGTTTACATATTCAATAATAAAATGCAGGCTGTTGGCCTAACGGGAATAAATCAATTACCCCAACGCCAACAACGCCCCACTCCTTACCGTAAACGATGCATATACGATGTTGGCCTAACGGGAATAAATTAACTACCCCAAGGCCAACAAACCATCTTTGTATTTTCCATAATGAAATGCAGGGTGTTGGCCAAACGGGAATAAATCAATTCCCCTTAGGCCATCAACGCTTCCTGTAACATGGTCTTTATCGACAGGTAGAAATGATGGCATAGGGGGAAAAAAAAGGTTGATGGCCTTACGGGAAGCGGCACTGTGGGAAGAGACGCCATCCAGTATGTCTTGAAGTAGCTGGGTATAAACCCACCCCATCTGACTCGTGCACTAGCTCTGAGCCGCGTCCATTGGTTCATACGAAGTTTCACAAGGACATTCAAAACGGTTTGAGCTAAAACGGTAATCGTAATTCGATATGTTTATCACAATTTAAACCGAACTAAATATGGTGGGAGTTAAAATGTTTGAGCAAACTTATATCTATTCATCTATAAGAATGTGGCGGCTAAAGTCATACTTATTAAAAATTCTAGTTCAATTTTGGAATACTAAGGAACTAAAGTTAAACAGTTTTGAGCTATATTCCAGTGTTAATCAACATTACTAAAACGTTTTAACCACGAAAAGAAATTAGTTGAGCCAGTTTAGCTGAAAGCATAAATGACAAGTGAGACCACCGACTACAACACCAATTTTATTCTCTCCAGGTATATTTAAAAACATTTTATTAGTACTGCCAATTTTATGAGGTTTCACGAAAAATTACGAAAAAGTTTACGTACTCTCACTCCAGTAGAAGTAAAACGACGTTCGTCAACAAACACTCCTATTTTATCGTCAACAACTCGGGTTAAATCACCCTGCTAGCTCTTAATATTATCTGGATCGAGCGAGAAGTCAATTTCTAATAAGAACGTTTTCAAATAAGAGATGTTGACTTAGTATCATTTTCGTGTAAGTGTTTTTGAATGTTGATGAAGGCAGCTTCCCTCAATGATTATATAGATGCTAACACAACAATGAACTACAGTTAAGTAAATATTTGAAATAGTAATATTACAACAACAATGTTAACACAATCATTTTGGTAACAAATTCAAAAAAATATTAAATGCAATTAATTATTAAAGAATCAAATATAATAAATGGGGGAAAAACCAAATAAAATAAAAATAGAAAGAATGAAAAAATAATCAAAAAAGAAAAAAAGAAAAAGAAAAAAATGGTTGATTATTTATTGTCCTGATATTATTCTGAATCTGAATCGGAATCTGTTCGTTTCTTGTCACGTACATTGAAATATTTTATTAAAATATAATTTCTACGGGATTCGCAAGCTGTCATCGGACAAGACATTTTGTGGTTTCATGTTCATGTTCATGTTCATGTTCATGTTCATGTTCATGTTCATGTTCATGTTCATGTTCATGTTCATGTTCATGTTCATGTTCATGTTCATGTTAATAAATAATTTTTGTAGGAAGCCTGCCCAGGGTGCAATTCATGCCCCTCTTCAGGTGTCTAACTAGGTATGTTGCGGATAGGATATTTGTGAAGGGATGTCCGAGGGCTGTTTAAGAGGACTCAATCCCTTGCATTTGCATAACGACTGAGGAAAACCTCGGAAAAAACCTTCAGTCAGGATTGCCGGTCTCGACGGGATTTGAACCCGGGACCTCCCGATTCAGAGTCGCGCGCTTAACGCTCAAGCCAACACTGTCGGTCATGTTCGTGTTCGTGTTCGTGTTCGTGTTCGTGTTCGTGTTCGTGTTCGTGTTCGTGTTCGTGTTCGTGTTCGTGTTCGTGTTCGTGTTCGTGTTCGTGTTCGTGTTCGTGTTCGTGTTCGTGTTCGTGTTCGTGTTCGTGTTCGTGTATTATAGAAAACTCTGAATAAGTTCTCATGAAGATAGAATTTTGTGTTTCTTTGCTTACATGTACACAATGACAAACACGATTGCCCCAAAACAAAGACAAATGAGACACTAGTATTGTCGTGAAGAAAACATTCCTATGATTTCTTGGTGTATTTAATGGAGCATAATGAGTGACTTCGCTTGTGTTGTATGAAACAAAAGGAAATGGAGATTCTAAAACAAGGAAAACGCTTAAGTCCCGCCGCGTTGTTGGATGAGCGTAATTAGTGCATTGAGCTGCCATGTGTTATGCGGATTTTCTGTTCTTCTGTGAAAAAATTATTACTAAGTCGAAGAATATTTTTAAATTAAATTACATTTTATAAAAAATTAACTTTATTTTTTTATTGTTTTTATTAATCGTAATTTTAAAAAAAGAAAAAATCGTAAAATTGCGATTTTCATAAGAAATAATTAATAAATTGCGCTCAAATTTAACACGAATATATAAATTCATAAAATTAAGGTTCTGTTAAAAATTATAACAATAGTATAAAGCATGTAGGTGTTATAAGTCAAAGAATTGTTTTAAAAACGAAAAAACCTGTAAAATTTCGATTTTCATGAGGAATAATTTTTCGATTACGCTCAAATTCTACACGAATATCTAATTTCATGAAATTAAGGTTCTGTGAAAAAATCATTAAAATCGGATTAAGCATGTAGGTGTTATAAGTTGAAGAAGATTTTTTTTAAATCGAAAAAAAAAAATTGCGATTTTCATAAGAAATCATTTTTCGATTGCGCTCAAAAACGTGTCAGTTCTAATTTCAAAGATTTCGAAGGCCTCCATAAAATTTCATCGCAATTGGAGTATCGGTTTAGCCGGAATCGTGTTAACAAACACACAATAATACAAACAGAAAAAAAAACATTCCGGATTTTTTTCTCCAGTGTAGTGAAATAGAATCTTCGCTTCGCTCGCTACGCTCATCCAACAATATGTGAGTAGACGCTGTTAAAAAGTGAAAACAATATCTTTATCTAGAGCTTATCTTAAAAAATCATATAGAATTATATTCTTCTTAAATTGTGTTTTCTTAGGAATGAAAGAATTTCTGATTGTATTTTAAATTATGAATAAAGTAATTTTAATAATACGTTTGAAGAACGTATAGCCATCTTGAAACTTTCGGAAAGATGGTTTTATGATATTTGATTCTACCTTATTAAGAACACAATAACAAAAATGTATTTTATATAGAGTACACTCAAAAATAAAAATTTACTAATTTCATCAAAGTTAATTTGGTCACCTCATGTAATAGTATTATAGACTTTGATAAGTGGATGCATATAGTTCTTATTATGTGGTAACATTATCCCACCGACGTTTCTGCAGACCAATGTTATTTGTCTATGAATACATTAATGTTCAAAGCGTTTAACACAGACATGAGCTCTAAGGTCACTGATTGGTAGCAACTGTGCATAGCACGGGTACGGATGTACCCAAACTAGGGAGCGAAGCCACAAAAGAAACGTCGTCGAGAAAGAAGAAGAAGAAGAAGAAGAAGAAGAAGAAGAAGAAGAAGAAGAAGAAGAAGAAGAAGAAGAAGAAGAAGAAGAAGAAGAAGAAGAAGAAGAAGAAGAAGAAGAAGAAGAAGAAGAAGAAGAAGAAGAAGAAGTAGAAGAAGAAGAAGAAGAAGAAGAAGAACTCGTTTGTTTTCTTTGTTCTAATCTCGATCTTGTTAGTGTTGGTGTTGAAATAGTGCCAACTTTAAGAGAGATATACAAGTAAAAATACGTTGTGTTTGACATTGAAATCTCTCTGTTGGTGGAGGGGCCCGGGTATTTATATGCAGACTTTTAGGTGACACTAGCCCCAAATCCCTGCCCCCTAGTTTAACTAAAATAACATTCTGTATCGTCCTTGTTTAGGGGAAATATCAAGAGAAAAAGACCCGTTTTTATAGTATCTATATCTATCGAGATAGTATCAACATATTAGTATGGAAAATCCACGACATTCTGATACAGAATTATTGCAGTTATTGGTAGATGATCTGAAGCAAAAGCTGGACTTGTTAATGTAAGTTTGTTTTATGAAAATATTGTTTTATCATCCGGGAAAATCGATGACATCCAAAAATTACTTATACATTTCTTTGCCGCATGTCAACCGGAGGTCATGTTAGGTTTTCATCATGAAACGTGAGACACGCGTGTACACATGTACGGACAAAAAGTAATGCATATATGGCATTTATTTGTTACACCTTATTTTATATTTAAAAAACATTATTTAAATGAATTAAGTGTTTGCTAATAATATTTATTGGCATATTATCCACTCCTTGCAAAGATTTCCACCGGAATTTCTCTACCCAAATCTGACTAAGCCCTCTTAGCTACGCACAGTATGTGTGGGTGTGTGCGTGTGTGTGTGTGTGCGTTCATTTCACTTCAAGGCAGACCGTGAATCATTCTCATTAGCGAAGTTTGTAGCAAAGGCCATTCAGAAGGCTTCCACCTGCAAACAGGCTGGAGATTAAAGCGAGTTCCTTCCTTCATAAGGATGTTTCTTCAAGTCGCGTAAGGCAGATTCAAATGGCTTTGATGATGGACTTCTTAAATGGAGTTTTCACTTTGACCTTATAACTACGCTTCTTATTACCAAGCAGCTTTAATTGCATACATAAGTAGACTTTCTTTTAATTTCTCATTAAGTCTTTCAATTTTAACATCAAACCTCTATTTTCTTAGTGCATTATTTATGTTAACGGTCCCCGTTCTAGTTTACCTTCACCCAATACACGTAATTGTTTTATTAATGTGTATATAAAATTAAATTTTTTACCGCTCTTTCAACTACATAAATAATATTAAACATGTTTAATCGACTTTCATGGCCGGTCGTTCTACGTTCATATTATTTTCGTCTCATGAATTTTCTGAATTCGTTATAATACATACGTGAAGAATTTCATTTCAAATCTATGTACGGCGTTTATGCGCTTGAACCGGTATATGACTTTCCAGTTACCACCATTAAAAATAACGCATTTGCAGTGAAATAACTTCTTTGATATTAAATGAAGCTAACATTAAGCATAATTATGGAATTGTAGTTTATATTACACCGAAGGTCACTTAATGTGATTTGTTTGAAGCTTTGCCGGTTAATTTTTTTCTGGTTAGTTAATAAAAAAAAATCAAATTAAAAACTGAACTAGTTTTAATTGCCAGTACTTACTCGGTCTACCCGAAAAAAAAGTCAGTCACCAAATTAAGCTTAGTTTTATTTTATTTCAATTATCATTTGAAAACTGATACATTTTTCACACACGTTTGCTGAAAGCCATTTCAGTTGTCATGTATTACTAACTGTCTTCGTGGACCTAGACAGTCCAAGCGACTTAGTGACCCTCGAGAATGTTGGCAGAGTGTGTCCTACAAGGTTGAGACGCCCTCTTCTCTTTGATTTATAGACAATGAGGACGGTCTGGATATTGTATTGAAGTTATGTTGCCAAGTCCATTCCAATAAATATCAGCCCTACAATGAATGAACAATCCAAAGTAAAAAAATAAAACAAGCTAGCCAGGACTTGTATAGTACATGTTCACCATATTGTGGATCTGCCGAGAAGAGTTTACAGAAAGTAGAACATAGTAAGTAGGAAAAGAAATAGTGCTAGTTCTAGCAAATAAAACAAGCTAGCCAGGACTTGTAGAGTACATGTTTAAAACATCTTTCTAAATGTAGGTAAATTTGTACATATTTACATACAGACGGCGGTGCTCGCCTTTCGCTCACCAACAAACACAACTCCACAGCCACCTAAATCGTCAGATTAGCCAACTAGCAGAGGTATTATGTTAGCAGTGAAATGATTTTCCCCCCTTCATGATGGCTTCTAATCGGCACGCCAGCGCTCGAGGTGAAGGATATAGGAGACTGATTGACTAGCGCTTTGCTACGCAAAGCTTATGTATGTCATTGACAGCAACTAACAATCCTGACTGAAGTTTTGTTGAAGGGTAATCTCAGTCATAAGGTTCAAACTGGGATTTAAAACTAGAAAATATCCTCGGACGTTCCTGAAAGCTCCTATCCTCACACCATCAACCTTGCAAGTTTTACGTGGGTAGCGCGCACGGTATCCGAAAGTTGGCTAAATGTCGCTCGTCGTTATAATGTTATCAAACAAAAATGTTATTAAACATTTTGACAGAATTAATTAATATTATACTTCATTTCGGTTATCTACGAGTTACAACTGTGAAACACGAACTTTTATTTATCAACAAATATTTGAATTATTATTGAAATTTTTAATTGCTAATGGTTAACTAACTGTTAAGGTTAGTTCTTTGCTCACACGTTTAGTATGTGTATATTAAATAGGCCTAAACATAATTATTATGTTGAAGTGAAAATGAAATTCAAGATTAAAAAAAGTATAATACAACATCGTCATGGTTAATAAAGCATTTATCATTAAATTAAGAATCCAAACATAGTTGTAGAAACAGTAAACAATAGTATTGCCCTGGCGGGTATCAAACCCACGACATCTTGCACACATTACGCATGACCTGACACTGTTAGTGACTTTAAGACTGTGGAACTTCGGAGACCATTTTATATCTCGAATTCAACAGCGATTCATAATACAACAAGATCTTGCTGCATTTTGGAGTCGCATTATTTGTTTTTACAAAACTTGTTTCAAAATATAAAGTTTATGCAGAAGTGGATTCTTCCTATGCCTGTGACATGTGGGCTGGTATCGTAATATCTTCTCTTGTAGACCGACGATATTTACTATTTTTTTTTCCTTTAAACTTTGGGGAAATGCTCATTAAGTGCGGCCCGGGATTATTTTTTAATTCACTCAATCAACAAACCCCTCCCCAAAAAATAATATTATATTTGCAAAACACGCTACTTTTTTTACCTGTTGGTTAAGGATTGTTTTAAAACCGGTATACGCACTTCAGTTTTTATACGATTTTCAAATACCCCTTTTTTAAATTGGTTACGTGACTGTCCCCAAAAATCGAAAATACGAATTTACAATAAGTTGTGTTGGGGGGGATGGTGCTATAGTTAATTAAAAACTAGTCCCGGGCCGCAATAAGCATTGCCTCAAAGTTTGTTTATGAAACAATTCGTAAATATCCTTTGGTCTACAAGATGAATAAGACAAGAATCCTCTTCCGCAGACTTTTAACGCTGTTTTCTAGCCCTGCCCCTACGAGTTGTTCACTCTCTTGAGCTAGCAAGAAGAGCGTCCCCCTACGTATTGCTGATAGGCATGTTCAAGTATACGTGCGTGAGATTGTGGCTACGTCTGGCAAATGTCGAGTGCAGCACGCATAATAAGAATCATCGGTGCATTTAAAAGGGGTGACCGGGTGAGTGCCTGTCCTTATCCAGCGAATTTTAAAACATGATACAACATAGTTTGACAGTAAACCTATCACAAATGGTTTGATGAGCTCGGGCCAACTAGTTTTACAATGTTAAGCTTAACCGGCAAATACAACTATTTTATTATTATATATCTTATTATTTTATTATTATTATCTTATTATTGTACTTATTATATTTGTCTGGATCGATTTTCGACCTCCAATTTTCACATAAAACATTTGAAATTTTGGGACTATGTTATCACGGGATGAGCGCATGTCGCTATCAGAAGAGCACATGTTTACATTTATAATTTTTTTTCCGTATACGCAAGCTTGGGAAATTACTACAAATTTCCTGTTTAGTGGCATATTTGCGATCAGTTACTATAGAAAGTAAGCACTCTTGAGAAATATGTGCTCTGATTGCACAATGTTACTTGAAATCTTGGTGCAAACCGCAACCCGATAGGAGAAACGATATGAAGCTTCCAAGAGATCAAACCTTTTTTTTAAAATCCAACACCAGAAACATGTTATGAACATTGTTCTTTGCAAAGCAGCTAAGGGTGTTCCCTAAGTGGTCACCCACTCAAGTACCGACCACGCCCGATGTTGCTTAACTTCGGTGATCTATCGAGAACCGGTGTAAGGCCGGTGCCTTACCTATGCATTGTGCGTCAAAGCCTGGTTTTCTTTACTCATCCAACAGTCTTAACTGTTTATAGAATGTGTGCACTGGATTTATCTGGGGACCAATGGATAAACGAACACAAGGATATACTGAGAGTGCTATACGTAAACGGGTACCTGCAGTGTGAAATAATGTAAAGGTTGATGAAAAAGAGCCATACCTCTCGCATTGGCTTGGCCTAAAAACTGTCTGACACCAATTTTGGATAAACTATATAAACTATAAACTATATAATAATAAGAAGTTGTTGTACCGATCATAAACTGTCTATGTCCATTTCAACAGTATAAAGAAAGTATTTTCTTGGCTAAGTACTAGTTTCAGACTATTTTCAACAACGCAAACTGTAGAGTGCATTCGTATAAGAATGCATGCGTCATCGAATAACAACTCTTAATTGTCAATATAAACTGTGTCTCTCAGTCTGTGTCTTTCGCCTGTACACATGAATATCCCATGTATAGCTTAAACACGTTTCTGATTTCTGGAGCGATGACAAGTGTAAACGGCGACTTTCTGAAACCTTGCAAGCTGACCATAGACCTGGGGTCTGTCCAAAATCGCTTACTTTTTCGCTTGCTCTTTAACTTTCGCTATTTGACTTATTGACTCCTAAGATTTTGGAATTCACTTATATGTTTACATAATTGAATGACCTGGCACCTGGCTATAAAAGGTGGGTAGGCCTACTCATGTGTCTTTGTTGACAGCAGTGAGTTTTAGGTTAAAAGTGGTTTTTATTTCATTCAAAACTTAGAATATCTAAATAATTAAAATTACCCTGAATTTCTATGTAACGGACTTACACTTAATTCTGATTTTTTTTTCGTGCTTACATTTTGACTCCCAAAATTTCGTCTTTTGCCAATGTTAATCATGCCAAGAAGTAAAGTAGTGAGCTAACAAAGTAACCAAACTTTCGTTTACTAATTCCTCATTTTTCTCCAGTGATTAAAAAACTAAATGTGGAGAGATTTGGACATTGGCTTGTGACGTCGTATGGCGTATTAGTCAATAAAACAAGTTAAGAAGCAAGCGTATTTTAAAGATTGTGGACAGACCCTTATAAAACCAATGCAAGGCAGCACAAAATGATGTTTGTCCTGCTGTGGTGATATATGTAGCGCTAACTTGTCAGCCCCTCGACTGCAGCTTCGTTCTTGCCCGAGCGCATCTTCATCATTTTACAGCCTACACTCGAGATTTCTCTGTTCTTGAGATGGTCTCCTCTAAGAATCGAGCTCGATACTCCAGGTTTTATTGCCATTATACTTCCGCGCCGTTGTGGGAACACGAGACCACTTATTGGCTAAAATCAATGCGGTTATTTACTCTCGGCATTGTCCAATAATGAGATAACCCAATAGACTGGTTAGTTTATAGGTCGAGTTTACAGCGCAACCTGCTTTATTTACGGTCAGAGAAGCCACTAGTGATTGCCATGCACTACGCGCCATAGTGCAGTAATTATGTTTGCAGAATCTTACTGTTTTTCACATGCCTATATTTATATTATTATTTTAAAATTTGCTTAACTACAGTTAATTGTTTTCTGTGCTAAAGATTATTTCATTGTTCTCCTTTGAAAATCAGTTTTAAAACTGAATATGTAAATAAATCAAATGACGGTAACGAAAATAAAAAAAGTTCAACAAACAGTGCAGAATTGTGTAGCTTAACAATTCTACGCTATAATAAAATGAATGCGAATAGAATTAAATCGTTATTGTAGGCAACCCGACTCCTTGATGAGCAGAGAGAGCCTCATCATCGTCACGACAAGACAACCCAAGGGTCATTCCAAACTCTAAATTATTAACATTTACTTGTTATATTAACATGTACTCGTGTTTTTTGTGTTTACAAATAATCTGTTATAATTAACACTTGTTTAATAAACTCAACACTTAGAATGAGTATGAATATTGTAAGTTAGCTATTCATCTCGAGTCAGTGTGGAAACAACAAGGAGCGGATGATGGTTGGTGGAGGTGCCGGGTTGCCTTAGGGTCGTCTTGAATGCGGGTTAATATCTTCGACTAGTTCAAGTGTGCGAATGTTTCTTCAGTTGAGACTTTCAAAAACATTGTTCGTCTCGGTTTCAGGAATTAATTATACATGATACATTTTAAATAACCAAAGTTCTAATTGGTCTTCTGCCGGAAAGTCCGCCACTCAAGTCCAACCTTCCGTAGATAATTTTCAACTGATTTTTATTTTCTCAGCAGTTTTACAACCCTCGACCTCCCCTCCCCCCATTTTTATGTTCTACTGACAAATACGAGTCACGATAGTTGAAATAAAACATAATGTAAACCATTGTGTAAAGGAATTTTGGCGGAAGTATTACGTGGTATTTCACCAAGATACTATTAGTGTGCGTGTATTTGTGTGCAGTAAAACTAAAACACTTCGTTATGTACGTAAAACTCTTGAATTATGTTAAATCACTGCATTCTATAGTTTAAATATGCACATAACTACTTTTGGAACGCAAATTTAACGCAATTAAATGTGATCGAAAAATTTATTTTATAAAAGTTCTTCCCGAAGATTGCTTCTATCCATCATTAACGGCTTAGAACATCGCACAGACCTGTCATGCAACTTGTCAGCCTCTCCGAAATATTATTTATACATTTGATTTTCAAACTACCATATAGGTTGAGAGATTGATTTTTCACGTCAGAATCCAATGAGAATATTTCAAACTCACAACACCACGAAAGTAACTGTCACGATGTGTAACTTACATTTGATTTAAAAATTTGAAATAGGTTAAGTGTATATTTTCAGTGTAGAAAACAGTAAAGATAGTTGCCTGGGTATATCAATAAATAAGTGGCGTCGTATTGAGTATTAGTCTCAATTACTCCACTAAAGCTTTATAAATCAATTATTGTAGGCCTATAAACTAAAACTGATTATTAGATAGCAACTGAACGCATTTTGACATCAAACAAGTATATTATTCTTTACACACACATCATTTAAACATATCAATATGTATATCCTATATATTTTCTAACTTCAGTCTCTAGTAAGCCGCTGTTAGCTACTCTATAGCGTCGGCACCGACAGGGTTGGCATGGTCTGCTTTAAATTTAAGTTTCCCATTACGTGTAGATTCAAAATTGCAATTTATGTATGTATTCATTTATTGAACACGGTTTACTAATACCCCTGAAGGTATAATGAAGAAAACTAATTTTAATTTAAACCGTCACCAATTCTCATTTTACTTTTTTCTAGTAACATTTTGTCGTTGTTTTAATTGGTATTTTTAACGTTACAACACGTAAAACAAAATGTTGAAATGGTTTACATTACTTTGCTCGTCGTCAATCTGAATCGTGGAGAGGTATAAAACTTATGTTTGTAAAAGCAAGTACTAAGATTCAGTATAGATTTTCAAAAACCTCATGCTGTCTGCTTTAAACCGCTGAAGATCGTTCGTGATAGCTCCTGGTTTGATAACTATAAACTAAAATGTGGATTTATTTTTAAATCCGTCTCTAGCTGAAACATTTTCAGTATTAAAAGTTAATGAAGTTTGCAAAGTAGGAAAACGAACTTGAAAGTATGACCTTTAGTTTTCGTCACAGTAGACTTCAAAACTAGTTATTTCAAGTTGTCAACATTTTTCAGCTCCCTTCAACTTAATAATGTTCTGTAGTTATTAATTCCATGAATGTTGCTAGTTTTATCTCTTGCATAGAGCTCAGTCTCAGCAATGTAATTTATATAAATAGAATACTTATATTATTATATTATATTATTAGAAGGGATATAGTTATTTATTTTTTTGTATAAGGCTCCAGACTAGAAATCGAAATATGTAATGATATCTAGTCATGCCTATTTACTGTACGTGAAATATGTAATGTATTGTAATAGTTGTTGCAGCTAAATAAATAATTATTTTTATCATATACATTCAAGGAGGGCAATTCTATCAACAGTCAAGATACCCTGAAGAGATTTAAATACTGAGGGAATTTTTCTTTGTAGCCTTCTTTGACAAGATTTTGTTTAACCCTTTCAGGCCCGAATTAAATCAGCTGTTAATTAGGTAATTTTAAGTAAAAACAATTTGAGTTAAGAATTTTTTCCAGAAAATTTTAGTATTTTTTAAATATTTTTATCATCATTTTTTAGGAATTTTCGAAATATTGGAATTTGAATAAAAGCTTCATATAATTCAAATGTGACATACATTCTTAAAACGATTTTTCCTGGATCATTTTGTTTATTTCGAATTTTTTTGTATCTCAAATAATAGCAATACTAGAGATTTATTACATTTCCGGGACAACCCAATTTTTTCCATTTTTAGCCTCTTTTGCAGATGTGCATTTTCAATCATCTAAAAAAATCACTTTTTGACCCATTGGAATCGGGAAATAATTTGATTTATTATTTACCAAAAAATTACAAAATTGTGGTCAAATTGAAAAAAAAATTATTTACCCAGATTAAAATTTAAAAGCGTTATGGGTCCATATTATATGGAGCCGCTGGGCCGGAAAGGGTCACTCACTATTTTGGTAACCTAACTGCCCGACCGTGCTTACATTATGGCAATTATTTAAAGTCTTCTTGTATTTTCATGTTTATAAATTCACAACTCACCTGAAATCCACAAAACTTTTTATTTTCTAGTTAAACGTTATCTCTTAATGAATGGCTTTGCAGGTGTTACTAAATAAGAATTAAAAAACTGAATATGACCGCTTGATATGCTTGACCTTCACACCAGGGTATTCACCCTGTGGGTGGGTGAAACCGCAGTTTAATTGCGTTTCTGAAAGAGACAGGCTTCACTCGAGTCGGCAGTACGAATATGCAAGGCTTGTTCGCCAATAGAAATGTCTTATTTTGTTTGAGATGTTTTTCCGTACATCTCTTAACTAAACGTCTGTTGAATGGGACGAGGCAGTGTAGGCCTCACGTCGCTTCCTTTCACCGAGTAGAGGCCTCTTCAGAATCCCTTTCATAGACATTATACGATATCTACTGAGAAGTTCTAATAACTTCAGTAATTGGTACAAAAAACCTTTCCATAACCCACGCCTGAAATATGCTTTGAAAGAGGCTCAAGCCTAGAGGTACCACGAATAGCCAGGCGTAGTTGCTGACATGAAAGGAAAGCATACTTTATAAAATTTGTATGTAGCGATTAAATTTTTCCAGAATGATCAATGATTTGAGATTTTAATTTCAAAATACATATTTATAGCCGTCTATAAAGTTTGATAAGTAGATTCAAATCTCAGTTGCAATTAACCTCAAAACTACAACTTTGTATGAAGAATTATTTAAATGTTGCATATAACGTACATAGATACATAATTTAAAATATCAATAAAATTGAATAAGAATACCTTCAATCAAAAATGAATAACACATCATAACAGTGATTGATTTAAGATTAAATTATAAATATTTGTTAGGTTGTATAGTGTTTTAATAGACTTAAGTTTCCAAAAATTCATTATGGAAATAGTGTGAACTTTTGAAAGAGAGGTAGAGAGAGATGGTGGAGGGGGTGGGGGAAGCTACTTTATGGAGGCAACCTGACCAGGTTTTAATGTGTGTCTGGGTCGCCATGCAAAATGATAGGATTCTCCCCTCGAACATGGAAATAATTGGTCTGCTCTGGTAATATAGACGCGTCTAATCAATGAAGACTCACGATGAGGGCAGCTGAGGTCTTCTATTTATCTCGATCCGGTGGAGACAGGTAATGAGTGCTCAGTGCCGCCCTCCACAACACTTTCACTCTCCGACAAGAAAGAAATGAAAGAAAGCGAGAAAAAGGAAATGAACTGATACGAAATGAACTAAGTTTGTCGTATAAAAACACTAGCCGGATGGGAAAGTCAGCGAGTCGTGGCACACGCGATCCCAGTCCTCTGGGGAGATACCGCTCACTCGAGGACAAAGCCATATGGTAATCATGCTGTTCGATCTATTATTGACAATACAGAAGAGTAACGGCCGCGGTTCTTAATTAGTGTGGGGCTCCTTGATGACATGCAATGTTGGGGGCACAAGACTAGATTGAAGACACTTCAAGTTCCGAGCCAACACACAACAAAAGAAACCGTATCCGAAGAGAGGAATCAATATTTACTTCTCGGTGCCTCCCGTCCCCACACAGCATAACCTACCACCGGACTCTCCTCTCTCATCTCAGATGTTGTTCTGTACAGTTTGCTAAATACTACGCTATTGAGCAGAACAGGAATCTCTTATTCTCTGAGTCGAGTTGACTTCCTGAATGCATCAAATTATTATTGATTGACGGCGTGAAATAGAGCATTGCAATGAGACGAGGGAGGAAGTTGGGAGACACATAGCTCCTCTCGGGCGCGGTTGATTTATCGCGTATTTAAGGCAGAGACGCTTTGTTTTATGCCCGAACTGTGGCTCTTATTACGTCTTCAAGGGTCAAAGGTAGGAGAACGATGCGACGGGAACCACAAACGCAAAGATTGTCACAAACGGCGAGAACAGATTTAATGATTTCGCAGTTTCTATATCTTGTGGGCGACAGGCAGGCAACATAATAACAGCTGAGATACTGTTGGCCAGCCTGGGAAGACGCCCGAATTAAGCGAGTTACTTTATTCTGTAGCCGCGCTCTTAGAGAAAGAAAAGAGTGATGAGAACAAAAACTTCATTTCAATAATTGCGAGCACTCCAGTCTCAAGGTGGGCCAAAGAGCTTTATCTCAATTCCTTCGCCGAGTTTCTTTCATATTTCAGTAGAAATTTTCCTCGTGAAATAATAGCTAATGTACAGAATAACTCCCTTTAAATTATCTCCACTAAGTAGATTGATCAAAGTGACAATACGAGAGAAATTTATCTTTCGTCTTTTGCTTCTTCCCTTGGGGAGTTAATCGTGGCGCGCATGTGCGTTCCGTAATCATTGTAACGGGGCGGCGTATAAGACAGACACGCTGTCATGTATTGTTTAGGGAAGCGGACAACTAAACGGCGAAACCACTTGTAACCGTGTCCCGGCGGGCAGAGAAAGAACTCGCACATCGCATGCACGCATCTGACCGGCACTTCCCTTCCCTCTCTCCGCCGTCGTCGAGGAATATCACCTCCCTCCATCTTATGAGGCCATTACAGTTATTTGCTTAAGACGAAAGTAAATAGACCAGCAAGAAGTCTTTGGGGAAAAGAAAGTCTGAAAACCCTTGCAAAGCTAATGAGGATCCGTGAAACGCAAGATGGATACAGAGTACCGCAAGACCGACCTAATTACATTTCAGCTGCTTCGATCCTGGCAGGGACTTATTGATGCGTATAGCGAGTCTCGCTTTTACGCCGAACCTGTCAAAGGTCACATATTTAGATAATGGAACGCAAAGTTGAACAACACTAGGATGCGGCCGACAGTTGCGAGCTAGAGATACAGAACTCGTAAGGAAGAGAGAAAAAATATATGACAAAAAGCGTGGCGGTGGCTGGCGAGAAGCGTCGTAGGCGAGGGATGGGGGGCGGGGGGCGGGGGGGGGAAGTAAGGGTTAGGAAGTGGTTGAAGAGAGGCGTTGAGGGTGGCAGGTAGGGGCGTAGAGGCGGAGGACGGAGAGGGGTAACGGTGTGAGAGGGAGAGGAAAGATGAGAACCAAGAGAAGATGTTATCGATTGGGATCAAAGTTCTCAGCTCGGGATGAAACGTGGATGAGAGAACCCACAAAGGTAGGCCGCAACAAAAGTCGTCTGATCATTGGAGGGAGCAGTGACTAGCATCTCATTTACAGGTATATATATAAAAATATATACTCGGGTTGCACGCAGCGCACGCGCGCACGTGCACACGTGACTATGTCTTAACCGGTATTAATTTTTTATGGTACGCACTTTTGTGCCGTATTACTCCACCTTTATGAGAGAGCATTGTATCAACCATCTCCTTAAGGTTGAAATTATTTAACATTATATTAAAAAGGTTAATATGATTTGAATCTATGACTTCCATTCTGTTCATGAATTAGGTCATCTATTTTCGTTAAGTTGATTTTTGTTGCTTAACGTCTAAATTATTGCAATGTTGTTATTCGAGACGATGAGCACCATTCATATGAGGGTGAAAAAAGGGTACAAAATCCACGTGACTTATGCGGGATTCGAACCCGCG
The DNA here is from genome assembly GCA_024449915.1 of Sweltsa coloradensis. Classification (NCBI taxonomy): domain Eukaryota; kingdom Metazoa; phylum Arthropoda; class Insecta; order Plecoptera; family Chloroperlidae; genus Sweltsa; species Sweltsa coloradensis. Next base: position 1,651,188 of record JAMZAV010000210.1, on the reverse strand, counting down.
TCCTCCGGACCTTGCAACTTTAAAGATGATGATTTTTTTGCTTAACGTCCATTTTATTGCAATATTGTTATTAGAGGCGATGACTCGTGATAGATGACGATGAAAGACGATTACAAAAAACCTATGCCTTTTGCGGGATTCGAACCTACGTCCTCGTAGAGCCATATGCTTCAGACCAGCGCCCTAATCGAAAGTATTTATTTACAATTCTTAAAGAAAAGCATACAATTCACAAATGACTGAAAATATGTTCACCACCCCCCAGATTCCCCACCCCTACTTCATTAGAGAAGAACATAAACTATAGAAGTTATTACGAGTTTTCGCGTCCACTGTCAATACAAATTAAACACAATGGCCTCTTACCGCGACCGGTATTACACTATACACACGGTCCAAACGAATGGCGTCATCGAAACACCGGGTTTTACGACCGAGTCCAACCTCCCCTAAGAGCTTCTCGCTATCGCCGCTTAACGACTTCTTCCACACCTGTCAGCAGTTTTAGAACTACCTTTAGTTAAGTCGGTAAAAGTCATCCAAAATCAATGTCTTTCAAGCCCATTATCTCGTTGCAATAGTGTGGCCGTAACAATCAAAGAACGCGTGTCCTAAAACGACGCGATAACACGTACGCGTGTACAGCATTTTGCGTATGTTCCGGAGCCCACCGCTGCCACCATTCTCTTCCGCACACAAAACCCCGTCGCCTCTGCTAGCATGCCCTTAATTAAAGCTGCTTTCGAAAGTTCCACGATGTGAGTTGCAAGATGGCGTGAGGGAGGGGGGGGGGGGGGGGGAGGGGGGGGGGCGTCATCACGAGACATTCAATTTGAGAGGACAACATGAATAAAATCAAACAAAAGGAAGTTCAAACTTAACTATAGAGGCGTTCTATTGAAATGTCGACAGTTCTAAATCAGGTGTAACAATCTGCGCGTATTGACGTGTCTCGCGCCGCTTGGAATGCTGAACTCCTACAACACCCTCCAACAAACAGCTGATTGGAATGGAATGCACGAGCTCGCAGACGACGACGACGACGACGACTCCGGAGCAAGCATACCGAAATATAAGCATAAATCAAATACAGAATGAGCGTCGCCATCAGATATTTGCCCCTAGTGAAGAGAGGAGAAGAGAGAGACGGATTTTCAATGGACGAACGCCTTGATTCATTTTCTTTGTCACTTCGAGCGCTTGATTGGCTTTTTGTTCGCTTGTGTTTTGTGTGACCAGTCTATTTATACGGCCGCGTTTAATTGAGGCGCTGAATAACAATAGTTTATATACCCACTCACAGAGCATTATTCTGAAGTTAGTGTTTTAAGTACAGACAGTCATCTTATTTATATTACCTGAGGTACCACACAGTTCTCCGTCCCATTCTGACTCACCGTGTTCATGAGAAACACCAACTAGTCGCCACCTGAACGCATAATCACAACTTCAATATTATTTTTGTCTTACCACGCTTACCTGACCCCGAACACATTCTGAGTTATCCTTGATGTAGGACAATATTTAAAAAACACTCATGTTAATTTTAGGGTCGGTTCGGTTTTAATCTTGAGACGACACACGCAAAGACGGACGGACAGACGGACAGAAACGTTTTGCATCCAGGGGAGCATGCCTAATTGCTTATCTCCCAAATACACAGAAGCAACAACATATTATGTGTTTCTCTGGTACCGTAAACCAATTTTATCGAGAAAGACTGACTTGTAATATAAGCGCCGTTTACTGCCATTAAAGCACACTCTAATGGTTATAGAACTACGTACAGCGACTATCTGTGGTACTTTATTGGGTAAGATATGATTTTTAGTCTGTTCAATTTCGCTCGCCATACAGACAGAAAAATCCATGCTAACAACTATCATAGATACTTCATCGCGAATTTAGACTCTAACCATAAGTATGTACTTAAAATACACAAAACAAAATTTCTCTCGTACAATTATAATAATGGATAGTTGGCAGATCTTAATGTGTAAGGATGTTACAATAAAGCGGTATACTCATGCAGCCAGAATTATAAAGAAAACTCAATTTCAGTGAGAAAATGTGAATCGAATGTTGTTTCTTTGAGTTGTTGATGTTTTTCTTCGTGTTCTTGGGATGTTTGGCTGCAGGAGAATACTTACGGGCGAGTTTCTATCACAATGTTTTTCATTTAATATTATTAATTGGCATTTTACTTGCAATAGGAAATAACCAATATGACGAATGTTTGACAAATGTGGATAAAATTGGGTTGGGCTAAAACAGTATCATTCAATTATCGATATCACACAATTTTTTTCCCGTAGTGATATATCGATACGTCAAAGTTTTATTATTTGTACAAAATAAATTTAAAAAGTAAAATAAAAAATAGTGGGAGTACTATGAACAATGTGTTGCTAGAAAAAGTATCTCCACCAATGCGTAGGATGTTTGCATTCTGACTCTCACGTTGAAGACCCGGCGCCTCCACCAAATCTGTATTTCTCAATTAATTTGCAACATTGATGGGTTCAACATTTACATTCCAGAAAATCTTTATACTTCTTTTAGTTATTAATTTAATTTTTGCATAACATTTAGACCATATTTGTTTAAATGTTATTTCGATGGAGTCCAAATATCGATATTATTCCCACATTGATATCGTGTCGCAATATCGATCTTTGCCAAGCCCTAGTCGAAAATAATATGTTACTTCATCTAACATTTGCTGCAATTTAACTGTGAACATCCAACAGCTCATCGAGTTCCAATGTTATTATGGATTTATGGTAACAATTTTCATGATTTCATTTGATTTTAAATACTTAATGTCTCATATTAATGCACTATAAGGCTATTATGATTATTCAGCCTAGTTAAAGACTTATAATGACAAAGGAAGGACTATTTTTTTTAGTGTTTGGATTACTAATAAAGCATTAAGCTGGAGGATCTTCATATTTTTTCGTTGTCTGATATCTTAAGAGATTTGGGTCTAATTCTGCACTCGCTGAACAGATCTGTAACTTATTGCGCAACGTGTTGTGATATCTTCTACACACTGAGACCAGACGCCGAGTGCTATAAACATTTCTAGCCTTGGTTTCAAAAATGCATATTAGGCATGTAAGAATCTACTTAATATTTAATGAGTGGATGTGAAGTTGATATGTTCTGCAGCTTGACCTTGTCGTAGGGAGGTTTAGGAATGCGCGTTACAACGTAGCTTGGTCACAACGGTGTTGAGAACAATCTGTTAGTTACTTATATCTCCGGATGACGTGTCATTTTGTTTTCCGGTGGGAAGACAGATTTAAACTCTATTCGTAAAATTCTGGAGCTGATAAGAACTTAACACTTGACATATAATTAGTCTATCTATATTTGTTTCCTATTTGTTCGGTATTTGTTCCCTTTACGAGGCACGCTCGCAAGTACTAACATTAATTTGTACAACGTTCTAGAGGAAATTTGAACTAACAAATGCGAATTCGAAAATGCAGAACACACCGACATTTTTATACAGAACAACATACAAAAACACGAATTGCTTTATGTAATAAACACTACTATACACCATGGTTAATCATAAAGTTAACGCATCTGGAAAACGCAACATGAGCTTCCGGTGAGTCGACCTAATGCTTAATTGACCATGGTGTATAGTAGTGTCTATTACATAAAGCAATTCTGCTTTTTGTATGTTGTTCTGTATAAAAATGTCAGTGTTTTGTGCATTTTTGAATTCGCATAATATGTAATTTCAAATTTACTCCAGAGCGTTGTACACATTAATGTGAGTACTTCCGAGCGTGAAAATACCGGATGTCTCGCGAAGCCTCTTAGTTGCAGCAATAAGATGATAGTGCGGGGAGTGGCGCCTCCAGCTCTCGCAGTAACTATGAAGCCCTTGACAAGGTGACCTAGTTAATTCAAATCCAGAATCACCACGAAATATATTGCTCAGCGGAAAAGAGCTATTGTTGTAGCAAGGTTGCTTCAAGTCGGTGGATTATAGACGAAAGTTATACATATGTACGTTTGTGTGTTAATTTTAATTACCTTATAAATGCTAATGTTTTTTGGTCCTATGAATCAACTTCTTTAAAGACCAAGTATCTAAGAATTTTAATGTGACACATTGTATCTATAATAGTTCGAGAGTCAATGTATTTGTCTGTTTGTGTTTTATGAGTTTGTGTTCACAACAATAGCTTGGGCAAGGGAACAGTGGCGTAGCCAGAAGAGGGGGTGGTAATCCCACGCCCCCCTCCACCCTATGTTATTTCATATTTATGTATACTTCAACAACGATACAGATACAATTTTGACATTTACCCTAACAATACGATTTTTAAAAGTTCATACATTTCTGAGAGCCAACAGTGGTGGAAGGTTAGATGTTTGCATAACGGGCACGCGCATACGCATACATATAAGTATGACACACCTTGTTTTGTATTTCAGCAAGTTCCCTCGAGTCGGTTTACATTGTAACTGGCTATTAATCATTGTTAGAGAATATAAAATATATTAAAATTATGAGCGAGAAAAGTTTCCACGCCAGTTTAAAGGTTCTGCCTGTTTTGTGTGTGTCTGCACAAAGCCACGGCTTATGGACTTTAAAGCATTCTCGGAGTAAAACATAGTACGTCCAACTATTTTCACAGCCCTGGGACACGCAAAACCGTTTATGTACCGCCAACTTTGATTTTTAATTAGTTATGTGTAAAATGACCTTAACAAGCTGTAATTACATACAACACATTATTTTTGTTAACCTTGTATTAATCAGGCATTAACCTACAAATTCATAAGGGTTTGTAAATTCAGCAAAATATCTGTTGTTTTGTTTTCAATTGCATGCATTAAATAAAATTGGATTTGATTAAATTCAATTTAATTGAACGTATATGTGTCCCATTGGAAAAAGCAATACTAAATATTCTCGTTTACAACGCATAATAATAATAACTTTATTCACCTTGACTGGTACATTGCACAAGTATAACTCTTTTTAGAGAAAGTGAATAGCCTAGCCTATGGTAAAGAGTAATACATATTAATTGTTAACAATTTTATAAAAGTATACATTAAAATATACATTTCATAATTTCATAATATCTTCCCTTCTATTTCTATACATAATACTTATTTTTGTATTGAATTGTTTATTTATATTAAATTATATTCATGAAAATACATAGTAGTTTCAGGAGTGTGAAGGAAAGTTGAGTGTAAAGCTATGGGTGGGGTATTTGTGTTTGTGTAACTTCAAATTACTTTCTAAATGAATTGATTTGGAAGAATGCATACACTATTTTTGATACAGAGTTTCATAAGTAAAAACAGATGTGAATAATTTTCGACAATAAACGAAAATGGCAATGCCCTATAGGAACGTACCAGTTTATCTTCAGTATAATTCATACTTTATCGAAATATTATATTATCTTAAAATATTATTGAATACCGATATTACAAGTAATCATATTTTAAGTGCAAGCACAAGAGGGCGATATCCTTATATTTGTATATTCTTTTGAAAAACTTCCATTAAATGTACTTATTATATGTGACTTCTATGTACTTAGACATGGAAGCTACTAAACAAAGGCAGCTATATGTTCTGGTTGAGGGGTCTAGATTAAGGTATTTGTATTTAGAAATTGTATACTGAAAGAAAATACCAGGCTTTATAGAATACTGCTTTTAAAAACCCTTTCTTCAATTCATGTCCCATGATGCTCGAACTTTGAAAGAGTTAGAGAGCCGTAAAGGTAAAAGATTAAATTATGATCACAGTATGGATAAGTACGTCAAACGAGATTTGTGCAGAGCTTCAAATAATTGCATTTCATCATTTTGATCTACTCAAGCTTATCATCTGTATAGAGATGAATTAATAGGCTTAACTGAATCTTCATACTTTGATTATAAAAGAAAATTGCTGGTGGTTTCCTTGGTTTCATTACTTGTTCTTCGATACTCTCCCGTTCCATTTACATCTCACTTAAAATGAATTCTTCATGATATCTTTTACCGTAGTTTAATTGGATCTGAACCAAGATTGCGGTGTGGTTAATTTACACACACCAAATAAAAGCTTTTAACTCACAACTGAAAAGTTTTGCAAAGTTGGAAATTGAAGTTTAACGATTGACGATGTAGTTAGCTGCAGCCGTTTACTCTACCATTCATCCTACTCACCTCGTAAATCTGATATATCAGCTTCGATTAGTCCGGGACACGATTCTAAGCCTCCATCTTTGTCTCGGAATTTATTATTGGGCGAGGTCTTTCTTATTCGTCTACGGTATATAACTTACTGCATGAATGCATTATCTTCTCTGTAGTGTTCATCTAGAAATATTTAAAGTTATTCTGAATCAAACTGCCACTCTTAGTAAAGCTGGAACTATAGAATGTAGCTAAATAAGCAATCGTCCGGACAACATAAGTTTTCTCGTTTAAAACCGACTTTCCTAATGATATTTTTGTTCATTGTTCGAGCAACCACTACTTTCAAAGTACAAATTACAATACATTTCAAATAGCAACAATCTACAATTAAACATTAAATAAGCCATCAACAATCAGTTGATTATTTTAATCCCGAGAATGGCCTTCACCTTGTAGTATAAGAGAGTATATACACAAGTACAATACTTCTTAGTACTTCTTAGTAACGAGAATATCTTTAAAACAGTTAACATGATATAAACAGTTAGCATGCTATTTGCGTGTGAAGTCCATAATTAATTGATTATCATACTTTTAATTATGTGAGAAAGGAATATTTATTTCGACATATACTTGTTGATATTTATTGAAAGTACTTAGTTTCTACGGTTCTTGCGTTAGATAATAAAGTAGACCATAGTAATATATTAACATAAGATAATTTGATGGTTAGTTAAGAGGCTCACCCTATCTTGTGAGGGGTCTTCATAAGATCTGTCTAGGAGTAGTTGGCAAAACTGTCCAAGTTGACTTCCAAAGACAAATAATGCAGGTTGTTCATTTCAGCAGAAATAAAATATAAATTGTATTTGGCGTTGAATTTCTTGCGGTCTAAGAAAGTTCGTATTTTATCAAATAGTATTCATGGCTTTTAGTGAACTTTTGTCTTGAGAGTAGTTCTCCGTTCTCGTTGATCTTCCCCGCAACTGCGTCGTGACACAAGACAAGAGGGATTCAAAGTTTCGAGAGAGACTAGTTCCGAAGTATGTAAAGTTTAAAGTCGAACTCGGAGAGGGAATATATGTACGCAAAGTCAAAGATAGAAACATAAATAAATAAATACATATATTTGTATTTCAAGACAACGCACTTGGCTACAGAATGACACACCAACCTTCAGTTCAACGTTATTGATTGAATATATTAACTTTGATTAACTGTGTGTTTCGTGAAATTGTTTGAATAAATAATAAGATATATAATAACAATAACTTTAACTTAGATGATCAAATTTCGATTAAATATATGTGTATCACCCTAAGTCTCTAATGGTTTTGAATCGCGTTAAATCAGGTATCAGAGCTAATTGATCAAACAAAATGCTGGATTTCTCCTAGCCTGTAAAGAAATAAGGACAATGATAGCACATCTTCGGCACATGGCCGATTTAAAAATGTACATGGAAAATCAAAGGATGGGCTCAACATTTAGTTGAAATAGAAGAAATTAGTGAAGACATTCATATGGAATATTGATTGTATACAAATAGATCAAACGAAGAAAAATTTAAATATCACGGAATTACGTAAAGCCGCAAAATTTTATCCTTAAAAACAAAGAAATTAATATAAATATTCTAAAAACAAATATAAAAGCAAACAATAAAATCAAAGCATTAAATACATGGTCTTAATAAATTTTGAATTTAGAATTGATGGACCTAAAACAGTTTAACAAGAAGACAAAAAATGACCCCCTTCCACCTTCAGAACGTACCACCCAAAAGCTTCGTCTGAAAGGTTGTATACTACGCGGAAAGGATGATCAATATGTTCTCGGCTTAGGTATTTTAAACGATGACTTTGGAGCCGTCCTAGCAACGAGGCACGTAATAAAATCTTATTTCCGAGTCAGCCTTGTTGATGCAGGTGCTGTCCGTGGGTGGAATCGTGTCCAGCTTGATTGATCGGCGTTTCCTACTTAAACATTCCGGTATCTATAGTTAGTCATTGTTCACTCGTCGATGGTGTCGGTGCCTACAGGGTTGTGTTGGTCGGCTTTAAATTTGACCCTCACTGAAAATCAGTTCTGTGATTGAGTGGGTAGACTCTAAATACGAATTTATTTATTTATTCACTAATTTTATTATTGGCAAATTTTATCGTTGTGCAACTCGCAATTTCATAAACTCAGATCGAACTTTTTTAATTGAACATTCTCAGAAGCAAACGCATAACTTCTTTCAGGAGGAATGCCAAGTTTTAGCCAGATGTATGTATAGAACATTGAAATGCGAAGACGAGTGTGGAATACTAAATAGCTTCATGGGAGATACCCAAACAGCATAATACAGACAAATATTGACATTATCAAATCACTTTGATGGATTCACAAAAGAGATTTGTTTGCTGAAATTGAAGGTTTTATGTTCGCCATCCCCAAGTCAGGTTATAAAGATAAACAACTTTGAAGAATTCAACGTCAAATCTATTAAAGGGGCTAAAACCCAAAAATTATTTTTTTACCACGTGATCTATAGCACAATACTACACCTAAATGACCGGTTTAAAAAATTATATTCTTGTTACTGTGATTTAACACGAATTTTTTAATTTTTTGATCCAGAAATTGGCAAAAATTGGTGTTTTGGAAAATTTCCTTATCGGCTTTAACCTGCTTCTTTTTGGTCCACATAGATACTAGAGCATAGTACCAATCTAAAATGCCCCTTTATAACATCGTGTCTTGAAACTGTGCCTAAATATACCCTCAAAAATGCAAAAATATGCATTCCAAAATCACACCCCATCTTGGTAATCAGCAATTTTTGACCGAACACTTGCCAAATTACAAACAAAATATAGAGAATTTACAGAAAGGCTGTCGAGTACGTCAAAATGCCAATTTTTTTGGATCAAAATTCCAAGTCAGGGATAGACACCTTGAATTTCGAAGAGTGGGAATACTATGCTTCATGGGAATACCAAAATTCATTGACAATTTTTGACAGTTATTGCCAAATAATTTTGTGTTAAAAGAATTTGTTTCTAAATTAAGGTTTTATGTTGCCAATCCCCATAGTCATGTTATAAAGACGTAAAAACTTTAAATTCAATCAAATCTATTAAAAATATAAATGCAAAACCAAATCAGAGACAATAGAGAATATTATTGGTGAGTGTCCATCAATTGCCAGCATCGCAGTAGAAACTCATCAGACATTGCCAAGCTGTGAAGATAATTTATCAAAGTAATAAGAATTGATGCAGATCTACTGGTCAACCGTCATCTGAAGTATTATTATTATTATTATTATTATGAATTATATTATTTAACAGTGGTAGTAGAGTAAGATCATTAATCAATAATCACAGTCTTTTGAAAACACCCAATTAAAAAAAAAAATGGTTTTATACATACTTCCACTACTGAACTACTTTTTTGAACGATTTTGTGTTCTAAGTTGCTGATATTTTGATTATGGCTTACACTCACCTTTGACCGTGCAAATAGGTATTTTGAAATGTTTTTCTTCAATAAGATGCATTTTACAATGTTTTACATTTACCGGCATTTTTATTATATTTGTACCGTCAAAAGAAATCATTCCTAGATCTTAAGATACGAAAGCTTTACATTTGAAAATACCTCATTGCATAGTCAAAGGTGACTGTAAGCTATGACAAAGATGTCATCCATACTAATTGTATTGTACTGAGCACCAAATATCGTTCATAAAATTAGCGATAGCGGAAAAACGCTGAAACATAAAAAAAAAATCCCAAAAATATTTTAGTATTTTCAAAAGACTGTAAAAACTCATACTTTATGCATTTTTGATATTTTTTGTGAACACAGCCTTAAGCAGGTTATAACAGCTGTCAAAACAATAGACAATCATTTTTAATATCAATGATAAATATTTTATTGACATTGCCGTATAACTAAGCAAATATATTGAGAGCAGTGAGGATATAATAAAATAAAAGTATAACATTTGAAGTCAACAAATTTCAAGAATTGCAAACAGAAAGGTTTTGCTGTCATTCCGATTGTAATCTACCCTTTCTACTTATCTTCAAATGACTAGGTATGTCTCTAAATCTCTACATCCCATTGCAGGAGGCATAGCCATACTTCAGACGCTTTGTCATTCAATTTATTCTTCAATTGCTGCAATCTTTGTGGACTCAGCACCTCCACCAATAAGTGATATAAATGCTAAAGAAGATGTAATTTATGTTGTTGTTAGACAATATAGATTAAGTATCTTCGCTCTTCTTCCGAACCAGTGCTTGCTAGTTTTATTGGATGAGCGTAGCGAGCGTAGCGAGCGAAGCGAAGATTCCATTTCACTACACTGGAGAAAAAAATCCGGAATGTTTTTTTTTGTTGTATTTTTGTGTGATTGTCCGCACGATTCCGGCTAAACCGATACTCCAATTGCAATGAAATTTTATGGAGGCCTTTGAAATCTTTGAACTTAGAACTGCCACGTTTTTGAGCGCAATCGAAAAATTATTTCTTATTAAAATCGCAATTTTTGGATTTTTTTCGATTTTTAAAAAATGCCTTCTACTTATAACACCAACATGCTTTATCCGATTGTAATGATTTTTTCACAGAACCTTAATTTTATGAATTAATATATTCGTGTGATATTTGAGCGCAATTGAATAATTATTTCTTATGAAAATCGCAATTTTACGTTTGTTTTTTCTTTTTTAAAATTTCGATTTACTAAAAAAATTTAAAATTTAAGTTTATTTTTTATTTAATTTCAATAATTTAAAAAATAATCTTCAACAGTAATAATTTTTTCACAGAACAACAGAAAATCCGCATTACACATGGCAGCTCAATACACCAATTACGCTCATCCAACAACGCGGCGGGACTTAAGCGTTTTCCTAGTCAAAAGATAACACACGATCTTTCGTGTTTTAGTCCCTCTGATTTAATATCCGTCAGTTATCTTAGTTATCTGTATCCGTCACCCTCCAATGGCTGACTGGGAGGCGCTTAGCCCGGTGAGTTGGCGTATAATAACAAGCTATGGATGATTCATGTTGTAGCGAAGAGCCGTCGATTCAAGTTTGAACTTAATTAGTAAGGGAATTATTAAAACTCGGGGCATATCGTGATCATAGTCGGCTCTTCACATAATCACGGTTAAATTAAAATATCGGGTTGAATCAACATTTTCTGTCCTATATTATGTACTCTTCGTATTTCAATCTTGGTCTATCTCTTCTATTTATGTTTCTTCTCTACCTTCTCCTCAAAATATATTCAAGTAAGCTTTCCTTTCTTTACTCTACACGTTTTTTCTATACATTTCCTTCTCAACATATTTTCAAGTAAGCTTTCTTCTTCATACAATATGATTCTTCTTTACATTTTCAACATACATCAACAATTTTTTTTCTCAATATTTTCTTAACTTCTTCACAATAAGCTTGTCCGTGGTAGATTCTTCACGAACTTGTCAAAATATTATATCACATTTCCAACAAATCGATGAAATCACACTTTATCTTAAATCCTTCTTAAAATACTAAATAAATCCTTAAAACATTTTTTAAAATTTATTATCATCATCATTATTATTATTATTGTTATTATTATTATTATTATTATTATTATTTTTATTATTATTATTATTAATTATTATTATTATTATTATTATTATTATTATTATTATTATTATTATTATTATTATTATTTATGAACATAAGGTTTTTAAGCATAAGCCCACTTTAAGGACATCCTTATTGATTCATAGCAATTGTCGTAAAAGAACCCCATTCGGGGCAAACTTTTACGACAATTGCTACGAATCAATAACACAATAACACAAAACTGTAATATAATATAATACTAAGGTCTGAAACACGAATTGATAACTGATGATAATGATCACTAATAATAAAATAATAATAAATAATAATGATAATGATAACTAATGCTACATGAGAGATTGAAATAATATAAATAGCTAGCTAACATAAATGACCAATTAAAAAATGTATACATTCGGAAAAAATTATAATACATAGTAAAGCGTTGGAAATATATCCTGAGTCGATTTGCCAGTCGTCAGGTGCCTAAATAGGTAGGATATTACGACTTTTTAGACGTCTCACGTTTAGATAGTAAATAATTGGAAAACCCAAGAAACGGTTCCTACTTGCTTGGGATGAATTCCTTCCCGGAGAGCCTTGTTAAACTTGTCACGCCTGTCGGTTGGCCGGCGATTAAACCAGCAACACTTTCTGAACTCGAACCTGGGGTGGTAGCCTAAGCCCTCTCTTCCAGTTCGTCTGGTGTTTCATTTACCACTCTCTCTCTATCCAAGAGAGTTTGACTGGAACGCTGTAAGGCGATGTTTCGAGTTCATTTGTTTCTTCTTTTTATAAAATAAGAATAATCTACGTGTATACTTGCACGCACATGTGTTTGAGAGAACACCGCTTCATAAGATTAAAATGCTTTAGTTGATCGATCTTGAAACCCTTTACAACATTCGAATGTACTTTCTTCAAGTGGAAATAGGTTTTATTTTGAATCACACAATGTCTTAAAACACCAGAGTCGTAAATTGCATGGCTGATTTACAAACAACTGTATTTACATTGTGTATTAGTAAAGTAAGTCAAGTCTGTGTTATTTGAGTGAATTGACTAGGCCTGTTTGTATTTCATACAGTTCAAGGGCGCTTTCAGCTTTAATAGTAGGGTCCCCATATTCACTGTCTTATTGTACGTCAAATGGTCGGACCTAAGATAATGCGTAGCGGGACTTAATCTCTTCTTTAAGCCATGTTATATAGGCCTAGTATATGAATAGTGCTCATCTAATGAATAGATCCTTACCAATAATTGGATTTATTTAAGTTTAAATACACAATAAACATGAGAAAACTCGTTTACTTTAATGTGAAAGCTAGTTTATGTGCAACGATACACACAGAAGAAGTAGGTCTGATACAATTAAGTTCAATCTTGAAATCGTTTTCAGTAAAAAGTAATACCCCTCCCCCTCCCTCCCTCCCCTACAGTGCATCGTACGTTTTTACCTCCCTGGCATTTACACGGAACTGTTATGGTTACGAGCACCTAACATTTGCGTAGGTGAAATAATGTGTAGTACGCCTGGTACTCGCAGCAAACTTTCGTAAAGATTTGCATTCAAAATATACGTTCAGAAGTAACAATAAATAACATTTTGGACAAACGCATTAAAAACTCGAAGGAAATTCTTTGACGTCTTTCATCTGCCACAATAAAATGTGAAATATCGTCGTGGGTGGGTGGGTGGGTGGGGCCTGTCTTGGGTGCCTATAAACCCGTTGGTTTCTTTGTTTGTTTGTGCGGCAGGAGACGAGAGTTTTACGTCCGTCGATATCTACATAATAAAACATCCCAGGGGAACGATCGCCTAGAACCTACACACTGATTTGATGCTAGCGTTTCTTTTTCTTTTACCAAATCAATTCTTGTTACGGCTTTCTCATATCTCATCCGGCCTCTATGATGAGATGTCGGATGATGACGAGTGCCGCCCTAGTGCTGGGCTTAGACAAGGTGTGCAGTGAGCTTGAAATAGACATTCTGCATCGACAATTATATATTGTTGGACAAATATCACCTTTGTTATTATTATTTCTATTCGACAATTATATATTGTTGGACAAATATCACCTTTGTTATTATTATTTTTATTTTTACTATTAAGTATTTGATATTATTTAATATTTTAGATCACCTTTATTATTATTATTAAATTTCATTTAATATTTTATTATTCTTTGTTTATAATACAAGTTTTACAAGATATGAAATTAACATTAAGATGTAGTTCAACTCCATAGAAAGTTATATTAGGGAAATGAGGCCCCAGTCACAAAGTGTCACTTACTATGCCTAAGTTATACCTCTTAAAACCACATTATAAAAATACAAATACTAATACATTTAAAAATACTTGTCCTATAAAAAAAGTCCTTTTAAAATCCCAAGTAAGAAAACCAGTGCTCTCTATCCTATTAGGATGAGCGAAGCGAGCGAAGCGAAGATTCCATTTCACTACACTGGAGAAAAAAATCCGGAATGTTTTTCTTTTTTTTCTGTTTGTATTATTGTGTGTCTGTGAGCACGATTCCGGCTAAACCGATACTCCAATTGCGATGAAATTTTATGGAGGCCTTCGAAATCTCTGAACCAAGAACTGCCACGTTTTTGAGCGTCATCGAAAAATTATTTCTCATTAAAATCGCAATTTTACGATTTTTTCGATTTTTAAAAAAATTCTTCAGTTTATAACACCTACATGCTTTATCCGATTTTAATGATTTTTTTACAGAACCTTAATTTTTTGAATTTAGGTATTTGTGTGAATTTTGAGCGCAATCGAAAAACTATTTCTCATGAAAATCGAAATTTTACGTTTTGTTTTCTTTTTTAAAACAATTCTTTGACTTATAACACCTACATGCTTTATCCTATTGTAATGATTTTTTCACAGAACCTTAATTTTATGAATTAAAATATTCGTGTAAAATTTGTGCGCAATCGAATTATTATTTCTTATAAAAATTTTAATGTTACGATTTTTCCTTTTTCAAAATTACGATTAATTAAAAAAATTAAAAATTAAAGTTAATTTTTTATTTAATTTAATTTAACTAAAAACAATCTTCAACTTAGTAATGATTTTTTCACAGAACAACAGAAAATCCACATAACACATGGCAGCTCAATGCACCAATTACGCTCATCCAACAATGCGGCGGGACGCGGCGGGGCGTTTTCCTAGTATTCAACAAACATTCAATATTATAAAATAAAGTGCAACAATAATCAGAACTAGTTGTGTGTATACCCAGGATGAAAGCCGTCCTGTCCCGTCTCACGATACGTACCGAACCTAGCACTGCCCATCATAAGGAACATACACAATGTTCTTAGTGACCCAGGGGGGCAGGGGGTCAGGGGGTCAGGGGGCGGGACTAGTTCTATTCAAAAATGTGATCTCGACGAACCCGGCACCTCCACCAAAATATATTTGAAAAGCTGAGTTCGCTCCACGTTTTGAGTCTGGCCGTACCTGAGCTTGTATTTCAACGTTATACAATTTATCATAACCTTCTTATTAAAAATTATGTAAGAAGAGCAGTCGTTACCCTGTATCATATAAAACAACAAACACACATTTAAAATCATATATTACAAACATGTTAAAAAATAAATTAGTATTAGGTATTTATACCAAGGATGAAAAATAAATAGTTATTGCTATATTGTTTATAATGTTATATAACTTTAATTCATGTCTATATGGGTGATTGTTATAATAAATGCTTATTTATTTGGTTATTGTTTTCGATTTAACATTTTTAAGTTAATGAAATGGTTAATGAAATTCATAGTCAATATGTTTATATCAGTAAAATACGAAGTAGATTTTACTTGATACTTTGTGCATATTGTAAGAAAGTTTTATAAAACGTTAGTGCCTTTATGTTGGCGAGTGACTGGAAGGCTGCTAAGTTAGCGTGAAGAATTAAGGCTACGATGCATAAAAGATAACATCTCCGCCATGCAAGTGACAATTACTGCGCGCGACAGCAAGATGTATTTACTGCCTCTCGTTACACCACAGGTAGCCTAACCTAAGTACGATACTGATGTGAGGCATATGCCTGTCTAGCTCATCTCCTGTAATGTTTCATCTAGATTCAGACGAAATATCAGGTTATGCACTGCAAAGTGTCACTAACCAACAAAACAATATTAAAAGCCTCCTTGTCTATGACAATATTGCTTCTTACTGCTGTCATTCTTTACAGTCAAGAGTGGTTTCGTACATTCGATCGTGTTTTGCATCTTAATATTTGTACTATTAGAATGAAAACGATTGCCGATAGCAACGCTGCTGGAACGAGAACAACCAATCCAGCTTCAGTGAATCTCAGCCCTTTATTTCGTTTAATATTGGTCTTTGTGGGGAAAACATGATATGAATGTTGATTCGAAGACGAAATCCCAAAGCCCACGACGTTCATCTGTTAACATCCCATTCTTGTGAAATCCTCTTCTCTAGTTGTCGGGAAGTTGGGGTTATGTGTTGTGAAACTTATCTTTTTAGGAGAGATTTCTCGTAATTCGCAGTATGAATAGATATAATAGAAAAATAAACTTTATATATTACATATGTCTTGAATTGAATAACCATTCATGCATTAGTTAGCTAGTAAGAATTTGATAGTTTTTGTATCTTAGCCCCAGTTTGGAATGCCAAATCACTGAAACTGTTGCAATAATCCATAGCTACTATTTGAAAATCTTAAGAGTCCTATTTTTTCTATTTGATAATCTTAAGAGTCAGTTTTTATCAGATTGTTATCAGACTTTGCACATAGCTTATGGTCATGTATATACAGTCTTCTATAGTGGCACAGTTTTTTTTTTAAGAATCACAAAAAAACCAAATAAATAAATGTATTTTTTAGGATTTTGGATTTTTGTAAAATCATAAAAATTAATGAATTTCAGAATTTATTTGTGCTTAATGCTTAACAATGTTTAGTAATATTTTACTATAGAAGAGTGACCATATCCTTTCTTGACAATGCAAAATTGCATATCGATCGGATGAAAACTGGAAGCAGGAATAGTTCCCAAAAATGTTTCAAATAGCTATAGTTGACTCTTAACATTATTTCTATTACGTTGTATTAGTCTGATGAATAGAATTTGACACGTAGTCATACAACTTCTGGCATTTTTAATAAAAATTAATTAATTCATAAATTAATTCGTATTTAGGGTTTACCCACTCAGTCCCATACTGATTTTCAGAGGAGGAAATTAATAATTTTTGTCATTTCAAGCCATATTCAAAGTAAAAGCAACTATTTTCTTCACATAAAGTCGGTCCTTGGAGGACTTCTACACCCTCGTCCAGAAGTAAATCAAGGGCTGGGTGTATATGATACAACTAGACTCCTTGATTTACTGGGGTAAGGAATATCATGACGAACATGAAGTGTATGTGTGAATTTTCTTTTAACCCTAATAGTGTTAAGAATATGTAGGCCCTACCTGTTTAGAACATGTAGGTTTACTGCATTATTTTAAATTGTAGAACAATAAACAAATCTCATTATAATTACTAGGAAAACGCTTAAGTCCCGCCGCGTTGATGGATATGCTTTTTTATAAGTTTTTAGTTTGCGTAGGACCCACTTTTCCTTTGCAAGTGCTTTTTGAATGCATTGTAGGTGATTGTTGTCAACTTTCTATTGTTACTTGTTAATTGTTATTAAAACCTCAAAAAGACTAATATTAAAACCTTTATTCTATGGATTCTGGCTAACTTTTAAATTTTCCTTTCAAAAGCAATACATCACCATAACCTTAATGTCCATGTAAAATATGAACGTTGTAGCCCCACCTGTTTGGTCATAATTGTCCCAAACATCACGAAAATATCGGGGAAAAAATCGGAAAAAAAATCGTAAAAGTACGATTTCTATAAGAAATATTTCTTCAAATGACCCTCAAATCAAAACATATCTTTTTAATGATTTCAAACGTTCTTATAAGGTTTCATCAAGATCGTAGTAGCCGTTTCCCCGGTCGCGAGCCAAACATCACCGAAATATTGCTATTAAAAATCGAAAAAAATCGTAAAAGTACGATATTCATGAGAAACTTTCTCTTCGATTATACCCAAAACGTAGCAAGTCTAAGTTTAGAGATTTCGAAGGTCCCCTATAATTTTCATCAAGATCGTATTTGCCGTTTTGACCGGGTAGAGAGCAAAAAAAAAAAAAAATATAAAAAAAACACCCGAGCTAAATTTTTTGGGGGTCAGTGAAATTGAAATCTTCGCTTGCTCATCCAATGATTTTGTTTGATGAATTTATTTTTACAAAAAACTGGAAAACCAATAATTCCCAAAAGCAAAACGAAGTGATAGAGTGTATGTTTTACGAAAAGTAAGTTTTACTCAGCATCATTCAAACCCATCCGTCACCAACAGTGAGAAGCAAACTAAGCCATCTCTTGCTGTATTAATTGAACCTTTTGATACGAATCTTTTTATATTTTCTACGATTCAATTCATAAAAAACAACATTCTGTTCCCCATTTTACATCTTTCAATAGAAACATGTTTTCGTACTTTCCCACGATGTTATTTACAGATGGCTGACTTTGCATCTCTTCTCATTTTTCTTTATTATCAGAAAGCCCATGTCACAGGACACACTTCACTTTTCGTCTATGCACAACGTAGGTTCCGCTGACGGGCCCAGTCTGAACGGCATTGTGTACCCGGGTCTCTCCTGGGGATGCAGGGAACATTTACAAGCAATCCCACATCTTCTCATTACGAAGACATGCCATCCAAGTCAAAACAAGACGAAAACACAGAGTGTAAAAGACAGAAAACGCTTAAAGGGAGAAGAAAATCACAAACGTTATTTAAATGAGACAGGAATATAGATGAAGAAAGGAAAGGGTGGTCGTATAAATTCTGATTACCAGGGGTTTAAGGATCGGTTATCACCGCTCAACGCGACCATGCTCCTGTATCACTTCGGGAGCTTACGTTAAACAACTTTCCAAGAATTGTATTTGATTGGAGGAGGAATTCGATCAATTCTTAAATCCGAGTTTCCTTCAATACTAGCATTCTGTGCTCTGCTCTCCTCGAGAAATCCTTCAAGCGGAAAG
Source organism: Sweltsa coloradensis (assembly GCA_024449915.1). Taxonomy (NCBI): domain Eukaryota; kingdom Metazoa; phylum Arthropoda; class Insecta; order Plecoptera; family Chloroperlidae; genus Sweltsa; species Sweltsa coloradensis. The sequence goes on along the minus strand of JAMZAV010000210.1, from coordinate 1,632,268 downwards.
GGACGTTGAGATTTGATTTTATGCGGCAGCACGCCTCCGAAGTGAACAGCTGGGTGGGGTGGGGGGGGTGGGGGGGGGGGAGACATGCGGCCCGAAGTATTAATGAAGTCTGCATGTACCCCATCACAGGGTCAGCAAGCCCCAAGACACTAGTCAAGTGCGCTGAGGACATGATCGATGAATACTAGGTGCCCAACACCATCAGGCCCTATGAATATACCGCACTGCTGCCAATATCTAGCTATCTATCTCTTCGTGGCAATGCAAAATAAGAAAGTTTGGAAAACAAATTGCTTTTTCTTTTGATATGAGTCGTATATTGAAACCGTCACTCCAGCGAAGTCCCACAAGCACGTCTTTCTACGCCTTAATGCGAGATGAAATGTAGCCCGGACTCTATAAACTAGTCGGTGTAAATATAAGAATGGCAAGAACAGATAAAACAGGTATTTTGTACCTGAACTTAGTTTTCTACGATAACGATTATCGAACAGTGGTATCTTTCATTACACTCACAGTATGAAGTTTAAAGCTAGGTTCTAATTTACGCGTAGCTAATGATAAAAGGAAACTTTAAGAGAGTTTACTATTATTTCGAGCACCCACAGGACATTTACGCTTTGCAATATTTTATCTCAGTTCCATAAAGTTTGTTAGTAGAAAAAAATGAATTAATTTCCGTTTTGGGGTAGTATAAACCAGCAGGAACACAGTTGTGAAGATATTTATGAGCATAAACCTACTTACAACGCATCAACCAAAATAATTCTTTTCTGTTGTGCCCTCCTAAATAAAACTCTCGAACCAGGCGCTTCATCCAAACAAAACTGGTTTAGTAAACACTTTCTTCATTCATGGTTTAGCAAACACTTTCTTTATTAAAAAGCTCAATAACATTTTCTGGAACTATTGAGCTTCTCCATCTTCAAGTCATGAACATTTCAAATACAATAATACAAGACACATATTAACACATGGCAGGTGTACCTGAACACTAGTTACTTACTATTAAGCTGACCACTCAAACTCATTTTATGCATACAAAATATTCACCATTCTAACTTCTTAAATAGTTCAATATTGATATTCCTCCACCAACTTAAAAACCCTTTAAACTCGGAGCCTCAACCAAAGTCATACTTATAGTATTTTTTGAACCTTCAAACCCGGCGCCCCCACCTAATCTAATATTTCTAATCTCTTGTAATAAAAATTCTCTAACCCATCGCCCCCACCTAATCTAATATTTCTAATCTCTCGTAATAAAAATTCTCTAACCCAGCTCCTCCACCAAAGCTCATAATTTTATTCTCTTGTATTAAATACCCTCAAACCCGGCGCCTCCACCAAAACTAATATTTTAATTATCTTGTATAAAAACCCTCAAACCCGGCGCCTCCACCAAAACTAATATTTGTATCATCTTGTCTTGCAAAACACTCGAATCAGTTGCTTTCACCAGAATATATAAAAAAAATTGAATTTCTGATGCCGTTCTATTTTCAGGTCCATATAATAATGAGTCATTATTTGACAATTATTTGACTTGGAAACAACTTCTAGAACCCTATCCGTTTTCATATTTCGTTCTGCTTAATATCGCATCAGTTTAGTGATGCGGAAGTTCGCGGTCTCTGGGACGAACGTATAGTCGAATGTCTCGAAATACGTTACTTTCAAAGATATTATAAATCAGAAATATTATTTCCAGTATGACAGAAGATTGGAAACAAGACGCGTTTCTTACTAAACTGTAGAACGAAGATATACATAATGGCAATATAGCCGCGACGTAAATGTAATTGCAAATCTACCAACGGTATTTATCTCTCGTCGAATCTGTTTCCTCGGGGCATCTAGGTTGAGAGAGGTAAAGTTAAGAAAAACAACTTCTATACCGTATACCGCTTGGCGCTTATATCAACAGAATATCGTCTTGTGTCATTTGTCTCCCCTGTCTGTTTTCTTCTGAGACATATGTTATTTGAGTCGTGGGTTGCGGCCAGGGCTGTGGCGTAGGATGGTGGGGGGAGGGGGGGTTGGGGGGGGAGGGGAAAGATTGGTCGTAGACGGAGGTCGGATCGCTATACCCCTTCCTTTCGAGATCCGTATATCTATATACAGTACTTACAGCCTTTTACCTCTCGTTTGGGATCGCGCCTTGCAAGGAGTACCATACACGATCAATACGCAGACTGTATCATCTTCCACAGTGTGGCCCCCGAGAAGCCCGTCATATCGGAGAGAACGTGGTCGATCCCCGCCAAGATGGAACACGTAGATTACAACTCGGGCATGGTACGGTGACGGTGTCTTCAGTCTGAATGCCAAAGACGTTCCAATCGTGGGTAATTGAATTGGCAATAAATTATACAAAGTGGGCGTATGCGAAATCAAAATATGATTACTGTATTTAGATGAAACCCTGTTTAAACTGAACTAGGAATGATTTATCAAAACAGTATATTAACCGACTTAAATGAAATTCAACAACTAGACAGTTCCCAAGAAGTCTAAGTAGTTATCTAAATTTTACGTCTTTTACGGGACAATTGTTACTTATCTATAAAAGTTGTAGATAAACATTTTGTTAAATTGATTTACATTTTTTTTAAAATATGATGGAAAAACAAAATGATGTTCTACATTGAACACTGTAGTGTGTATTTTGTTATCATTTATTTGTATTTGTATGTATTTTACCAATATACAACGGTATTATATAATATAACGTTGTTACGTTATAACTTTCATTGGATGAGCGAAGCGAAGACTTCAATTTCACTGACCCCCCAAAAAATTAGATCGGGTGTTTTTTGTTGTGGTTTTGTGTTTTTTTTTTTGTTAGTTTCTTTTCTGTTTGTTCGCTCTCTACCGGGCAAACGGCATATGCGATCTTGATGAAAATTGGAGGGGATCTTCGAAATCTTTGAACTTAGACCTGCCACGTTTTTGGGTACAATCGAAGAAATATTTCTCATGAATATCGTACTTTTACGATTTTTTTCCGATTTTTAGTGCGATATTTTCGTGACATTTGGGCCGATTCTGACCAAACGGGTGGGGCTACAACGTTCATATTTTACATGGACATTCAGGTTATGGTGATGTACTACCTTTTGAAAGAAAAAATTGTAAAAGTTACGCAGAATCTATAGAAATAAAGTTTTTAATGTAAGTTTTTTTAGGTATATAATAACAATTTACAAGTAACAATAGAAACTTGACAACGATCACCTACGATGTGTTCAAAAAATACTTGCAAAAGTAAAGAGATACCACGCAAACTAAAAACTTACAAAAAAGCTCATCCATCAACGCGACGCGTTTGCGTGGCGGCCTAGTATTTATTGAATGAAAGCAATTGTCGTAAAACTTTGCCCCGACTTAGTATCGAGCCCAGAACCTCCGGCATTACGTATACAGATGGTATACCAACTGTGCAATCGGGGCCTATGACAAACCTTTACTAAATTGCTATTTGTTCTGATTGTTGAGTGCGACGATAAAAATCAAACATAAGACTGCCATGTAGCTGTCATAACTGAAAGATAACAGTTTTTAGCCAATCATTTATCATCTCCTTTAAGCTGTGTAAAAAAATATACATATTTTTTATGCATATTATATAATATTATACAACTGTGAATCAATAGTCTATGACTTTAAAGTGGGATCATGTTTAAAACATTGTATTCATTCATATTATATACATGGCATATAGTCTGCTGCATAGTGAATGCAATCGATAGCCAATAGCAGGCTGTTTTGTAAGTACATGCGACATAAGACACTCGCATTGTCAGCCAATATATTGGTAGTGGCCTAGTAGCATGAATATAGTTGTCATTTCACAAGGCCAAATGTTGTACGTAGGTATGCATGCATGCATAGAGCATGCAGCAAAGACTTTTCCACAATATCTAAACAGCAAACTTAGGATAAAACGACAAAAATTATTTAGTTTTAAAACTACCTAACTTCTGCATATGTTTAGATCACTTGGTTTATAATGAAACCCACGTCTATGATGTTCTGTTTCACTTTTACACAGCCTGAGTTCAGTAGAGGCAAACCCAGTGAACAAACAATACAGCAACTCCATCGTAGAATGTGTTTTAAACATGCGTCAAACAAGCGTCTCGTCTATGTGTTGTGTGGATGCCATGGAGGCTCGCATCGCAGAGTATCAGGGTGTCAGAAACAGAGAAGAGCGTCAACACGTCAGCACAGGGGCTAGGAACCCCTCTTCAAACGCAGAATATGTGTGGCGAATGTTTTAGGCGGATCCAAAACTGACAAGGAAGAAACATTTGCATTTGTGATTTTCACAAGTGACAAGAAAACTGCTGTCAAGGAAAAAATATTGAGAGGCTATCCTTGAATTTAAAGGCAATAACTTGGGGCGTTGTAGAGCAAGAGTGGGGGGGGGAGATGGGGGGGATTTCCATTCTCTTTCGTACCACCCTGCAACAGAACATGGGATCATAACAATATCGGAATAACAGAGAATATAGAAACATACGAAAGTTGGAACAATGGCATATTACAAAGAAACAACATAGAGCGTTAAAAAATTCCGCAGTTCATCAGGATATACAAATAATAGAGGTTCAAACTTTTGAGCACAAAAACATTTGTACTTTCAGAAAGTCAAAACTTAAAACATTACAATATTAAAACATCAAGACAAAACAATATTTTTGAAAATGTTTAATCTCTAGATAAAAGTATTTATTCTCTGACACATGAAAATGAGAAAAGTTGAATATTAGAATTAATAATATACCAAATTCGTTTAAGGCACAGTTAAAAAATAAAATGGGAAATATAATTGCTCAGTCACGGGTTGGATAAAGTATCAAACTTAATGTTGTAAATAAAATAAGAAATCGTGTATTTTATTTGAGTTTAGACAATATACAATGTAGTTCAAAACTAAAAAATACCAATTTAAATTTCAATAAACCTAACATGAAGTTGATTAGACGCTGCAATGTAAACCTGTACAAGACAAGGCTGATACAACATGTTCCGACTTGATCAACATCGGCTTGGAAGCGTCTGAGACGAGGACGACGCCATGTTGACTCAGACGTCGCTAGGATATGCCCGTAATCACACGGCAAACACAAACATTGCCAGCACAACTATTACTTCGTACTACGCAGAGCTACACCTACAACACAGACAAACAACGAGATTTCGAATATATTACATTTTTACACCATGCATGGCAAATATATACATTCACTCCGCCATTTTGAGTCAAAATCGTGTAAAATCTGTAAATGATTGGTTTAGTACAAACTCACAAACAGCCAATCAAGTTTATTTGAAAAAATAGATAATATAACAGCAAGGTGTGGGAAAACTGCGTGATGTAACGATCATCTGGAAAATATGATTGAAATGTTTTCAACGCTTTTCCTTTCAACAGATATTCAAGACTCTGCTTGTATGGATGAGACTATAATTGCTTTCAACTGGAGTATACTAGACTGACCCCTTCAGAGAAATAATTTGAGAATCAAACAGATGTTTACGTTTTGATGCGTGCAATTATATTAGAAAAGACATAAGTTTGTTGACAATTATTGTTATTATATTATTAGCATAATGGATAAGTTAGTTAGAGAATGATTGTAAATTATCAACCAGCTCCAGCAAGCATAACATGAAGAGTTCCGTGTCTGCAAGGCCAGCACCAACCAATCAACCAACAAACCGATTCTAGTGTAACTCTTTACTTCTTCTTCGTTACTCTCACACGGTTCAAGGCGTTTTATAGAGATATCTCACGTATGTCAGCAGGACAGTATGACGGATACAACCTTGTTAGAAGCAACCAGGGACAAACCGTTTAAAATGGGATATAACGTCTGGTCTTTTTAACATGTGTTAGTAAAATATATACTTAACTTTTATGTTATGCACTTTATAAATTAACGAAGATGAAAAACGATAGATAAAATCAAATATATTCGTATAAAATGTGGTAATCGGGAACCTAGATTCCCTGCAGCATCACGTGTAGCTGTTATCAAGGGTTATTGTCAGCTAGTGTATGATATATCCGTCATCAGACGAATAACTGACATCAGTTTGAGCAAGACAAGAGGATGAAAGAATAACTCTGCCCTATGGAATGTCAGCAGCCTACGTATCTACAAGTCTACGTTGTAATATCCTTAAACGTTGAACCACATTATTATGAATACAACTTTATTATATATCTGTCATTTAATGAGCTTAGGTTATATTAGATGATGAGCTACATAAAATAAGAAAATTGAAGCGCTGAAAATATAATTTTATTTTCAAAACAATTTCGAATTGTACATATTTTTAACAAAAGCAACAATTTAACTATTCGGGAATAATCCCTCAACCTTTTACTGGATAGTACGTTTAATATTTAGTATTACGTGGTATTTATTTAAACAAAAACTAAATACATTTAATAGGATAATTTGAAAGAAAGCAAAATGATACAAATTGTAGATGACAAGCGATCATTACCTTGCTGCGTAAAAAGATGCCTGATAGTAGTTCATTATTTTGACACTAACTACGCAGTAACAACTATCCACCCGGCCCCCACGAAATAACAGTGTTTCAAGTGTTCATGTCATGCATGCGGACTGAACAGAAAACCAAGATGCCGAGGACAAATTTAGCTAATAGACTGAAATAACCGTAGTCGGGTTGTCAAAATTGTCCTTCAGCTTCTTGAAGATAGGTGCAACGTATGCTAGGCGAAGATAGAGAGGGCAGCTTGTTCCCGACGTGGAGAACTGTGGACGGTGGTAATTCACCGATCACGGATTAGAGAAGCCGCCGTCAGAGTAACGTGGCTTTGTCGCGAGCCAAGGCAGGGAATTCACCTAGCTGAGGCCACGCACCTTCTTGAAGATAGGTGCAACGTATGCTAGGCGTAGATAGAGAGGGCAGCTTGTTCCCGACGTGGAGAACTATGGACGGTGGTAATTCACCGATCACGGATTAGAGAAGCCGCCGTCAGAGTAACGTGGCTTTGTCGCGAGCCAAGGCAGGGAATTCACCTAGCTGAGGCCACGCATACGCAGAACACACCTCTGGCATTTATGTATTATGTATTTATTTTTTTACGTCTTTTATTTTGACATCTATATTTTTTGTAATACCAATGCTTTTGTTTTGTTATCACTAGGAAAACGCTTAAGTCCCGCCGCGTTGATGGATGAGCTTTTTTTAGGTTTTTAGTTTGTGTAGGATATCTTTACTTTTGCAAGTGTTTTGCTTTGCTGCCTATGTATTGTAGGTGATTGTTGTCATGTTTCTTTTGTTACTTGTCAAATGTTATTATTTACCGTAAAAAACTTATATTAAAAGCTTTATTTCTATGGATTCTGGATAAATTTTCTAACTTTTTCTTTCAAAAGGTATTACATCACCGTAACCTTAATGTCCATGTATAATATGAACGTTGTAGCCCCACCCGTTTGGTCAGAAGCGGTCCAAATGGCACAAAAATTTCACACTAAACCGTAAAAAACTTATATTAAAAGCTTTATTTCTATGGATTCTGGCTAATTTTTCCAACTTTTTCTTTCAAAAGGTATTACATCACCATAACCTTAATGTCTATGTATAATATGAACGTTGTAGCCCCACCCGTTTGGTCAGAATCGGCTCAAATGACACGAAAATATCGCACTAAAAATCGAAAAAAATCGTAAAAGTACGATATTCATGAGAAATATTTCTTCGATTGTACCCAAAAACAATACACCTCTAAGTTTAGAGATTTCGAAGGTCCCCTCCAATTTTCATCAAGATCGCTTATGCCGTTTGCCCGGAATCCTGCTAACAAACAGACAAAAATACAAAAAAAAAAAACAAAAAAAACATTGGAGCTAAATTTTTTGGGGGGTCAGTGAAATTGAAGTCTTCGCTTCGCTCATCCAATAACAAAATGAAAATTTCTATAAACACTTTCGGGTCATGTTTTTTTATTTTTTAGAAGGCTGTGTGCTAAAATACCCTTGTCGGATCCAGTCTGGCAAATGACCGATAAGGGTTTTAAAATAAAAGCTTGATTTTTAATAAGTGTTTCGTCATATTATTGTTGAATTGAACAAACGTGGGTCTTAACTCAAGGCAAATTTAATCAAGTTGTGTGTTAATAGAGTAGATAAGGTCACAAGAGTGATAGGTGTGCAAGTTAAAGTTCTATGCAATATAGACTGTACTTAATATAAATCATGTGGGATATCACAATACATTTTTATCAGTAGGTCTTTAACGGAAGTTTAGTGAACTCGTTTGCAATTTTTTTAATTTTCTTTTGTGTGGAAATTTACTGTTTTACTGTAACCGTATTTTAAAATGTTTAGATGTTGCCATATTTAAACTTTAAGACAAGTTAATCATTAACACCATTTAGCGCGTGCAGAAACGGATAGCTGGCATTTATATTTTAAATTTCTTAACATAATTTTCAAAATATTAGTAATTGAGACAAAATTTAACAGCTTGAACGTGATAACAGTTGCATATCTTAAAAACTATTATGTAAAAAAATAATAACAGCTACATTACAGGAATATTATCTTTTTATATTTATTTTGGTGCACGCACATGCAATCTTTGATAGTAGTTGGCCTTCTTGATCAAGAAGGGGATGTGGTTATAGAGGGACAGTACTTTCCACGTGCAATAAAGTTACTCATTCCTCTCCTTGGTCGTTTACCTGGGAAATAACGACAACAAAGAGAAATGGGTTTGTTTGAATGTTATTTTTAATCAGTGGTTCTATAATACTAATAGATCGAGTAAGGAGCCATCACATGCGTGTGTCTATACGGTTTCTCAATAGGGTTTGAGTATTGTGAGTGAGCGAGAGGTGAACCAAACGAAGGAATTTTACAAAGTGATTTTCCCCCCTATAGGTGAGCCGTACTTAAAAAACTTCACGACCATGCTTCGTGTATTCTTTTTTACCGTAACAACGGTTGATAGTACTTTTTTATCACAGACTGGGTGGCTATGAATATTTTAAAGACCAGCTGTAACCTTCGTTTTCTATTATTATTTTACGAATAGAAAAGCATAGCGCGAATATATTTTGCGTGTTGACTGGTGTTCCTCAATAAACCGTATGCAGGAGCGAGAGAAGGATAATAACAATAATGTCTGGGGAGACGCGTTTTATAGGGCGTAAAAGAGAGGAAAGGTGGAATCAGTTTGCGTTTGGCTGCTCTGTTTTCCGTCTTCACCGATACTGCGGGTGGCGACCGGGACTAAAAACAACATACTTTCTCAAGATATGACAAAAACAAGCGCAAAACTTTCCAGCGCTTAAACACTTAACTGAACGCATTACGAACATTAAACACGCTAAAAATCCAAACGAATTCAATTACAGTTGGCACGGCCAACTTTCTAGTTTTCCGAGGAGGTACAGCGTATAACAAGATCAGGAAGCTATGTAAACATGCGATTCGAAACGCAAAGATTAAGTTATCGTTCTAACCTTCTGAAAACACAAAGAAAACATTCGATCAGGGAAACTTTGTTGTGTTCGAGAGGTTTAGCAGAGTGAAGAAGTAGAATTGAGCTACTGTACAGAGTTGTTGCTTAAGAACTTCAGTGAAGCTTTATCGTGTTCTAGTTGTAAAATTCTTGTCAGTACTGTACATCAGTTCTTGCTCTAAAAAATGGAAAAGAGAATTGATGAATCTTAATGTATTAGTTAATTAGAAAAAAAAACAAAGGAGTGTCGTCTTCGCAATATTGATTTTCTCATAATTAATGCAGACACTCTCGACAAAACTTGGCAATGTTTTAACAAATATCTACAGCTAGGTCGTTAATGTTTAGTTTATTGTTGTGTTCTTATTCCCTTGTTCGTCATTGAAGTGAGAGTGTTTGAGCGGGTACATAGCATGACTAGAACTCAATCGGATCCGGATACAGTACTTACCCCCGCCCCAGGTGTCGCCACCCAGCAGTGGAACGAGCATCCCCTCCATTGTTTTATGTGGCCTACCCCGTTCACAATGCAGAAGCGGGGCAATGAAAACAAATTGAATGGGTTACGGCTAAGCTTATATTTTCCGCACGCCAGCATACGAGAGTTATTAGAGCCGGAACTTGTTATCTATAGGCACTGAACATAAAGAGGCTCTGCTTTAACGTTCTTACATACAACTGTTGTATGTACTAGTCGGTGTTCAGCTCAACGAGTTTCCAAGTAAATAAAAATATTCTGTTCTTTTATTTTTCGTTTTACCAGAAGATCCAAAAACAATAGTATTGGTTCGAAGCAACTTAACAATGTAGGTAAAGGTTTTGACTAAAAAAAATACTTTTATTATCAATGTTTGTATGTTATCCTTCTGGGATTCATAGAGTAGAAATTTATTCTTTGCTTTAGTTTTTTCTCTATCGATATCAAGCAAAACGAACTTGATTCTTGAGCCCATGCTGAAATATATATTTCTTGTCTTAAACGAGTTTTTACCTGTATTAAATTTTATATTAACAACATAAAACATTTATTGAAAACCAATCTTGGAACAAAAACGTTCACTAAAATGTCCTATCTATAAATTTACCAATGTGTTTTGAATCATAAAAATGAAAATAAAAACATTTACTACCAGCAATAGAAGATCCCCACACGAATTGTAACAACATCTAAAATCTCAGAGACGATGAAGTCCGATGAATTGTCCCTATATTTCAAGAACTATATTCACTTACATCGACGTATCTATTCAGTTGGTTGTGAGGTTGTCCGCGAGGGCCGAAATGTAAAGGTTCGTTAGGATAAACTTGATAAGAAATGAGACATTACACGATTTAAAAGACGAGTACAAGAGAGAGAACAGTGATTAAGTGAAGTAATTGCAGGTGGTATGTCTCGGTACGAAAAGCAAGCATATTTACGTTCTTTTACTTTCATATCCTCAGGAACGAGTAATGTATCAAAAAAATTATTCCAGAGGAGTTAGTTGTTTTCTTAGTAATATAGAATCTTTGAAAAAATCGTCAGATTTCGTGGTCAGCAAATAAATTTCACACCGGAATTGATTTCTTAATTTTACAAAGAGAAGCAAGGAAAACTCGACACATGCAATGTATTCGTATTTTCAGTCATATTTTTAGGTGTAGCTTGTAGTAAAAACAAAACCCAAAATCCCCCCGAATTACTTTTTGGGAGTTGTGTAAACTGTTAAGTGTTAAGTTCCTAATATATGAAGACAGACGGAAAATGTTCGCGGTTTTCACACAAGTAGACTGTAGCAGTATCCATCTCTTTTCTTGCCACGACGTTATTCGAGACGATAAGTGGTGACATGTAGTTGAGAATGAGGCCAATACAAAAGTCCATGTCTGACGTTGAATTCGAACTCGTACTAAAACAGCCTTGAGCATAGCACCAAAGACGGTGAGAAAATAAGACTAGAACTCTTGGATTCCTGCCAACATTTCGAACATAACTAAAAAATTCTACTTATTCAAAAAACAAAATGGCGCTCAAAAAGGTAGAATTCCAGAATTTCACCCCCTAGTATAAACTAGTGTTATTTTCTTAATGTTCGAATTTCCTACCATCGTGTACATAAATATGGAGCAGTCAAGAGACGTAATGTGTTTTTGCTATGATTTGTACCCGCCGGTTTGAGCGGATGTAGCTGCTTACTCTTATAGCAGTGAACTTTATCATCTTGATAAGTGTGTCTTATACAGCGCCCACTCACACACATACACAACGGAGCAAGGCTCGTACACCTAAGTTATTGTGCGTGTTTCCAAGGTTTACGTTGGGGTTTATATTATTTTCAAGTTCTATCATAACACTGTCGCTATAAAGGGTTTAATATTATGTGACTAGATGTAAATAAAGAGTGCTGTTTGACTGAAGCTTGCGTGCATACGCTCAGCGTCTTTTTCAAATTACATGGAGGAAAATCAACATTTTCTTCTCCTATTGTCACCCACCGACAGATCACTAAATACCTATTTCTTGTGCTTAACCCTTTTTCCATTTCAGTCACAGATTTTTTCGTGTCAAAGTCCATACAAATTTGCAATATTTGGTCGATATTTAAAAATTGTCTGTGGTCAAACGGGAACAAAATTTTGAAAGCCAAGCCATGTAAGAGGTTTGGTATCACCTTTCTGAGTCAGCACAAACAAATTATCTTGGTCAATAGAAAAATGTAGGCGCAGTTTGAAAGGTACGAACGCACCTTTTTGCCTCAAATCGTAGCGTTCCCATGAGATTTCGAACTTTGTCCAGTCGTCCACAATGATGCTAAACTCATCTCTGAAAGTGAATTCTTAGCAACAAGATGAAACCAGGCGAAACTGAGGAGCAAATCTCATCCCATATAAGCATAACTTTTCTGTCCGTCCGTTTGCACGAGTGTCACGTCACACGATACAAACCGAACATGACGTCCGGTTGACTTGCGTTTTGTTGTTGGCATCGTTTCAACAAGGATGATACGAAATGTTTTTGATGGCCGTGGAAGTCAGAAGGGAGTTGCTATCCGTCCGAAAAATCATGACCCGGCACCTCCACCATTGCTAGCCCTTTATAGGGCAGTGGTTTCTATATATACCACCACCCTTCAAAATCTCCACAATATAATCTGCCAGTTTTACATACTTTACACCAGATCAAAAGCTGCTTTGTTTTGTTCTGAATTGGTAGCATTTTTCCTTACTAAATTCTAATGAATAGGACGATTTTTGTAATTGATCAAAAATCAAATTGTGTGTAAAAACACAAAAATACACAAATTTCCGGGATGTCCCGGATATCTTGTTTGCCTGTAGTAAATTCAATTTGAACATTAAATAAATCGCAAAAAAAATAAAAATTACAAAAAATCTCATTTTTGAAAATAGTCTCAAATTTAGATTTTTTCTACTTTGAAACCAATTCGGAATTCAAAATCAGCATTTTTTCCTAAAAGATCAAGGAAAAAATCCCCAAAAAATCATAAAATTTTTCAAAAAAATCACGAATTTCAAATTGTTCAGGTAGAAAGAAAAATTTTGGGTCCCAACATTATGCCATACAAAGGGCTAGTAGAGAATAAGTGACTGACACTTTTAAATGGTAAGATTACCAAAAAGATCTATGCGAGGTGAATAATTTTATGTTTGTGTTCTACGACGACGACTGTTGATTAAGTAGCTTCGTTATTCCTTTTAGGTTCTAATTTATGCGTACTTTTGATGATTAATAGCAGTTTAGTGACGTAAAGTCGAGTTGATACATTTGAATGTTACACAGATTCTTTGGTTTGGCTTATGACGAATGATGTCTCCGTTCACAGTCACATTATTTGGCGTCGACTTGTAAGTTTCAAACACCAAAAACGTGGGATGTACGTCATAACTCGATGAATGGGAAGCAGGAAAACGTCTCATCACTGAATAAAGTTATGTAAATTAGAAAACCCAGTGAAGAGTTCTATTGCTATTCGATGTGAATACATGCAGAGGTCCACGAATACCTCATTATCAGGCTCAATGCGGTGATGCGGTGGCGTCTGGATGCTTGGTACCATGGAATTGTAGAAAATGAACACGCCGAAGTGAATGGCTTTCCAGATATAGTGTTACAGTCAAATGTAAAAGATATACTGAAAAAATCACGTTATTGGAAGAGAAAACGTGAAAAGAGGAGAAACGGAGTGAGGACGTTTTCTACGGCCATGTGTAGATATTATAGTTCTTCGGGACATTAAAAAAAGCTAAAAATTATTGGATGAGCGTACGGCGAAGAATTCAATACAGTTACCCTTAGAAAAATAGCTTTAATGTTTTTTTGTAGTATGTTTTTTGTCTGTTTGTACACACCACACCCTAACAGAGAAATGGCTACTCCTGTCTTGACGGAATTTTCAGGGAAACTTCAATAACTACGAAATTAGACCATACCCGTTTTTAGTACAATCAAAGAAATATTTTCAATGTATAATAGCACTTCCACTATTTAAAAAAATAATTTTGTACAATCTTTGTCTGATTCTTTGCACTCTACATGGACAAACCGCTTCTTCCATCTAAATTATATTTTTAGGGAACCTTCCAAACCTTCAAACATAAACATTTTGTGAATTGTTTTTTGTTGTTAAAAAAAATATACAAAAATTGACTGTAAGCTCTGTATGAGACAAGGGGATACTTCGATCTTCATGAATTTTTCAGGGCACCTTTGAGACCCGAACTTACTATGAAGTTGGGTACATTCAAAGAAAGATTTCTCGTGAAAATTGCACTATTACGCTTTTATCGAATGTAGTGATGCAAGTAGATACGCCATAATAATGCGCATCCATAAACGCGGAGAATTAGAAATTCATAATAAACTCGATCCATGCTGATAAAATAATTAAATAAAAAACGCAGTGACAAGTCATGGTTTTGTATGCAGTAATTACAAGTGTCATCTGCATCCAGAGTACTGTATAGTAAGTAATATAATAATGATAATTGGTTCAACCAACCACATGATGAAGATCAGAATAGGGACCCTGCAAAGGTAGGTTAGTACAAAGCACTATCTGTTCTTGATATGTGCTTGAATGAGCTTGGTCTGGTCTTCTGATGCAGATTAGCTCTGTGATAGAAATCTTATTGTGAGGGTTGAAACACAATTTCCAAGATGTCATGGATATAGCTGATGAGGAGAGGAGGGAGAGAGAGGGAGAGAGAGACAGAGAGAGAGAGAGAGAGAGAGAGAGAGCAATAATATCAGCTCAGCTCTTGAGGTTGAATTTGGGGAGTGCGCACTTGAAGCTCGAGAGTACTTGCTTTAATTGAAGTAAGTTTCGAAATGCTATGATGCGTTCATCGCAAACTAGTAAGATGAAATAAAACTAGGCACGCTCTCACGCACAAGGGGTTTTCAAGCGCTCCATTGGGCAGGCAAGGATCCACTACTCTACTTGGAAATTAATAGCGTAGAAGCTTTTAGTAAACACATTTAATAATACCATCACATGAACTAAGAATGAAGTTAAATAAGAGGCTATTGTGTTTCTAGCGTCGCACGTCTACCTTTATAATTATAATTCGAGTTGGAAAATTAAATTTGTTCTACAAAGGAAAGTCTATCGTTGCCTTCGTAAGAGTGAAGCACTGCTCGAACTATATGCTCATGTAGAAGTCAAGGTGATGGAAACGTTTTGCTACATTAACAGCTGATCCAGAACAGAACTCGTTGACCTGTTATAAGCTATAAGTTCCTTATGCACTCAAGAAGCGCATTGAATATCAGGGGAAAATGAAAAGATAGACAAATAATTCACATAAAAACGTTGTCTCTAGTTGCCAATTACGTGTTCGCATGCTTTTGGGACAAAAGCGAGACTCCGTAGGTTAAAAATTTAAGCTCTCAATTATGTATTATGCTGTGTAAAAAGTTGGTAGAAGAATTGAAATGATTTTCTTTCTTTCTTCCTTTTAAAAATTTTACGATTCTCTAGAAACCCGCCCAGTCATCTTGCTATCTTTATATTTCGCTATCTTCAACTTTATTCAACTATCTTCTGGTGATTGCGCAAAGTAGCGGATGGTGATGAGGGAATCCTGGTGTGTTCTGTAAGACTGATCCTCTGACTGAGGATTGCTTTACGCCAGCTAGTGCTTCAGTCAGGGTTGTTGTCGGGTGTTGTTAGACTGATCCTTTGACTGAGGATTGCTTTACGCCAGCTAGTGCTTCAGTCAGGGTTGTTGTCGGGTGTTATAAGACTGATCCTTTGACTGAGGATTGCTTTACGCTAGCTAGAGCTTCAGTCCGGGTTGTTGTCGGGTGTCAATCAGCTATCCTTTTAATTCAAGTCATACTGGAAACACGGCACATTTTAATTATCACATTTAGTTAATAAAACGCAAATGCGGTCAATAAATTAAATTTAGATTACACAAATGAAATAATAAATAGTAATTAAACAAAGTACGTAAATAATAGATTACAACAATAATGAACAATTGTAAGACAATATTTGGAATGACATAAACATAAAAGTTCTTTCTAGTTAGCGTATTATATATTATTTTTATATAAGTTATTATTGGCAATTTAGATCATTATTGGATGTTGATAGAAAACATTACATACCACATAAGTTTGATTTTTAATACTATTCATTTTTTGTAAATACAAAAATATACATTATAATACCTACATTGGAAGCTCGTCGTAACGTGTGAAACACTTATCCGAGAAGACCAGGGTTTAAATCCTGCAACTGGCAATTATGACTAAATGTTTTACCAAGGAGAAGGAATTGAGTCCTCTTTAACAGCCATCGGACATCTCATAACTTTAAAATATACTGAGTTCGAAAACTGAAGGGGGGCATGCATTGCACTCTGTGCAGGTTTACCACGAGAAATTAATTATTTATAAATGAAAATTCAGCACAATATAACGCATTATTTTGTTTAATCTCTGTTGATAGATTCATGCATACACGAGCACATGATCACCGACATTTGCAAATAGGAGCTAGTCTACTTAACCATAAAAGTCACTTTAATGTCATTTAATAGAAATATTCTCGCTTTGCGAACTGCTATCTACGCATTTCAGCGAGTCGGTCCTTCTTTCAAGAACCGTGCATTATAAGACTGATAATTTATTGGCAAAGAAAATGAAAGTGATAGCAAAATTGTGGTCGCTTTAGCACAAGAAATGCATTCGAATAACTTCGAAAACCTTTCCCTTCCAAACATTGTGAAAGAAATGAAAATAATCTATTTGAGAGCAATGTATAAGAAGGACGATATGTTTCAATCTACCCACAATAAGCAATTTGTTATTATTAAACAGATAATTTATACTCTTGCCCTTCTGTAAGCCCAGCGAAGGTTATATGATAAGATAAACTCAATGATATTTCTCATCTCTTTATTATGCAGCCTCATATAATTCAGTGAACCTTCTAACCACTCCATTCACCCGACCCTAACCTCCTTCTCTGCCACAGCCCCCCCCCCCCCCCCCAGTGTGGTGGGATCAACGCAAGAAGAACACTAGCTGCGTCTCGTAAAGCCAATGTTTACGTTCATGGAAGTCTCAACAGATGCACTTTTACTTCACACAACTTAACGGGAATAACGATATAATGCGACTTCTGCTCACTTTATTAATTAACGTAGAAGTAAGAGCTAGAGACAAGGTTTGGAATGCAGGCCTACTTCCTCAGAAGGGGTATGTATAACGAATGAGGCAGGCGGACTGACTACGAACTTCCGTTCATCTCACGTAAGTAAGATTGACTTGTGATCGCAGTAACAGTTTGAATGTAAGCTACGTTTTTAATACATTCAATCCTGTCAAAGCTGACACGTACCGGATAGTGTCGGCTCGAGCCCGGCAATCCTGACTGAAGGTTTTGTATGAGGTTTTCCTCAGTCGTTAATGCTAATGCAGGGGATTAAGTCCTCTTCAACAGCCTTCAGACATCCCTTCACAAGTGTCCTATCCGCAACATACATATAGTTAGACCCTGGGCAGCCTTTCCAAAAAATTATTATTTTATAGGACACTAGGCACAAGAGTTTTCATAATGATTGTCACACTTAGAAAAATTAAAAAGGGTTATGGTTTTTAGGATCTCACAAGACTTCTGGGCCCACAGGCCTATCGAATGGCTATTCCCGACTTTTCACACATATTTTATCCATCTTCACTTTCTTCTTGCTTCCGTCTTCCACTAATAATTTCGACACTTGTCTTTCTTCCAAACTCTTGTTTTGTTTTAAGTTTTCCCAAGCTGCGTGTTTTGTCTTTCCACATCCATCTCTATTGCATCTTTCCTACCTCAGTCCACACCTCGTATTCTCTGCTTAGTTTCTGCAGGCTCAAATTGTATCTGCGAAATTCTGTCCTCTTGCTTATAAATAGTTAATCTCTTCTTTACCATTTCCTTTCCGATCTTCATGCTCTTTGTCTTGTCAATCTTCGTCAATCCTACTACAATTCTTAAAATTTCATTTCCGTCTCTTTTATGTTTTGGTCGTTCTTCTCCGCTCCAACCGGCCACGTCACAGCTCCATTTGTGTGTGGGTCGGGACTAAATATGATTAATATATAAGTAGTTGACACTTCCTTGGTACCTCCATTTTCCGAAGCAGTTTCCTTACTTGCAGGAACACTCGCACCTCGCAATCTCCTTATCGATTTTACACGATGCTACCTAGGTATTTGAACTTCTTTTCCTCTCAGTAGAATAGTTTCTTTTTACACTGCACTTTTCTTTTCCCCACAAGCATCACTTCACTCTTCTCTATGCTAATCTGTGGTCTCAATGTTTCATTGGCAATTCATTCCACTTGGCAATTTTTTGTTGCACCTCTTCTCTTGGCATTTCCAATATGCAGCATATATGAAGGTCTTTAAGCCCTTCGGTATATCTGTTTAAACTTTTCGCAATATCCCATCTATAGGACGACATTGAAAATATATTATATTGCCGTAAAGAGTTTACAGTTATTATAAATAAGCCTTACGCATTTTGTAGCTTACATTGTAAACAAAAAGGTTTTTTCTACGCGGTTTTAATTCATTTCATTTCACATTTTGAATATATTATTTTTATATTTTACCATTAATTCTCCATTAATCTCAGGGTTTGTTGGAGGTGCCGGGTTAGGCCTGGGGTCAGATATTTGACTAGTTTGTGAACACTTTTCCACGGACTGGCTGCAATCACGCGTGAATCAAAGGTCAGGATGTTGAGCAGGTGAAGTTATAAAAATAATTTTAAAATTCCCTGGTTTCGGGGGATACTTGGAAACAAACTTTGGTGCTCTTAATGACGGTAGTGGTAGTCGTACCTGAAACTTGCTCGAGACACGTTTAGTCCGCACCTCTGATAAGCCACCTCTATCGGAAACATCTGCTTTAGATACTCCCCTTCAGTCATAATAATCCTGTCAAATAAGAATTTTTGGAGGAAAAAATTGCGATGTCGCTGAATTTTTGCAGAGACCTTCCTTAAAGGATACTTATCAACATACTAAAACTCCCCTACAATCAGACTGGAGCTTCGGCCGCCATATTGGAAAATGGCGGCCAAAAAGGTTTTGTTATCGAATATCTCCAAATTTGTTTGAGATAGACAAAATAATTCAATGGCAAAAATATTCCCCATTTAATTCCCTACAAAACAGGTGTCTTCTATAGTTTTGGTTGGGGCAAAGGTTACGTCACAAAATCGTGGTTTATATGTTGCTCATTGGAATACCAGCTTATTTCCAAATTTTTACGCCCAGCATCAAACAATGCCCGGTAAATCCGTAATAAATCGATTTAAATACAAAAGGACTTTTGTGCGGGGTTGATGAAAGCTTCCATTAGTATTTTAAAAATTCCGGTCTGCGAAATCGAATTTTGCATTTACCCGGAATTTGGGTTTTACCATTGTTGGCATTTCCTCAAAAATGCCCTTTTTGACTGTCCATTATTAAGCACTAAATAGCATTGAGGGAAAAATGCTTTCTACGCACATTGAAATGACTTGAATAATGATCCGATTACAACCAACGTTTAAATCCAATATGACTGCTAATTCCTATAATATTCACACTATGAATACTGTTTTCGTGCTGTTTTTACACTCTTTTTGTTACACAATTCACTTTGATGTTGTGGATATTAGGAATTAGCAGCCATATTGGATTTAAATTTTGGTTGTAATCGGATCATTATTTGAGTCATTTCAATGTGCGTAAGAAGAATTTTTCCTCCAATGCTTTTTAGTGCTTAATAATGGACGGTCAAAAATGGCATTTTTGAGGAAATGCCAACAATGGTAAAACCCAAATTCCGGGTAAATGCAAAATTCGATTTCGCACACCTGATTTTTAAAATACTAATGAAAGCTTTCACGAACCCCGTACAAAAGTCCTTTTGTATTTAAATCGATTTCTTACGGATTTACCGGGCATTGTTTGACGCTGGGCGTGCAAATTTGGAAATAAGCTGTACTCCAATGAGCAACACATAAACCACGATTTTGTGACGTAACCTTTGCCCCTACCAAAAATATAGAAGACACCGGTTTTTGTAGGGAACTAAATAGGGAATATTTTTGCCATTGAGATATTTTGTCTATCTCAAACCAATTTGGAGATATTCGATAACAAACACCTTTGGGCCGCCATTTTCCAATATGGCGGCCGAAGCTCCAGTCCGATTGTAGGGAGTTTTAGTATGTTGATAAGTATTATATAAGGAAGGTCTCTGCAAAATTCAGCAACATCGCAATTTTTTCCTCCAAACGTCAATATACGATCTTATTTGACAGGATTATAAGGCGAATACTAAAGAGGACTGAATTTTCAAGTATATAATTTGTCTCTATTTGACATGAGAGTCGCAATAAAAAAAAATATTGACAAAATAACAGAACAATTCATTAAATTGAGAAAAAAGCATGTGGATCTTGAAAGCAATAACAATCATTCATTAAATATATTAAAGGGTGCGAATTTTAGCACCATGAGCCTCATTTGATGAAAAGGTATTGTTGCATGACATTTTCTGACCCTTCGTGTATATGTCCGTGCTTAATTCATTAACGTAATGTTTGTTATAATTTTAATTCGATTTTAATTTTTATGATTTAATTACCCAATTGGCATTCAGTGTCGAAAAAACGAACAGGGATTACATTTTATGTAAATCAATCCAGAAATTAAAAAATCCATCTAAGCGGGGTATCGAACAGCGGTCTCCCGGTTGCCGGTCGAGTGCTTTACCCCTAAGCTACCGAGATGGTTAACTTCATAACATCTGGATTGTTGATGCATTGTAGATCTGAATAGATCTGAACAGTACTGCAACGATTCTGCTGCCTTTGAACTGACCACCTAAACACGATTTATAATGTCGTTACCTAACGCAGGTATGAGCGAGGGTTTATTTCTCAATTAAATTGATCGGGAAACACTCCAGTAGGTGTAATTGATTTCATGTTAACTACGCCGCTTCGCTAACGCTTTTTTCAGTCGCGTTGATGGATGAGCTTTTATGGTTGATTATCGGCCCAAAAATATCACGAAAATATTGTATTAAAAATTGGGGAAAAAATCGTGAAATTACTATTTCTATGAGAAATATTTCTTCAAAGGTCTCTAAAATCATAACATATAGTTTCAGTGATTCTAAACGTTCCCATAAAGTTTCATCAAGATCGAAGTAGTGTTTGCCAGGTCGCGGGCCAAATATCACGAAAATATCTCATTAAAAATCGTAAAAGTACGATATTCATAAGAAATATTCTAACGATTGTACCCAAAAACGTGGCACGTCTAAGTTCAGAGATTTTGAAGGTCGTCTCAAATTTTCATCAAGATCGCACATGTCATTTGCCCGGTAAAGCGCAAACAAACAGACAAAAATACAACAAAAATTCCCGAGCTAATTTGTTTGGGAGGTCAGTGAAACTAAAGTCTTCGCTTTGCTCATCCAATTAATCCAGAAATTAAAAATCCCAATTTTAAATAAATTAAAAATCAATCTTGAAATTAAAATATCCATATGGCTTTTTTGTGCTACCAATATAAAATTGAGAAAGATAGGTTTACATTGTAAGAAATTCACCAGTTGCAACGTTGCCAACGTGCCCTATTCTCCCTAGATCATCAAGACCCACCTTGTGACGCGCGTCTGTCCAGTTAGAGGTACAACTAGGTCAGCGATGCATCGTATAGCAACCACAGCGACGTCACACCACTGCTTACGTAAGCGTTAAGCAAGGGTGGCTGCGGTTTAGTAGAGTGCACTCGGGATTTCAAATTAGCATCATTAGTGTCAGCTTACCGGGAAGTATGAGAGACCTATTACAATTTGACACATTTAGTTGAAATGCTATGTTTCTGTCTGTGAGGTACTTTCAGTAGGATTGGATATCAAGATTTCAAGGCTTGAATCGGAAGATAATCGGATGGTTGATTGAATGAAGATTGACCAAGGTTTTCCCCAAGCATAAGTAAAATAAATAATTAAATGTTACATTAATTTTAAACCGTACATCGGGAATACCTAGGAAAATTATGTACATTTCTTATTTTATGGATTATTAAATACTATTGTAATGTCCGGCGATAGTTATCAATCAGTCGATCAATACTGATCAATAAGTATCGGACACTGTTAGACTATTTATCCTGAGGGAGTACTGTTTTGAGTAGGGTTATGAAAGTTCTACGTTACAATCATAACTCAATGATTAAAACTAACACTGTTTAATAAAAAGACGCATAGAACACTTCAAAATATGATGTTAAAATCCGCACACTTATTGCTTTAAACCTGCAAACACTTCCATCTTACAACCGACAGTGTTGGCTCGGGCGCTAAGCGCTCGACTCTGATTCGGGAGGTCCCGGGTTCGAATCCCGTCGAGACCGGCAATCCTGACTGAAGGTTTTTCCGAGGTTTTCCTCAGTCGTTAAGGCGAATGCAAGGGATTGAATCCTCTTAAATAGCCCTCGGACATCCCTTCACAATTTCCTATCCGCACATACCTAGTTCACCTGAAGAGGGTCTAATTGCACCCTATAACAGGTTTCCCACGATAAAAATTTAAATTTAAATTTTTCCATCTTACATGGTGGTCAAGATAAGAGAGAGTCAATAATTGCTAATCACACTGGATAACAATGGTGGGAGGAGAGGGGCGGGCCCCTTCCTTTCCTAGCCTCAGTTTAGGTTCTCATCATGTTAAAGCATAGAGGTACAGTTTTGCATCGAAACATACTTGAATGCAACACACATCTCCCATCTGTTGCAACAAGGCTGGGGTACTTGTGACGTTTACTGTACTGCTTACTTGACAGTACCGAGTTACAGTAAGATAGATTACAAATCACGTCTGGCTATGATAGCAACCAGCCAGGTGCTTCGTTTGAAATAAACAATATTTATCGTGAGAACAAATGGCCCCACTAGGTCTACCAATCATTGATAAGGTAAATCAATATGGATTGGAATCAATATTTATTTACCCATCAATGGTAACTGATCCTGATTTGGACTGGACAAATCCATGTCAGCTACTTTGGCTGTGACTAACTATGACTAGCACTGTTGATTTGTTATGCCTAAACACTAGTGATTGATAATCAATAATCGATAATTAATGATCAAAAATCCTCACCATATTACACTATTAAATATGTTTTTTTAAGATCTGTAAGAGTTGGAAAATTTATATGTTTTATTTTAACCTCTTTTCATCTAAATTTGAACAAATAGTTGTTAGAAGTTTGTTAAATGGAATTTCTACAGAAATGATTACATTTTTAAGCTAAACGCTGTAGCAAAATATAATATCGACTCAGCTTTTTTCTGGTATTTATCTCCAAGATGTAGGGGCAGCAATATCAAGTCTTTCTTTATAAGGAACAACTTTCCAGAGTATTGGAAAAGAAGCCGGAAAGGTTTTGTAATCTGAAATCGCGGGAAAGCCTTGAGGTTACTGGCAGGACCACAGAAGAGCAATATGGCTGCCATAATCCCGTAAGATACTCGTCGGAAAATATAAAAGATAACATTTCATAAAACCCTGATTCGAGCAAGCTAAGTGGGGCATTACCGAACCCAAAGCACTGAATAAGGCTCTAAATTTAATTAATTTACCTTACAATAATATTCAGACATGGATAAACACACTATTAAGGAATGTTTTAATAAATAATAACTACCCACGTTAAATGTCTTGTGTGAAAATATACGATATTTCAGTAAGAGTTTCAGGAACATTGCTTATGTGTTACAATGAGAAATACCGTAGGGAGTACACTGGTGTTTAATTAGTTCAAGAGGAAACCTGCGCAAAATCCCATCTGGCTGCTTAGATTTTTATTTCTAGCAATTTCTCTAGAATATGACTTTCACCCCTTCCATTAGGGAAGATAAACCCCTTTTAGGCCACTACGGAGGGGTCTTCCGGACCGTCTAACTCTATATTCTCCTTGGGCCAAGAGTCTAAGGAAAAGTAACATCTCTGCTGGTTTTCCAATAGTACGAACATTTTAACGAAGGAGAATTTCGGTTGTAAGCAAGATTAGATGGCAATTTAACTCGTTTAAAAAAATGTGTTTTCTCATTTTTATGGACACTTAACACTTAACCCATCTAATTTGAGGAATTAAAAAGTCTGATTTTAGAGATACATATTTTAAACAAGAAATATCACATAAATTCGTGCTCTGGTGAGTAATCTATGTAATTGGTTCATTGTTGTATAACATCTTTCATTTTTCACGAGGTAGAATTCAACCTAATATATTGCTTTTATCTCATCCTTCAGCCGTAATAACTCACAAAGAAGACCAATAGCTCTTCGAGGGGTTTCAGACCACGTTTAGAATTTTAATTTGTAATCTTTGACAAGGCTTTTTTGTTTTCTTTTGTCTTCGCCGGCTAGAACAGCTGACATATTAGTAAGGCTGCCCCAGTAATACATCTTGTTGACCTCCAGGGAACCTACTTTAGAAGCGTCATCTTGTGCGTAGTTTTAGTCCGACGGTTTATAAGATGACTGATGAGACTGATAACTAGATAATTACTAACTGATTATAAACTGATAGCTAACTGAGTATTAACTTAGGATTGACTGATTATTTAGTGATAATTTCCTGATAAACAAACTGATAACTTTCTTAGCTTAACCGATAACTAACCGAAACTAACTGACAACTAACCGATTATTATCTGATGATTGACTGATTATTAGTTATTAACTGATATCTAACTGATACGTTACTGATAATTTACTGATATTCAACTGAAATTTAACTTATAACCCAAAAGATTATTAACTGATAACTGGTAACTAACTGATAACTTACTTTATTAAACCGACAAATAACTGATAACTAACTGATAACTTACTTTATTAAACCGACAAATAACTGATAACTAACTGATAACTTACTTTATTTAGCAGTAACTAGCTGATACAACTAAAATAACTGATTTTTATATATATAATGTATTAACGTGCTCGGTTTTTCGGTTATAATGCCACGTATTTTTTCATTTGGCCGACGTTTCGATGAAATTTCATTCATCTTCTTCAGGGCCAGTAAAATTAGAATATGAAAAACAAAAACTACATTACATTGATACAGAACAAAACTATAGGGGATACACAATAAAGTAATAATAACAACATGTGAGGCACCGTTCCCCCATAGTTTTGTACTGTATTTATCAATATAATGTAGTTTTCGTTTTTTATATTCTAAGTTGTATTGGCCCTGAAGAAGATGAATGAAATTTCATCGAAACGTCGGCCTAATGTAAACGTGTCATTATATCCGAAAAACCGAGCACATTAATTCATATCGGCCACGAAAATCTCCAAAAACAAAAATATATATAATGTTTAACCTTGACTTTATTGGATGAGCGTAGCGAAGATTCCATTCTACTACACTGGAGAAAAAAATCCGTTTTTTTTTTGTATTTTTGTGTGTCCGTGCGATTCCGGCTAAACCGATACTCCAATTGCGATGAAATTTTCCGTAGACCTTTCAAATCTCTGAACTTAGAACTGCCACTTTTTTGAGCGCCATCGATAAATAATTTCTCATAAAAATGGCAATTTTACGATTTTTTACGATTTTCTGTTTTTTTTTCTGTTTGTGTTTTTGTGTTTGTTAACACGATTCCAGATAAACCGATACTCCAATTTGGCTAAAATTTTCTGGAGGCCTTTGAAATCTTTAAGCTTAGAACTGCCACGTTTTTGAGCGCAATCGATAGATTATTTCTTATGAAAATAGCAATTTTACGATTTTATTTCGTTTTTCTTTTTGTTTCTGTTTGTATTTTTGTGTGTTGTTAACACGATTCCGGCTAAACCGATACTCCAATTGCGATGAAATTTTCTGGAGGCCTTATAAATCTCTGAACTTAGAACTGCCACGTTTTTGAGCACAATCTAAAAATTATTTCTTATGAAAATCGTTATTTTACGATTTTTTTGTGATTCTTTTTAGTTTTTGTTTGTATTTTTGTGTGATTGTTAGCACGATTCCGGCTAAACCGATACTCCAATTGGGATTAAATTTTCTGGAGGCCTTCGAAATCTCTAAACTAAAACTGACACGTTTTTGAGCGCAATTGAAAAATTATTTTTCATAAAAATCGCAATAATTATACGATTTTTTTCATTTTTTTAAATTACGATTTTTTAGTTTAAAAAAAGTCTTCGACTAAGTAATGATTTTTTCACAGAACAGAAAATCTGCATAACACATGGCAGCTCAATGCACCAATTACGCTCATCTAACAACGCGCCTGAAAAAGCGTTTGCGAAGCTTCCTAGTAGTAGGCGACTATGACGCTGTTATATTAGAACTTCAGATAGTAATTGCAAAAGTGACTACACCGGGGATCGAACACGGGCCCTTAGCTGTCCTATGCTCTTACCAACTGAGCTATGCGACCACCAATTTAAAATTGTCTAATTCATATATCATATATCCCAACTCTAGGGTTACAGAGATGGTTCGTATTCTCCAAGTTAATTTCGTGTGTAGTCTAATAGGCAGTGCAATCTGCTCTACACACGTTATTAACAATGTACAAAACAGACCAAAATTAGACAGTTTTAAATTCGTGGCCGCATAGTTAGTGGGTAAGAGCATAGCCCCCATACAGCTTAGGTCCCGGGTTCGATCCCCGGTGTAGTCACTTATTTAATTTCTGTAAAGTACTGAAATCACTGATGTTTCGCTTGCATTCACTTATCCTGATATTTATGTACAACAATGCACCGACAGTGTTGGCCCTAACTCTAAGCGATTGACTCTTGATTCGGGAAGTCCCGGATTCGAATCCCGTCCAGATCGGCAATCCTGACTGTAGTTTTTTCCAAAATTTTCCTCAGTCGTTGATGCGAATGCAAGAGATTGAGTCCTCTTAAACAGCCCTCGGACATTCCTTCACAATTGTCCTATCCGCAACATACCTAGTTCACCTGAAGAGGGGCATAATGCATCCTATAACAGGTTTAATTCTCACGATAGCAATTTTAAGTTTATCCAATAAAGTTATGAATCGTTGTCATTAACGACGTCGATTCTGGCAAACACATTTCACATTCAAGACAAATAGCTTTTCTTGTGACCCTTCTTCTTTACACGATTGAAGTATTAATTTGTCAGTCCACGTAATCTTCTCGGTGTGTACTAGATTTATACATTCACTCATCCGACATGCATTATTATCCTCTAAACTGCTATCTCCAATTGGACTTTGATTCCGTGGGTTACAAACACCCGACTTATACTCTTAGGCAAAGAACGCGCCCTCCAAGCACCTCGCAGGTTAGTACACTAGCCGCTTAATCAAATTTATGTTTGGGATTAAATAATATTTGGATTGGTTGGATTTCATTATTTATACGTTATTATTTGTATGTTGGTTAGTATATAATTATATTAATATAATAATGTAAATGTATAAGAAAAGTAGAACGACGACAACAAATGTGAAGACGAAGGTTTCGATGAGAAACGTGTAATAAATTATTTGTATAGTACGTATTAATTAAATTACAAATCCAATACTCACCGAGATGTATCTTCTTGCAAGCATTCCAATCAGTTCTGCTAGCCTCCCTGTGAATGTAAAGACTAATTAACTTTATGTCGTACATTGTTGGCTTATTTTTATTGAGATATTGGAGAATAATTTAACAAAACATATATGAAAGGAATAAACTAATAAAAGGAGCACGGCTACGGGATAACCCTACATTGGGAGCGAATTCTTACTGTTATCGTTTTACGCTTAAATTACAATGTATGCCCGGATGCCGGCTTCTTCAGGTGAACTAGGTATGTTGCGGATAGGTCAATCGTGATGGGATGTCCGAGGGCTGTTAAGAGGACTCAAACCACGGAAAAAACCTTCAGTCATGATTTCCAGTCTCGACGGGATTTGAACCCGTCCCGGGTTCAGAGCGCTCAGCGCTCGAGCCAACACTGTCGGTATTTCACGCATGTTCGAGACTTCACACGAATGGCGGAGGTGCCGATAAGATAAATGCCAAACTTTCTGGGTCCAAGCCTCGTCTTTATACAACATACAATGTATATTACATGAAAAAAATATTTTTTAAACAACAACGCTTAGGGGTTAAATGTACTAAAAAGTAAAAAATAAAATTTCGCCCAACAAATTTTTGCCTTACTCGGAAATTAAAAGCGTTGGGCGCTTTCCTTCCATGAACAACAAAATTCTGTAATCTATGTCAATGCCGTAAGCGCCCAACGCTTTTAATTTCCGAGTAAGGCAGAAATTTGTTGGGCGAAATTTTATTTTTTACTTTTTAGTACATTTAACCCCTAAGCGTTGTTTTTAAAAAAATATTTTTTTCATGTAATATTATTTTATACTTTTTAGTCTTAACGAATATTGTAATCGAATATGTGCTCACTGGACGTGTCCGAATTTCTGCATCTGGTTGACCCATCCTTATTAGCTGTGACTAATTTCCCACATGAACTTTGTTTGGTTAATTAATTACGATGAATTAATTGATTAATTAGTAAATCTGTAAATTGATTTATCTATTGTCATCAAGAATAGGTATGTGTGAAAAATTTTAGCTCGATCGGACATTGGGAAGTGGGTGAAATATCGATTATAAGATTCCGTCTAGACAGACAGACAGACAGACAGACAGACAGACAGACAGACAGACAGACAGACAGTGTGGTAGATACAGGGCAAGTTCGCTCCCTAATAAACGGAATTAGAAGAGCAAAATATTATCCAACTCCAAGGTTGAAAATAGCTTGTTATCGAGTTTCATTTTATTTTAGAGAGAGAGGCTACTGTATTACCGAGATCAAAGGTAGCAGAACGTTAACTAGCTGTATTTAATACATCGTCTGGCAAGGAGCAACATGAAGCCCAGACAGATCGCTTCTTCCACGAGTTGCACGGAACTGCAGGCAGACTCGGGGAAGCAGACAAAGAAATCTTTTGTTCGCGATAAATATCATAAGATAGATTTCATTGCAGAACGGTTCGGCTACGCTGTTAACAACTGCTTTAGTTTAATTGCGAGAGGACGAGCTGGATACATTTGAATGCAATACATCGAAATAATGAGTGAAATATTGGTGGCGTCAACGACCTGTTAACTGAGAACAATACGCTTAACAAGAGGTGCTATTCATTCCTTCTTTATCATGGTTCATTCAAATTGGCTGTGGTTCTAATACAAAATAAATTTACAACAAATATATTTCATATTTTAATACCTAATTACGAATTGACAAATTTAATTTAATTTTCACCGTGCACATGATGGTTTAACCTATATTGAATATAGTAATTCAATGAAAGATTAGTTACAACAAAACTTGTTATATGTCTAATTGTAAAAGCGTATGGAAAACATAAGCATGGGTATGGAAATACTTCCCTTAATATGGGGCAAAGCTTATCCCGTTGTTGTAGGTTCCTAACACATAATATAATCTATAATATGTTTAATGTTGTATTCAAGTGGCGCTATGTCTTTGGTGGAGGTGCCAGGCACAACGTTCAGGCTTAGTAATGCAAGGGAACTGAGGAAGCGATTAGACAATTATTTAAGATGAACGCAAAGAATAAAATAATGAAAAATAACATTTCCCTTCTTCGCGTAGATCTAGTTCCTCAGGGTCACCAAAACCATTACATCATCCTTGTTGAAGGTCAAGGCCAACAAAACACATGTCATGTTCGGTTTCAACGGTTTTAACGAAACAGTTAGGCATCGCTGCCTTGTATAAATGCACCATTAATAACTTGAATATTAACACGATTCCTATGGTAGTAAGTCAGTATAAACATACACGTCACTCACAAAAATATTTAGCTTACAAATGTTTTTGATACACTTGATATTTTCATCAATTTATTTGTATTTAGTGTCGTGATTGAACAGCCTAAATGAGTGGATTGAACATAAATTGGAGCGATTTTGAATTTCAGCACTCATAGCATTACATGGGTTTCTACAATGCGACACAATCCTTCAATTCAAACTCGTTTAAAAATAAACGGAACGTTACTAATTTAAAAATTTAGAACATCAAATTATTTGTTAGTTACAGCAAAGATTACGGACAGGGGAGAAATATTATTACAAAATATATACATTTTAATAATATATTCCATAAAACCGGTAATTAAAAAATATACCTCTGGATAGTTGTAAAATAGTTTCATCCGTGCTAAGTACTTCAAGAACTCTTCATGTGGCCTGGTTTACGTTAAGCATGTCGGGCAATATTTAATCGTGCATGCTTAAACATGAAGAACATATAAAGAGGAAAGTAATATTCGCAGCTTAAAATTGTTTTTAATGCTACTAGTTCTGTTAAATTTGTGTATAATTTCAAAATGTAAATATTTTAGCTCCAACTCTAACTCTAAGAACCAGGTCAACTTCGTTAATGTCAGTTTCCATTCCACACTTTGCACAAATGGGGAGTATAAATAGAGGAAAACAAACTCGGAGTAAATAATCATCGCGAGACGGGGTAACTCAGTTGAAAAGTTAGGTGCCGAGATGAACTGAGCCAAGGACAAGAAGCAGTACTTGATTGAGCTGCGGCCGTGGGCGGCAGGGGTGGTGGGAAAGAATCGTTAAGTATTGTGTAGGGTGATGTTGCCAAACCGTCCACTCTCATTTGACCATTGGAACTGGCCTTGGTTTCAAAAATACATTTTACGTATCTAAGAAAGAATTTGTTTGTATTAGCTACATGATTTAATCAAAATCACATTTACCCAAAAAATGGCGGAAAGCCAGGTACAAACTTTACTTGTTAAATACTGAAGCTAATAAGACCATGACACTTAAAAAACTCAAAAATTATTTTTAATTTATTTTAATTTATTTAACGTATATCCTATTCAGTTAAAAACTGATTTACAAAGGAGGACAACTAAATAAATATAATTGCATAGATGCAGACACAACAATGAACTATTTTGAAATAGTAATATTACAACAACAATTCATTAAAACACAAAAATTTTGGTAACAAGTTCAAAATGGATATTAAATGCAATTAATTAATTAATTAACTTAAATTTCCCTGATTTTTAGGCATGGCCTTTAAATTCCTTTTCATCACTAAACGTTTGCATTTATTCTGACTTATACTTAACCAAAACTATTTTGCAACTACATTCCATCTCTTCACCTTTTCTTGCACTTCTTCAACACTCTCCCCCCAAATTAAGACATCATCGGCAAACACGAATGTTCTTGTTGTGTCTCTTCCGTCTATATTTGGTTCCACTCTCCATAGTGTTTGATCCATTACGACAGTAAATAGAGTTGGGTAATGAAATGTTATAAAAAAAATTCATTCTAATTAATTTTCAGTGTTAACACAAGTAATGAATAGTGTACTGATGTGTTCATTATATTAAATACAAATTTACGCAAAATAATAGTCACATCGATATGAAAATGTGAGATAATTTATTGGGTCCCATCAATACAAGTTTTTTTTTTACATGAAGCTTAGTCACATGAGTTAAATCTGCACATCAACTCGACTTACACTAAAAATTATCTTAACATTAAATAACTGTACTAAATCTGATCCCTGGCGAAATACACCTCAATATCAACTCAATACCTATTATGATTATTCTTCACGGTCAAATGCAGAATATTATGTGCTTCGTACAAAGGAGTAAGATAGTCACTAAAAAACAATCAATAAAAAGAGTTATAATTTAATGAATTATCTATTTCAGTCAAAAGTTTGAAAGTATCGCTTTTATGCAATCACAACCTTAATAGGCAAGAATTTTTCAATAACTTCTTTTAATTGGCCAATTATAAGATCTATCGTTGCTTGAGCGAATGCCTGGTGCTTGTACTATGCCACGTCCAAGTGTAACCACTATAGAAAGCTTCTAAAACGCGCTCGTGTTCGTGCGTAAACGAACACTAAAACGCTTGTGATACGCGTACACGTTTCAGGGTTATAATGGTCGTAAGTGTGTGTGAAAAGGAGTCAAATCGATAACCTATAGGAAAGCAAGAGGTCCTTTATATCATGTGTTTACCTGTCTGTGTGGCCTGATCCGCTTCGGACGCGGGACCCGTAGAGAGCAGACGACTTGCGCCTTTCTAGGAAACTCAATTATATCCCCTTACTAAAAATATTCATCACCAATTGATAACCATTTAGCAACCAAGGTTTACATAACCTTTTAGTAACCTTTTAATAACCATTTGATAACCAACTGTAAACCAATTGATAACCATGGTTTATATATAATAACCATTTGATAACCAACTGTAAACCAATTGATAACCAGCGGTAAGGAACACCAGCGCGATCTAGTAGTCACTCAAATAACCAAAAAGATGGAATCAAATTTCCTAAAAATAAGTACTTTTAACGACTTGAGGACTTCAATTTACACATGTACATACTAAGTAACAGATACACATTAGATGGAAGAAGTTTGAGATGGTTAAATTTTATTGGTATCTATCGGACTCGATCCCTGGACTCCTTCCTCCATAGCTCGACGCTCTCTCCAAGTGGCCACGGAACCTGTGTCAATGTGAGCGCGCAGGCTAGCTCATAAGGTATAGGGCCACGCGCTTGTATCGTATACTGCAGAATGCAGAAAAACAAAACCTTTTCTGTATAATGTTACAATGAGTTTGTTTACTTGAAATCTGCTTTTCTTATTTGTGAATTGTGACCTCTTCTCAAACTAATATTGTGTTGTAGCAAGAATGAAGAGCTAGCTTTCCATGTTTTATGGAATGATCTTGACAGTGTCTAAGACATTGCTTTTGAGGAAAATCTTCACCATTATGTAATTAAATATTAGAAAAGAGTTTTTAAGGCTATTGTAACACCTCTGGGCGATAATTTGAAAGTCGAAGAAACATGTCTGAAAAGTTTGCTGAATGAAAGAAGGCCTTTAAAATAACAGAACAAAAATTGTGAATTTTTTGGGGCGGGACATAACCTCACTATTGGAAATTATATTTAGATTTTGGGACAATAGTGTACACAACAAATCTAGTTCAAAATTGAATTTTGAGAATCGGTTTTCTGGACATAGTTTCTAAACATCTTTAGCTATAACTTAAGCTATAGCTAAAATAGTTTTCTGAAAATAACAGTTGTGGTGTACGATTTTTTTGTCAAACGGTACAAAACTGAAAAAAAAACTCGTATTTGTACCGTTTGACAAAAAAAATCGTACACCAACTGTTATTTTCAGAAAACTATTTTAGCTATAGCTAGCTAAAGGTGTTTAGAAACTATGTCCAGAAAACCGATTCTCAAAATTTAATTTTGAACTAGATTTGATGTGTACACTATTGTCTAAAAATCTAAATATAATTATTTCCAGTTCCCCCTGTTATTTTAAAGGACTTCTTTCATTCAGCAAACTTTTCAGGCATGTTTCTTCGACTTTCAAATTATCGGCCAGAGGTGGTACAATAGCCAAGCCTGCTTTCAGGACATAGGCCTACTCGTTTAATGATAACAAACAAAACCGATAGCTAAATTGGAAGAGCATCGGTCATGTAAGCCGGAGGTTCTGGGTTCGAGCCCAGTCGGGGCCAATTTTTACGATAATTGCTATCATTAAACAAGTAAATTATTCTTATGAAATAAACTGTTTTAATAATGTTATGCTGTGCTAGAAAATAATTAGACCTAGAGGTTTGTGTATTTTGACAAAAAATAATGACTTTCTAGCTTATGCCATTATTACACAGTGCAAAATAGGCCTACAGCTTTTGTGTTTGTCTTTATTTAAAAAATTGCATGCATTGCAGGTGACCATATAAATATATATTTTGTCAAATTAACAACATATATTGATAGTAGGGCCTATATTGATAAGGCTTGTATATGTTCTTCATGTTATTGTAAACCAATTAATAACCATGGTTGCCAATTGGTGACTAATATCCATGGTTTGTATTTGGTTATGTATTGGTTATGAGATTCTCAGAAAAAGTAATAACCAACTAATAACCATGGTGACCATTTGGTTATTACTAGTTGAGGTTTACAAATGGTTATCAAATGGTTATTAATAGATTTATAATAGCGATGGTTGTCAATTGGTGATGTTCTGGTTTGCAATAGGTTATCAAATGGTTATTAAATGGTTTACAGTTGGTTATTATCCATTTCACAAGCCTCTTTGGTGGTTATTAGTGGTTTACAAATGGTTATCAATTGGTTATTATGGTTTACAAGAAGTTATTATTTGGTTATCAATTGGTGATGAGTATTTTTAGTAAGGGTCACCACTCCGTCCGCTTTGTCCTACTCTTGCTGCAGTAACTAATTAGTGAATAACTTCATTAATTACGTTCTAAATATTAGGTCAAGTTCAAAACAAGTTTCAAATACACTTAAACCTTCATAGGTCGCGCACGGTTTTAATGCATGGAAACAGTGGTAACATTAAAACTGTGATTCCGTAAGGATCGCATCTATTTAGAATCTTTTCACGATCTAATTCATAATCTCTACGCCCTTCAAGTAGTTTTTCTCTACATTAATTCCATTCATTTTCAATTTTAACTTGTAAAACATAAACAAAAACAGAACGTACTTTAAAATTGTGAGAAGTCTCATCACATCAATAGTCCAGACTCTTACAGACTTCTATACGCAAATAGTTCTCTCAAGGTTCATTCCATCGTTTATAGAAATAAACTCTTCTTTTAAACCTACTAATATTTTGAAGCCGTTTTCGCAAGCATTCAAATCTACTCAGTTAAGTGAGGTGGATGTATGTGGTGAGTTGTGGATTGTGACTAGTATTTTCGTATTTCTCCGTTTTGTATTCACTACTTAAATAAGTTGGTTTTGAATTGGGTTAAAATGCATAATACGGATTTGTGGTGGAGGATATAAAAACCGCAACGAATTATGGTCCAAATTGGATGGATCAAGTATGCCAGAGATGAATCAAATGTTAAACTTCTCTGAGTATTTTGTCTTCCGCGTATTCAGTATTAAATATTTAGCACTTTGTACTGGCAAAGCGCATACTATTGCTAATTAAATGACTTTAATATGTATACACATTAGTGTCAATTCAACATATTATTGTTTAATTATTTGTAATGTTGAAATTCTGGTGCATACATTAGTCAGACAAACTGGAAGTGTGCCCTTTGCATACAAGTTTACCTTTAAGAAGCCAATTATATAGTAATACGTCACTAGCAAAATAATACAACTAATTAATTATAAGTTTTAATTAACGAATCATAGTTGTGAAGCAAATTGCGTCGTCAATCAAACTAACAACGATCTTGTTCCTTGTTATGTAAAACAGTGCAAGCAGTGATTTTAATAGAATACGAAGAAGAAACCCTAAAAACAACATCTTGTTGCGTAATGTCCGTTATGGTTATATGATTTTATAGAGCAAAAAAACAAATATCGGGTTTACCATGAGGTCATTTTCGAGTTAGGTCCCATTGGCAAAAATCCCCCATAAGAAATAACATTGCGAAGATCTATATGTCCTGTGACCTTCGAGGATTGTGGTCAGAAAACATTGGCCATTATTGACGTACTTATTTATCTTTTCCGTAAACACTACATCTAGTTTTTGAAATTTGGGAAAGTGATTCCGTCAAACACAAAATATACTGTTTACCAAGAAGGGGTACAATTTTGGGGCGCATATTTTTGCGTGTTCGCGAGTACATATTTGTGCATTGTTACATAAAATAAACTTGTAAATGGTCTATTTGAGATTGGTCCTATCATATATTATATTTGTGAAACAGAAAAAGCGGTTACAATATATTCAAGAAATTTACAAAATTGCTAAAATTTTCAAGATGAAAAGCATAAAAAAATTCTTGTCATTCACAGGAATAAAATATCAATTTTAAAATTAATAAACCACCAGGACGTGTTAACCGGAGAATGATAATAACACTGATTTACTGATCAAAACACGGTTAAAATAACAGTACAGCACTCACCCGCTGCATATTATTTTGGTGACATCCATCACCTTCCTCTAACGCGAGGATACTAAGAACTTAGTAAATATTACGCAGCGGGTGAGTGCTGTGCATTGTTATTTTAACCGTGTTTTGTTCAGTAAATCAGTCTTATTAATTTTAAAAATGTTATTATATAGTTAAGTGTTATTTTTATATAATTTGTGGTAAAAACTCAAACCTTCAAGTTAATAGCCCCTTTTGATTTTGAACTTTATTTCTATAACACGCGCTATCTTGCAGTTAATAACACGCGAGATGTGTGCACGGCAAAGCCTGGCTAGCCCATCACAGTGTGTTATATAATTTAGGTGCGAAACGTTGGGCGGTGACCGGTTGATTGCAATAGACTAATTAACCACTCCCTCGACGCACAAAATCCTCTTGAGAGGGCTGCGTAATTTGGGTTGGAAACGTGTAAGTTTGTTATACGTAAGTTTCGGAGGTTGCTGGTTCGTGGCGTGTGCGCGTGCGAGAGCAAACTGTCGACGCTTAGCTGGCACAGGGAGACCAACACCCAAGATACAAAGATATTGGAATGCCTATTATTGGCATTGAAGTATTTTTCTTCAGGAGTAAGAAGATTACATAAATGCACACAAACACATTAAAAGTAATTTAACAGTTTCAAAATAATTATATTGTAACAATAATGAACAAATATACAATACAATTACAAGTTATAAATGTATTTTACAAATATGATTTGAAATCAATTAGAAATTTAAATAAAACAAATGAAAATTGGTTTTTAAAATCAAATCAATAAAATAAACGGTTTGAATAAGATGATTTGTGATACTTTTATGTATACAGCCAGCGGTTTAGCCGAGGTCGTTTAAACCGGTTCCCACTCGAACACCGAAGCCATAAGCAACCTTCGGGCGTGGTCAGGGGGAGAGTAGGTGACCACTCTGCCCTGAAACTCACGTATACCGCTGAATAGAGCAGATGGAGAGTTCAAAAGCTAGTGTAACGGCTTCGTTCTACTCGACGTCTGCTCGGCAGTCCGGGTTAGTGGAGAAACCTATATAAATGTCAAGGTTACACCGTCCTTTCGGATGGGACGTAAAGCCGTTGGTCCCCTTGGTAGTTTTCGAAAGGAGAAAGGCCGGTACCAGGTTTCCCCTACTACCTTCTGTTCATACTTCATCCTCATCTATCACCACTCATCGTCTCGAATAGCCAAAATTCATTAATATGAAACGTTAAGCAATATCCAATCGTCAATAATCATCTTAACGTCATATAGTAATGCACTAAGGCTATTTGAGACGATGAGTGGTGATAGATGTGGGTAAAGGGACTATTACAAAAAAAGCCTTATGTGGGATTCGAACCGACATCCTCGTAGGACCATACGCTTCGGACCAGCGCCCTAATAGTATGTGCCACCGAGGACGACATCGAACCCACGTCCTCGTAGAGCCACACGCTTCGGACCAGCGCCCTAATAGTATGTGCCACCGAGGACGACAACGAACCCACGTCCTCGTAGAGCCACACGCTTCGGACCAGCGCCCTAATAGTATGTGCCACCGAGGACGACATCGAACCCACGTCCTCGTAGGGCCACACGCTTCGGACCAGCGCCCTAATAGTATGTGCCACCGGCGACACTCGAACCCACGTCCTCGTAGGGCCACACGCTTCGGACCAGCGCCCTAATAGTATGTGCCACCGCGGACGACATCGAACCCACGTCCTCGTAGGGCCACACGCTTCGGACCAGCGCCCTAATAGTATGTGCCACCGCGGACGGTTTCCGGAAGGTTGCTGCTATACATGGTTTTTAAACATGTCACACGGTTGATGTATGAATGCATCCAAAAGCATTTGCAAAATAAACGTCATTTACTTTGCTATGTTAGCCAACTTCAAGAACATTTTAGTAATAAATATTCATGTATTATATAAATAATTATTTTTTTGTTTTTGTTACCTATGTAGTTTTATTTAATTGTATGAATGTATAAAGAAGAATACTAGATAAAACTTACGACGAAAAGCAACTTCCTAGCTTGAATGACAAATCTTTACACATACATCTGAATAAATAAATTTAAAATTAAAAAAAAATTGTATTTAGAGTCCACATAGTCATATAACTGATTTCCAGTGGGGGACAGTAAACCAAAACGTCCAATCCAACCCTGTAGGCCCCGACGCAATCGACGAGTGAGCGATAACCATCCAAACAAAGATCGATATTTTAATAGGAAATATAGCAATCAGTGGTATGGACAGTGCGAGCACCCGCGGATCAACCCCAGAACAACTCTAAATTTATTATGTGCCTCGTTGCTAGGACGGCTCCAAAGTCACCATTCAAAATTTCCTAAGGCAAGAACTGATGGACTTAAGCCCAAATCAGAAAATTACAAACTTCTGACTTTAGTGGCTATCGAACCCTGGACCTTCTGCATTGGAGGCAGAGACGCTAACAACAAGACCATCGAGCCACATCTTGAAAAACCCCGCGAATCCCGATTTGGGCACGTATATACCTAGTGAATCCACAAGATTCCTTCATGGACAATATTCATAACAAAACACAAATGCAATTATTTAAGCCGACCGCATTCTTTTGTTACAGCATAAGAGTCTACATTTCGAGCGCTGCGCGTAGCTGGTTTCGTTCGCAAAGAAGTAAAATATTGTCGGGAAAAATACAAAGATTCCTTTTAATACTGGGAACAGTAATGTCTTTTGAAACAACTATATAAATCATCCGTATATTACATTTCTTATAGCTTTGATATTCCAATTTTTACTCCGCTGAGTTTTATGGTTCGAGAATCCGTTATATAAACAGAAGGAACCAATGTTGCATTTGTCACTACTAAAGTCATATGGGAGTCACATTAAACTAGAATCACGTAGAAATGTTGCATTTGTCTCTAGTAAAGTCACAATGGAAGTCATATTGAACTAGAAACACGCAGCAATATTGCATTTGTCGCTTGTAAAGTCACATGGAAATCACCTTAAACTAGAAATTCTTTGCATCGCAACCAATATTTATTATTATTTCACTTGGTAATGTTGCATTTTGTCGCTTTTAAAGTCCTAACATGCATATTTAACTAGACACTTTTTTCTAATCATTTATCGACAGCAAGGAAACGGGAGCACCCAAACTAGGGAGCGAAGTTACTTCAAAAGAATGTCGAAAAAGGATGCAAAAATTAAATTAAATCTATAGTTCAATTTGTTTGGTGTAGGTGCCAGATTGATACAATTCCACTATTTTCGAGGTAATTGCCTCTTCCCATAACAACAGCAAACAATAAACATTCCATTTCATTGTTGTTTAAGGACTTCGTCATAAAAAAACGCATGTCATGTTCGGTTTTCATGGTGAGTCATGTTTCACTCTTAGACGGTCAGGACGGTTAGGAAAGTGATGCATTAACTGACTTATGTTATAATTAAATGAATTGTGGGATCAAAAATCCAGCATTGTTTGTATTTGTGTTATTACAGCCTAGTTGGAATTCTCTAACAGTCAGGGATAAAATATCATATACTCGCCAATGAACCTAATTTGAAATAATGGTTGCTTATTCTTTGGCTATATCATGACGAGCGCACAATGGAACCTACGTGTATTGTTATTATTTTGTTATTAAAAGAAATAAGAATGCCTAGACCTATATAGACCTACCTCAGACCATCAACTACCAACTTCACTGGAGGCGCTTCTGTTAGTTTTTTCCCCGATGTATACTTTAAACGAAATTTTTCTTAGAAAAACATTCTCATTAATCGGTGTGTAATGGACCATTATTTATTTTCTTAAAGAAATAAGAAAAATATAAACGTATTTTGTCTGGTCCCGCGGCCGGCTATTAGCGGTGCGGGACGCTGTGTGTGAAGTGCTTATTGGTTGTGAAGTGGCCTAGTAATCAACCTAGCTTCTGTTGGTTGAAAGGCGCGATCCAATTACTGGCTGGTGGTCGCTCACAGCTGTGACAGACGTTCAAACCCAACAGCGCCGACGAGGAGTATTAAATATTCTAAGCACTATTCCACAAATCAATTGAGTAAGATTGGTATAAATACATGACACTTGTGAATAGTATGTGCATAGACCTCGTGTATGAGCTAAACATGTACATTGTTGATACGCATCGTTTGTAATGCCAGATTTCGTCGATGAGAATTAATATTATGACAAAAATGTTTTCGTTTTATCGAAAGTCTTCATACATCCGGACGAGCTTTGGCATACATGGCTTTAATGCGCAATGCAACGGTTTATTTATAAACTCTTATTAATCTCTAATTTTCACCCTAAAGATTTTAAATTTTAATAGGTTATTTCGGCAGGATAAGCGTTTGTCTCTATGAGAGTAGTTTTTCATAAAATTGCACATTTAAACAAACATTAGCAGGATACGTGCCATAATAGAGACATGTGTTGTATATTTCCAAGTTAATGTTGAAGATATGTTTTATAAATGTTAAAATCTTGCTTTATATCGCAGATCCTGAACAGAACAAATTAAATCATCAACATTCTTTAATTAGACCAGTAAAATATAAATCTTTAATTAATTAAAATCTTCAAATAAGCTATGCACACAAATAACTTTGTATTTAATAATGTGTTACATTTATAGATGCATGTTTGAGTTGGGTTTCTTTACAATAGGCCTACTAGAAGGATAGGTTTGTGAATAAAATCGTAAATTTTAAATTGTTTGGATGAAATTTAGAAATCATATTGTGTTCCAGAATGCATAGGAAATTCGCTGGATTGCGATCAGACAATTTTTCAATGGACATTGAGCCTTGTAAAAAAGTTGGCCCTAGCACTGCCTTCAAAATATATTTACAGCGGTATTCACGTTGCAAAAAGTTGCGAGTTACTTTGGAAGTACGCTGCTTGTGCTTGTATCGGTTAGCACTGGAGCTTACACAAAGAGGATCAGTCGAGAAGTGAATTCAATCAGGTTAAGTAATAAAGTGCAGACGAGTGCATCCTCGCAATGCCTCAAACTGAAAGCACTTCTATATTTCATCAGTGGGAAATTACAATAACGGAGCTGCATTGAAATCCCATTAGAAAATACACTCAGAGAAGTTTTAATGAAATTAGTTTCAAGCAATGGCGACTCGACACAGCATGAAGCTACATCTAGCTAAGATTCGTCTGTCTGAAGCTACACTGCATGAGCTAGAGGTATTTAGATTTATTTATTTGTTTATGTTATGAAAGTAACATTCAAGCTTAATTACGGAACGAAATTCTCCTATAAGCATCACTTTTCTGTCCGTGTGTCTAAGTGTGTGTGTCACGTCTCGCGATAAAAACCGAACACTATCTCTGACAAGCAGAGTTTTTTACAGTGACCTACACAAGAGTTATACAAAATATTTTTGATGATCCTGAGGTCAAAGAGACAGCTCTAGCATTATTTATATGGTTATTTTTTCCTTACCCGGCACCTCCACCAAATTTTTGAACGCATCAATAACATGTTGTATGTTCTTCAACTTTCTGTTGATTAAGTAAGTTCGCTACGTCTGTGGTGTGGTACTCCCTACCCGTGCTTGTGTGAAATAAACATGGGCCCAAGTTTTGAAAAATGCGTTTGCACCCGTGCTTGTGTGAAATAAACATGGGCCCAAGTTTTGAAAAATGCGTTTGCAGCCACAAGTCACCGTCAAAACGTAAACCTATCCCACCTCATTTCGGTGACTTGAGTAAAATGCAAGTTTTGAAATCAAAACGTACGTTGTGGGATAAATGGGTGTTGCTGTTAGTCATCGTTGCGATTGTTCCGAAAGAGTCTAAGCTTTGTGAATGTAAAACATCCCCAAACCAATCAGAATTGAGTATTATTACGCCTAGCGCTCTACCGCTAGAAACAAGAACCAAAGTGCAAAACATTGCCTACAATAACGATGGCTGTCATTAGTGTAGAATGTCGATTCTCGAGTATATAATTAAACGAGCGAAGCGAGCGTTTCCATTTGACTCTGCCGGAAAAATTAGTCACTGTTTTTTTTTTGTTTGTTTGTTTGTTTGTTTGTTTGTTTGTTTTTTTTTTTGTTTGTTTGTTTGTATGTCTCGCCATAACGTTCGAACGGAGGCTCGGATCGAGTTGAAATTTTGACCATCCGCAAGCTTCGTTCTCGATTGAATGCCATTAGTTTTGTGGCAAAATCGTTCAAAAAGTTAAAAAGTTACATTAAAGTTAATCGAAAGTTTTTTTTTCAAACTAAACGGCGACAAAATCTGAGATAGCCAAATCATTTAGAATGTCCGTCCGGTCACGAATATGTTAATATGAATATGTGAATATGAATATGTTGTATTACATTATGACAAAAGTAACGTTGCCATGGCAACGACAAGACGCGCGAAGTTTCTAATGCACTGCCACCTAGAAGTAATCAAAATACTTTCGAGGAAGCAGTCTATTATTTGTCACCAAAGAGTTTAAATAGTTTTCCCAAGGAGTCAAGGTCCTCTAGATGGCGGTGGATTTTAAAGTAAAGATTTACACACGGGTTTACCCAAATACCTTGGCAATAATAAATAATATTGGAAACATGGCCCTGTGGACAGCGAACCTCGCAAATTAAAAAAAAAAAAAAATGTGCAATGTGGGTCTAGCTATAGCACGTGCTCGCTTATCAACGCGTCCAACTGAGCGTTTCCTAGTGATACATTGTAAGCGTCATTCTAGAAAATAGGTAATACATGATAAACAAAAATAACGCTTCAACATTAACATCCATTATTACTTTCTAACAATGTGAACTAACGAATGACAAAAAATAAATCAAAATGACTGCCACCTAAAAAGAAATTATACATTTCCTGAAGTTATTAAAAGATGCGTAAGTGAATCATAGGGGTGATGACATATATCACCAATGATCAAACCACGAACTTTTCGGCCGTGGGTGATAACGTACGTTTCGAAACGTGTGTTATGATTAAAAAACTTGCATTTGGTTGAAAACGTTCGTTTTGGTAGTCACGTGACCCTCCAAGTCACTCGTTTTCAGAAGTGACTGCAAACGTAAGTTTTCAAAACTTGGGCCCCATGACGGTCTGTAAACGGTTGTCTCAATTCTTAATTAACGTGGTACACCTCCTCAGGAACAATGCAGGACCCTCTGACTTGCTAGGTTCACGGTTTTGTCGTGGTATCAAGTGGAATGTCCTGTGGTTATTTGAGAGGACTCAATCCCTAGCATTCGCCTTCCTGGCTGATGAAAACTCTTAGAACTGCTTTCATTCTCCCAGAATCGTGCGTCCCATCT
Source organism: Sweltsa coloradensis (assembly GCA_024449915.1). NCBI lineage: Eukaryota > Metazoa > Arthropoda > Insecta > Plecoptera > Chloroperlidae > Sweltsa > Sweltsa coloradensis. The sequence continues at coordinate 1,588,901 of JAMZAV010000210.1, read as the reverse complement.
TCGTTGTTCTACGCTTATTTGAACAAATTCCACATCCTAAACAACTTGAACAATCTCATTACGTGCTCATTAAATGCCTAAGTTAAATTAATCAAATATGTCATGCAAATTAGAAAAAATAATGTAGTATGAATCACATGAAATAGACAACAGATATACGCCTAAAATCCCACATTTAAAAGACAAAGGACAAAAGGTAAAATGTAAAATACAAACCCAAACCACGAAAGACAAACAACAAAAAAATATATAAATGCGGGCCTTCATTACTGTGACAGTTATGTGTGGTGGGTGTTTGGTGGAAGTGCCGGGTTGAAAGAAATCTTAACTGTGAATTATCATACTAATACCTGGAGTGAATATTTAATCGTAAATAAACTAAAAGTGCGATATCTTCTAACTGACCGAAATAGAAGCTCGATACCAAACTAATGTGAACTTGTACATAAGCTTTCTTTTTTTTAATAGCAACAATGCTCGGTTTCTAAACCTTATCACCAGGAAAAAATTGTTATATCTCGTCATACGATATTTCGTAAGAGGTGTGCGTTTTGGTTTTGGTAAAGCTGTATCTAGAAGCTGTTTCTTTCCACTCATTCCTCGAAGACCGGCCTCGGCTGTTGATGATTGCTTCAGACGTGGCCCACTGATTAAAACTGTGATGTGTTGTGTCTAATGACGGATGCGCCAAACAGACCCATGATACCTAAAAGCCTCGTTTCAGATAGAACAGGAAAAAACGACGCTCGCGCTTAAAGCTACGTGCACACGATGGTTCTTGGCTTCATTGCGTCGTGCGTGTACGCAGCTTCACACGCTGGGGTGATGTTTTTCTCGTACCTTCTGAATAAAGCCTGCGAGAGAGAGAGAGAGAGAGAGAGAGAGAGAGAGAGAGAGAGAGAGAGAGAGAGAGAGAGAGAGAGAGAGAGAGAGATTGCAAGTTATAGGATTTACTACTTGGAACTTGCTCCTAATGGCAAACAGCTTATAAAGTCACATTTTCTTAATTCTTAAACATTTTTAAAACGAAATGACAAATTTGATAAACTTTCGAAAACCTCTTTCTGATAAAAATATTGATTTGTTTCAAGTAAAGGTGGTGCTATTTTCAAAATACTTACAGTCACCCCCTTATTATTCATACACAATATCCTTACTTTGTTTAAATACTTTTCATATCTTACGTAACAAACTTTTACCCCATTATACTATTCTTGAAAATTCCAATGTAACTATGCTTCAAGTGCATGTATTACTTTCAAAAATATTTTTGAGTGCAGCATAGTCACTCATAAACAACATCCCTTCTTTGTTTAATTCCTCTGCATGTCCTAGATTTCCTACTATTGTAACCACCCTTTATACTCTTGAAAATTCCATAAAATCCGAGTGTGGCCGACTACGGTGGCTCGTACGGTTGAGGCGCAGGGTCAAAGCATAGTATTTCAGGGCCGTGGGTGCGCACATTAAGAGTAAGGATTTCCCGAATTTCACAATGTTCTTACTTCTGTAACATCAAAATTTTTGTAATTGTTATTCATCGTCAAAAATATGAGAATAATACAACTGATCGCGTCGAATAGCACAATTATTATTTAATATGCACAATGCTTCTGAGAAGATGAGAAAGAAAAAGAAACACTAGATTATTAACATTATGATGAAGTGAAGTGAACGCTGCGACTTCAAGCATAACTCGCCATTGTTTTGTTGTTGTGGTTGCAGTATTAGACGAGAATGTATGCAACGTAGTACATGTATAAATAAAGAACATTCCGAACTTTGACAAACAATGCCAGGGTAAAAGTTTATTGTTTGCTGTTTAGCATGCGCGGTGTGGGAACTTCAAACTACCCCAGGGCTGGCCCCAAGAAATCAAAGTAGTCCTTATGAAAGCTTACTTCTGACTTCTCAGGCCTGAATGGATGAACGCAAACTCTGTCAAAGCTAAAGCTTGATAAAAAAAAATACCAAGAAAAACACCGTATAAGAAATCGATGACATCGAGATTTAGTTCCGTAGTCGGATGTTTCCCCCTTTCCCGACCACAAACGCTTGTACCAGACCACGTTGACCATTAAATAAGTTAGAACTCAGATTGAGGAGAATTGTGTGCGATTTTTCACCAACGGTTTTCTACCTCTCCAAGGTTTTCCGGTAGTAGCAAGATACTACCACTAAAAGCAAAACATGGTGTTTTTGCTGTGAACTTAACAACTGACTTATTCGTAAGAGTGAGGAACAACAGTATTGAAACCATCATTAACACGTCTTTGAGAAAACCGAAGCCTTCTGTTTGAGGCATATTTGCGTTTCCACAAATATGTGAAGCTTGGCTCATCAGTGGCTAATCTTAGACGAGTATAAGAAAGCAAACTCGTCTTCACTGAGAATTAATATTGTTATGGACACATTTACAAAAACGGATGCATCGTTTAGTTAGACAAACTAAGTTATACTATATTGAAGCCGAAAGGAATAATACCAAATGTAAGAAGAAAATAAAAGTTGAAAGTATGATTTTTTTAATATTGAAGGATAAGTAGTGGATGAAGACAAATATGTTTTTTATAAACAGGAACATATTACGCAAATACATTGTATACATACATCCCACTACGCTTAAGAGTTATCAGTGGGTCAAATTAAGTGAATGATATTGTATATAATATCATTGCGGAAGGCCGTTTAAACTCCCAATAAAATTACTAAATACACAGGAATAAAATAAATAATACAATCAATCACAAATATGTTCACGAAATACATACAAAATTAAATTTACATGTAAAGACATATAATATGTATATATATAAAAATACATTTGATTTTAATTGAGACGAGATTAATGCCAGTTTAAATTTATCTTCCATGCATTCGATGTTTATATTATAAGATGTGTGCGTAGATTGCTGGCGTTCAAGAGCAAAAAATACTAATAGTTTCTGGAGCTGATTTAATGGAATCAAAACATGATGACTATGACCGAGACAAGCGCTTGCTTTTCACCCTATCGCAATGAAAACGCGAGCAAACCACTAGGCTTGTCTACCATGCCGATAAACACAAATTACCACCGAATAATTGTATATAATTAAGTGAACTTTCATTCGTGTGGCTGTGTGAAATATACTAAGTGGTTTGGTAAACATTCCCTAATATTGTACATACACACAGTTAATTATGCATTCACTGAACGGCTATCGTTATGTACGCGTTTAGATTAATTTTATAGATACATAGCCAATCCAACTATGGCAGATAAATAAAATCAATAAAATCATTGTTAATTAACTTATATTAAATCAAATGTTTTTACAGAAATAATGGATGACTTTTTTAAATTATAAAACTAAACAAAATATCATAAAAAAATAAATTTCTGATACGCGTATAGAATAGTGTTTTTGTATTAAAATGTAGTACATTATGTTGCATAAAATATGGGAAATGTACTCCAATGCGAAACTGAGTCATCTGTCACTGACAGAATCCTTGATGCGAGTTGGTTCTCAAGCTTAGAGTAGAGACCAGTGATGTGAGGTTTGTCTTCACTTGGTTTGTGCTTTGTTGTTTAATTTAACTTTAAAAGTTCATGCCTCGAGGCTAAAGTACTTGAATGTACGTATGTCGTTCTGCTTCGTAAGCTGGTAGCCAAGACAAGAGCAGTTGTACTTCAAGGAGAGAACTCTTGTTTGACTTTTTAATCAGAAGATGGAGAAGCAATAAGGCAAAACGAAATAAGTCAAGTTCAGAAACATGATTTCACTATGTCATAGCATATTTTGCAATAGAATATTTTTATATTATTCTTTTTGCTTCAAAAAGCAAAATTCTCCATCAAAATAACATGTTACATATTGGGTTTCTCATCCACTTTTAAGTTCGTTTAGATAAGATCTTGTTTTTCCTGAAGGTGCTGCAATCTGTCAAAAATTAAATGGTTATATTGCGTTTTGCATCATTGTTCTTCTTTGAATACCTATAGTGTGTGTCTAATCCAAACTTACAATATTTGAAATTTGCAGATACTGAGAAAATCGATAGAAAAAGTAATGGAACGCAATCATTCTCAACTGATTTTGCACAGATCAACGGTTTCCACTCATTTATGTGTGGGAGACGGTTCAGATGAGATACCTAATTATCTTCCATCATGAAGAGGAATCAACACATAATTCTGACTGGCTGTGACAAAGCCAATCGGAACAGAAGAATAGGCCTATACTAGTATGTTCATAGATAAAAGCTGACGGGTCACATTATCATGAACAAGACACGTTACCTACACGTTATGTTCCTGCTAAAGATTATTGTTATTTAAATCCATCTGCTGAATGTAACCTGGTCATAATTAGGTTTTTATATGTGTCACGATCCAGCATTTTTGCACTTTTTATAAAGAACATATTTAATACTAATCAAGGGTGGTTTTTATTTAGATGTCTTAGTTGTCATTATTTTGTTGGCAAAGTTTTAAGAAAATGTAATGTTGATGCATTGAGCGTAAGATAATATATGAGTGTTATAGCGTACGAGCGTAAGATATAAAGACACTTTTGTCAGTTTCACAATGAGGTGCAGTGTCACATCTTTGAAAAGTAGCAAGGACTCAGCTTTATAAGTATAGCAAGGAACGAGCTTTATAAGTAGCATAAAACAACTTTGTTAGTAGCAAGAGACTGGCTTTATAAGAAGTAGTAAATGCACGATTTTATAAGTGGCCGCCCGAGCTTTGTAAGTAGCAAGACACTAACTTTATAAGTAGCAAGACACCAGCATAATAGGTAGCAATTGGAACGATCTTTATAAGTAGCCAGACACTGTTTTTTTTAAAAGTGGTAAGGCACCCGCGCTTTAGAAGTTTAAATGATGATTCAATATTCTGATCCCTATCTTTAGTTTCTCTTGAAAACATTATTCAATGTTGCAATATCCTATTTTCACTTTTAAATTGTTTATCTCCAGCTAACGGGTTTAAATTAAAGCGTTAAATTGGTTAGAACACATTAAGTTTTTATCATTCACGACCTGTCCATGTGAAAAATAATCCCTCTCCCAAGACTTGCTCTACTGTAGGGGAGTTTTAAAACGACTGTTAAAGAAATTGCTATTTTAAGAAGTAATCTTCTGTATAAGAAGTGGAAGAGCCCGGATCGCTCTTTCTCTGTCTTTCCCTTTTCTCTTTCCCCCTTTCTCGATATAATGGAACACGGAACTATTATTACGAGAATATTATACTGTTGGATCTGTTGTGCTCTGAACATCACGGGTCTGTGCCTGTGTGGCCAGCTCACGACCAGTACACGGCCAGCACATGGCCAGCACACAGCCAACACACGGCTAGCACACTTCCAGCACACGGCAGCACACAGTTAGAACACGGCAGCACACGGCAGCACACTGCAAGCACACGGCAGCACACTGCAAGCACACGGCAGCACACGGTCAGCACACGGCCAGTACACTGCCAACACACTGCAAGCACACGGCAAGCACACAGCCAGCACACTGCCAGCACACGGCTAGCACACGGCAGCACACAGCCAGCACACTGCCATCACACTGCCAGCACACGGCAGCACACGGCAGCACACAGCGATGACAAGATGGAGAGAGCGAGTGACAAGGAGCGCGCGCTAGTTCGCTTGACTGAGAGTGATTTCCTCTCAAGATCTCCGCCCGCCGCCTACAGAAACCAAACTCATCCGAGTTACCATGGAAACACAAATATGGAATAGAACCACGAAGAAAAGAATGATTTCACATTCATCAGCACACAACCCCTTGTAACCGCCCTACCCCACCCCCAACCGCCACCCGACAGCGCGACTCTATTTGCCAAGCACATGGGGAGCCCTGGGACTTGTCCTTATCCCCACAAATTTAATACCTTTCTGGATTCGAACCAAAAACTACCTCAAGCAAACCTACACCGCATGACAATGGAATTTGTGTTTGTGCCTATGTTGTTGCAGATAGCATGCCATAGAGTGACCCTAAACATGGCCATCTTGCTAGCCTCGTGGGAGTCATCCATAGATCAGATAGATCTACTCTCATATGGGGCGCTATCTTAATCGACGCCACTAAAACAGGTTCAAAAGTAGCGAAAACTCGTATTGTATGAACATTAAAAGGTTATCTTCCTCCTCGGAGTAACATTTTGCTCAACCCAACTTTAGCTTGTCTCTCTCATTATTTGCTTGTTACAACTATCGACACGTTGATAACATTAGTTGGTAATTAACGCCAACTCGACTAAAGTACGGCAAACTCGAGAAGAATCTAGCGCAAAAAGTCGCTCTGTGAATATTGCTTGCTGACCTGATTTCGTCTAAAATAAATTTATGAGAAACAACTTTTCGAGCATCCTGTTCTTTTTTGTATGTTTTATAATCTCACAGTTGAAACGAACGTAAAAATTGCTGCTTACATATTTTATTTAATAAATAAATAACAAGAACGACGACCAGTTCTCTCACCACTAAGACGCAGTGAAAGTGTTGTTCAATTATAAACAAAAACATTTCTTTTCCCAGATACAACTTAAAAAGCTATGTTTAAAACACGTCACATGTGATAGACCGATCTCCGACAGCACACCACACACTGCGTTAGTATCATCACTCATATCAACAGCTATTTATTATAGAGGTGAATTTCATGTAATTGTCATATCTTCCAAAAAAAAAAACGAAACATCTTATAACAATAAGAGTTCATAACTAGATTGACGATGTTCATAAATTATTAAAATGTCATAGGAAATGTGACTGAAACGAAACAGGAACATGGTTAAATCTTGTAGGCAGAGATTTGTTCGTCTGTCGTACTCCAGAAAGCAGTTGGAGTGAGGAACAGCCCGGAAGCGCATGATAAATGGCACCTACCCTCTCCCTACGCGTCAGACGTAGACACATCGCTCATCATAGCCCTAGCACTAGCATTGTTTCGCACCCGCACGTTAACATGGAAGAATAAAATAACACCCATGACACAGAAAAAAACTTTTTTCACATCGAAGGAAATATAAAATTGTCATTTGTGATGTTCTTTTACTCCATCAAACTAGAGGAAGTCATCATTATAAAACGTGTTGAAAAACTTTTCTCTTTTAGACCATCAGGTAAGAACGGGAAATCAATAGAATATATTCTTTCTTCGGCTACGAACAAGGTGGCACTGTAGCTAGCTGCGGCACTGTGACGTAATACTTGAAGTCGAGGCACACCCAACAAGGCACAAGTTCTCTAAGAAAGAAAACAAAACTATAGAAGACTTCAGTTCTTGAGATATTACTTGATTTCCAAGATTGTGGTTATCGTTTGTCTCTGACCATATGCAACTTTTGGCATGTTAATAATGACACCGTTCACAAGGTTTGTGCAAAACTTCATCATACTCAGACTGTTTTCTCTAAATCGTCTAATCTCATGTTTGTTGACTGGCCTAAACGTTAATCCGTCTTGCTGGATATCTACCGTCAGCTTCGTCTTCGCCGTGAACATGTGACCCTGATGGATGGTTCGGTTGATGGTGATGATTTTTGTTGCTTCACGTCTGCACTTAGGCTATTCGAGACGATGAGTGGTGATAGATGACGATGAAGGACGATTGCAAAAAAACATGCCTTACGCGGGATTCGAACCCACATCCTCGTAGAGATATTCCATGGACCAGCGCCCAAATCGTGTGTGCCACCGCGGACGACATGGTATGTTTCCATCGAAGTCAGCAACTTTGCAGAGATGATAGTTCTACACTCTTCCTCTCATCCATACCATTATCCTGAACCACACAATGGTAACCTCAAATAGTTTCATTGCACACAAACGGTAAAAAGTTATAAATGCTACTTGACATGAAACTGGAAGCACACGACTCGAAGAACCTTCATTAGAATGTTGACGTCCAGTGATAATATATTCATGACGCCTAATAAGCTTTTTAATTGGTGTCAAATAACAGATTCCATGAAAACCACTGTACAGTGCTCGCGCCTGCTTTCTACAGCGCGTTTGCCAGTCTACTAGGTCTTTAATAAAGCAAGCCCTACCCCTATGTAAAACGTTTAAGTACTAGTTGCCAACACAGGCAGTCGTCTCGTACGTAGCACGCGATTCTCTGATTCGGGAGGTCCTCGGATTGACCCCAGCAACGGCAATGCTTACTCACAGTTGGATTGACCCCAGCAACGGCAATGCTTACTCACAGTTGGATTGACCCCAGCAACGGCAATGCTTACTCACAGTTGGATTGACCCCAGCAACGGCCATGCTTACTCACAGTTGGATTGACCCCAGCAACGGCAATGCTTACTTACAGTTGGATTGACACCAGCAACGGCAATGCTTACTCACAGTTGGATTGACACCAGCAACGGCAATGCTTACTCACAGTTGGATTGACACCAGCAACGGCAATGCTTACTCACAGTTGGATTGACCCCAGCAACGGCAATGCTTACTCACAGTTGGATTGACCCCAGCAACGGCAATGCTTACTCACAGTTGGATTGACCCCAGCAACGGCAATGCTTACTCACAGTTGGATTGACACCAGCAACGGCAATGCTTACTCACAGTTGGATTGACACCAGCAACGGCAATGCTTACTCACAGTTGGATTGACCCCAGCAACGGCAATGCTTACTCACAGTTGGATTGACACCAGCAACGGCAATGCTTACTCACAGTTGGATTGACCCAGCAACGGCAATGCTTACTCACAGTTGGATTGCCCCAGCAACGGCAATGCTTACTCACAGTTGGATTGACACCAGCAACGGCAATGCTTACTCACAGTTGGATTGACACCAGCAACGGCAATGCTGACTTACAGATGTTACCAAGGTTTCATTCAGACACTAAGGCAATTGAAGGCCAATTGATGAATTCCATATAATATCAACTAATAATTTAAACAAATAATTGATTTGGAAATGTTGCCAATTGACATGAGTTGATGTCAAGTGATATTATATATATTGTTGAAGAATTTGGTCAGTCTATTGCTACACTGTCAATTGATGAAAAATTATGCAAATTGGTAACATTTCTCAGGTGATATCATTTGAAATGTCAATTGTTTATCAATTGATTATTTCAAATATTAATTGATAATTAGCCTAATTTGTTATTATCAATTAACTTTCTATTGCTTGGGGAATGCTAGTGATTGAGCTCTCTGGACCTTCCTACCAAGACTCTCCTTACACCCTTTACCTATTTCGTCATCTGAAGAGGGCCCCTGTTCAGGTTTCCCTTGAAAGATATGTTTGATGTTCGATATTCACACTCTAAGCCAGCTGGATATCGATACGACTAGGCTCGCCTCGCCTGGCTTACATCAGATGAGATCCGCGGTGTAGGCTCTCCCAGTCACTAGCTAGAACTCGTCGTTGCTTGTTGTCCTTGTCAAATATTAGAAGCAATATCATAAAATATCACAATAACTTAAGATTAGTAATTGTCGGTTGTTTGTGAGTGAAATGTCGATAGACTTCCATCTAGCTCGCGATTGTCATCTAAAATCTATCTCAACAGCGTATAATGCAGTAAGATGGAGTTGTGCTGGATTGTACAGTACACATTCCAATTTGGAACATAAGATATCCTTATAATTCATTGGGCATCATAGGGCATATGCCTTCTTCTATAATGGCTTTCTCGACAAATCGGCGTGAAAAATTTTTCAGTTTAAATTATTTAAAAAAAAAACATTTAGCTGAAGTTATGGAAAATGATGTTAGAATTAATAACATGTCGATCCAAATCTAGTGAGAATTAATGTATTGAAAACATTTCTTTCGTTGTTTTGAATTAATTACACATACATTTCATATAGATATTTCTCCAGACTTTCATTATGGATCATGCAACATTCTTCATGGTATTTTATCGACATTTTAAAATGGCGACAACAATGAATTTTGATTCAATATTTCCGCCTTTATTATTTGGTCATCGAAAATGTATTACTAGTATGAACTTTGTGTGTTAATTTCACAGTATCGCAGCTTTCTCGTGAGCGGAAGTGAACTAATTTGTCGTGTGCAAAGAGCCGGAACAGGTGCCGCTTGTCGCTTGTCGCTTGTCGCTTGTCGCTTGTCGCTTGTCGCTTGTCGCTTGTCGCTTGTCGCTTGTCGCTTGTCGCTTGTCGCTTGTCGCTTGTCGCTTGTCGCCCCGAACCCAATCACTTCTTTCACGAGTCCGGCCAGGAAATTAACAATAGCGGCGTGGCTGATATTCCACTTTGACATGCTCCCGTGTTATTGGCGTCTAACTTATGTTAACATCGACTTACCACAAACAGAGAGAGACATTCGGTCAAAACTTCACTGGACGCTAATCTGGAAGTAACACCCAACTATCCAACCGTTCATTTGGTTTAATTGTGATCGGATCGATTAAACTAAATACAAACTTAAGCTTTCGCTGCATTAAATGATGGAGTAATATAGAAAATAATTAGTGTTGTAATCACGGTACGCGTATTGTTTGGACGGTCCAGTAAAAAAATAAAGTACGATGTTTTAGAAAGTTTGTCTTCAAAATATATTCTTGACGTTGTACATCATTGTTATCGTCATATTTTTCTATTTGCACTTCGTTTCGTAAAATGTTCTTTTGTGCACCTGAGTAGACCTAGTTAGATGTAAGACTTTTTAATATATCATTTTTTATTTTTGTACTTTAGTAATTAATTTATTGTATATAAAAGTCTACATCGCACTTGTAGAGGTTACTCTGTTGTTGGTAGCAAGAAATAAATAAATACATATTTTTCAAATCGGTTAGAAAAAGAGTTTTTCTCACAATTAAAATGATTGTGGTTTAACATTACTCAGGTACACTTTAGAAAAATAGTATAGCGGTAGGTAATTTATAGCATAACTGATGTATACAAACAGTTATTTAAAAAAAGGTTATGTTCCAATTCCCTTTTATTAGCAATAAAAAATTATTCGCCTCTAAATTTTTATGTCAATGTAGATAACATATTTACCCATTGAATAAATGCAGGGCACCCAATTAGTATTATTTCGGCAATTGCCCATCATACTAGACACTTGATTGTTGTCCTCCTTTGTAAATCAGTTTTTTAATCGAATAGGAAAGACGTTAAATAAATAAATTGTCAAGGAAGCGACTGTAAATAATATGATTCTCAGTTCGTAGTAATATCATACTTGATCACGGAGCAAGCATCTCATGTAGCCGACTCTTCTGTTCATCCGTCCGTCCGTCTGTGCGCGTGTCACGTCTCACGATAAAATTCGAACATGACCTCGATTGACGTGAGTTATTTTTGTTGGTATTGCCCTTCAACAAGGGTGATACAGAATGTTATTGGTGCCGGGGGGGGGGGGGGGGGGGAGCTAACGAACTCAGCACCTGCACCAAAACATAGCAGCGTTGAGCGACATATAATTTGAGTATCCTCTTACTACAATCCGTTTATTAGTAGCTTCGCTCCCTATTTCGGGTACTCCCGTATCCGTGTCAGTTAGAATAATATGTAATACAGCGCTACGTATTATGTATTTGATAATTCTGTGTTACAGTATTCTTTCACATAAAAGCTGATTTCTCGACTTTTCATGTTTGACACACACTGATCTGGTTTAGATAGGAAAAGTGTGTCCCGGAGATCGATAATGATGATTAAGTTGTATGGTTAATATTCTGGTAAAGATAATAATGTAATTCGAATTTGTTAAGCTATACAGGGGTCGTCAATGCAATGTTTCATGATATGATACACAGCTAATTGAAAAATAAGATATTTTGTGATTTTGAATTAGATTCACGTTTATTTAATCCCTTACAAGAGTTTGAATTAAGAGGAAAATCAATTTACACAAAAGTGTTTCAAGATCTTATCTTGCCCACCCAAAATATTTTATTTAAATGAATGTATCTTTCCATATCTGCCTCTGCCGAAAGACACACACGTCTAATAGATTGGAATGGCGACCTTGTTGTAGATGTTGATGTGGATGTATGTGGCCGAAGCTCACGACCCCTGCACACAAGCCACGTCAAAAAAGGGTGGCGGCAGGTACCGGAATTGGAAGTTCCGGACGAAGACGAATGCGCCAAGAAAGAGACAGACTTAGACCACTGAAAACTCGAGCTCGAGAGAGAATCGAAACAAAAGCTAGACAGTTTGTCAACAAGCCACAACGCTGGACTTCAATCAAAAACAAAACACTGTCGGAGAGTATTGTCTCAAGGGGAACGAGCAGAGTATGCGGTTTCAGTAAAAACAGGACCGGTCGTCCGAGGAAAGATAACTTGAGGCTCGACGATGATTCGAGTCATTACGAACACGAAATTAAACATGAATTTGGTTAAGATACAACCTTCTTTCATGTTGGCGAGAGAAAATAAGAAGCCGTACAATCAAACATTTCCCGAGAGTGACGGACAAAATATTTAAAACAGTCATCAATAATGTAACGACTGACAAACCCTTTGTGTAGAGACTTTGTGTGTAAAATCAATTTTAACCATGAATGAATTATTATTAATATTATTACTATTCTCGTTCTGTATTGTATACACGCAACCTAAAATAAAATAAAGTAGCTCAACAAAAGTTATCATGCCAACGGTCTAAATTCCATAAATATTAAAATGTCAATGAAAAATCAATGAAAGTAAAAATAAGTAATAACAAAATAAAAGGTCGTTATAATGAAACAAGCAATGGAATGACATTATCAAATATCTAAGGGTGTAAAAACTTTCTGTAGATAAGACAAAAAAGTTTAAAATTTTTACTGTGGGAAACCTGTTACAGGATGCAATTAGCCCCTCTTCAGGTGAACTAGGTATGTGCGGATAGGAAATTGTGAAGGGATGTCCGAGGGCTATTTAAGAGGACTCAATCCCTTGCATTCGCCTTAACGACTGAGGAAAACCTAGGAAAAAACCTTCAGTCAGGATTGCCGGTCTCGACGGGATTCGAAACCAGAACCTCCCGAATCAGAGTCGAGCGCTTAGCGCCCGAGCCAACACTTTTGGTAGATAAGACAAGATGACCACGTTGTAAATACATGCAGTCATGTACAGGCACTGTAGGTTTGCAGACAGAATAGTTTGTATATGACGCCAGTGGCAAAGATTGCAATATTTGGTGTTATTTCTTGAGTTGGATATTTTCTCTCCATTTTTGGTGGTCATAGTTGTTTAGTTGTTTCAACGTACCACAATGGCAATATTATACGAAATTTGGTTAAATGTTGCATAGAAATATGCCCGATTATTATTATCCCAAGCATAGGGCTACAAAAAAACTTGTAAAATTAATTATGTGGAATCCTCACGCACTCAAAATGAATTAAGGTGTATATGGAGGGCCAAACCAATGTACACTACAACAATTGCACACTATACATACGTAAAACAAGGAAAACGCCAAATTCGTTGTTAGACGAGTGAGTGAGCCATGTGTGTTCTCTTTCATCCGTCTACCTAAGGCTGGATCTAGACTGAATGGGTCTTTCCTCCATAGCCTAATATAGGCTAGAGTGGCGCATTATGGCCTTACAGTTAACGCGCCCTTATACCAAGTAATCTCAAAATCCTATCATTTATACCAGTAAATCAATCAACTTAAATACATTTGTTCCCGGGTACTCAACACATGACTTGCTCACTTGTCTAACAACAACGTTGGCGTTTTCTTAGTCTTGTGTGCTAAAGCGCCCTTATACTTAAAATGTGGAAAACTTGGGTTCAAACCCTTGGTCGGGAAATATTTTTGCTTTTCTAGATTGTATTTAAAAAATAAATTTTAGAACAAGTTTTGAAATACATTCAATGCAACGAAAAACATAGCAGAAGAAATACGTGTACAGATTTCAAGGATTACTCATTCTCCCAACGGAATGTGGGGGAACCTTGAGCGTGCAAGATTCGATACACTTTGGTCACTGCATGCAATTTTCACCACCTGACAAAGAAAAAAGAAAAAAAATATTCATCTATAACAAAACTATTGATTGAATCCTTTATATTTACAGACTTTTTATTTATTTTTTCTTGTAGGTTTAAAATCTCGCTATGGATGTTGATGATTTTGTTAATTAACAGTTCTTAGTAAACTCGTACCGGATGTCTTCACTACATTGAGACCAATCTAGGCAAATTGAATTTGCAACTATTCTTATAGTTTATTGATTTGAGAAATTAATCTCAATAATTAGCAGTGCTTAAGGCTTGACTGTCTGTTACAAGTTTTTGGTATGTGCAGGATTCCATTACTTAGTTTTAAGCTTCATGCTACCTCGTGAAACAAGCGTTATAATATCAGGTTGCAATTTCGTAATTACTTTACGTGTTTTCATAAATTGAAGCTGAAGCCCACACAAGTGATTAAATCGAACATGAAGACTTAAAACTTATACCGGTTAAGTTCCCGTTGTGGCTAGGGCTTTACGAACAATACTTAGTCGAGTTGGTGAATGAGGTTTTTTAGTTCTTATGCTTCCTTTGTTTCTTCATTGCCAAAATAGAATTACATAGTTAATTAAACAAGTAATGAGTTGTGTTAAATTCTATGGTATTCCCAGCCAACGATACAGAAGTGTTAAAACTGTCAAATGTTCCCAATACTTGTTTTTCGTATATACATTATAATATTCGATTATCGTTTATGTTTCTAAGCAGCATCTCGATTAGGCTCATAAAATACTTGTATACGAACCTTACTTTCGATTAATTCCGATCAACTTTTTCATTCAAAAGCACTTTTGTTACTAATATTTAAACAATTATCCATATTTGGTCATATTAGCCGAAAAATCGAAATTGTGACAGTTACCCGGTAATTGGTTTTGCCATCTTTTATGCAGAACAGACCTTCATTACTCAACAAAACTTGGTACATGTTGTCAGTTACCTTAATCACACCGAATATGAAAGTTTATCAATGTTATTTCACATTTCCATGGAGGCTTAGTGACACCTCGAAAACTCCCCAACTAGCTTGCTGCAAGATGCATGAGTGTATTGGCACACCGCGGCTTGGCTGCAGCGCCCTGTGCCACGTCTCACGATAAAAACTAGGTAGGAACTCCAACTGTCTGTAATTTCTTTGTTGGCATTACTCTTCACAAGGAACTCACAGAATGTTTATGCCTACCCGAGGGCTTTAAAATATATATTTTCTTTTTGTTATTCAACGATTATAATCCTTATATATATTATATGTCTCAGACATAATCGTTTCGCACATCCTAGTGCCAATTAAATTTAAGTTGCTTTGAGTTTGTGTGACAGTTAAAAACAGGTGATGAACCATACTAACTACGTAACACATAAATTAAATGCAATTAATAAAAACAATTATTCATTTTTCTTGTTTTAATTATTTCTGTGTTTCAAATTAACTTTATAATTGTCAAAGAAATTCCTTCAGCGTGACAGTTATTATTAACAGCGAATTATAATTAAGAACTTGTTTTACTAGCAAGGAAATAATAACCCGTATGCGTTTTAGTACGGGCAACTTTGAATTATAGTTATAATTATCCAAACTGAAATCTTGATAAGAACATTCCAAGTTCTATCGCGTAAACACCAAATAAACGATGAGCGGGCGTACACGCACTAACACGCGCACATAATCGCGCAACGGCACGAAGGTAGGAACATTATTGTTTCAAATAGTACATAAATGACTCAATTTCCAGAACTGTATAGTTGTTGTCAGTTTTGAGAAATATCTCTTCGCGTTTCTTGACATTCCCCATATGAACCACTACAAACGAGTTAAAAATCAAAACCTAATAGTAATAACTGGAATGCTGTATTTTAGAGTGCAGGTAGAACATGCATAATAATGTAGATGCAAACATGTCTTGTTTAGTATTTTACAGTACGTTCTAATGTGCAGTTCATGTGTTATATATAATTGGAACGTAGTAAAGTATAGAAGTACCTAACTTTTAGTTTTATAAACCAAGCATTCACAATGAAGTAGAACAAGCATACACATTCTATGGTGCTCTGCACTGTCTGTTTTTCTTCTACAACCGTGCAGGAATTCTCATTTCAATTATATTAGATGCATTGTATATAACAATTTAGTGTTTAGTTCTAGATATGCAAATTTTATGTGGGTTGTAAAAAAAATCACGATTAACTAAAAGAAAAAAACGATTAACGGATATCAAAAATAATATATTTTGAAGGATGGTGGAGGTGCCGGTCCTGACGTATCATTACTTGTATGCTTGGATACAAGATCACGTGACTGTTTGGTGGAGGTGCCGGTCCAGACGTAACATTACTCGTGTGCTTGGATACAAGATCACGTGACTGCTTGGTGGAGGTGATCAATAATTTTTGTTTATACTGTCCACATTTTATAGTTTCAATTTGTCACTGTTCAAGTAGGTCATGGAGGCCTAATTTTTATTTTCTAGCCTACCCAAAATTCCATTCAGTGAAATTCAATACAAGAGAAAATGAATTGGGAGAAAATGATCATGTAAAATGTTTCATAAGTAGAATTCATTGTCCGTTTAAACATGGAATATTATAACGGTTATTATACCCGACCCGAAAACCCGAAGCAGTTAAGTCCCACTGAGTACCTTACTATATATCTTGTGGGAAACCTACCGCTTACCATATGCTCCTCTTCACGTGCTTAAAGAGATATTTGAAAATTAAGTGTGATTGTAAAGGCAATGTCGACGAGCCATTTAAGAGAACTCACTCCAATCTTTCGCATCAGCAGTAAACCTTGGGAAAACTTTCAGTCAGGATTGCTGCTGGTGGGTATTGGAGTGTCTTGTATGAGGTAGAGCTCTCTCGTGAACACTTAATACTTATTGAATCAAAATTGTGTAACTGTATTTCGCATCGGCCACATTCTGGCCAACAGAGAATTCTCTTCTCGCAGTCACATTACTCATTATATCCTGTAGAGTTCAAAACACGCCCCTAAATTTCATTAAAACTGCGCACTTGTTCTGTGTGTACACCTAGACTAGGAGCTTTAATTTGACCTGAGGTAAGTTTAATTCCTGCTCAGAGGTAACATCTTGGAGGTCGTCTTTGAAACCGCCTCGCTTGCCGTAAACAAAAGTTTACGAGACGATGCGACAAGACACGGGCAATTTAAAACTGTGAATTATGAGGTGTATACTTTGATACCACATTTGCACGCGTTATGTTTTGCCTAAAGTGCCTGAAAAAGGACTTTGGGAGGCGAAAAATGGGATTTAACTCAAAAATGTATTTTACACGTTGTATAGTCTTAACATGAGAACGACCAAAATAGAAGCATTAATCCGTATTACGGTGGCTTAGAGTCAAGTCTCCTACATATTTACCCTGGGTGGGCCTGTATGAGAATGCAACAGTCTGTTGAAAGCAAGGCACATGACGCTACAAAGTTCAATCACTTCCATCACTGGATAGGTTTCGCATTGTCCTTTAACATAGGGGAAATCTATCAAGGTGTTTCTCTTTAAAAAAAAACAAACAAGAATAAAAGCATTTTTGTGACTTAAAACTAGAAAATAAAGTTTAAAAATAGACGAGAGACAGTGCTGTGATATGCGGCTACATTGCGTGTTTCCGTGACAGGACACGCGAGCTTGTCAACGCAACAAAATAAACTGTTAGGGCTGATTTGTTGTGTAAAACATCCCACCGCCACCTCGACTTGAAGCTAGGAACACGTTCAGACACGATACGTTTCTAGCGTTCTATGAACAAAACATTTGAACCTCGCCGCCCCGCACCTTGGCTTTTTGCAAGAAATAGAATGATTAAATCTCCACCGCCACCTCGACTTGAAGCTAGGAACACGTTCAGACACGATACGTTTCTAGCGTTCTATGAACAAAACATTTGAATCTCGCCGCCCCGCACCTTAACTTTATGCAAGGGAACAGAATGCTCGCAAAGATGAACAATTCCAAGATTTAATCTCATCGGAGAGGGTTACTACACGAGCGAATTTTTTCCAGTAATTCCTATCGTAACATACATGCACACGAATCGTACTCTACAGTTGTCAATTCAGTCTCGTACCAGCCTATATCAGAATTCAAATCTGCCCTGAATACCTTAGTTTCCTACTTTTACCATGTACCGTAATGTTAAGTTCTTTGTGTAGCTTCCCTTATATTCATACATTCTCTCGTTCTTTCACTATTTTTACAAAACCATCCTTACAATATAATCTTCGCTCGCGATGCTCGCTTTTATGTAGTTCCTGTGAATATGGTGCATCCCTTTGATACAATCCATTTGGGATGCATTCCATTATCTGTGAGTCACTTCTCGTCTTTGTTAATACAGAACAACCCGTCATAAATATTATGCACATACGTTGATGAACACAAAAGGTGGATACACTATTTTATATGAAGCATTCCGTATGTCTGTGACGAATACTATCAGTTTTCATCACAGGAGATGAACGAACGAGCGTACCAACCAAGCAGAGAACTGTCAGCAATATATCAGGATCTCTACAGCCGACTCGGTTCAACAACGCACTGACCGTAGACTATTATGACGAGTGGAGTGGGCACTCATAATTCCTATAAGTAGAGAAGAGAAGAGCATCCAGTCCATCAATGTAATTAAGGGGCTGTATGGCGCAGAGTTGTTACAGCGCAGACGACGTAAAACTTCCGGATAAGTTTTCTTCAGAAGAACTTCCCGGATTTAGGTCAAGTGAAGCATAATCTGCAGGTCTAGTTCGCAGATGGGTGTGTCAGACGTGTGAGGCAGTGTCTCATCCATCCACTTGACTCGATAACAGCTTCCAACTCGTGTTGTGGGTTATTGTGTTCGTAGGTTTACAATGTTGCCGATGAGTTGCCCTTATGCCTTAGACGAAACCAGGGCAAACATCTCAGGTGTTTTATCGATTGAGTGCTGGTCTTGAAAACCATGGTTATTGAGTTACCGTTAAGAATCTTGGCTTCGGGGTGAATATTGTGGACCGTCTGGCTAAATTGCCTTGCCCGAACATAACGCAAGCACGGTTAGCATTGGCGTTGCACCCGCACCCTTGATCCAGAGGTTTTAGCCAGACGGTACCACTACTCACGCCGGTAAACCAAGTAATGATATAATTAGGTACCCACCATATTGTAATGATAGACTTTTTCAATATTTAGCAATACCTGGTAAAAGTAAATGAAGACTTCATGTTTCAATTCAAATAGTGTGCAATAGTAAGACAATTTTAAGCAAAATTTAAATATTTTATTATCTTATTCTTTTCAAACCAAACCAAACTCAAACTTGTCTTAAATTTGAAAATAAGGAAGCGTAGTTCCCCTTTAAGCATCACTTTTCTGTACTTCCGTCTGTGCAAGTGTCACGTCTCGCGATATGAACCGAACAGACTGCCGATTGATTTGCGTTTCTTATGTTGGCATTGCGCCCTTCAACAAGGATGATACAGAATGTTCTTGGTGACCTTGGGGGGAAGAGGGGTGGGGCTTGTTGTTGTTAAGCGAGAATTTATGCGTACTTGACTCCTCCATCAAGATAACTCATTGCCGAATAGAATTTAATTTTGAGTGACCTTCTTCGTTCTTCGACGTACGATGATTCACAAGCTTTGTCGATCCCTTATTTTGGGTATTTCCGTGCCCGAGCTGGTTAATTTTTGCCACAAATAAACAACACGAATTGTAGGTTATATGACCAGATTTAACACAATATTTATCAAATTTGAAATGATCAGATACATAAAATATAACCAATGAGAGAAATATCAAGAATACTCCTAAACCAATTTTACCTTTTCTAGCATTTATTGTTCGAAGAACAAACTAGATGTATATGACCCCGACTATGATGTTATACTTGCTCCAACGAAAGAATGCAGATGCTTTGTAGTGGTGGGGGTAGTATGAATGGCCGGTAAATGGAATGTCGCCTTTGTGTATGAAAGAGAAATATCATTTACCAACGCAAGCAAAGATTATCTGTGCTAGATCACAGAGTGCCTCCGTGTGCTAGATCCACACTGAGCTAGCGTGAATAGAGTTGATAAAGTTGTTATGTTGGGAAAACAATTTCGAGCTATCTGCATCCTTTCGTTGGGACCGCTATTGTGATATTATTGTAATACTGCTTGCAAATAGAGGCCATAGTCTCTCAGGTTAAGGACATTTCGAGGAAGACGCCGCGTTATCGATTCCACATTCCCGCCTTCTGGTGTTTTTGTAATTTACTCCGACATATTTATTTTTATAGCTATTCCTTTCTGTTTGGCTCATCGTGTTCGTGTGTTTACATATAGACAGTATATTATATTCAGCCCTATTTTACGATGACAGCAAGTTTCACCGTCCCAGAGTTATTGCTTTCTTCTCGAATATGTGCTAGACGAGAAAGAGGGCTACCAATTGGTCGGGTCGGTTTACCCTCTCCGGGGAGGTTGAGAGAAAGCACACTTGGGAGGAATCATCTATCAAGGAGAAAACACAGAACAAATTGAAAGTACTCGATTACCAAACACTCAATGGACACATTCAATGGAACACTCTGTGCCGATGTGCAAAACTAAGCCCGTGCAAAGATTATGGTTTTCGTTGCTTAACGTAGGCTATTAATTGAGACGACGATGAAGGACGATTACAAAAAATCCATGACTTATGCGGTATTCGGAGCCACGTCCTCGTAGAGCTATATGTTTCAGTCCAGCGGCCTTCCCGTGCAAAGTTTTAAATGATTGTTCATGTTTATCTGCATACAGCACACTCAAAAGCTCTTTTTCTCGATAATCTAAACATTAATCTCTAGTACGTGATCCGTTTATGGCTATAACGACCATCATACATTTTTATTTTTACCGTTTGATATTTTGTTTACGTGCAAAATCAAAACAAATATTAAAGAATATATATTAACTATTGATTTAAATTGTCTGGAGTTACCAAATTAAAACTTTGTGGTAGATTACCAGCAATCATTCAGAACGCTAACTGTTTAGTATGCTATCCACTGATCTTAATAATTGCTTATTTAAATTTTCTTTTCATTCTTAGTACTGACACTTATTAATCCGTTTAATAGAAAGAATATAATCATTAGGAAAGTCCTGGATTAACAAAAGTATTTAAACCATTAAAAAGTTGAGAGTTTGTGTGTTAAAAATAGCGAGTTAGTACAGCTCACTCAGTGCTTGTGATATTGCATCTTAAATTTATAACGGGAAAATCTAAACAAGTAAAATGTGTCATGTATGACACTGCATGCAGCTAGTGTATAATAACTTGTCATCGACAGCATGCAATGGTGATGTAACAAGAAAGCTCCGAGAACGCATTGAATAGTCACATTTACGGGTAAGCTATTCTTTCTCACATGTTTCCTTTGTTCCACCGTTAACATAGAAAAACATTTAATAAAGTCTAAGGAAGTAGGGCACTATTCCATCTGCATATAAAATGCTCCTTCCTTCATCACATACCTATGAAAATATTATAACGGCCAACGGTTGTAGGATCGATATGACCTCGCCGCCCCGCACCGCATCAGCCATTTGATAAGTAAAAAATGCACGTAAGTGTAATACATTATCTGTGGTAACAGTCAACGTATGAGGTTGGTGATTTTGAAGATTCTCTGAAAGTTTAATTGACATTCTTGTCTTTTTGCCGGTTGAAGGCGAAGAAAACACAGAATCGTATGCAAAGAAAATCTTAAAATTGTGATTTTCATGAGGAAATTTCTTTAGTGTAGCAAAACATACGGCTTGTCTGTTTTAGTCGAGAGATTCAAGGTCTCTCGAGGCTTCATTAGGATCGGAGTAGCATTGTTGAGTGTACTAAAGACAGTACTAAAGACAGTACTAAAGACAGTACTAAAGACAGTGCTAATGACCGTACTAAAGACAGTACTAAAGACAGTTCTAAAGACAGTACTAAAGACAGTCTAAAGACAGTGCTAATGACCGTACTAAATACCGTACTAAAGACAGTACTAAAGACAGTACTAAAGACAGTTCTAAAGACAGTACTAAAGGTTGTACCAAATATATGGTTACGATATTTTACTCCAGCCAAATGTAAGACAGGACGAGGGACATCTGCTGTATGTTTCTTGTCCCCTTTATGCCACACATCCTTGTAAATGTAATGTTGAACTGGAAAATAAATAATAATAAACAATAATACACTTTTACGATTTAACTGTAACGTTTTGAGACCAGTGAAAGAGGTACCATATAATTCAGTAAGTGTAATAATAGTACTTGTGTTTTCTCAATGGTGATTTGTTAATTTCAGTTACTTTTATTTACTTGTGAGGAGAAGATAGAAATATAGCGTTGATATAATTATATTTCGCAATAAGGTTTGTTTGATATTTTGCGAACCACACGGTCAATTTGAGGTCATAGCCTTAAACACATTCACATTTATTTAGAGACTTAAAATTCTATTTATTCTTTGCATTAAAAAGTCTTAAAACTTTGCACAAGTAAAAATAACACTGGAATAAGAGATAAAAGAAAACAAAAAGCAATAAGATGCTAATTTTATAACATTATTAATCAGCTTTGAGCTAGGGTAATGCCAACCATAAAACGTAGAGGCTGCGGAGGCCTCGGTATAAAACAATGTAGCCCTAGCAGTGACGGAGCGCCCTCCTCAGAAGATGCCATGCATACATTAATCAATCAATTTCATCTTTAATACTGCCAGAGGAAACTTTCTCTTGACAAAAACGGTTCGTCTTCAATCTCAGAACCATTAATAAGAGGGTTCAATATTTTGACAAAATACGTTCTTTGAAAATATCTCATGAATTGCTTTTGAAACCAATCAGTCACAGGAAATGTAACATTGTTTTCGCTCACACTGAACTTAATCAAACACGTACAATCTACTAAGAGTACACATAATATATTACTACGTGGATATAAGAGTATCTGAAATAACATTGATTGGTTTTTTACATACCCGTGTTGGAAAGAGACGGGTTGGATGGTTCAGTGAGTAGTTGTTCAGACACAGGTTCAGACACTGGTTCAGAAAATTGGTTTGGACACCGGAACATACATTGATTTAGACAGCGGACCAGACATTAGTTCAGACACGGGTTTAGACATTGGTTTAGACACTGGTATACTCATTCAATCATACGTAAGCTTTTTATATGCAACATTTGGTTTAAGAAATTGATTAGCAGATTACTTATTTGAGAAACCAAGCACCTAAGAGCGTTACATGCAAGACTGGTTCGAGAGGTCGTAGGCTTACTATCAGTCACCGGCAACCCTTAATGAAGGTTTGAGCAAGGTTTCTCACGGTCAAAAGGGAACGCTAGGACCAGCCCGTCTTTATCATTTCTCGACAACTACAAAACTGTTTATGGGTATTATTTTTATTAAAAAAAAAATGTCAATCCCGAATAAATCTCACTTGAGGCCCCTCCCCCATCTCACCACTCCTCCCACTCTTAACACACTCACGCAATCGTAACATGAAAACAAATTTTATCCAACCAATCTTTAAATCCACTAAACATAACCAATGAAGACATGTTTTGTTTCTGATTTCAGCCGCTTCATCTTTCGTGGGCCCCTCGTTCCTGAAGGAGCCTCCCTCCCGCGTGGAGTTTGCAAACGACACCGGTGCTCGCGTGGACTGTTCCGCTGGAGGCAGCCCTCCGCCCAACATCAGCTGGCTGGCCGGTGACGGGAAGCCGGTCGGCCAGATCCCGAACACGCGGGAGCTCCTCACCAACGGTTCCCTGCTCTTCCTGCCCTTCCATCCGAGTGGCTATCGTCAGATGTCCACGCCGCCACGTACCGGTGTGTCGCCACCAACCCTGTGGGCAGGATATACAGCAGGGACGTGAGAGTCAGAGCAGGTACGCACATATTTCTTGGAAACACTTTTTTATTTACGAATATTTGGATCGCAGTTTCGTAAAGCTATGCAACAATCAATCATGAAAACAACTATTAACAAGGCGAAATAACCTGTAAGTTTGAGGTGGGTAAGATTTCCAACTTGTTTTGGTCTTCTATGCCCTTGAAGCAAATAACGAAATATGTTCAAAGAACATAGCACCGTAGTACCCAAAATAAATAATTTGAATTTGAATTTGAAAATTTGATTTTGTTTGGAAAGTTTTGAATATATATTGCATTTTTTGTAACTTACAAAATAGCAATACTAGAGATTTTACATTTCCGGTAAAAACCCATTTTTTCATTTTTAAGCCTTTTTGCAGATATGTATTTTCAATTTTCTCTAAAAAAATTACATTTTTTCCATTAGCATGGGGCAATTTGTTTTTTAATTCAACAAAAATAAATTAAAAAACTGGGGTAAAATTTAACGAAAAAAACGTATTATGCAACCGGATTAAAATTTTAATGTTAATGATTCCATTTTTGGAGTCATGGGGCTGGAAAGGGTTAGACTCGATTTATAGAAGCATGTATGTTATTGCTCAATGCCATACGTAGCCACTAGCCAGTCTGCATCAGCAAGAATACAATAGAATAACTAAAAAGTATTTGACTAACAACATCCAACGCGAGACTCAAGATTAATATTGACATAATCTTTTTCAAAGCGCTTCTATATTATTTACGTAAAGCAAATGTAAACGAGAGGTGAAGTTTAAAAGCTTTACATACTTTTTGTATACGACAAAGTGATTCGTGTTTTCGTTAAAAACTACAACTTTAAATCCATTTCAAGATAAATCTGTAGTTTTATTTGATAAGCAATGAATGTCACCAGTGGGGCATTGAAAGGTAAGCACCTGACAGTGGCGTAACAAGCACCCGTGTTTATTAGAAGGGCTTAAAAAAGAGTAGGGTGGGCCGAAAAAAAAATCATTTTTTTTTTTAAATTTTAAGTCGTAATACCGCGGAAAAGTTGCGAATTGTGGAGACTAAAAAAATAATAAAAAAATCGGTTTCATATCTTCCGGTCGCGCATGTGCTCTAAACTTTTTCAAAATTTTGAAAAATTCACATTTTTCGATAATTTTGAACATTTTTAAATAAGCCTCTTCCCGAATGAAAAAGCTCTAATTTTTCAAATTTTAAATTTTCTTCCATTTTAAAAATATTAAAAATTATCGTAAAAATGTGAATTTTTAAAATTTTAGAAAACTTTAGAGCACATGCGCGACCGGAAGATATAAACCGATTTTTTTATAATTTTTTTACCCTTTTTAGTCTTCCCAATTTGCAACTTTTCCGCGGTATTACAACTGAAAAAAAAAATAATAAAAAAATCCAATTTTTCGAAATTTTGGAAAACTTTAGAGCACAAGCGCGACCGGAAGATATGAACCGATTTTTTCATTTTTTTAAATTTTTTATTCTCCACAATTCTTAACTTTTCCGCGGTATTACGACTTAAAGGGGTATTTAACCGCTAAACTCAAAAAATATATTTCATTCAGGCTAACTAGTAATGAATTTAGCAATTAACAGAAAAATTATTGGGGCCACCATGACCTCCCAAAAAATTGTCAAACATGACATTTTTCGAGCTAGGTCCGATCGGCAAAAATCTCCCATAAGAAATAGCATGGGGACGATCTTTATGCCCCATGACCTTGGAGGATTTTGATCCAAAATAAAGTAGCACATTATTGACGTACTCGACAGCCTTTTCTGTAAATTCTCTATATTTTGTTTTGTAATTTGGGCAAGTAGTTCGGTCAAAATATGCAGATTACCAAGATGGGGTGTGATTTTGGAATGCATATTTTTGCGTGTTTGAGGGTATATTTGGGCACAGTTTCAGAACACGATGTCATAAAGGGGCATTTTAGATTGGTAGTACGCTCTAGCATTTATGTGGACCAAAAAAGAAGCAGGCTAAAGCCGATTTAGGAAATTTTCCAAAACACCAATTTTTGCCAATTTCTGGATCAAAAAAATTAAAAAATTCGTGTTAAATCACAGTTACAAGATATAATTTTTTCAACTGTAATTTAAGTGTAGTATTGTGCTATAGATCATGTGGTAAAAATAATTTTTGGGGTTTTTAGCCCCTTTAAAAATAAAAAAAATGATTTTTTTCGGCCGACCCTATTAAAGAGGCTTGGTTGCAGACGCTCAGCGTCAAGAATGAAGTTTTTTGTACGTTTCGGGTTAAATGAAGGTAAATCAAGATGTGCTTGTTTTATTTTTACCCTTTGACAAAAAAAAATACTTATTTAATGTACATAGTCCTTTTTTCCATTTAGGTCACAGATTGTTTTGTGTAAGTCCTCAAAGTACGTAAACAATTGCAATTTTTGGTCGCCATTTAAAAATGTTGTGCGACCAAACGAGGCCATCTTTTTAAAACAAGCCATGAACGAGGATTGGTATAAACTTTCTGAGTATGCACAAAGACAAAACAATCTTTATCGATGGAAAAATATACGCGTAGTTCTAAAGTACGAACGCGCATTTCCGGCTAACGTTCCCATGCTTATTTGATAGATATTTTGTTTTTTGTCCAGTCCTGCACAATGCTGTTCAAATATTAAAGTGATTAAAGGAAGCAAGTAAATTGCTTGGTATGAAACATCAGTGTTATACCAGAGATTGTTACTTCCATTACGTCACACGCATGTGATTGTTTGTGGGTGAGGAACTAACAGAGCTTTACCTAAGTTACTTTTTAATTTCAAATTTCTCTTGGTAAACCTGCCCAGCATGCCCTTTTCAAGTGGCTCACTAGGTGTTCTGGACTTTGGACGATTGTGAATGGAATTACCAAGATCTGTTTTAGAGGACTTAATTCCTTGATTCACCTTACCTACTGAAGAAAACCTCGGAAAAAGCTTTCAGTCAATATTGCCGGTGGCGGGATCGAACCCTGGTCCTACCGAATCTGAATCTCGCGCTTTACGCTTGAGCCACCACTGTCGGTTGGGTTTCACCCATAGATACTAGGAAAACGCTTAAGTCCCGCCGCGTTGTTGGATGAGCGTAATTGGTGCATTGAGCTGCCATGTGTTATGCGAATTTTCTGTTGTTCTGTGGAAAAATCATTACTAAGTTGAAATTTTTTTAAATAAAATAAAATAAAATAAAATAAAAAAATAACTTTAATTTTTTAATTTATTAATCGTAATTGTTTTTAAAAAAATCGTAAAATTGCGATTTTTACAAGAAATAATTTCTCGATTGCGCTCAAATTTAACACCAGTATATTAATTCATATAATTAAGGTTCTGCGAAAAAATCATTACAATCGGATAAAGCATGTAGGTGTTATAAGTCAAAGAATTGTTTAAAAAAAGAAAAAACCCGTAAAATTTCGGTTTTTTATGATAAATATTTTTTCAATTGCGCTCAAATTTCACAAGAATATCTTAATTCATAAAATGAAGGTTCTGTGCAAAAATCATTAAAATTGGATATAGCATGTAGGTGTTATAAGTCAAAGAATTTTTTTAAAAATAGAAAAAAATCGTAAAATTGCGATTTTCATGAGAAATAATTTTTCGATTGCGCTCAAAAACGTGGCAGTTCTAAGTTCAGAGATTTCGAAGGCATCCATAAAATTTCATCTCAATCGGAGTATCGGTTTAGCCGGAATCGTGCGGACAAACAGACAAAAATACAAAAAAAAGAAAAAAGAAAAAAAAACATTCCGGATTTTTTTCTCCAGTGTAGTAGAATGGATTCTTCGCTTCGCTCGCTACGCTCATCCAATTAAACACCTAACGTAGGCTAGATCCGCTAGTCATTAATCCACTGCCGTGACAATTTGAAGCCATCTTGAAAGAGCTGTTTGCATGTTAAGTAACTAGGAAAACGCTTAAGTCCCGCCGCGTTGTTGGATGAGCGTAATTGGTGCATTGAGCTGCCATGTGCTATGCGAATTTTCTGTTGTTCTGTGGAAAAATCATTACTTGGTAAAATTTTTTTTAAATTAAATAAAATAAAATAAAAATAAAAATTAACTTTAATTTTTAAATTTATTAATCGCAAGTGTTAAAAAAAATCGTAAAATTGCGATTTTTATAAGAAATAATTTCTCGATTGCGCTCAAATTTAACACTAATATATAAATTCATAAAATTATTAAGGTTCTGCGAAAAAATCATTACAATCGGATAAAACATGTAGGTGTTATAAGTCAAAGAATTGTTTAAAAAAAGAAAAAAAACGTAAAATTTCGTTTTTTATGATAAATATTTTTTCAATTGCGCTCAAATTTCACAAGAATACTTCTATTCATAAAATAAAGGTTCTGTGCAAAAATCATTAAAATCGGATAAAGCATGTAGGTGTTATAAGTCAAAGAATTTTTTTTTAAATCGAAAAAAATCGTAAAATTGGGATTTTCATGAGAAATAATTTTTTGATTGCGTTCAAAAACGTGGCAGTTCTAAGTTCAGAGATTTCGAAGGCCTCCATAAAATTTTATCTCAATCGGAGTATCGGTTTAGCCGGAATCGTGCGGACAAACAGACAAAAATACAAAAAGAAAAAAAAGAGAAAAAAAAAAACATTCCGGATTTTTTTCTCCAGTGTAGTAGAATGGAATCTTCGCTTCGCTCGCTACGCTCGCTACGCTCATCCAAATAGGAGCGATTTGTGGCCCAAATAGTTCTCAAGATTGTCGCCAGGTTGACAGTTGAGCATACTAGCCATTAACACCAAATGTTTACTAAATTCCCTTACGTAATAACTTCTTATTGTTACTGTTTGTACATTCCCATGCTGCACAAGCTAAACCAATATCAAACAATTCAGTAAAATACTTTATTGCATTAAAAAAAGCATAAATTAAAACACCAAATCGTCATCTTGATTATGGCAGATTGACTCTTCAATTTGCTACGCTCGCGCCTTGCGGAGGTATTGGAGACTCGTATCTGGCCTACTATAGGTGTTTAATATCTATGGTTTCACCTTACAAAGAGAAAGCTTTACCTGGTACATAACAGAATTTCTGTACCCTTGGCGGGACATTACTACTGTGGGCGTTCGCTCGAGGCTCCTACCCTAACCGATATCCTCCTAGCAACCTTAGTGCGGCTATGTGTATGACACCGATACAGAACTCATTAAGGTATAGTTTAGATATTTTCAATGAACAGTGCTCTTAACTGATCCGAAATAAAACATAATTTTTAATAAATCTTAAATTGTGTAGGATGATACTCAAGACTAATAGATTTGACAACTCCGATCTTGAATAATGTAAAGCTACTCCTCACAGCTCGTGCCTTGCCGTACCACAACCTAGTTGGGTGACTGAAACTTCGAACTACGCAGCATCTGTTAGTGCAAGGAAGTTGTAACACATTCTGTCATGTTGTTTCGGTTGTGGGGTTTCAAGGGCCCAAAGAGATACGTAACGCCCCTGGTGGAGTACTCTCCAATCACCAGTGTGGGCACATAGTGCTAATTAGCAGACTAATTATTTATATCATTATCGTTCACTAATTTGTATTATATACTTGCAGTGATTATGTGTAAGTGCATATTATATTTCAATTTGGTTGTAATTAGTTAACTTAGAAGTTAGCATGTTGGGCTGTTTAGTGGTCTGTTCACTGTCAGTTTGTGTCCCGTTGGCTTGAGTCACTGTTAGGGGCCTATTCAAGTTAATTACATTGCACTTGAGGCGTAAAATATGAGGTAGTAAAATGCATAACTGCACTGCTAGTAAGAATACACAGAGTCAAACATTTGTATAAGGGCTGTGCGAGTACCATACATTTTAAGCCAAGTATTGACAAATCGAGCATCAAAAAATAATTATTTTGGTGGAGGTGCCGGGTAGCCTATACTTTAAATGCGAGTGTGAAATCGTAAAAATCGTTATACATTTTTTTGCTACCTTACCAACCCTCTTTAGCCTTCATAGTTGTCCCAGTCATTAATTTTTATATTTTAGGATATTTTGAACTTTTTTAAGGCACAAATAATAATATTGAGATAAATCGATAACTACATTTTCATGTCAATAATTGATTAAATGATTGAATTATACTTCATAGACTAGCCCTACGTAGTTGTTCATAAAAATTCTCCAGAGAAGATAACATTTTAAAATCAATTTGATGTTACTCTGGCTTCACTTTTCGAGTCTAAACATCAACCATACTCGGACTCGACTCGAACTCTTAAATCAGGACTCACACACTCCAATTTTGACACTAAAATATTTTACGTACATTAAATTCATACGCTAATAAAAACATTTAAAGGAATGTTTTATCGCTATAAATGGCTTACTTTATACAATAATATAACAATGCCATCTTACAAGTAAACGCGGTTGTAACTGATTGTTACACATTGGATTGGAATATGATTTTTGTAGGGGCCTACATTTTAGAGATAATTTTGAAATCTTTGTGAATTTAGTATATTTTAATTGGCAAACCTTCCCTTTGAAGTGATGAGAGTTATGAAGTGGCTTTCAATGAGAGGCGCATTTTTATTTTACAAGGTTTCTGGGGCAGACATTTGGAGAAGCGAAAGGGGCAGATATTGTGTCATCTCCCGCTACAGCATCTGCAGAGAATTGACATTTGAAGACAGATTTACGTAAGGGGGTATGAACTGGGAGGGGTGGGGGGTCAATTCCCCACCCCCCTGCCCACGTAACCCGCGCATCATATAATAATCTCCATCGGCAAGGCGGGTGCATAGTTACCTTGAGAGGGTCGTTTGGCGCCAGGGGTGGGGAGGAGGGGGGGGGGGGGCTGTGATAAAGCTACCCTCTTGCGGAGTAGACGGCCGTGGAGGCAGAGATGAAAATTGCTCAAAGCTACCGAACCAATAGAACATATAAATAATTTATCATCTCGTTTTTTGACAAAATAATGGTTTCCATTCGTTTACTCGACTTTTTGGTTAAATAAGTAATGTGTAAGAAGTTCTTTTCTCCAACGAAACAGTGATGGAAAGAACGCATTGATATTGTTTGGAATCACCTCCCTAACCTTGTAATACGTTTATATTCGTGTTTTAGATACCCTAAGATTTGATTTGAATTCATTTTGTATCCAACATAAAACTGTTCCTAGACTAGTACAAAGATTGCTACTCTTATATTCTGTTTTTGGTGACAAAATGTATCCGAGACAAGCTGGAAGTAGTTTAGTTCACTTTGTCTCTCTGTAGAAGTTTTTTCCTCTCGTAAATGCGCGAAACTTTGTCAACTTCTCGAGTGTCAGTCACAGCTGTAGCGAGGGACATGAGTTTTAAGAATGTGCCTCTGCCATGCTACGTGCATGGTTGATGGAAACTAGGTGTGGCTCAGAGTCTAGGATGCTCAACTTCGCTGGGTGGAGTTCTTTACTATCGATTTATTCACATTGAGCAATCGTTATTTATGTGGATACCACATTACAAAATAA
Organism: Sweltsa coloradensis; assembly: GCA_024449915.1. Lineage (NCBI taxonomy): Eukaryota > Metazoa > Arthropoda > Insecta > Plecoptera > Chloroperlidae > Sweltsa > Sweltsa coloradensis. The sequence goes on along the minus strand of JAMZAV010000210.1, from coordinate 1,557,546 downwards.
GCCTACACAATAATTCCCATGAAAAATGAATATAAAAATACGAGTGAAACGTATGGATTTGATTTGATATTGGTTTACGCCTCATATTATTTAATGCACTAAGACTATTCAAGACGACGAGTGGTGATAGATGAGGATGAATTATGAACAGAAGGGAGGATGGGAAACCCGGTACCGGCACGTAGCTTAGTCATTTCGAAAAGTACCAAGAGGACCAATGGCTTTACGTCCCATCCGAAAGGTGTGTGTAACCTTGACAGTCATATAGGTTCCTCCACTAACCCGGACTGCCGAGCAGACGTCGAGGAGAACGAAGCCGTTACACTAGCTCTCGAATCCTCCATCTGCTCAAATTAGCGGTATACGTGTGTTTCAGGCCAGAGCGTTCACCCATTCTCCCCCTGACCACGCCCGAGGTTGCTTAACTTCGGTGTTCGAGTGGGAACCGGCTTAGCGACCGCGGCTAAACCGAAACATATAGAGCTTATGAAATAAACAAAAACTATGAATTATCTATTTTTATATGTTATCTGGAGACGGGGACGGGGACGGGGACAATGCTACTTTACGACACATGAAAATTATTAAATTGATCACAATCTAAAATATCGACATGCGAACACTTGTATTAATTCGAAAATAACATTTTATTTCCTTAACTATTTACATTTTTTCTATACAATATTGATATATATATTTGTACTATAAACAACTTGCTTACTTGTTGTATCTACAGCATCATACAATAACCATGGTTAGATTGAACCTAGAAGTTGCACCTAGTTACATAGAGCTGTGAGTTTCGAGCGCGCTGTAAGCCACTACCAGACCTAACCACACCGTCGGCAAACACAGAACTAAGCTGAGCTAATGCAATTGCCGTGTGTTATACCCAACCCTACACAGAGGGGTAAATAATTGTATTTACAATCATAACCTGCACGGGGTGTTGATTTATGTCTCCGGATAGGCCTCGCGATTGCTTAATTAAATCGAATCTCGCATTAACTTTCTTCCCAGTTACGTCAACTCTCTGATTACTCAGTACAGAATACTACTGCCAAAGCTCAGTTCTATATTTGGCGTCTGAATTTAGCTAGGGTAATTCGATCACACGATTCATTTAAAGGTATGGCGCATTGATTCACACTTTGACTTCGGTCCAAACGTCGCCAGCGAGACGAAACCTGGCTATTTAAATAATAAACCCACTTCCATGTCCTTTAGTGAATGGCAAAAATATTGGACAGAGGATACTATTTTTGATGTTATCTTAGTATGAAACGAAAGCTGCAGTTAAGATTTAATTAAAAATAATTCTTGTTTGAATCCCTGTTTGATAGATGTGTCCATTTATCAATTTTTTTGAAATTTCACAATGTTCATGTGAAACATATCCAAAATATTAGCGTTACGGGTTCATTTTCTTTAACGTCTTTAATGCGCGTCTCTGCTTCAATCACGCCATGCAGCATTCCATCACGCTGAATCCTTCACCAAAGATTAGAATCTTTTCGAGTAGTTGCTTCAGAAAGTCAGGACGGACATTCCAGCACTCGACAACACACATGCGTGTGGGTATTGGTTATCATTAATTAATTTTTTTTTTAGTGTACGTCCAAGTAATCGTAACTTGCAAGCAGACTTATTTGGGTTAAATAGTTGGGGAGGGGGGGGGGGGGAGAGATATATTAAATCTTATTGTACATGTACAATATAAAATAGAGTTTTAAATACAGAGAATGTAAAAATGTATGTTAAAAATGCATTTTGTGACAATGTGATCAAACATTGTATATGAAACAATATATAAGAATAATTATTTTCTCATTTCATTTTTCATTTATTTTCTCAACGAATTAGTTCATGTTTATATTTAGATGAACATTTATGTTTTGCCGTGTAGCGTGTTCTTTTCATTTCCCTATAAATTCCAGTTCTTGAGTAAAAAATAAACAGCGTAAAACAGATTACCAAGGTAACATACAAACTAAAAGTTATGAATTCACGAGCCACACTTCCTAGCTCTTCCTCAACAGATGGTTCTAACTTTAATCATTTTATTACGTTCATTCTTGAGTCATTATGATGATCGAATCATTTTGTCACATTTCAATCTTAAACTGAGGCCTTCTATCCGAGCAAACATAAACCTGAGCACCTGTGTAAATGACGTTCCTCGTAGTAGAAACCGTCCTCAGTGTAGCAATATTGTTTTATGTTACTCAATTAATCCGTTGTTGAAGGCCACTCCTTGTTTTATAAACCTCCCACATATGAAACCGGGTGGGTCCGAGTGATATAGCGTCGAGTGGACGTGCGATTACCATTGGTTTGCTATACTTCTTCCGCCGAGACCGGCCAACGTTTCATTAAATACAAAGTGTACTTGTGGAGCAGTGACATGGGCACTATCGACATTCATACAACATGCTCGCTGCTGTGTTAGGGAGGGGAGGGGAGGTTGTGTTATCCCTCTGGAGAGAGATGTGTGGAAGATGGTAGCGCTTCCCCTACATCCCTTAGGTGTCATACCGGCAAGAACGTATTACAATATTTTTGAGGTAGTAGGCAGCTCGCTCGTCTCTCTCGTATAAGAAAATAACACGGTGATGGTGGCAAGTGTTTTGCATGTAGGCCTCCCTCCCTATTCAAGTGCTTGGCAACATCCGAGGCACAGGACGGGTTAAAATGATTGGTCTACGGTTCCACTTGTGACTCACAAGGGACGTTCTCTATTGTACCCGTCAACATATCAATTTCACTTGCTTCCAACCCCCCCCCCCCCCCACCCGACCCCACTCCATTCTCAACCCTCTTATACTGGTTGTCCTCACTCCTTTGAAAAATAGTTTGTATTCCATCCCCTGCCCCCTGTCCAAACTTCTCGACAACGACAACAAGACCCCCCCCCCAATCCCCATTTCTGTTTGGCTATCAGCTTCAATAAGCGTCCTTCAAATGGAATTCACATCACACTAACTGCTTTTGTCATCGCACAACTAAATCGACCCAAGACCAAGTTACAATCACCACACCACTACCAACAATGACACATCATATGGAGATGCTTGATATTTCAGATGAAGTGTAGTTTCTGCCTTAAACGCATTTTAATGTTGAATCATCGACTCTACTGAATACAGATGATCCGACTGTAACTTATTGAGATCAAAATAAGGTACATTGGATTTAGAGTACTAGTATGTTTACTTAACACGACTTATGATGAATCTTCCAGCATGAGCCCGGATAGCTCAGTCGTAGAGCATTAGGCTTTTAACCTAAGGGTCCAGGGTTCAAGTCCCTGTTCGGGCGTTTTTTTTTATTGTATCAAGAAACATTTTTTGTGATTTTTTAAAATATTTATAATACCCATTGCTATTTCTCTGAAACTAACCTGAACCCCACCTGAAATAAGACGATATTTCAAATAAATTATTTGTGCGATATATAGTCACAAACGAATGTCCCTACTTAACTTTCACAGCTGGAAGGGTAAAACCAGTAAGTGATATATACTGATAAGTGGTGTGCAGGCACCCGAAATTTCGAGTCGGGTCGGACATTTATGGCCAACCGAGAGTAAAAAAAGTACCCGATTACCTGGTAACAAAATATGTATTTTGGAGGTGGTGGAAGTGCTGGTCCAGGATTTACCAACTTTTTTTTGAGGTGCCTGTCTAGGATTTACCAAGGTTTTGGTGGAGGTGCCGGTCCACACAGTTGATAATTGAAAGCTTGATACGAGGAGGCGGTGCGAATATTTCCACACTTCTCATTTAGGAGCTCCTTCATAAAATGTTATTTTATCATTTTGTAAAATATATTTATCTAGATTATTGTCTCCAACGTGTACATAATGCTGATATGAGCTACTGGTATCGTTATTTAACGTTTTTATTCAAGTTTTCTAGTAATGTTTTGAATTATTTAACTTTTGATAATTTCAACATTTTGAAAACAATTACAACAAAAAGTTCAAGAGCAAAGAAGCTCATATGAAAGAAGTTGCAAGAAAGAAGTGACTTCCATCATTACACATGATGGCTGTGAACGCTGGCTGTGTAGTGTGTACGTCCCATGTCCTTGGCAGAAAATCAATTATTGATATTTTTATTTCGATACAAAAAAAAAATTTAATGGTTTTACAGTTTTTAAGCCACGTTTATATTTGACACGCGTTATATCAATGTTATATAAATATTTCTTATTTGAGCGAGCGAAGCGAGCGTCTCCACTTGACTCTTATGGCTCGAATGTCTGTTTTTTTTTTTTTTTTTTTTTCTGTTACTGCTTCGATACAGGTCGCACCGTTTCTCTGATCGACCTGAAATTTTTCACACATGTACATACCACCTAGGCGGGTTGCTGTATAGTTTTGAACAAAATCCGATCGTTGGTTATAAAAAATAAAAATAAAAAAATAAAATAAAAAATAAAAATGTTCCGATCGTTATGAAATTTTGCAGGGTCAATAAGTACACCATTCTCTCATATTTTTCAATTTTTCAGCTAAATCGGTCAAGACTTTAAAGACTTATTGGTAATCATAATTCGAAAAATGATGTTAAAAAATGAAGGAGGCAGTGAAGATACAAAGATACACTTTAGAAGGCATGACGTGAATTAGTACAAGGCAAAGATGTTGGAATAGTATATACTGTACAATGTCAATATCCAGTTAGGCCTACACTGTGTGGTGGGCTTTATGGGAATGTCGTACTCGGGTCATGTTGCACGTACCGGTGCTCGCTCAACAACGCGTCCAACTGAGCGTTTTCCTAGTTATTTATATTTTTGACATTTGTTAACTGTTCATAACCATCTCCTTCTTTATCTCTGTGTATCATTCGCCATGTCATAATAATCTTGTCATTTATTTAGACGTAGTACGTGTCTTTGTAAAATGGTACTCACGTGCTGTATAAGACTTTTAATAATAAATATATATTAAACAAATCCCATTAATAAAAAATACATCCAATAGAAAATGAATTGGGGGAATATAATTTTGTTAGATTCTTCACATGTAAAATTCAATACACATTATAAAATGTAGTATCATAACGACCGACTTTTATCTACCCGATCCGACCCGATCCGAAAACCCGAAGCAGTTTAGTACCCGAACCCTACCCGACGGTCAGAATTTCTTCCCGCACAGTCCTACCAATGATATCTAATCACGGATTCATGCCAACTTCTTCCCAAAGGGAGTATTGTATTTGGTCTCAGTTTGTCAATACAAACCACGTTATGACATACAGACTTTACAGTTGTTTATGCAGTTTAAGCTTCTCACTTCAGCTCTTTCCAGTCAGTGCCACACGAAAACGAACAAGACAAGTTTACACCATTGACGTTTCAATCGTTGAACGTAGGGTATAGAACACAGTTACATGAAAACGTACGAAGTGGTGTCTTTGTTGTACATTTGACTTCTCTGAATTGCGTTTTCCTGACATCCTTTGTATCGCGATTGAGAGTTTCAACAATAAAAGGAAGATGAGTAAAATGAAGCTTTTAACTTTGTACAAAGTATGGACAAACAGTTTGCAAAGTCTTGTTTGGCTTCATCGATCTTTTCCAAGGACGGTACACAACCATCGTAGCAATCATACCCCGTCACAAAGGTCGTTTCAGTCGACGAAGAAGAAAAAAAATACTCCGGGAAATGGGTATTTGAAGTAGGTGTGGGTCTTTTCAGTAAATGGGGTCTATGAAATATCGTTTATACTTTTATCCCTCCCCCACTCCTACATAAATTGCGTTTTATATTCAGTGCATGAATATATAAGTAGTAACAGGGAAAAAATTATTAATGATTTGATCTTAATTGATAACGAATCCGTAGGCCAAGACACATGGACAGTGCACATCAAGGCGCATAAAATGGCAGTTGAGGATATACTTTAAATAAATAAATATTGAATATGAGCTTTATTAATCGTTTCAAGCAGGTACGGAACGACCGAAAATATCGAGTGAAGTTTTTATTCTACAGATTGACGAAGAAAAACTCAAAAACAAAATTATATCTTAGTGCATTTAAATCCTTAGTTCAGGATAAGAGTGCGAAAAAAATGCAATTTAAAAAAAATATTATAACCAGAATGGTACAACCCTTCTTCCACAGTAATAAAGAGTGAAATTTGCAAAAACTTTTAGTACTATTGTTTTGTAACGGGAGTAGCCAAGAGAGAGAGAGAGAGAGAGAGAGAGAGAGAGAAGCTACATTAGGAACAGATCGTCGAAGAATACGAAAGTTACATCCCAGCATGCATCTCGTTATTGCCCCCCCCCCCCCCAATAACGAGATGCATGCTGGGATGTACCCCTGGGGGGGTACCCAGTATTAAGAGGAATGCAAAGAAAAATTAATGTTTCTTGCTTGTTTAAGCTTTCACTAATAGTAACGGTGCAGAGTACATAAACTAACTAACTTTCGTACTAGCCTGGCACCTCACACCCCCAGGGTCACCAAAACCGTTGAAGGACAATGTCAACAAAAAACGCATGTCAATCGGAGGTCATCTTCGGTTTTTATCGTGAAACGTGACTATTTCACAAACAAACAACGGACGTACAGAAATGTGATTTATATAGGGAATCAACGATCTCTATATAGAACGCATGTCCCATGCGTTGCTTTTTCCCAAAACAAATAGTGAATCTATTACAAAATATTGACGTAGTTTGATGTTTTAAAACTTTTGACAGAATCCACTACATGATTTTCGACGTATTTTGTGATGTTTTAGCCAAAAATAATATTTTTGAAAAGTGCCAACGAAAACACTTCGCATATTTTTATCTAATAACTAGGTATTGTAGAGATCGAGATGTGACCTTTTATTAAATTTCCTTTTTAAAGTATCTTCTTGAGATAATTCCGATAAATTACTATTTTAATTTTCGAGAAAGGAAGGTGGATTAATTTACACTGCAAAACTGAGCTCACAACCATCAGTAGTAATTAGTATAGTGATGTTGGGGTTGTTGATATACTTTTCTTTAATGCACTTAAGCTCTTGGAGATGAGTGGTAATAGTTGGATATCAATGCCACGAACACGCGTGCCTCCAGCGGGCTTCATACCCACGCCTCTTCTAGACCCGTGCCCTCCCCAGCCCGATGTGCCTCCAGCGGGCTTCATACCCACGCCTCTTCTAGACCCGTGCCCCTCCCCAGCCCGATGTGCCTCCAGCGGGCTTCATACCCACGCCTCTTCTAGACCCGTGCCCTCCCCAGCCCGATGTGCCTCCAGCGGCTTCATACCCACGCCTCTTCTAGACCCGTGCCCTCCCCAGCCCGATGTGCCTCCAGCGGGCTTCATACCCACGCCTCTTCTAGACCCGTGCCCTCCCCAGCCCGATGTTGCCTCCAGCGGGCTTCATACCCACGCCCCTCCTAGACCCGTGCCCTCCCCAGCCCGATGTGCCTCCAGCGGCTTCATACCCACGCCTCTTCTAGACCCGTGCCCTCCCCAGCCCGATGTGCCTCCAGCGGGCTTCATACCCCACGCCCCCTTCTAGACCCGTGCCCTCCCCAGCCCGATGTGCCTCCAGCGGGCTTCATACCCACGCCTCTTCTAGACCCGTGCCCTCCCCAGCCCGATGTGCCTCCAGCGGGCTTCATACCCACGCCTCTTCTAGACCCGTGCCCTCCCCAGCCCGATGTGCCTCCAGCGGGCTTCATACCCACGCCTCTTCTAGACCCGTGCCCTCCCCAGCCCGATGTGCCTCCACGGGCTTCATACCCACGCCCCTCTCAGACCCGTGCCCTCCCCAGCCCGATGTGCCTCCAGCGGGCTTCATACCCACGCCTCTTCTAGACCCGTGCCCTCCCCAGCCCGATGTGCCTCCACGGATGACTATTAGTGTGTACGAGTGGGAGAGAGGAGTTAAAAGAGTTAGGTATCAGGAAACGAAACGAGGAAGAAGCACGTTCAAGAAGTCTCTTCCGTTCTTCCACTTTCCTATCGATCTTCAACAAACATATACGTGATCGAGAGTTCACGCTAATTAGGAGCCATTTTAATTAACGGCTCCTTTCGTCAAGCACGTATTACTGTACAACATCAACCCCTCATTGACCGTCATCATCTGAAAGTTAGCTCACACAATCCATCACCCACTCACAGACGAGGCAGACTGGAGATATAGGCAAGACGGATAGGAAGTCTCTCTTCTGATACCTACCTAGAGAGAGGCAGGTGTGTTAAGCTAGCCAAGGGGAGAGAGGCAGGTGTTATGGCTATAGCCAAGGCAGATGAGGCAGGTGTTATGGCTAATAGCCAAGGGGAGAGAGGCAGGTGTTATGGCTATAGCCAAGGAGAGATGAGGCAGGTGTGTTAGCTAGCCAAGGGGAGAGAGGCAGGTGTTATGGCTATAGCCAAGGAGAGATGAGGCAGGTGTGATTTCTAGCCAGGAGAATCAAGGTACAGACGGGGTTGTGTTTAGAAGTAGATGCGCAATGCAGACGCACACTATTGTTTATGGTTTATCTAACTTGACTTCCTATGTTGTTTGATATAAATGGAGCCAAAGGGGAGTCTGTCTGAGTTCAACTCTCTCTGCGAACAGGTGTTCTAGCCAGATTCCACCCCGCAGGGCTGCGGAGGAAATGGGAATTCACCAGGCCTGGGATCATTATGGGATCCCGGCGGAAGCCAAATGGCGACACTAGATATAGGTAATTATGTCGTAAGAGGAAAGTCCTCTTTGCCGATATCATGTTGGAAATACAAATTCGTGTCACGTTTCTTCGCCGATGAGATTATTTTAAAGTGAATACTTAACCAGTACACGCACACTAAAAATCAATTGTTGGTATTAGTCTGCAATAGCCAATGGCTTGCGTTGTCTTTTATTGTGGTCGAATCAAAGACATGCTAATCGGTTTATTTAATTTAAATAATGTTAATACATTTAGCTACTAACATATTACATGAGAATTTATACAAGGACCAACGTGCTAAACTAATAACATCATAATTATTTCTGATTCAATTTCTTCGGTTTGATCGATATTGTAGGGCCGGGGAAGGAAAGCGTCAGTTATTCCAAGCTTAAAATTTTACGCAAAAAATATTATAGTCAATACTTGTTCCTAAATTTAAACCCAATAGTCGGTTAAAAATATTCACGATAAATAATTGTGAGTTAATAATAATTTAAATTATTATGCCTAGAGCTGGTGAGACTTGAGTTAAGCTGTACTCGATACCGGCCTTTATCCATAAAACGATTATAATTTACAAATAATGCTGGTTTTTGTGAGTTCCATTTTTGGATTGGGATAAATATATATAAAAATCACAAATAAATGTATGAGTATTATTAAGAAAAATCCCTTATTGGATGAGCGTAGCGAGCGAAGCGAAGATTCCATTTCGCTACACTGGAGAAAAAAATCCGGAATGTGTTTTTTTTTTTTTTTTTTTATGTATTTTTGTCTGTTTGTTAACACGATTTCGGCGAAACCGATACTCCGATTGCGATGAAATTTGATGGGGTCTTCGAAATCTCTAAACTTAGAACTGCCACGTTTTTTAGCACAATCGGAAAATTATTTCTCATGACAATCGCAATTTTACGATTTTTTTCGATTTTTTTAAAATTTCTTCGACTTACAACACCTACATGCTTTGTCCGATTGTAATGATTATTTCACAGAACCTTAATTTTATGAATTAATATATTCGTTTGAAATTTGAGCGCAATCAAAAAATTATTTCTTTTGAAAATCGCAATTTTACGACTTTTTTCGATTTTTTAAACATTCTTCGACTTATAACACCTACATGCTTTATGCGACTGTAATCATTTTTTCACAGAACCTTAATTTCTTAAATTAATATATTCGTGTGAAATTTGAGCGCAATCAAAAAATGTTTAAAAAAAATTCTTCGACTTATAACATATACAACATGCTTTATCCGATTGTTATGATTTTTTCACAGAACTTTAATTTTATGAATTATATATTGGTGTGAAATTTGAGAGCAATCGAAAAATAATTTCTCATGAAAATCGCAATTTTATGCTTTTTTTGCATTTAAAAAAAAACATACGCTCATCTAACTCCAACAACGCGCCTGAAAAAGCGTTTGCGAAGCTTCCTAGCTTAATGTTAGCGTAAAATTTTATAACGGTGTTATAAACCGTTTACCCGAAGAAAAACAGAAAGCTGAGGGCCTAAAATCATCTCCGCGCCAGCCTCAGCGACTCCTCTTAATGTTGATTCGTGTTTCATATTAGCGTATAGTAATTTACTTTATTAGTATTACTTATTCGGAATCACACACAAATATCCGCCTAATCTGGAAAAGAACCTCTGAAAATCATGTCCAACTTTTGAGACTTATAAAATTCATTTGTGTAAAAATAAATTGAAATTGAAATGAATTGAAAATTTAATTATTATAGAACAACGGCATGGCACTGTACATCAAATCAAGGGGCAAAACATTTTCGCTGCCACTATAAAATTAATAATGTTGTTCTATTTCACAATTATTGAAAAGGCATAATGATGGTTAATTTAGAAAAAACAATGCCATATGTGGGATTCAAACATACGTCCTCGTAGAGCCATCTATTCGGAACATCGCCCTAATCGTTAGTGCCACCGCGGACGGTTTTTATTTCTTTGTCTCTAACTTTTTAAAGATAAATTCCAAACGAACAATTTGAGCACATTATATGAGTTGGATTCGGATTCAGAACAACGAACAGTAACTTTCCCTCCACTCCACACTACACTTACACTTCATTAATGGTTATAAAACGCATCACCATAGGCAGCTAGCGCTTGTTATTATTTACGTAGCTCGTATTTAATATATTCTGTTCATTTGTTCAAAGTTCGTGGCAACGATCCCATCATAGCGAAAATACAAGCTTTCATACTTTCTTCAATGGGCTGAAACGAGTATAATTCTGTAAACGTTCAAACGCTCCCCAGTCCTTTCATGTTGCTAATCTGTTTGGCGTTGAGGGTATGGTGTCAAGAGTGTGGCCCCACTTCTGATGCAAATCCTCTGATTCATCTCAACCTCTAGAATGACCTTGAACCCCTCTTTAAATAAACGAGAAATGTATTTCATTTACATGTAGTGATACTCACACGCACACGCATGCACTTTTAACCGTCAGTGTTGGCTCGGCGCTCGACTCTGATTCGGGAGGTCCGGGGTTAAATCCCGTCATGACCGGCAATCCTGACTGAAGGTTTTTACCGAAGTTTTCCTCAGTCTTAAATGCGAATGCAAGGGATTGAGTCCTCTTAAATATCCATTGGAGATCTCTTCACAATTGTTCTATCCGCAATATACCTATAGTTAGTCAGGGTCACACCGGTTAAATCTGATGTGTAAACCCTACAGCGGGCATCCTACAAAAATGTATTTATTTTATCATAAAACACACGGACATGTATACATGTATGGACCCCTCTTTTTGATAATTTAACCTATTTGATTCCTTATATCTCCCCATGGCCGATAGAATTACCATCATGATAAACTCCCACCTATATCTATTAAGAAGTACCTGTTATCTATGGTAAAAGCTATTGTATCACCCTCTCAACGAAACTTTAAAGGAAGATGACTGCAATCTTACTTAGCTAAATGAGTGAGGGTCTTGAATATAACAGGAAAATATATTTCGTAATTTTTGGGTGGGACGTAGCGTCCTTCTCAGCCATGACATGCACATTTGGTACAAAATCGTAAACACTGAGCTATAAGGAGCTACCTTTAATTTAGAGGGGAGATTTTTCCATATTGTTTCTACACATCTGTTGCCTTTCATCTCCTTATTAGGAAAAACCATTTTCTGCAATATCGTTCGATGTACGATTTTTTTGACAGCACAAAAGAGTTTTGTACCTGAGGACGAAATAAATCGTACATCGAACGATATTTCAGAAAATAGTTTTTCCTTATGAGGAGGTGGAGGCAATGATGTGTAGAAACGAAATTTAAAAAAAATTATCGCTCAAAATTAAGTGTAGCTCTAGGTCAGTGGTTACACTTTTGTCCCAAACTTTGCATACAAAGGCCGACAGGGACGTTTTCTTTTTCTGGGGACGGGACGCCCCCAGAAATTATAAGATATATTTTCCTGTAATATTCAAGACCACTCATTTAGGTAAGGTTTTAGTCGTCTTCCTTTTGCTCTTAAATTATCGGTTAGCCGTTAGAGGGCGAAACAATAGCCTTTTTCCCGTTGTCATCATTAAAATAGATGGTAATTTTCATATCTGATAGCAAGTTTCTATATGGTGTTTTTGGATGAGCGAAGCGAAGACTTCAATTTCACTCACCCCTCAAAAAATTTAGCTCCAATGATTTTTTTCTTTTTTTTCTGTCTGTTTGTTCGCTCTCTACCAGGCAAACGGCATATGCGATCTTGATGAAAATAAGAGGGGACCTTTGAAATCTTTGAACTTAGACTTGCCACGTTTTTGAGTACAATCGAAGAAATATTTCTCATGAATATCGTATTTTACGATTTTTTCCTATTTTTAAAGTTAAATTTTTTGTGATATTTTGGCCGATTCTGACCAAACGGGTGGGGCTACAACGTTCATATTTCACATGGACATTAAGGTTATAGTGATGTATTGTCTTTGAAAAGAAAAAGTTGAAAAAGTTAGCCAGAATCTATAGAAATAAAAGTTTTAATATTAGTTTTTTGAGGTGTATAATAACAATTAACAAGTAACAATAGAAACTTGACAACAATCTCCTACAATGCGTTCAAAAAGCACTTGCAAAAAGAGATCCCACGCAAACTAAAAACTTACATAAAAAAGGCTCATCCACCAACGCGACTAAAAAGAGCGTTCCCGAAGCGGCCTAGTTCAATAACAATTCAAAGTATGAATACGAGTTTATAAACTATTATCTTAGTCAAAGCAACTTCCACATTCATGTTCACTTGAACTTTGTAACTAGATTTTAGTTATTATGTTATTACAAAATGAAGTTTGCTTGCTATTGAGAGCTAATTGCTAGTTGTTCGGACTCAGTCTTAAGTGATTCATTAGTGATGGCAATTTTGATAATAATATGACTTCATAAATTAATAAGGAGTTGGGTACACCTCGTTTTAACAGAGTAACAAGTTTGCGAGACTCACAACTTCGAAGATGTATTCGAGATCGTAGAAATTTAATCGCCTTGGCTTTCTGAACGATTCCGAGGACTTTTTACATTTCTACTGCTGAGAGATATCTATACTCACTTGGTGTGGTTATGTGTGAGCAGTAGCACGGGTTAAGAAGGCACACGCACACGCACACGCACACGCACACGCACACGCACACGCACACGCATACGCTCAACAGTCTTCAAACACACCCACCAACACAAATTATTATTATTTGACTTTTTGAGGTATTAACTCAAAGTTGGAATTCACACCTATAAATTGCAAAAAACCATCGTAAGTATAATGTAACCTGCAAAACGATCCTTGAAATGTTGAAGAAGCCCACTTCAAAAGTGTTAACGTGCATAAACCGATCAAGCATTCACGTGCCCAACTGATCTCATCTAATAATATCTTAGTTAATACAGTGTTAGCCAGTTTTAGCATCAGTCCCTAATATTTTGCAAAATATAACAGGTTGGTAGTAGTTCAAGTTCTTCAGACATTTTAGAAAATAAAAAACGTTGATAGTAGTGCAACTTTTTCGGACGTTTAATAAAATGAAGTTTGTTGGTTCAACTTCTTTACAAATATTAAATGATGGTGTAACAGCCTTTGAAACGATTAGTCTAATAATCTGGCAAGATAACTGTTTTGTTTAGGTATTTAGAATAAGTGTAGTTGTGAAAGGAATGTCCAGGGGCTGTTTAATACGCAATCCCATTCATTCGCTTTTGGATTTTCAGTCAGGATTGTCGGTAGCAGGTAAGGAGCGCAAGGCCTCATATTAAGCCTCTTGTTTTGCGCTCGAACTAAATCTTTTGGTAACACCGTTCTGTAAGTCACAAGTTGTGGGTTTGAGTGAGTCCGAGTACGCTAATGATTGTATTGTAGTTGGCTCAAGTCGACAAGTAAGCCAGATTTAATGTACCGTGTTTCATGCTGGCTGTTTTCAAGTGGAATCTTGAACTTGTTTCAATGGGACAACCCCTCCAGATTAATCGCAAGGCCGGGTTAAGTTCTAGCTTGTGCGCTATTCGCAAGCTCTACGTGAACTCCACTAGGACGTGACCTAAGGCTTAGGCAACCTCAACCCGTGCATTACACATGAGACGATCACGCGGGTCTCGCTTTGCTAAAGAACTGATCAATCAACCAATCAATCCCAAATACCATACAAGAAGAATATTATAAATGGAATTGAAGGTTTGAAAAACGAACTTTTTTAAAAGTGTGTTTGTTAAAACTTAAAAGGAACTTGGATCTTACAAAAGTTTCTTATAGATATGTCGTGAATCTTAAAAAAAATCTTTTCAAAATGAACTTCCGAAGAAGTGTGTTTGAGTAGTAAAAGTTACTTATAGGTATGTACTGAATCTTAAAGAAAAATCTTTTCAAATGAAACTCCAAGAATGTGTTTTGAGTGTAAATTACTTGTAGTATGTAGAAATCTTAAAGAAAAATCTTTCAAATGAACTCCAAAGAATTGTTTGAGTAAATTGACTTCTAGGTATTACGATCTTAAGGGTTTACCCTAACTAGAAAAATATATCATTCAGCTAACTAATAATGAATTTAGCATTAACGAAAATTTTGGGCCACCAGACTCCAAATTGCAATGACATTTTCGGTAGGTCCTCGGCAAATCCCCTAGAAACTGGGACATCTTATGCCGTGACTGGGATTTTGATCCAAAAAAATATTGGCCATTATTGACGTACTCGACAGCCTTTTCTGTAAATTCTCTATATTTTATTTTGTAATTTGGGCAAGTAGTTCGGTCAAAATTATGCTGATTACCAAGATGGGGTGTGATTTTGGAATGCATATTTTTGCGTGTTTGAGGGTATATTTGGGCACAGTTTCAAGACACGATGTCATAAAGGGGCATTTTAGATTGGTACTACGCTCTAGTATCTATGTGGACCAAAAAAGAAGCAGGCTAAAGCCGATTTAGGAAATTTTCCAAAACACCAATTTTTGCCAATTTCTGGATCAAAAAAATTAAAAAATTCGTGTTAAATCACAGTTACAAGATATAATTTTTTAAACGGTCATTTAAGTGTAGTATTGTGCTATAGATCACGTGGTAAAAAATAATTTTTGGGGTTTTTAGCCCCTTTAAAGAAAAATCTTTTCAAAATGAACTTCCGAAGAAGTGTGTTTGAGTAATAAAAGTTAAAATATTGTAAACCAACTTTGGAAATTACATGGCTAATTATAGCCACCGGCGATCCTGCCTCAAGGTTGTATCACGAGTTGAAGCTTCTAAAATATACTCAGCAACTGTTGTCAAAAGTAGTCCTTCGTGGTTTCCTGCTTAGCATATTATGCAAGGTAAATAATTTCACTTATCTTACACTTCATAGGGATAAATATTTGTTTTGTATTGAAAAAGGAGTTCAAGAAAAAAATACTTTTTCTGTTATTTGCTTCATATCGGTCTTGCAGTATTAAATTAAAGAAGATTAATCTCTCCGTGCAAAAGCAACAAAGTAGTTCTAAAAAGAGGCGCCTAGTGTGTTGTAAGATGTGGCCACGGGCAGCACACAACTCAACGTCACTTAGGCCCCGACTCCCCCGAGGTTTGCTGAGCCACTCTTCCATCAAGTCCTCCGGCTCCAGAGGGGCCCCGTCGCCGGCGATCACATCGCCGGGCGAGGGGGGATCAATTTGAGGGGCGTCACTCAAATGTGCTAGCCCACGAGGGGTAAACAAGTTGGAATATATACACGTTGAGGGTTGTGTGGTGCAGAGGCCCGGACCGGACCGAGGCCTTCGTTACATTTGATCAGGCCTCGGGACTATAGAGCAGTGACGTCACGCCCCGGGCGGAAGCTTGCCACCTACACCCCCCTACCCACCTCACATCAGATCTAGTGTTAGGCCTGAAAAACTACTACGAAGGCCTCAATCAGGCATATTTGTGCGAGAATGAACAATTGAACAATTAAACAGTGAACAATTGTTTTTTCTATGTAGGCTACTAAGCGCCTCATGCACAAAGATTTACCGACGCAAAGTTGCGTCTCGTTAAAAATGGCGGACTTGGGCAAATCCATATGTTAAATCATAGGGCTATAAAAACCGTATGCACAAAGATAGTTGCGTTAGCAGACTTGCGTTCGCAAGTCGCTAGATGCGTCGGCAAAGTTGCGGCTACTCTGGGCCGCAAAATATCGACCCGCGCTATTTGTGTATCAGAAAATGAATATTTAACTAAAATGTTTGATCCAACATACAGTAAAGCAGAAAAAAGCGTGAAATATTGAATAAAAAATTACAAAAAAGTTAATAAAAATTGAGTGAGCTCGCGACCCGCGACCCTTCACGTAGAAATGCCTCTCGTTGACAACTACTCCAATGTGAGCGATAAATATTTCGAATATTGACCACTTCATAAGTTGCAGGTTATCTAAAACACATTATTAAATAACAGTTAGTTGTTTTCTATCTTGAATTACTCTTTTAGTGCTAGAGTAATCTATTCGTGTCATTTGGTACTGGTTTAAGCTTGCATTTCGTTTCCATTGATCTCCAATCATTATCGCCGGAGACAATTCGGCCATCTTTGCCAATACTTGCGTCCGCAAACTTACCGGTGCAAGTCTTTGTGCATGAGGGGGATAATCTGTACCAATTGCACTGTAGTGGAGAGAATCTGGGAAAAAATAGCCCTGACCTTGAACATATTGCAACAGAAATGGTTCTTTTTGCATTGGATTCAGAAAAAATACCATTTAACATAATGAAAGTTTGAAAATCTGAGGTGTCGAAATTGGTAAAATTTGCATATAAACTTTCATAATAAAAAATAAATAAAATCAATTTCTTAAGTTTTGGTTTACCACTTATGTACCAATCAGAATCTAAATCAGCATGCATGTAGCTAATTCAGGTGTTTTTTGTAACTTAAACGTGCCAATAACTAAATTAATTAATTAAATATTTTAATTTCTCTGATTAAATATGAGCTCTCGGCTTATATCAAAAATCAATCCTATTAACGTAATATACACATTATAATAGCGGAATGAAGTCTTTTGTTCAATGATTCCTTTTTTATTGCTTGGCCTCATATTTTTGCAACGTTAATAATAACCACTACAACAGCTCTAGATACAGCTCACAAGCAACCTATTGGGTAAACATCAGTTTATTTTGAGTTCCCGTTGCCATTTACCTTCCGAATGTGCACGTCCTAAGTGTCTCAACTTAGCGCCTTCATATGAGTAATCACAAACACCAAATTGATTGTGTTGAATGCGTAAAGCGGCCGCGCGTCGTCAGCGGTTACAGTTCTAATCGAAAGCCTTGCTCGTGTTCTCCTGTGATTGCTCGCCGCTTATACTAAGTGAACCGGCAGTGTTGACTCAATTATTGAAGCAAGTGGAGTGCTCGGTATTAATAAGCAGCCCTGGCCTGATTGATCGAGATCTAGTCTAATCCAGGGAATGAGAAACTCCAGACGATAGAGCTACATCATCTTACAGTCTGCCTGAGCCGGACGAACCGCACGGTGGTCACACGGCAGCTGCGGAAACAAGTTAGGACACGTCTGCGGCCACCTGTCTAGCAATGCATCCCACGAATAGTTTGTATTGTGACAAAGTTTTGATTGTAATTCGGTTGCGTGTGTCTGGAGGGACAGAGGCCACACAATTATTAACTCGGCTTGTGTTCGTGAAAGTTCATCTTGTTTCCTTCAGACGAAACATTTCAGTGACGTACTTCATCCACTTCTTACAGTTACATTTTTATGCGTTCTCTTCGGTGAAAGAACTTTCAATGCCTTCGTCAAACTTGGCTGCTACTTTACAATGCAACTTGATTGTATGACCTTTGCCTGAGTTTGAATGCCGCAATCAGTGACACTACTGAGGGTATCAGTACTGAGGCCGTCCTCGACGTGGCACATACGCTTAGGGCGCTGGTCGAAAATATGGCTCCACGAGGACGTGGGTTTGAATCCAGCAAACAAGACGATTTTTCTGTAACTGTCCTTCATGGATTCTATCACCACTCATTTGTAAAGCCTTTGTTCATTAATGGAGTCGTTAAGCATCCGCAAAAAATCATCATCATCAATACTGAGTGCGTCAGTGATATGAACAGCGTAAACACGATAGTATTGCTATATCTCGATACGATTTATATAACATGCTTGATAGGCGTTATTTCAAAGACCATCTTCGAAAATGTTCCTAGCATTCTGCTGATTTTGCCGATCAACTTCCCACGTGAGCTCTTAGCGAGGGGATGATAGTGAAGGTATGAGCCTAGCGACGGCTTGGAGTTAAGTGAAGCTTATGTTGGGGCTAATAATCCAACCTCATTGGAGACCGAGCTCAGACTTGGGACTTACTTCACTGACAAACCTAAACCTCCTTCAACACGATAGCTCTTAAAACATTCCAATGTAGGTGCAGTTTTGAAATTAATCGATGCATGATTTATTTAATATAGATGGAAGTTAATTCTGAAACCGATATCAACGCTAAACGAACTGTCACTTACGAGCTGGAACGAATATGAAAAATCTTCCCAATTTATTTGAAGAGATTTGAGAGGCTGCATGGAGGGTTCGGTATAGTCGTCCTCGTTAATATTTGTACCTCCTCACACGAACTTATGATATTCTCACTTGAGATGTACTCTAAGGCTTTCCCTCTGATTATCGGAGAAGTTCAAGCAACCAAAGCTCTACCGCGAGCGTGATCACAGCCCCTAGGCCGAGAGCTCGTTACCTAGAGCCTGCCGAGGCCTTCGTTATACTTGATCAGGCCTTGGGACTAGAACAGACGTGACGTCACGTGACTCTTCTAGGCTCACGTAATATGCAACCAAGCAAAAATATAGTGAATGACATTGATACCTCGCTCTATTTGAACATCAAAACATTTTGTTTCAAATTTTTCTGATCGGGCACACAGCAAATATTGCATCATCAATATAATTTCAGCGCAATTACATCTAGCACAGCGTTCAACGTACATTGTTCGGTTTCTGTGAGATTAATGTTCCAACTGTTTTTCTTGAGTTTATAAAAGAGATAAAATTGGATTTTTCGAAATCGTGCTTCCTGCGAATTTTTCGTTTGGGGTACAAATTGACAAAAAATACTTGAAAACAAAAAAATTCTTAGAACATACTAAAGTGTTAAATTAATTCCACTTTATCTCTTTTATAAACTGAAGAAAAACAGTTGAACATTTATCTCACATAAACAGAATTATCTACGTTGAACGTTCTGCTAGATGTAGTTGCAGTTTGTTATTATATTATATTGATGATTGTGATATTTGCCATCTTGTGCCCGATCAGAAAATTTAGAACAAAATAGCTTTAGTGTTTTATTAGCGCCGGTTTCACTTTACTTTTACTGAGTGCTTATTTAGAAAATGAAAAAAAACAGGTTGGAAGAGCCTTAAGTAGATCAAGGGATCTCCTTGTATCTACTGCACCCTTCTTCTGGTTGAGGGTTTACAAGCAGCTGCTAACTTATCTAGCCATCAGCCTGCAGCTGCACTACCTCGCCACCGCCTCAGGCCTGATCAAGTATAGCGAAGGTCTTACAGTTGGCACGGGAACATGTAGTGACCGAAAACTAAAGTGAGCGAATGCTCTGGTGCGCGAATAGTCTAGTGAGCGAAAGATGTACTGAGCGAAGCGTCGTTCAAATTTTCGTGCGCGAATGTTCGAGTTACGAATGCTCATTAGCGAAAAGTCTATGCTCGAATTTAGCGAGCGAAAGATGTACTGAGCGAAGCCCGTCGTTAAAGTGTTCCAGTGCGCGAATGTTCGAGTTAGCGAATAGCCCCAGCCACTCAGTCTGACTGGTGTAGTTCTGAAAGGTAAGCAAGTAGGAGGTATTAGTTTATCTTGCGTGTGTTAATGCATTACGAATAACGTATCATCAATTAGTAAGTGTATTTGCTACATTATGTTGTATTAAAATAACGTTACATTGCTAATCTAAGCGACTCCTTAGTGTGAACTACATGAGAATGTCCCTATCAGTTTATTGTATTATCAATACGATACGTATCGGCATTGACTATTTTACATAGTGTAATAATGATTCAGATATTATTTACTAATACATATTTTCCAATATGTTGTCACTTCATTTTCGGAATAACTTAAAGAATAAAGTCCTTTACTTGATTTTAAAGGAATTCGAAAATGACAGTCTTGAGTGAAAAGTTATTTCGTTTTGTGGGCCTTGGCACGGCATCCTGATTCCCACTAAACACATACATTCATGTTGTTCCACCTGCCCCCATCTGTCAAAATAACATCCCCCTCCTTCCTCTAACCCTCATTCCACCCCGACAATATTGTTGGCTGTTCCTATTTATTGCACATTTTTATACTCGATCAAAAATACTTCGAATAGCTGACATTCCGCATGTTTTTGTTTGTCCTCTGCTTTCTCTTCCGCGTGGGACTCAATTATGTGCTCTCTCTCTTATTACTACACGAAAGTAATGAGCTTAATTTCGTTTCATTTCACTTTTCATTTTTGAAGCTCGACGTATTTAATTCCATATTGCAGTCGTCTAAGCCTCGCCAAGCTTAAATACCAATTAATTAAATTACTATTGATCTGAAGCTTGACAAAGACTTCATAAGCAGAACATTTTGGCAAAGCTAAACTGTTGAAATGATCGTCTAATGTTCTCTCTTCCGAGGAGGGCTGTAATCCCAACTAACTTCAGTAATTTCATTGTCTAAGTTGACACATTGTTAGGGTTGGTTGGCATCGTGTGCAGGCGAGCCGCATCACCGGCCTAACCTAATCAATAGGACTACTTACGGACACAGAATAGACTTGCTTTCGTAGGTCAGTCCACGTAACTAGGTTAGTAGGTGTACTAACATGCTTTAGTTTTTTTCCACTGATTTTGTTTGATAATGGATAAGTAAAACAAAATCTTCATCGGCTTTTTCATAAAACGATAACATGTCATCTTCTTTTCATCGCTAGTGTGTAGTTGGACATTTTTGGGGGAAATTGTAACAGTTTGAAATCTCATTTAGTGAAATCGAAACATTTCCTCAACATGACATTAACTTGATTATATTAAAAAAAGTCCGGCTATCGTTCAAAGTATTCATTAAATGTCTACATGTGTATCGCAGAAGCTTTCAGAGTTTGGATTAAATACGCGAGAACCATGATTTAGACACTAAGCAAACATAAACGTGATCGATAAACGAGAATGTTGGAAGAGTATAACCTAAAATTGAAATCAAAATATGCAAGACTGGGCAAAACACATTAGTCATTTCGGCATGGGAATATTTCTGAAATCGACTTTTGGACACTTATCGAAATTTTATTTTCAACACCACAAAAAACATTATTTTGGAACGAAAAAGTTAAACGTTAAACCCCCGTTTTGCTGTTATCCAAACAAAAATGATTTAAAAAAAAAATCTAGTTCAAAGTGGGGGTGCCGGGATCTGAATGAGATAATAATAACGAAAACATGGTAAATTTTAGGTACTTAGCAATCTTTTATGGCTAAATATTACGAATTGAGTGCCTGCTAAGAAATGAAATAGGAACAATTTTTTAGCAACATTAATTAAAATCTATAAGTCGATCTTGTTCTGTAAATTTTTGAATGATATATTTTATTGAATGCTATCATTAACCAATCTAAAAATAATAGTAAAGATTTCTCGTGCGAATTCTCTTATATAGTACATGTGTGTGCCAGCAACCAGCCCCCCCTCTAGTATATTTATAATTTTCAATAGAGCAATGTAGTGTGTTCAGTTAATACCCGTTTATGTAGCACATAACCGGACGAGCGAAGCTCCATTTACTTCCATTCAGAGTGACGACCAAAGTACGAGCTTAGTATGATGCCGATCCGCAAGCTTTACGTTCAGGCTGCAAGAATCAAGCGCTAATCAGCTTATTCTGTGCTGCGCGGCTCAAAGATGATGTAACACACAGCTTAAGATTCTCTGCAGGTATTCAGGTAATAATGCGTACACTCTCACTTCATAGGTTTTCATCCTCTATATCCATTGCAAATCTGTAAACTGAACTTAGATTCATGTTAAAGTGTATAGAATTGAGAGTCGTTATTTAAAAATGTGAAATATGGAGTTCTAAATATGAAAAAAATCACAAATTGGAGAAAAATCAAATCGTAAAAAATTGGATGTTCTTTAGTTTTT
This sequence comes from Sweltsa coloradensis, assembly GCA_024449915.1. NCBI lineage: Eukaryota > Metazoa > Arthropoda > Insecta > Plecoptera > Chloroperlidae > Sweltsa > Sweltsa coloradensis. The sequence continues at coordinate 1,535,182 of JAMZAV010000210.1, read as the reverse complement.
AACAGTGTGCAATTAAACAAAATTACGGAGCTGTCAAAATACTAGAAAAAACAAAATCTTGCGATAACCATTTATTTAATTATTTAATGGAGAAGCTAGAAGTTGATAAGCCTGGTCCCTTTGGTCTTCTCTTTGAGGGCTCTCTCCTAATACTGTCTGCACAGGTACAGTAATATACTATTCAATTGTAATAAGCGCCTAAAACCAGAGATTAAATCAACAAACCACGTTTCGTGGTACCTGCAGCCCTGAAGGGGTTGCCTTTTGTAACTCCTGGATTAAACATAGTATTATAAACTTAGCTGATGTATAAAGCAAATCTGGCACAAAAAAGTAATTACTTTGTTTCCAAAATGTAAAAGTTCGGGCTGTGTATATTATTTGGTAAGTGTCTAAAAAGAAACTCATTTCACTTCTGTAGATATTTAAAAGCTAAAGCTTTTGTTTGTTGCTTTTAGCGTAAAGTTGAGCGAGCATCCGAAACACAAGTAAGTACACGGACAAGGCGTAATGAGTGCAGCAAGCGAGGTTCAGACAAGTGTGATGCAACTGTGAAAGACAATCCTCACCTCTCAGCCTGAGAGACTGAGATGGGAGAACGAAGCATCTCTTAGACGTATACGGTGGGGTTTATTGATCGCCAAAAACATTCCTTCTATTATTCAAGAATAAAAAGCGTCGCCGGATAACAATTATTTAAGTGACTTCTCGCTAGATATGGTATAGAACACCAAGATGCGCGTTTACTGTTCGAACATGTTTTGTCTTGATTCCACTTCGACAATTCCCGTTGGTTGAGTCAAGACTACTTCTTTTTAGAAAAGGAAAACTTACCAGCCACGAACGATTTACCCTTCTCCAGATGGCCAAATTATTGCGGTGTGACAGTAAATAAGAGCTAATTGACAAGCATTATAGGAATTAATCATAGCATTAGTATTTTTACTTTAAAGTAACATTTAAAATATCACCAATAATTAATGATGATTCCAGACGGCTACAACCGTATTAGAATGTATGGAAATTAATCCAGAATTACAAAATCCATCTCAGCGGGTTATCGAACCCTGGTCTCCCTATTGCCAGGTCGAATGCTTTGCCTCTAAGCTACCGAGAAGGTTGACTTCATAACGACGTACGGTAGCTTATTGGGGGGGGGGGGGGGGGGGGGTAAAACACCCGACCGTCAATTGGGAGACCGGGATTCGATAACCCGCTGAGATGGATTTTGTAATTTCTTGATTGATTTCCATATAATCAATTAAACCTACGAGCCCAAGTGTTTTCCCGACTAATGAAAATATTGAGAAACGAATTCGAATGGTCAAACGCCCAAATCAGAGTGTATTATATACCACGGAAAGCCGGTACCATCCATAGTTTGAATAGTCGGTTTGAACCCTGTGAGCTGAACTGGCCAGTTCAAATACTATAAACTCGTTCTAAACCAACAGCATCAACCACTTTAAATGTTGGTCATGAATGGGGGCGACTTGCATATAATAATATGAGCCAGGAGCCAAGTGCTTGACTCTGATTCGGGTTCGAAAACCGTCGAGACCGGCAATCCTGACTTAAGGTTTTGTCCCGGAGTTTTCCTCAGTCGATAATGCGAATGCAAGGGACTGAGTCCTCTTAAACAACCCTAGGACGCACGTGTAGCCGGCAAGGTAAAACCGCCGGTTCAAACCCAGTGTATACGGGCTTTAGTTCCGCGAAAACCAGGGCTTGCTCCAGCAGCATATCCAGACAGTACCAGCTAGGAAACCTCCTATCCAAGGAATTGAAGACTACGTGTCTGCATCAGAACTGGGTGCACGTTTTATAAGTCGTTTATAATAAAACTTCGCGAAATATTTCTCGATAGTTTTGTCGTTTTCTTCCCTTTCCAATCCTAAAGCACAAAACAAACTTTAACATGGAAGCTTGTTATTTCCTGTTTTCCCGATATTTGACAGACTCACGAAGCTACAATTTCGAGTTGAAGAAAGAAACATTTCAGCTATAACGAATGGATTTGAGGACAAATACGCCCGAATTATTGTTAGCTGCCATAATAGATCTTCGATAAAGAAAATAACTTTATAAAACAACAAATTTATTTCGAGTACAAATGAATGCAGCTCTACTTGTCTGTGTTTCACCCCTGAACTGGAAGAAACAAAGAACTGGCTCAAAACAAGAACTCGATTTAGGTGAGGGTGGGAAAATGCGGCCCCATTTCACGGTTGTCCACGCCCAGAGAGGCTCCGCATTAGCCCTGTAGCATCCCTGCTATATGCCTCGGAACTAACTTGTTAGGCTTAAAATGCAGAATAATAGCTAAGAACGGAATTTGATGAAGCCAAACAGCCTTACTTCCAAACAACTTTTCCCGGGTTTAAGGATTTCTTAGGGAAGAGTTTTACCTCGAAAATAAATTTTAATTTTCACCCACCAAACAAGAATTCTTCTCTTGAATACACACAAGCGGGGAAATATAAGATTGTGGGAGGCAGTCCGCACTCGGCTTAGACTAGGGCATTGCTAACTATACAGCTTAAGTTTTCTATTAATGTTTTAATGGGTTTCCAAAAGGTAAGTCCCCCAGACCAAGTTATCGCAGAATCAACTTAATTGCGCTCTCTAAAACGTTTGGCTATATTTACGAATAAAGTATGTAACACAACATACGATTTAAGACCTAGATAAACAGTTTCTATAGTTTCGGTGTCGGATGCAAACAACACAACACCCCAAGTCCCAGAGTAATCAAGCAATACACTTATGTATGTTCTCAAGTTGACATGTTTGTTCGTGATGCATACTCCACTCCACATAGGTTGACCTAATGTTAAGAGCTCAACATATCTGCTTGGATTCAGATAGTACTTTGTGGTGCAGCTTTCAGAAGAAAATACTCATAGCTTCGATGTACGCTAAGATGTTTGCGGGATCAATCTCCGAGTCATAAGGCGAATGCTGGAAGTAAGACTGTTCGCATTTTTAAAACATTGAATAAAATCTAACTCAGGACTTCTCAGAAGGCTTTACTTAAAGCTATTACGCTAACTATTGCATAATAATTAGGGCTGGGCCTTGACATATCATTCAACCATCGATATCACTCGAAAATACCGATATCGATGTATCAAAGATTAATTATGTGTAAACATTTAAAAAAAATGAATCAAAGTAGAAGGTCTACTGTTAATAATGTGTCGGTGTGTTGTGATTTAAGGTATCGTCAATAATGAACATTGATGAATAAATAAGGAATGAATGAATGAATGAATGAATAAATGAATGAATGAATGAATGAATGTGTCCGTTCTTGACTTGGCACCTCCACCATTTGTAATAACATTTTCTAGACTAACCGGCACCTCCACCATAATTAAGCACTGGGACAGAGATGTGACGAAATAGATTTAAACTTTAGGCCCGCTTCTCCAAAATTACAATCCGCGTTCAAATTTTTGACGCTTATAAATTGTGTTTTTTAAAATCATTAATTTCGACATTTCGATATGTTTAAAAAATATACATTGAAAATATTCTCACATATCGATATCGTATCAAAATATATCGATATCCTTGCCCAGCCAGAATACTAAAAATAATGCATGTTTGTCATCATATTTTGGTGTACCGTAATGAATTAATCCTGGAATTAGTTCTTAATTCTGGAGTTTAATACTCAAATAGTTATTATTATGTCCTTTACCAATAGCATTGGAAGAAATAAGACTTAACCATTATATTAATACTGTATGCAACTTGCATTTAGTACGTCTATTCAAATTCATTAATTATTTTCCGTACTAGGAAGCTTCTCAAAAGCTTTTTCATGCGCGTTGTTGGATGAGCGTTGGTGCATTAAGCTGCCATGTGTTATGCAGATTTTCTCTGTGAAAAAATCATTAAATCGGATAAAGCATGTAGGTGTTATAAATCGAAGAAAATTTTTAAATATGGAAAAAAGCTAAAATTGCGAATTTTTATAAGAAATAATTTTTTGATTCGCGTCAATTTCAAGTCATGTTATGCAATTAAGTCTCTGTGAAAAATCATTACAATCGAATAAAGCATGAGGTGTTATAAGTCGAGGAAAATTTTTAAAAAAGAAAGAAATCGTAAAATTGCGATTTTCATGAGAAATAGTTTTTCGATTGCGCTAAAAAAACGTGGCCGTTCTAAGTTCAGAGATTTCGAAGACCTCCAGAAAATTTCATTGCAATCAGAGTATCGGTTTAGCCAGAATCGTGTTAACTAACACACAATAATACAAACAGAAAAAAAAAAACATTCCGTATTTTTTCCTGCATTGTAATGGAATGGAATCTTCTCTTCGCTCATCAATTATCTAGCTGTCGATTTCGTCTTTATTTAAAACTGTTAAAATGCACACCATCAACCTTATTGTATAAACGTTACTAAGTCAGAACACTTTCCGACCTAACCAGATTATATAATAAACCTAATGAAGTTTCCTTGCCGGCGAGTGCAAATACACTCAAAGGAACCAACTTTTTATTATACATCAATTGTATCGTATTACTTATGAGATGACAATAAAACACCTAAGTGATCTAGAAATAAGAAATACAACAGACTGTTCATAATGGTCACGAATCCGCTGCTATAAGAAAAACGAAACCTAGATTGCGCTTCATCTTCAACTCTTTCTCCCCAGCAGGTAACTGCCATCTCATGGCATCCGTCTTAGCCATATTGATTTCCAGTCTCCTCCTCACTGGCACAAATGGTTCATTTGTGTAAGCACTGCTACCGCTCTACCGCCTTAGCCCTTAGCCCTCCGCCCGCATCATCTTTTACAACCGACGTTGCAAACGCGGAGATTACTCGCGGAACAAAACTATCCACGCCACTTTACTTTTTTACCTTCATTCGAAAAGATTAATTCCAGAATTAGTTGTTTTGGAATAGTTTTTGCATCATCACGTTTTTGATTGATAGATATGGAACTTAACGTCTGCTATATATTTATTTAATTTACCGAGAGGATTAGGTATGGGGGGGGGGGGTTATATTACAAGTGATAAACAAACTTACCTCAGGAAGTGGTGAAGACCCGTGCTGGACAGATCCAGCCACAGGCGACTGGAGATAACAGCTGACACCATGAGCATGCACCGGCAGACACGTGGCCTGGGGACCTCTAGCTTCAGACAGTAGTTTACTCCCCCCACCCCCCTTACCGACAGGTCAAGACACGCAAAGGTTGCGAGCTGGACTTTGATGACCAACCACTTTTTTATTTACGCGTTCAGACATATATCTTAGAAGCTCTAAAAGTCTTAAACACTCGCAAATTAGAGTATATTTGTATAAGTTGACATAATTATAAAACAAAAGCCAAATACAATAACAATGGGAGGATTTCCTTTAGAAAGTCACAGGTCACATTATCGAATCGTAATAATATTATGATTATTATGATTTTATGATTATGACAAGGTTGTCAAAATATCACAAACTTTATATAGGATGTAAGCCTCTTACCTTTTTGTAATCATTATCAAGAAAGCTCCAGCTGCAATATATTCGAATCAATATAAATGTGGTGTAAAATAAAGGCAATACATCTTTTAGTATCATTCTTTATATGTTTCAAATTTTCAGTAAAGCAGAACACTGCAGAACTTTAAATTGAGTTCTTAACTGAATTCTACGCAGCCAAGATGATTGTAAAATGTTTTTATTTGTGTTGAGAATATTTCAAGGGGAATGAAAAAGTAAAGTTCGATATAAATTGCTTGGAAGTCGACGTCAAGAACACGTAGAATATTTCAATTTGTATGGAATCGTACTGCATTTCACATTATAAGCAATACTTTCTGAAAGAAAATAGATGATTTATAACAAAAAACAAAAAATTATAAAAAATAATAATAATAAATAAATAAATAAAAAGATTAAAAGTAATATAGGTTCTTACAAATTTAGATGATATGTTGTAGGACATGCGGTTTATGCAAATTTCTCTTTGCTCGACTGACTGACCACAGTTGTTCTAAATGTTGCACAGATGTCAAGGATGCGGAAAAGAAACACACAACGTTTTCTAAAATTTATTTTAAGTGATATATAAACAAACTGACTTTTACGACTCTGGATTTTGTTAAAAAGTTACAAATCGATCATTTTTGTTAATTATGTCTGGCTGATTAACAAAATATATTGAAAATCTACGAATGCAGGGCTGTTTATGTGTGTTGTCTCCAAAAGTATTTTCATATACGTCAGATGCTTCATGGCCGAACGAATAGCTACTTACCAACTGGGGTGTAATATGCCCTCTTAATTGTATGGATGTATGAACAGCCAGGTGACTTTGGAATTTATTTTATTTTGAGTGACCGCAAATAAATCTGGCCTGCCTTCCAACAACGCAAGTATACTTAGATATTCCTTGATTTAGTTAGTCGGGAAACATTTCCGTATAGGTGGAATTGTTAAAATTGTTAATATACCCTGGTCGGGTAGGATTTTCTAATTTCTAAATTGTGATACATATTATACAATATACATTGATAGTTTTGGTGAACAAAATTTTGAATCTTTAACCAAACATATTAAAGTTACGAAAAGATGAATGTAAAAAAATCTCCCACCTCACCATTTTAATAGTGACTTTGTGAATCGAGTTAATCGGCATCTCCACTGTTTAAAAGTTTGCTCGTTCACTTGTTAGCCTGTGTACTTTGTGTATCTGACATCCAGCCAATTCCCACATTGCACCTACATGTCTAGCATACGTCAACCCACCATATTGAAGAATAATTTGTGACCTTCTAGGCTTTTTTGTTTTCCCCAAAAATGTTTAACAAATCAACTTATTTCTCATTAAATTATAAAATAAAAACTATCAGTGACAATTTTTACTAAATTAAAATTAAAGCGGAACGATGGTTTAAAATGTTCATGGGAGACAAAACCTTCTCTAGAATACAAATTTAAATGAATCCAGTCACCTGCCGAACATAGCTCCATAATATAGAACGCGCCACTTTATAAAAGTCCCATGTTTACTCACAGCTTATGAAAATCCAACACTTGATGAGGATAATTGTGTCTTTCGTTGTAAACTACGCGCAACAAAGGTTTTAAGTGATCGAGTAACTGTCACTTACAAGTCCTCGACTAGCCTTTGTGACTTGTGCTTTCTTTCCTTCCATAGCCCAGCAGTAATTTGCTATTAATTATTACAATGGAGGGGCGTTTCAAACGCCTTTGAAAACAAACACGAAACAAAATGTTGCACTTTCATAATGTTGTTTACGTTTCTTAGCAGGGACATTATGCATGATGATTATGTATAAAATAAATTAACAAACCACATAAGTCCGGTTGGCTGGATTCAACTGGCAATCGGTATATATTAGGGATGACATCGGTACGAAGGTTGTCGAGTTTCCAGAATTCGAACATTACACGATTCCGTATTCTACTAAAGGTATCCATATTCACTCCCTAAACTCAAAAAATATTTCATTCAGACTAACTAGTTATGAATTTAGAAATGATCAGAAAAATTATTGGGTCCACCTTGACCCGGAAAAAAATGTCGAACTTGATATTATTCGAGCTAAGCAAAAATCTTTATGCCCCGTGACTTTTGGAGGATTTTGACCCCAAAAAAATACTGGTTATTTTCGACAGCCTTTTCTATTAATCCTCTTTATTTTGATTTGTAATTTGGGCAAGTGATTCGGTCAAAATATGCTGATTACCCAGGAGGGGTGTGATTTTGGAATGCAAATTTTTGCGTGTTTGAGTGTATATTTTGTGCACAGTTTCAAGGCACGATGTCATAAAGGACTATTTTCAGACATTGACGAGACGGAACTACCTCGCGCTGACAAGTATATTATGATGTTTATTTTAATGGTATTTAATTTACTTCACGACCCCTCATTAAGCAAAATATTGTGGAAATTATATTTTAATGGTGTAAACTGAGAAGGTGGGGTCCGCGCCCGTTGTGTCACCGACACGTTGTGCAAGTGAGATTAAAACCGCTTGATTGTACTAAGTACAAAGTAGATGTGGCAACACCGTGACGAGTTTAGTGAATGCCTGGGAGTGACTCCCCCCCCCTCTTTCACTTCAACAGGTCGTTGTGGGAACACAAGTCCCGCACCAAGTCCGTCATATTATTTACCCACCAACCAACCCCCCACGCACTCACACATTCACTATACGAGTACGACGATGCGACTATAAGTTTTGCGATAAAGGTGATGACACGTGAAAATCTGAAACGTTAGTATAAGCTAACTAAAATACATGATCAAACACGTTTTGTTAAAACACACGTGTGTTCCTATTTTCTGAGGAGATATACTAGAGTTCACAGTTTCTACCTGCTTAGTGTGACGTCATCATGGCTGTAGTTGCAGCTCTGTGTACAATACCAGATCAAAAATAAAACAAGCAACTGACATTAAGAGAACGTCTACTAAATATGGTGATAACTCGATTTTCGGAAAAGGTATTCGAATTTTTAATAGAATTCCATTGAAAATAAGAGATGATTCTTCTGTCCATAGTTTTAGAAGGCTATGCTGTAAATTAATTAAGGACAAAGCTAGCCTAATGCCTCTTCCTCATGAGAATAGGGGATTCTGGGATAATTAGACCCAAGTTGTGAGTGTAGGCCTACACTTCAAATTCCGGTTTGAAAATACAGAATATACTAATAACATAAAGTATGTACGAATGACACTATATTTTGTGCCCAGGGATTTAATATAGATTGAATTGACATATCCCACTAGTTCCTGTGAATATTTATTATATTTGAACTTGTCGGATAAATGGGTACACAGTGAAGTGTACATCCATTGTAGAATATTTTAAAGGTTATGTTTAGATATCCGTAATAAAATGTATGACAATATTGTATAGTAATATTTGATATGTTTGTTTATAGGATATTCATGTGTAGTGTGAACATTATATATAGTTTTTGATTTGTTCATGTACATTTACTGTAACATTCACTGTAACCATTGTATGCTCTGTAATTGTTTTAAATATGTGTTCTATGTATTGTATTGTAATATTACTAAATAAGCTAATGTGCTATAATAAAATACTACTACTACTACTCTGCTGCCGGCTGCCTGCACAGTGTTGTGCGTCAGTACTGTAAGCCAGACTCGCAATTCATGGCATTGTATTTTACCCTATCATATCCCACAGTATTGTTAATTTACCTTCTTCTTCTTCTTCTTCTTCTTCTTCTTCTTCTTCTTCTTCTTCTTCTTCTTCTTCTTCTTCTTCTTCTTCTTCTTCTTCTTCTTCTTCTTCTTCTTCTTCTTCTTCTTCTTCTTCTTCTTCTTCTTCTTCTTCTTCTTCTTCTTCTTCTTCTTCTTCTTCTTCTTCTTCTTCATAAAATAATAATATGAGTAGTCAAAGTAATTAAATTATTGCGCTTTTATCGCTTCTTGACTGGAAACAAATTTTAATCCTGGAATATTTCAGGGTTTCAGTTTCAACTACCTCCGACTGGCGAACATAATTTTGAATACAAAAATAACACATAAAATTAACCTAAGCTATGTGGAAAGATAATTATAAAAATAAAAAACAGCTAAAAAGTTGTTTTTGTTTACCTATTAAGTTGACAAAGGTGAATTATATTATTAAACAATCTATTCATAACTCGGACAAAATGTTTAAAATAATATTAAAAACAATGTTATAGCTGGTAGCTTGTAGCCTATAATCATTGATAGGATGTTACGAAATGCTGTGCTGGGTGTACCGGTTCTCAAGACTGATGCGACAGCCATGAAAGAGGATTATTTCAGTATTCGTTTGTAACAATCAGCTTCACGTCGAGCACTAGAGAAAACGTTCTAAGAAACTTGATTACGGTTGTCAAAATTGTATTCGGCTAATTTTAAATATCTGTACTTTTAGATTGTTAGAGCTATTTTTATGCTCTTTTACTTGCACCTCAAAAGTGGTATTTTTATATAGAGTACATAAAAAGTTGTTTTTTCATTAAAGATTAATCTGGCTTATTCTCGACTAAAAAAATGAAACATATGCTGGCCAGGCTTTGTGTTTATTAGCAAAATCCGTATTTAATTGAAGGGGAAACTGAACCAATGTGAGACAACTGCATCAAAGCGTCCGACTTTATTCAAACAGAGATGCACGATAGTTAAAATACAAATGACATGATATTTAAAATATCACAAAAATCTACGAAAATGATCAGAAGCTAAACATTACACATATGAATTTTATTTGTTGTTATGATTTAAGCGATGTAGGTACCAACGTGTTAAAAAACACAAATTGATTCGCTTCGTGATTTGTTCCAGTCGTACTGCAGAACTACGAGGTGCAGGTGTACTACAACAAGAACGTGATCCGAGGCAATACTGCCGTACTGAAGTGCACCATCCCAAGCTTCGTGCGGGACTACATTACCGTCACCTCGTGGCTGCAAGACTCGTCCTTCAACATCTATCCTTCCATCAAGGGTGGTAAGTCATGCTTGCGTCCAGTACCACACACCCATTCTAACCACACAAATCTACGAATGTTCTTATGGACTACCCTAGCAACTTCATAAATTATGTTGAAGGGGTATTCAGTATTCACCCGCTTAAACCAAAATATATATTTCATATCGGCTAATTTATTGTGATTTTGTTGTGGTAGTAAGAGTAATAGAAAAGATATTGGGTTTGCTATGACCAGTGGAGAAATGTTCAAACGACCATTTTCGAAGTAGCGTCCTATCGACTTAATCATGAACTTGAATTTGGGAGGATTTTGATCTGGAAAATATTAACCATCATTAGCGTACCCGTATGCCATATTTATACATATGGCATTTTGTTTTGTAATTTGGGCAAGTGTTTCAGTCAAAATGGGCTGATTACCAAGAATGGGTGTGATGTCGGGACACTTCCTTATTCGTATTTCAGTGATCATTGTGCACAGTTTCAAAAGCTAGTTTTTTATCTTTATGTAACCAAAAAATAAGCGGGTTACAACCAATTTAAAATTCACCAAAACGCAAATTTTCACAAATAGAATGTAAATGCGTTGTTTTGTAAAATCATAGTTATTGGAAATAATTTTTAAATTGTAATTTTAATTTAGTATTTAAATGCAATACAATACCTGGTAAAAAATGAGTTAAAGCCTCTTATGTGGTTACAAAATGGGGTAATAGCTCCTTTTAGAAGTGTGTAAACTCTTCAAAGACAAGTCTGTAGACTCGTACCTAGGTGTAGGACAATCTCTTATTTTGGAATTGTTGCGAACACGTTGACAAATTCCCGAGAAGCTCTCGCCACCTGCAAGGTGACAACACAATCCAAAATATATTTCTGTCAATTTGATAGTAACGTAATTTAGTTTTGGTGATGTGTCCAAACACCAACGAATTGATTGACATAATTTCACAGACATGTCATGGCGTTCAACTCGACAATTATTAATATCTGCGATACGCTATATCAAGCAAAATTCACGATCTATAGTACCAACATGATTTGTCGCGTTCTCTTGGGAGATGCTATGCGTAAAGTACAGTCTGACTACACACAGCATAGTACTGACTTTGCAATAGTTAAACCTAAAAACAGTTTGAAAGTTAGTGGGTGCGGACGACATCTGTCGCAAACAGTGAGGGACCGAACCACTGATTGAAAGAGGAAACTACGATTTTCACTATGTGCTTTCAACACACACCCACAACATGTCAAGCAGTAGCAAACCTCCATACCCGAACAGTCTGAATAATGATAAGAGTTCCTACTTCCTAGACAAAGCGCAGGGGATTAAGTTCAGTGCGCTCTGTAGACAAAGAGTGGTAGACAAAGACGCGAGTTTGTGTTAAAACTTTAGTGAAAACAATTTAAACTGTGTCGTGAAATTGTTTTTAAGTATGTATACCTCACTTTTTCCGTTGAAAATGTTAATTCAGTAAACAAATTGACGTTGGAAGTACTGACTATCGTCACGGTAGCAGAGCAAATGCCAACAAAGTTGTTAATTTATTTACTAACAATTTAAATACAGTTCAACATCCATTGTACGTTAAATATTTAAATCCATAGTCCGTATTCTGCGTTATTTTAGTTGTTTTCCCCTTCGGAATGTAACACACATCAAAATGCATTAATGAGCATAGGTCAGCCAAATCACTATGGTCATGTAAACCCGGAGTCAGAAGTAAATGAAGGCTGGGTATTGTGGAACCAACGAATCCTCTTGATTTACTTCTGACACTGGGTGTACATGCGTATACGTAGTGACAAGTGAAGTAAGAAATGAATGAAAGTTGTTTGCAAAAACGTTAAATAAAGAAGGCTGTGGCAGAGAATTAAAGGTAGTAGGAAGGCGGAAAAAACGAGATCTTTTATTGATAATTCGGGGGGGGGGGGGGGGGGGAGAGATGCTGAATAGGTTGGAGAACCGACTAGTTCGAAAAGGTTTTCTGGGCGAAAATAGAGACATCAGGATATATGACCTAATACCATTCAGAATACGATGTAGCAAAGCCACCCCCAACAATAATATTCTAAGGTAACTTCATTATGCAATATTGAGTGATCTCATTGTTTCATGTTTAGAGTTCTGAAAGTTAGAACAATATCAATTACAAATATATATATACAATAACAATATAACAATACCAAATCAAATACAAAAATTAGTCATCTCGTTGAAGCAACAAGTTTTGCCCCGAAAACTGACTGTACTTAATTAATTATAAATAAAAAGCATCCACACATAAACTGATACATATAATATATTATGCAGTAGTTCATGTTATGAGCGGCTAAGAATAAGAAGGAATCAACCAAAAGCCTTGTTTGTTAAATGAACAACATTTAATAACGTTTGTTTATGTATTGGCGGAGTAAAACAACGTCAATAATAAAAGCACACAATTATAGACGTAACTTTGGTGTTCCATTAATAACATAGGAAGAAAGTGGACACACGTTTTGCATCTTTTCTCGTGTGGAGTTTCAATGTAAAACACCGTGTTGCCAATGCTACCCTCGCTTTGAAAAACAACTAAGACGCATGGCGACGCAACAAGACAAACTAGAGTGCATCTTACTAGCGCTTACAAAATATGAGCATACATAAGTGGACCTTGAGATCTACTAGGGTGGGTTATAACAAATAACTTTGTATTAATAGTTCAGTAAGGACTTCAAAGAGGAATTTATGCAAGAAGTGTGCACTTGGTGTGCACTTGTTCACGAGTGGTGACGTGAAGTGGATGATTATTACACATTGTAGAAAGAGGCAACTCATGCCTTCAAGCGGTGCAGGCTTTCATAAATGCCGGCGTGAAATAACACACATACACACATTCATGCACATAAGTGAATGAGTGGGGATAAAGGAAAATGGAGTAAACCAACCAATGATATTAAGCATCTATAGTAGGCTAGATACCCAGTCATTGGTACAATTGCGTGACAATAAGAAGCCATCTTGAAAAGGTCAGTTTGTATTAGGTTGTAGCGATTTGTAGCCCAAATATTTTTCAAGATGGCTGTCAGGTTGACAGGTGAGCATATTAGCCATTAACAACAAATGATTACTAAATTCCCTTATGCAATAACTTCTTATTGTTTCTGTTAGTGCATTCCCATGCTGCACAAGCTAAAACCATATCAAACAATCCAGTAAAATACTTTATTGCATTAAAAAAGCATAAATTAAAACGCCAAATCGCCATCTTGAATAGGTCAGATTGACGCTTCAATTTGCTACGCTCGCGCCTGTGCGGACGTATTGGAGACTGGGGATCTAGCCTGCTATAGATGTTAAATATCATTGAAACCAACAGCTTACCTTAAGGTTGTAGGTGCCAGCGTGAGACGAGCTGACATAAATATTATATAAATAGGGCCTACAAACAAACGCAATTGTCGAAACGTTTCGACCCGCGTAGCCTTGGTGGGCACTCGACCGCTAGAGATTCACATAAATGATTTAAGACCGTTGGATAAGCCCGGCCAACTTTTTTTTACAATGTCAAATGTCCATTTAAAACTAGATCGTATTCCACAGTCAGCCCAGACCAGTTTTTTACCGCCAATTTTCACTATGAAAACATTGCACATGGCTCTATCAAGCATTTGAAATAAATGTATCCATAAAATGTTATCTTGAAAAAGTATAGCAAATTGTGTTTTTGATGGTAAATTTACGGTCAGTTACTAAAAAAAAACTAATAAGCAATAATATTGTGATAATATACTATAAGAAAGACATGCCAATATACTTTCTTAACTACCTTCAAGCGTTTCGGGTTGATATTGTGTCAAAAAGTTCTTCAGCATGAACCCTTGTATTGCGCATTCAACTCTGGTATATGCTCGAGCTAATGTAAAGCTAGTCCGAAAAGATAATTGTCGTTAAATACTTGTATTATGAACAACTAAGCATACAGTTTAAGTAAGGTATAAAAATTAAAATGTATTTTTTTGTGTTGAATGGCTTTGACTCTCTGCAGGCAACTAACTATGAATATGAGGTTATCTGATGAAAGTAGGAAATGTCCAACAAATATTAGTTTGAGCCAAACAAATAATTTGTCTTTGATGGGTTGAAACCTTGTAAAACCCATCACTGACAAGTAAGGATTGCCAGTGTTAATGTAAGAATTAGACAGTATTGTCTGTGCTTGACAAAACCTGTGGGTATATCTGCACAACAAGCAATCCAGCAATTTCCTGAAGAGTGCCGTACTGTAGCACTTGACAACCTATGAGGACATACAGTGAGGGTCAGTGCGAAGGTGCTCAGTGAGACAGTGACTAGAATTAGACACTTAACATATTATATTAAAGGAACTTATTTGCAAGGATAAATTCTCATTAAAACGGTTAGTCTCAACGGTAAAATTATTCCGTCGAGAAAGTGGTGAAGACGTTATGAGAATTTAATCGCAAGCGACCAAATTGTTAACAAGGGAGGGCAATAATTTTTGACACCACCTTCCCCCCTAAGCATTAACGTCAACCCCCACCCCCACCCGTTCTTCCGGCATTTCTTCGTGTTTTCACGTCTGTCAAATGTCTTATTAAGTCTTTAACTGTAATTAAGTCAATGAATTAGGAAGATAATTAGCATTTTAAGTTGATTTTAAGTAGGAAAATATCTTTACTGAGGCGACGTGAGTTTAATGCCGTCATTTTGTGACGTGACAGGATTTTACGAGAGCGAAAACATGGTGCTCGAATATACCCTACCTCGGGTATGTATTCCAGTCTACAACAGCTCGGCGAATCATTACAGTACGTTTGCAGAACACGAATTTAAAACAACAGTAAACATAATCAACCGATTTAGTATAATTTTTCTAAAATCCAAAATATGTATCTTGTTTATGTAGAATACTCTGTTCCTGTATAGTTCCTCCATAAAGGCGTAAATTTGGGACAAAGGATGACATACATCAAATGAAAGCCTACGACGAGCACTTTTAAAAAAACCATGATATACCTCTGGCAAATCCAGCCTTCTACGTCAAAACCTAGGTCAAAGGTCAAATTTGTAATATTTTAATTAATTTTTAATGAAGTAACAGAAAATGTTTTATACCGTCATTCTCGTTATGCAAAGGTGTAGTACCCTTGCTACACAACTATGCAGTGTCATACAATATACGTGCTTCTTCAATGCAAATGATGATGATTTTTGTTGCTGAACGACAAATATAAATACACTAAGGCTATAAGAGACAATGAGTGGTGATAGATGTTGATGAAGGACGATTTAAAAAATCATGCATTATGCGGGAATCGAGCCCACGTCCTCGTAGAGCCATACGCTTCGGATCAGCGCACTAATCGTATGTGCCTCTGCGGACGGCTTTCACAGCAAAAAGTTTTATTTCAAAATACCGCATGTGTTCGCGGTTTACTCATGAATATATATATATATATATATATATATATAATCAACGTGGATAGAGATAGGAGTCAACAGCTTACCTGAGATGTAGAGGTGGCTGCCATAGTTGAACACAGATAAAAATATACACAAACGTCTCGTGACTATTTAGTGATAAGTTTGTGTATATTTTTATCTGTGTTCAACTATGGCAGCCACCTCTACATCTCAGGTAAGCTGTTGACTCCTATCTCTATCCACGTTGATTATACCTAGCCTGTTGGCAACTACCTATTATTATATATATATATATATATACATATATAAACATATTGTTTTTTACTGGGGCTTTTTGCAGCGAATAATTTATTAAAGAAGAGGGCACTGACTTACCCCTCCTCTCCTGACGTTTCGGGAAAGTCGCATCTCCCATCTTCAGAGGCCTTCACTCCACGATGTGTTGCCTGGAGCTCCTCACTCGCGAACTGACTTTCTCGTTGCTGTCCCTCTCGCGTGTATGTCTACGTCATCGTGCTTATCTCGTAGTGAAACAAGTTTGGATCGACTACGCGTCATAGGTCCTCGTTCGGGTATAGTGACGGCTTCAACACAACAGCTGGAGCTGGGGTCTTGTGTTGGCGTCACGACGTAGGGGTTGTTAGAACGTAGCACACGGGCTTCTTGTTGATGTTGTAGGAGAACAGGTTTCCAGGAAGTAGGCAACCGTTGTCCGTCATCCCGTTTGTTGAGACTTCCCGGTCGTTTTTCTATTTCAATAGCCTCTCGAATGATACGCACTTTGAACTCTTTGATTGAGGCTAACGTCCTGGTGTTTTCAAAGTTAATTGAGTGGCCAGTACTCTTGACGTGTTGGGCCAAACCAGATGTCTCTTTGCTCTCTTTATATATATATATTGTTGTAGGCTTTCGTGATCCATAGTTAAATGCTATTCTACACTCTACGGAGATAATCACTTAATATAAGATTTTTAAACAAATATTTACTTCACACTTCAACGTTTCAAAATACTAGTCTTTCACTTTCAAGAAGACGGTTCATAAAACCAATAAAAACAAAGCATCAAAACACTACAAAAACGAAATAATTAATATAAACAACTTCAAAGCTCACGTCTGGTAAGGCAGTTGATTGGTTGTTTTATGAACTTGTCTTCTTGAAAATGAAAGCCTAGTCTTTTGAAACTTTGTAGAGTTTAGTAAATATTTGTCTAAAAGTCTTATATTGCGTGATTATTTCCGTAAAGTGTAGAATAACACACACACATGAATATAACAATCAACCTTAAAGTGTGTGGTAATCTCATGTTTTCACCTCAATATATGTAAACGATAATATTTGAGACAACAAGTGCTCGGTTATGATAGGTGAGGGTAAGGACATTTACAAAAACACATTAGGGTTACAAGCTCACGACCCTTGGCCAATACAATTTGAACCTGCCATCAACCCCAAGCTAAGATAGGGTAGAACATAGGATCACGAGCGTTCTTTAAACTAGGGCCGGGCCATGACATATCGTTCGATTATCGATATATCGAGAAATTATTTATTATCTGTGGTTGTTAAAAAAAAATTATCCAACTATAGGCCTACTTTAATAATGTGTGGGTTAAATCGCCAAAAATTAATAGCTATTGTAACGCACTCGCATTCGCATTGAATGACCCGGCACCTCCACCATTTCAGGCTCCTGGGGACCTCCAGCATAATAATGCACGAGAACGATTTTATTTAAATATGCACATTTTCCTTAGGTATTTACACGAATATGAGCTTGCATATTTACATTCGAAAAATATCCTATCCTTGTTGAAGTTTTTTAAGTTTTTTTTCTATTGAGTTCAAATATCAACATCGAAAATATTCTCACGTATCGATATATTTTCCCAGTCCTACTTCAAAGTCATTGTTAAGGAAAACAAAAAAAATCCTTCTTGATCTATAATAACACTGTATTTCTTAGTCTGACTCTGAGGTGTCTTATTATTTTAAATTAGACGTATTGTAAGTAAATTCAAAATACAAATTCATGAGAAATATAAATAAATTCTCAAGACCATGTGGATCCGCCAGCCAGCGTCAGTACCGAGCACGTTCCGACTTGTTTGGGCGAGAGCGTATTGAAAGCTTCTTGACGTGCGCCAGAATGATCTTTGAACACATCCTCCCCAGCTTGTTTTCGGCCGAGCGCAAGGTTATAATATGATTGGTTGCTACGACGGGGGGTGACATGAGATCAAGCGTTCACGGCGTCAATATAGTCGGGTGTAAGTCAACATGAGACGTGGGACGCGCCTTGCATACACTCACGTGACATGTGAGGTTGATAAGAATATGGGTTGGGAGTAGATCAACAGTACCTGAGGGAAAGTTTGTCGAATTATTAATATGTATGGTGGGAAGCCAGAAGGTGGACTAAGTACTTGCATTGAGCAAACTGGTGTTTAGATGAATAACACTTCAGAGATGAATTAGTAATTACAGCGCGTCGTGAACGCTTTCACAGTTGTTTGTGGATGAGCTTTTTCGGTATATACAATAGTTTTCATTCTTTTATTTTAGTTTCAAGTTTAATTTCGCCATTGCGTATTGTATCATATTATCCGGAACGGTGAACAACACACGCATGCATTCAAGGCGATTTGGAGGTTAGTCCGTTTTGCACCAAGAATTAGGGAAAGATTTATACAGTACTTTGAAGATTTTTGATCATCTAAATATAGACGTTTTGTTTGTTGTTGATTTGTTTTAATATATTTATTTATGTGTTTGTATTATTTGTCTACTATAGAGACAGAAGTAGCACTGAAACATCTAACTAAAGTCCCCATGCAGAAGTAAGATATTCATGACAAACATTTCTTGATTGTACTAAAAACATGACCCTATTTTGAGAAGGTTACGTCAATATTTCACAAGATTGCAGTCGAGTTGAGAGTGAACATACATAGAAATTAAAAATGTAAGTATTTCGCTCAGGGAAGTAAAGTATTTGCTTCCCTCGCTACCCTCAGTACGCGCAACCAATAAGAATTAAGGTATTTGTTCGTGTGTAACGTTGAGATGTTTTTACAGCAAATAAGAAGATTTTGTTTCAATTTTGAACTTTATCCACTATTCTGACTAGTGGTAGTATGTTATACGAACACTTCTTACGGCATAGATATGTGGCTGTCCTGAGCATCTCCGGGCGCAAGACTATAGACTACACCGTTATAAACTCACCCTCGCGGAGTTTGATGCATCGCAAGTTCGTTGAAGTTGGAATTTAAAAGTTTGCCCTTACTCTAGTGGCTTAGTGAAGGTTCTGACATGCATTTAATGGATGTCCTTTTTTCATTCCCCACAAAAAAGTGTTACTGAACTTGGCTAGATATGCCAAGCCAAGAAACTTCTTGCTATGCGACTGTGACTGTGAGTCTTACGCGTGTAATGATATATTCTCTGTAGGTAAGAGCCATTATTAATATTTAGTGTCTTTTTGACGTTCGCTCATTAAGATTTTACGTCATTTTGACGTAAACTTGAAGTGAATACAGACAAGGCAGAAGATGACAGTGAGTACAGTCGTCAAAATAAACCAAGCTAAGTAACACCTTATCTGTACATAATTAAAACCAGCACTGAAAGAGAAAGCTGATGCAAAACACGTGCTCACATTCGGGTGCCACCACCGTGCATCCTGACTGAGTTTCATGATATGCGTTCTGCAGTCAAGAAGGCGAATGCTAGGGTTTGAGTCTTATTACGTATCACTTAGCTTAGACATTCCCTCTTTCTTACTATCCTCATCTGAAATTAATGTTGCGTTTTTGGGCGCAATCGAATAACTATTTCTAAAGAAAATCGTACTTATTCGTACTTATGCGTACTATCGAAGATATATTTACAATCGAAGATATTTTTCATACGAAAATTGTACTTCCCATTTTTGTACAATATAATGTGCATACTAGGCAATGGCTTTACTCCGATATTTATGAAGTGTTCAGATATTCTTCAATATTTTTTAGTTGTTTAAACATGCCACAGTTTTGGGCAAATCTA
Organism: Sweltsa coloradensis; assembly: GCA_024449915.1. Lineage (NCBI taxonomy): Eukaryota > Metazoa > Arthropoda > Insecta > Plecoptera > Chloroperlidae > Sweltsa > Sweltsa coloradensis. The sequence goes on along the minus strand of JAMZAV010000210.1, from coordinate 1,515,213 downwards.
CTGTAATATTTCTTATAAAAATCGCTCCATTAGGATATTGCCATAATCTCATCCATCAACGCGATTATAAAAAAACATTCGCGAAGCACCCTATAATAATTACATAATACTGAACTAAAATAATGTGTATTTCGGAATATTTCGCTGATCTTTGCAAGAGGTTGCAACATCATCTTGTCACTCACTATTGCAGGTATAGTTATACCATGCTAGGGACTTGGTGGGAGCGTAGCAGAGTGTGATGGCATGATTTGAGAATCCCACTCAGTAATGTAGATGGTAGAAGACTGTATTTCAACTTACAAGAGCAATCGTTGGCAAGGGTACGCTTTTCTGCACAACAGATTAACTTCGGCAAATGAGATTTTTATCAACAGCTAGTCAAGATGGCGCTACATGACCAACATGGTCGATCAGCATTTTGTATGTCGATTCATATAATTTTTCTTCATTTGTGTTAAATGCAAAATAAATATTACGAATGCCTTTTGTAGTTTCTTTGTTGTTTTTGTTCGATGCTCTCTCCATGATGGCATTCATTAATTTGTATGTAAATAATAATATTTAAAAAAAAACGCATTTCGTTTAGACTATACGCATAACAAATAATTTTGCTTGAAACCTAAATCCTTGAAAAAGTTTTTGTAAATTTTTGTTGTTAATTTACTTAATTATTGATACATAGCAGTTGTCGAAAAAGTTTGCCCTAGTGGAACTTTTTCGACAACTGCTATGTATCAATAACTATGTCCTTAAAGCGGGCTTATGCTTAAAAAACTTATATTCAATTTACTTAATATTTATCCAATTCGTTTATGAAAACTGATCCACTATCTTGTAATAATATTATTATATAAATCATGTTTAAAACAAATTAAATTGTATTTTTAATGTTCCTGGATCCATTGTTATTATTTAAGGTGTACAATTTAAAAACCTTAGGCCTGTACATGATGATCAATAATTAAACTATAAAATCTTGGCTTCAACGCGTTTTCATGATTTATATATGCCAGGGATATTAACCAGGTATAAGAGTACCCGAAAGCTCGAGTCTAACCGAGTATTTGGTAGTCAAAATCGAGTATCAAAAAATTCAGAATTTTGGTGGAGGTGCCGGGTAGCCTACAGGAATTTGTCCTGATTCGTACACATAGTTAGGGTAGGCGAACCGGGTCATTAAACGCGAGTGTGAAATCTTAAACACCGTTATTCGTGCACTTTTGGCGCTTTTAAGCTTTGGAACAAATATTACAATTTCGGTATACAGTTTCAACATTTTCATGTGTAATAGAACCAACAAATTGTCTTCAACGCGTTTTCATGATTATGCTCGCCCAGCGCTGGGGCGTGCGAGTACCAGAAATCTCGAGTCAAGCAGAGTATTTGCAAGTTTTGTACTAGAAATCGATAAAGAAATAAATAATAATTTTGGTGGAGGTGCCGGGTAGCCTAAAGTAAACTCGTCCCGATTCGTAACGGTGGACTAACGCACACTCAGGTGTTGATTGTTGCTCAACGGTTGGTCATATCATTACCAAATTTTGCAGGAATATTAGTAAAGTACTTTTGTATTGTTATCCACACTTGGTTGCAAAAAATAAGCCATAAAGATCCATAGCGAGACATAAAAAGTGAAAAAATGGGAAATCCAAAACATGTACTTCAATTCAGGAAATTCCTATCACACCGTTTACCTTATGATTTACCAAATTAACCTGCACGTTTACATTGATTTAAACGTTTACTTTATACAGTGAAAATTATCGTTAAAAAACTCGTACACTTGGAATAAATTCATGAATTTCACCAAAATTGAGTTAATTACAGGATTTCATGAATTTTTTATTCGAATCAATCAATTAATTAATTTAAGAATACTGGTACTGGATATCATAGATTGATTCTTTATTAACGTTGGTTTGAAATATGATACCAATGTTACTAACTGCAATTATAAAATACATGTTATATATTGTAAATATAGTCAAAGAGTAATTGTGGAAAAAAGTACACAGACTCGAATCAAGCTAAAATATCAGGCCTCGCACATTGTTAATATTAACACATCTCCCCCCCCCCCTCACTCTCTTGTATTTGAAGAGTTGTTCCTACACGTCTAAAATATGATTTAAGATACGTTAACACGAGATGTTGAGAAACATAATACGCAGGCACGCAACATTTCCGTCTTCCATATTGGCTAATTATTTACCTCAGAGCCAGTCCTAAAACTACGCGCGGTAATTGATAACGATAATAAGCCAATTAGAACGCCGCGCAGCGAGTGTATGGTAAGTTGAAATTCTGTTAGAGTGTTTTAATAGAATCACGGTCGGAAGATCATTATCATTAGCCTTGGCGCGATTGCGCTTAGTAGGATGATAACCAGGTTATGTGGTCTCAAAGCAAGAACTTCAGGCGCTAAAGAGGCACAACAAATTATAGCAACTATTGTAGTAAAGAGATTTCACTCTGTGTCTATGAGAGAGATTTTGAACATAGCTGGTATATGTTGGGTATCTTGAAGAAAATTAAGAATAATACTCCGACTCCACTTTTCCCAACAATATTGTCGATGTAAGATGTCAAACCAAAATCAGTTTTCACTGCCCGTTATAAGCATAGGAGTAGCCAATTTTGCCACCTTTAGAAACCTTTATTCTTACCATGGTAACATAGTGTATAGTAGTTCTAGATGACGCTATTGCAATTTAAAGGACAATGTGGCCGTCATTGCTCGACAAAGCGGACGGAAACTGTAGCTGTATCCGTGCTGTAAACTGTTATTTCGTCCGATCTGTTAAATGTTGTTGCCATTTTATGAATTTCTCTTCACACATATCATTGAGTAGAAGGAACGCATAATTTTACGGGTGCTTATCCTTAGTATTTCACACGTAGATTTTATAAAAGTTACATTGCTACAGATCAGGCTATTTTTACCCCAAAACGTGTTAAAATACATAAATGTAGGCGCTTAATACTTATAAATATAATAAAAAAATAAATAAGATAAATTAAATAAATTAAATCAAATAAAAATAAAATAGAATAGACGTTAAATAAATAAATAAATAATTTAAATTAATTAATTAAACTATCACAATATTTAATTTTTACATAAATACTAGATCCTTCAAATCGAGTTAAATTTATTCCACTTGAGTAAGGCGTATTAGGGCTATGGTATCGCGTAGGTTTAATCACATATTCTGTTTTGACAGACCTGGGTAAACCAATGTAATAAGTCTTATTCCAACCGTTCAAAAACTACAAAAAAACAAAAATTGAATAATATGAGTAATTTTCAGTCAAAAGAACTTAGGCAAATTACTATAGATTTTGTTTCGCCATTCAATAGGGAATTTGCATAACGTTATTTTATGGTTTTACTGGGTTAAGGCCACCTTCCTTTATACAAAAAATATCTTATTTTCTTGATTTTTAGAATATTTTCATTTATAAAATAAGGTGAAAGTTTCCTACATATTTTGGCGGGAAAAAACGGGTCATACGTCACCAGCCTTCATGATGCCAATCAACCAATCACGTAACGATATATCAAGTTACTCGCTTTCGGAGATTATCTTGGTTGTGGAAGCATATTTTGACATCTAGTTTGTTCTAATATGATTAATATTTTATTTTATACATTTAGTAATATCACAACTTAAGCTTTAACTGCATTTTAATTGATAATAAGTAAAAACGCAATGTTGATTATGAAACTTGGAAAAGGACATCAACTTCTGGTTATTGTTGCCCATTGTTGTAAGAACCAAAGACTTTGGTAAAAGGAGTGAATTTCTTTGTTTATCTAGGCGGCCGTGTTCGTCATGAAGGCCGGTGACGTAGGCAGCCGTTTCAAAATAAATGTGCGGGAAATTTAAAAGGTCAAACTTTGACCCTCAACAGATATTGAACGATTAACTTTAAAAACCTGAAATTATCGTTTTTATCATTTTTAGACGAAGACTATAAATTGCACATACTTTTATCGATATCGGAACTTATGCAAATTCCCTATTAATTTGTTATCACAGAATGTTGTCGTATTAGTCAACAGAAATAATACATAAGATAACACAATGTGTTTTATCGAGTGAAAATTAACTGAAAATGTCTCATAAATTTAATTTCAAATTGAAAAAAAGGTCAGCCAGTGTGTATGCATATTTTGTCTTGAAAAGTCACCCGCCATTTATGACCATATTAGTTGCTCAATTCACACACAACATATTTACACTGCATCCTCGACCGTAGCACTTTTAACCCATCCATTACTCCCCTCATAGCTTCAAGCTCAAGTCTGCCACTATCTCACTAACAATATCCCACCCATTACCTTCCAACCAACTCCCTAAGAACACAAATCATTCCCTCTTGAAGCACTTCACCATTCATCGATATGGCCCAATCTGTTCTCTATCTACCCCCCCCCCTTCTCCCCCCACCCTTTCTTCTCGCGACCGTTACGAAAATAACGGACAGCAGTGTGACAAGTCGAGCCAATGTTGACTTGAGCATTAGCGACGGAGAGAAGCTTACACCGTTGCCATGGCGCGTTAAAGAGACACAACGGCTGATGCTATGTTATTCTTCGCATATATATAAGATTGCGTAAGCCAGTTACATCGACGGCGTAGAATTTGTTTTACATTAATTATTCAACTCTTTAATAAGACTTACTCAACAATATCTGAAAAATGTATTTTGATTTTGCACATTTTTTACATTCGGATATGACAGAATTATACAAAAGAAAAAGGCCATAAATGAAAGTGATGTTGTGACAGGAATATGCACTCGAGACATCAAATCCAATATTACTAAGTCATAATGAAACGTACGTAAATAATAGCATATTAGGTTTTGATGCAAAATTGGTCAATATTTATTTTGTACAACGCTACAACATTCTATTTTAGTAAAACAATAATGTTTTCCTATACCTTTTAAGAAGTAGCTAAGAATTGTGTATTCTCATGTTATAAGTAGCTCTTGAATTAACAATTCAGCATTTCCACGAAAATCCTGACGTTGAGGGATTTGGTAAAATGAAAAAGAAATGATGCTACAAAATGTAAAATTTCAAAATATGAATTCTCAATATTCAAATTTAAACATGTTTTACAGTAAAGATCGAAATTAATTTGTATTCGTGTAACATGTATCAACAACCTTAAGTTTCTTTCCCAGCAGCGTTAATTCTGAACTGTCGACATTGAGCATTTTAAAGAACAGCACCGCTGACATTAACCAGATGTATATTTACCTCAAATACAAGAGGAAATTAATTGGTGTCTTGAGCATATTGTAATTGTTTGTAATCGCTACTAGGTGCAACACGATTAGCACTTTCGCAATGCTAAGTATTTCCCAGACAACTAGTGAGGTTATAATACACTTCGCGGAAGAAGAGCCAGTCAGGCTTTGCTCCACAGAAGATGAGTTTTATGTGTTTGTAAAGTAGACGAAACGACGACAAATTTCTGTGACGGAAGTTAATTATTATTTGGTTGACTTTTAATTAGTTAAATGCTGTAATTGGTTATTCCAAAGTGGCAGTCATGCGAGCGAGCTAGGCCTGAAAGGGACATGTCTGCTACAGAAGTCGTAGGTTTCTCATTGCTCATCACAGGGGACAAAGTTAGTTTGAACTTGTTCGGAGGGAGACTAGGCTGATGCCGGGCCTAACACGCACACGCACACGCACACGCACAAACACGAACACGAACACGAACACGAACACGAACACGAACACGAACACGAACACGAACACGAACACGAACACGAACACGAACAACAGACAGACACACAGACAGACACACAGACACACACGCACACACGCACACACGCACAGACACACAGACACACAAACACTCAAACACTCAAACACTCAAACACTCAAACACTCAAACACTCAAACACTCAAACACACTTACACACCTCACACTACACACTACACACTACACACTTACACACTAACATATCAACACAAACACAAACTTCAACACACAAGCCCAAACACATACACGCAAACATAAACACAAACACACAAGCACACACCTACACACACACACTTACATGCACTTTACACTCTACACACTTCACACGCACAGAGGGGAGATAATATCTGCGAAGTGAGTATATAGTGTCTTTTGATTAGCACCACCACCTAAGACCGTCTGCTTTCAAGCGAATATAAAGAGCAAGGCGGAAAATGCCACAAATATTGACGGAAGAGTGGTGTTTTTCTCTCAAAGCTTTTCTTGGCGTAAAACAAAATCCATAATCCAAAACACGACTGCCAGCTTTCAAACTGTGGGCAAACTCTGGAGCTCCTCTCTGGCTTTCTTATCACCTTCGCATCACTAACTTCCCAGCGCCAGCTACAGCCTAACATCATTACCTAGCTACTTTCCCCTCCACCCTCCTCGTCATCTTCTTCCCGTATCAGTTATTTCTAAACTATACCCACCTACTTACAAGTCGTTTCAACGTACTCCTGTAAACCATTAGCTCACTATTAGTTCAGTAATGGCTTTATACTAGTTCCGTCGTAACACAACGTACTTCTTAACATAACTTGCTGATTGATATTAGTCGCCTTATTTAAGTTAATCAACTCCTAACAATTCATTTATGATGTATTGTGTACTATTTTAAACCAGTTGCCCATTAAAGCTTCCATTATGCTGCAAGTTGGTACATTGGTTGGCGTCCCTGCTTTTAATGCAGAAGATCGCGGGTTGGATAACAAACTTCAGGCACAAGGTTTATTACTTCGGGTAATGACTTTCATCCATCATAATATGACCTAAGAGTGTATGTATCGAACAGAAACTTTGAATGAACCTGTCTTAGAAAAGCAGCACATAATACATGGCAGAATGTTGTTCCGAAATAGCCTAGTCGATCCCTGTCGCTTCAGGAGAATCATCGCCAACCAGCGACCTTTGATTTCAATTACCAATCGCTGGTCGGGCATTATTCGTCAACGATTCGATTACGTCGGAGCCGCTTCATATTTCATGGACATGCACTTTTATTTATTTTTTTACTCCTAAACTCTTCAGGATAATGATTCCCACTCAATATACTGATTCCCAGGCTACTCACCACTGATTCCCAGATAACCAACTCACTGATGTATTCTTCAATGTAACTGCCTGCTTACAATCCAACGTGGCATGTGAATCTTCAACTGGAATCCACCACGAATCACTATTAAAGAAACCTTGATGAGAATGGAAGTTAGTCGTGTTTTGTTCACATGTTGTCGACGCGAACCATTAATAACTAGCTGAGAGCGCGACTTCCGGCGAACTACACAAACTTGAGATCGCTGTTTAGCACAAAATTACGCCACTTGATAACTTTTGATAGATCTAAAGCGAAACTTAAACGAACTGATTTATTTTATAGATATGAAATAGGCACATCATTTATTTTCAATTATTGAAACTAAAACTTTGTGCATAGGTATTTTACAATCGATTTCTGAAGTTTTTGGCATATTTCGAGTTTTGCTAATTTATCGGATTTTATTCATCCAATTTTGTTGTTAACATGTACCGTTTGAGTATTGACTTGTAATTAATTGTTAGTAATGATAAATGCAAATGAAGCACATGACAAAGTATTCGTTTAATAATTATTATTGTATTTTTGTCGCGCGTGTACCCCCGCAGGATGAGCTTTCCCTCCCCCTTCAAGAGGCAATCCAGGTATCTTCTATCTAGGAGACTTCGTTAAAGTTCCAGATGATTTACCGTTAGAGGTGGCTCAGACCTGACACACAGTCCCTGATTTATGAGTTGATGGGTTCCACTGCCAACTTTCTTCCGAGCTGGATGAATGCTGAAACTCAGACACCCTTCCCAAGGGTACAAATACTCTAAAATGCTTCGCTAATAACATCAAGAGAAGCAAATAAAAAACTAAGAATGAAATCCATAAATTATTCGCGAGAAACCTGCCCAGGCTGCAATAAATTGTTCTCTTCTGGTGTCTAATTATACGTACAATGGAGTTAGGGCAAATGTGAAGGGAATGTCCAAGTTCTGCTGAAGAGAACCCATTCCCTTCAATTCACATTCACGAATGAAAAAAAACCTTGGGAAACTTTCCGTTAGGTTTCCTGGTGGTGGGATTAGAATCCGCGACCTCTCGAATAAGGAAAAACCCAAGAACAATTAAAAGTAATATGATGATATGAGATAAAACATGGACGCTTATGACCGTTCAAGTGACTGTATAGTAGGTATGTGTGTCATCATTGATGCATGTGGCACAGCGCTAGCATACGACAATCCAAAGACCAAGGGTTCGCTCGTTTGATTTTGTTGCTTAACGTCTCATATTAATGCATTAAGACTATTCGAGACGATGAGTGGTGATAGATGAAGATAAGGACGATTGAAAAAACATGCTTTATGCGGGATTTGATCCCACGTCCTAGTAGAACCATCCGCTTCGGACCAGCGTCCTAGTCGTATGTGCCACCGCGGACATCCCAAGGGTCAGCAATCCTCACTAAAGGTTTCATCCGAAGTTATCCCAATAATCAGGAATAACAATCAATGAAGTCAGGAAGATAACAAAGTGGATATGAGCCATACAAGTCGTGGGCACGTATATATAGCAAGTGATGAGTTTATTTTGAAGATTATTGTTGGCTAACGTATCTATTAATTAACATTCGAGACGATGAGAGGTGATAGATGAAGTTGAAGGACAATAAAAACCCACGTGCTCGTAGAGCCCTAGTAGTATATGTGCCACCGTGGACGGCTGTGATGTGTTTGTGTTCGTAGTTACCATGTGTGTGTGGCGTGCACGTGGTGTATGCATAGATATTGAACACCCATTGTAGGCTAGATTAGCAGTCGGTGGTCCACTTCCGTGACAATTATAGAAGCCATTTTGAAATCCCAGTTTGCATGTTAATTAAATGGGAGCGATTTGTAGACTGAATATTTTTAAAGATTGCCGTCAGTTTGACAGCTGAGCATACTAGCCTTTAACATCAAATGATTACTGAATTCCCTTATACAATAACGACTTATTGTTTATGTTTGTTCAATCCCATGCTGCACAAGCTAAAACTATATCAAACAATCCAGAAAAATACCGCATTAAAAAAGCATAAATTAAAACGCCAAATCGCCATTTTGAATTGGCTTTTCGACTCTTCAATTTGCTACGCTCGCGCCTGTGCGGAGATATTGGACACTGATAATCTAGCCTACAATAGTTGTTCAATATCTATGGGTATGAGCCTAGATATTGTCGAGGAAATGACTACCCGCCGTCTAGTAGGGACCTCAGTATACTCTCCCAAGTCCTAAGTATCCCGTACTTCCCGATCCCGGTGCTTACTTCTCTTACATCCCTGGATGAAGATTCTGTGAATCCCCCAGTCAACATCATCAACATCGAAACATTGTGTCGCATTATGCAACAGTCAGTAGAGGAAAATAATGCCAGCCTCATTGTAACTTCGTTGACGGGATTGACACTTTAGAATCACGTGCTATTACAATCTCCGTTTTGTAACGTTTTGTCTGGTGCGGCTTTGCATATGGCTCGGCTCACAATATGAAACGTTGAGATATTAGCAAGTTGATAACCCTGTGTGTGTACAACAGTTGTTCAGTCGTGAGCGTTCATAAATTACTGGAGTGAGTGCTTTAACTAACCCTGCCTGCCGAGTACACTTTCACAGCACCTCCCTGCATGGGGGGGGGGGGATTCATTGCCAGTCTCGCTAACCGAAATATACTGCTTCGGACTAAACAATTACAATTATTCCAAGTGCGCTATTGATTGATTTATGTACGTATTGCTATACTTAATGATAAAGGTACACGGATTATTTTAAATAATCGTTAAGAATATTAGATATATTGTGTGTGATATCCATAAAAATAGTAAAATACATAGTAAACCAATTAAAATTAGCTATAGCAGCCCTAATATCACACACGTAGGTAATTACTAGAAAACTATGAAAAAATCAACATTAAACTACAATGAAGCGCTACATTAAAAGAATATCAGTTATTACAGTTTAAATCAATTATAATTATGTCTATGTTAAAGAAAATGTTAAAAGAAGTGAAGCGCAACATGCGACTTATGAACTTAAGAAATATTTAAAAAAAACATGCTATATGAGGATAATAAGGTGACAATGAGTAACTTTATAAAATGCAAAAGCTTACTAAAGCTTAGTTGTTCCTAGAAGCAGGTTGTTAAATTTCAATAAAATTTTATACAACTTTGTTATATTTGACTGAAATAATTTTGATTGATTTGTGCAAAGTGAGTAATGTTTATAATCAATAGGTAAAACTGTATATATGGTATCAGTATAGAGTATAATGATTCCACCAAAATATAACTATAATTGGATGAGCGTAGCGAGCGAAGCGAGCGAAGCGAAGATTCCATTTCACTACACTGGAGAAAAAAATCCGGATGTTTTTTTTTTCTTTCTTTCTTTCTTTCTTTCTTTCTTTCTGATTTTTGTGTGTCTGTTAACCACGATTCGGCTAAACCGATACTCCGATTGCGTTTGAAATTTCATGAAGGCCTTCGAAATCTTTGAACTTAGAACTGCACGTTTTTTAGCGCAATCGGAAAATTTTTCTCATAAAAAACGCAATTTTCGATTTTTTCGATTTTTAAAAACTTTCTTCGACTTATAACACCTACATGCTTTAAACCGATTGTAATGATTTTTTTACAGAACCTTAATTTTATGAAGTAAGATATTCGTGCGAAATTTGAGCGTTTATCGAAAAATTTTTTCTCATAAAAATCGAAAATTTTACGTTTTTTTTCTTTTTTAAAACAATTCTTTGACTTATAACACCTATATGCTTTATCATATTGTAATAATTTTTCACAGAACCTTAATTTTATAAATTTATATATTGGTAAAATTTGTGCGAAATCGAATAATTATTTCTTATGAAAATTTCAATATTACGATTTTTTCCTTTTTTTAAATTACAATTAATTAAAAAATTTAAAATTTAAGTTAATTTTTCATTTAAATTTAATTTAATTTTTTAAAACGTCTTCAACTTAGTAATGATTTTTCCAGAACAACAGAAAATCCGCATAACACATGGCAGCTCAATGCACCAATGACGTCATCACCACACGCGGCGGGACTTAAGCGTTTTCCTAGTCTTAAGTAATATATTTTGATATTATCAACACAACCAAACAATTTTTACAATTGTCCAAGGGCTGTAAGCTGTAAATGTAAAGGGCAGTTTACAAGCGCTTACATTCGCTTTAACGACAGAAGAAAATTTCGGGAAAAACGTTCAGTCAGGATTGCCGGCGGCGAATATCGCACTATGGACCTCTCGATTCAGGAGTCTGCTCGTTACGTTAGAGCTACAGCTGTTAGTTTTAGTGTGTTGCATGAGGTACGTTAATAGAAGTTGCAAGCTCTTGGTTCCCGTGAGCATAGCAACATAGCAACACGTAGCAACGCTAGTCGTTGTGTGGTGTGGGAACCGCCAGTCGTTAGTCTCCTAGCCGAGATGTCAAGTGCATGGCAGCTTAGCTGGAGATGACAGCTTTTTAATTTTCTGTTGGGGAGATTGTTCTTTTTGTTGGGTGGGAGGCAAGTTAGACGTCGGGACGACTCAAAAACAGGCGTCCATCACTTTTCTTAACCAGAGTCTTTTATCAGGATAATTAACAACTGATTTCCTTTAACTAGAAAAGGAAAGAAAGTTCTAGACGAATATTCGTTAAAATTCATAAGAACTTTTTCCAAGCCGACGAAAAGTGCACTTTCTTGGTTTAACTTTAAATATTAGTAAAAACAAATTATTCTTAGAATGAGTTCACTCGACTACTCGCTAAATGGTGTATTATTGTATTACTTATAGTTATAAGGCATATTATTTTACCTTATGTAAAGTAAAGGTATAAATTAATAGGAATAATTAAATTATTATAATTTGTATAATGTAATTAATACATTTATTAATGTAAACATATCAACCAAATATTATTTTGATATTGCAATCCAATAATTATATTTGTTTTATACGCAAGAGGAACCTTCAAGTTCGTAAATCTGATACGCACCCTAGAATGGGAATGATATTTGAATAAATTAATATTAGAAAATGAATGGTGGTTATGAAAGATGTATTTCAACTCATAACCAGTATAATTTTTTAATGCTGAATCTAATTGCAAAATTTTTATCGTGGTTCTCCCGTTCAGCTTTAAAACAACTAGGAAAAACGCTCAGTTGGACGCGTTGTTGAGCGAGCACCGGTACGTGCAACATGACCCGAGTACGACATTCCCATAAGGCCCACCACACAGTGTTAGGGCCCAACTGGATATTGACATTGTACACTATAATATACTATTCCAACATCTTTGCATTGTACTTTTTTCACGTCATGCCTTCTAAAGTGTATATTTGTATCTTCACTGCCTCCTTCATTTTTTAACATCATTTTTCGAAATTATGATTACCAATAAGTCTTTAAGGTCTTGACCGATTTAGCTGAAAATTTGGAAAGTAGGGGGAGAATGTTGTACTTATTGACCCTGGCAAAATTTCATAACGATCGGAACATTTTTCTTTTTTTCTTTTCTTTATTTTCTTTTTTATTTTATAACCAAACGATCGGATTTTGTTCAAAAAAATATACAGCAACCCGCCTAGGTGGTATGTACAAGGTAAAAAATTTCAGGTCGATCAGAGAAACGGTGCGACCCGTATCGAAACAGTAACCAAAAAAAAAAAACAAAACAAATAAAGAAACAGACATTCGAGCCATAAGAGTCAAGTGGAGACGCTCGTACGCTCGTCAAAAATGTTAATATTAATTAGTATAAATATAAAAATTATTAAAAAATATCAGACTGTGAAGCAAAAAGTAATTTTATCGAAGAGTGGTATTGTTTACAATATATTAAATAAAAATAAATACATATATTCGTATTTAGAGTCTACCCACTCAGTCACAGAACTGATTTTCATTGGGGAATATTACATTTAAAGCGTATAGTGTAAAAAAAACAAAAAAAAACACAGGATGTTAGCAAAGGATTATCCATTTAGACTGCATACTCTCAAAAGACCAAACCCAACCCTTGTCCCGTCGACATGTGTTCATTTATTTCCGACATAAAGACTTTTAAGATGGCCTTGTTTTTATTGTGTACATCAGAGCTGTGATTCGTTATCTCAAGATTAATAGATAAAGTTACTTAATTAGAGTATAGCTTACAGACGGTTGGAAATAGTTCACGTCCCACCTTTAACGTGAAAAGAGGAAGATAGAGGGAGAAAACGAATTAAGATTTCGAGGGCATACCTTCCCCCCTTATCATTCGCCATTAAGCCCCGTTCCGCTTTCGGGAACTCTTCACCGGAACTGAAAATTTCGATGCAATTTCTCTCCCCTTCTTCGCCCCCCCCCCCCTTCACCCTTCCCCTCCCCCCTTCTAAGGTAAGAAGCAGCCATCGCTATGACTATCCACGCACATCCGCCAGCAAGGTTGGCAACTCAATTGCCCGTACCTTTTAACCCTTTTATTTCACAATTAGATAGTGAATTCGATCTCGGCGCGGTGGGTGGAGGGGATGAAGATCAGCGTCTCTGGCGGATGAGAGAGGAACTAATCAACTGCCACCAGAGCCGATCGAGTGCATGCTCGCAGCGCGCAGGGAGAACGCTTGGTCCTTTGTCGGATTATCAAGGCAGATCAGAACATCTGTCGATAAGGACGACACTTGAAACCAAATCAAATTTAAATATAGGCATAAGTTATTGAATAGAGAGCTTAATGTATGATTTTTCAGATTTATTTCCTACAATGCTATGGCAGTAATCTTATAGGAAGGTAGCCGAGGAGAACATGCAGATATTATTTTAGGTGAACTGTATTTTCTGTGCAAGACCCAGACCAATAACAACTTGCGACTCACTAGTGTTGGGGCAGTCTGTTGGGAACTTCCAAGGGACATGACTAAATCTCAGTATTAGTCTTTTGACTGAGGAAAACCTGAAACTAAATCTTCAGTCAGGGTTGCTGGTTTTGGGTTTATATTGTGAAGAACTCAAGAATTATAGGCCGCGTAACCAATAAGCTTATGCTATGCATGCACCTGCTAGGTCTAGGCTTATGTGCAAGTCATAGATGAATCGGTATACAACACATAATATGTATCATAATTATTATGATGGGATACTCTTACTTGTAAAGTATTCAACACAGGTGTAGACTAGTTTTTTATATATTGTCCTAATTTGTAAATTCGTTTTTTATAACTAAAACCCAAAAATATATAAAAATTAAATTAAAAATACTTTAAAAATTAAAATATATATATTGGGTAAATTATGACCCCGATGAGCAATATCAAAGAAGCGCGTTCTCTACATAAGTTTCTTGTCAATGTTTTTCACCTGTACCCGGTTATTTCTTAAGAGTAGATTTAATACTTTCTATCGTTCAGTAGATCTACTCATTCGTATTTTCTAGATGCTTCCCAAGTTGTTTTCTCGTTTGTATGACAAAATTTTATAGAGATTTTCCATCTATTTAAATTATTTCATGAATAAGTTATGGATACTTACCTGGATAGCTACAGATCCATTTGAAAGAGCGTTCTTTAAAATAGAGGCGAGCTTCGGTTCAGCTGAAAACTTTTAAATTGCGAAAGTTACGTGTTCGATAAGCTCTATATTTTCTCCTAGTTTACCGAAGACGTATTACGACGTAAGGATGTCACAGACGATAAAGCATTTGTTTTTCATCATATTTCAAGACACAATCATCTCCGAAACATAGTTCAATAATAAAAAATAAACGAGCTCACAAAATAAAGAACACACAACACAACAAAAGATATCGCGTGTGGAGTGATGTGATGTCTCACTTTAGTACCACCTGACCATCAAACAAGAAGAGAGCACCTTCGATTACCACAGTTTAACTTCGTCGAGACAAATTCACAGGAACTCATTTACTTTTCAGTGACCATAAAACTCCATTGACGATTTATATTTCACTAGAAGACTTTGATTCGTGCGGTCATATAAATAGTTGTGTTGAAAAGACCATCTCAAAGAGCCAAGCTCACGATTAATGTTTATACCATTCTCCAAAACAGGACACTACACTCCTGAAAGGCACAACATTCCTTATTATCACTACACTTCAGCATCATACGGAATTCCTTATAATCACTACACTTCAGCAACGCATGGAATTCCTTATAATCACTACACTTCAGCAACGCACGGAATTCCTTATAATCACTACACTTCAGCAACGCACGGAATTCCTTACAATCACTACACTTCAGCAACGCACGGAATTCCATATCATCACTACACTTCTTCAACGCACAGAATTCCTTAGAATCAGAAAACCAAGGCCCATAAGCATCAACCTTTTTTAGAACTCACATTCGGCCGTACGTATTAAAGCAGACCAATCCATTCAACCTATTCAGTAAATGTATGTGTGAGTTTTGGGTCCTGTAATAACAAGTTACCCATGAAATTGAGTCTTTTAATATACCCTCTATGCATTAAGCTTATATAAATGGAAAATCAATTTTTATTGGTGGTAAAATCAATATTTTAAATTGGCAATGTAAGGCTCTGGACATAATTACTCAGGCGACATTGTCTTGGTGCTGCTAACCGCATAGTCGCACGTTTCTAGGTTAGTGATTACATACAAAGGCGATCCTCGTAGTTAAAACAATTATTGAAATCGTTGGAATTTAATTGGTAGGATTAGTTAAAGCTATTACGTTATAAATCCTACATTTCGAGCGTCGAGACGGAAATTGCCGGGGAATTACTAATGTGATCGTTCAATGTAAAGAAAGATCGTTTTAATTTGCCTGCGAGATTCCTTCTCCGGTGATGCGAGGCGAGGCGGGTTGCAGTGGGTAGACCGTGTTGAACAAGTATGGACGAACTGTTAAGGTGAAAGTGTTTCACAAAAGTATGTGAAGGAAAATCATTTTAGGGAACGAAGCTCTCATAAATTCATTACTTTACTGTCCATCAGTCTGCATGTGTCACGTCCGACGATAATATTGAACATAACCTTCGATTCAGATACGTATTTTTTTATGAAATAGGATATTCAGAATGTTTTTGTGACCCTTGGCGTCAAAGAAGTCTCGAAAACCTTAGAATATCTATATGATCGGCACCTCCACCAAGTTGCCACAAACGCTGAACAAATGTGGTATTATAAATGCCATCTTCGCTCGCTATTTCGGTATCTCCTTTTCCGTGAAAATAATCATCCAACACAATAATATTACAGCTGAAGTGGTCACTGCATTTGTGTATAGCTGAACGATCCGACGATAATTATAAAACATGAAGCAGGTAGCAAATAATATTTGTAAAATGGGATTTTCTACATAAGTCAATTGTTTTCAATCATCAGAACGACGTTTCCAAATAAACAAGTCTCTCGTCACATTGATACGAATACTAACATGCAAGTTTATTAACATTTATTATCGTATCAACAGAGTAATAGAATACAAAAAGATGAGATCTTGCTTAATAACTATGTCTTGGTGGCTTTTATGCTAAATATACTCAAAACTTTGCAATTATTTAAAGTTGACATTTTACGATTCTGCTGACTTCAACTTTTTCCTCTGAGAAATATTGAAATATCTCTTCTACGTTAACGCTGCTCCAGGGCCAAGTAAAGGAAGTTCCAAGTGAAGTCCAAGCGCTTACATCACTCGACCCTAATGCCCTTCTCAACACCGTGCACACTATAGTTTTCAGATGAGTTTTGATGCATCTTCAACTAAGTGATAGTTAATAGTTCGATAAGCAATATTACATGGTCGTTAAATAATTTAAATAAACGATTTTCTAAATCTAATTCTAAACTAATACATACGATGCGGTACTTTCTTGATATGATTATACTGTTTCCCTTGCAATCTCAAGCATTAAGCGAGCACGAGCATTTTGTATTTTAATCATGTAGATGCAAATTAGGTAGTCTGACGCAACGCAAGAACCCACGCCTTGATAGCATGTGGTCAACCATCTCGGCTGTCATGTTACACAACTACATCCATTACTGGTCCAATTTACATCTGATATGATTTTTGTTTGTTGTTGATGTTTTTGGTCTCGCTTATTCATGGTTGAAACTTGTAATTCCATCAGGATACGCAGACAACGAACTCATAATAAACAGCAAACCTCATATTCGAACATACTTGCACTGCCGTGCCGTCCAAACTAACTTTCACGAATTCCGACACCATGAACAAAATATTCAACACAATGCCATTTCCATGAGCTGAAAAGGAGAACTAACCCTTAAGATAGACATTTTTTCGATTCATGTTTCAGCATTTTCTGGGAGGGTATTAATATCAGATTTTTTTGAAAATACAAATTGGCAACGATGTTCACTTTTTATCACGTGTTATCGCAAGAAATAGGTTCTATAAATATAAAATAAAAAATGCATATCCTGTGCATACTGTCACAAAAACGCTTTTAACGATATTTTATTATCGAAATTCTATAATAAGAAATTAATTAGTTAATGCGCTCCTAGAAAGCGTTCATAAAACAACATTATGGAAATCGACATTTTACATTGTTGGCTGTTTTTGCCTCTTACCTACAGCAATGAAGTTAGTCATCCGTAATCGGTTTTCCTCTTCACTTCACACATTTTTATGTTTTCTTGTCTACAACTTATTTAATTTGTGCTATAGAAAATGATTAATAACGATATAATGCAATTGCTGCTTAAAATATTGAGTGTATCAATAATGTTTTATCCCTCATTTTGTGTCAATGATGTTACAGTGTATTTTAACGTCATTGCTGATTCGTCTGAGGAATTTCAATTTTCGTCCTAGCTATGTAACGATATTCCGTTTTCCTGTTGCTCCCCAATCCCCAATCCCCAGCCTCATATCTTTGAGTGTCGCGTCTCTTCCAGCTGGGCTCTGACTTTCTCAGTTCAGCCTGAGCGCAGGCGCGTAAACTGACTTAGCTGCTGGCGTCGTCCCAACACCAATACCTACGCCATGGAGCTAGTAATAATTGTGTCCACATTGGTAGTACCAGAGTAAGCATCACCACACGTTGCTACACTCCGCTTATCCGCTCCTCCCCACTGTCGGCGCCTCAGCTGACACGCCCACTGCAGGACGACAAACCTACAGTGGGGCTCGCACTGGCTTACTAGCTCCCTCCCGGTCAGTCAGCCCCTCAAGCGTGCTGCTATACTTAGCAATCTTCGTGGTCTGATCAAAGACAACTCTGGTCGATATCAACCCTTTCGCGCGGTCATCGACTCAGGCTCTGAAGTGTATGCGACACTAGCGTCATGGAATTGACCGGCATCGGACATGCTTCCGCCAGAGTGCAAGGCGTTGTCTACTGTGACATCAACTCGTGTCAAACCGCCATCATACATTCGGCGTTCAAGCTCTGGTTCTGTCCATTATCAAGGATTATCACCTTACTCTCCTTTAGTAGATGTACCAGCTCAACACGGTCTCCTATGGCCTCAAGTCCTCTGCACAACGCGTGGTGACTTACTGGGGCCGACGAAGGTGATGACTTTCCGCTTTGTGCTCAAGCAATCAAGTATCAGATGTACATCGACGACCTCGTGACTGGCGCTAGTGATCTCACCCAGGCTTGCTCCCTGCAATCTGAATTGCTAGCTCTCCTTGCCCTTGGAAAATTTGAACTGAGGAAATAGGCCAGTAATGCTTCTGAGGCTCTAACCACGCTTCCTCTTACGTGCACCTAGGAAGACCACTTGTGATCTCTAATGAGGAACGAGGCATCAAGATTCTTGGATTGTTGTGGGGCCCTCGTTCCGAATCTGTCTCTATCCATACTTAACCCTTTTTCCGGATCTGTCACCAAACGATCGACTCTCTTCTACCTAGCCAGGATCTTCGATCCGATCGGCTTCTTCACCCCCTTCGTGTGTTGGATGAAGATGTTCCTGAAGCAACTCTGGTTACTCCCACTGCAATGGGATTACCCACTCTCTGACCATACTCACTCAAAGTTGGTTGTCCGCAGTTGCTGACTTATTTCAGTTTTCCTCCTTTCAGGGCTATTTGTCTCAAAACTTTAGTAGCAAAAGTTTACTTAAAGTTTTGGAGACCTCAAGCCCTACTGACTGGGCTCTGTAGCCTCTGAAGAGAACCTTGCAGATTGCGCGTCTCGTGGTTTACTACCATCTGAACTGATGACTCACCCTCTGTGGATGGTTAGCCCTCCATTCCTGCGTTCACCAGCTGAAACGAGGCCACGCTCTGGCCTCACACCATACTATCACCTCGACGATCTGCCTGAAGGGAAGACATCGACCACCACTATTTTCACGAACACCGCAGTCAATTCTCTTTTTACGTGTCTGGAGAAGTCCTCTACATTACTCCACGCTTAACGTGCATTTGGCGAACTTCTAAGAATAGGACTCCTGTTGGCCAAACGCAATCGCACTACACCTCCCTCAGGCCCTCTGCAACCGTATGAGTTGCAGGAAGCTCTCAATCTGTTGATTCGAATTACTTAACAGCACTACTACGCGGTTGATCTCCGTAGATTGTCCCGCAGTCAAGCTGGATCGTCTAGTCTCGAGTCGTTAAACCCTTTTATCGACGCAACCGGGAATCTCAGAGTGGCCGGAAGACTCCACCACTCTCTGCTTCCAGAAGAATCACGTTTACCAATTCTTCTCCCTAAACAGGCCCATCTCTCATCATTACTTTGTGACTCCTTTCACAATATCTCGCATCATTCCGAACCTAGCTTAGTTCAGGTTCTGATCCAAGAGCGCTACTGGATCGTTTCTGCGCACTCCATAGATGTTCCACTTGTCACAAGTTCGGCGCAAAACCTCTGCAGCCTAAAATGGCTGACCTCCCTGCAGCTCGTGTATATAACCTCCTTGGATTTTCACGCATGTAGGCCGATTCTCATTGAAAACTGGCTACAGAAGAAATGCTCCCAGTACAAAGGGTTATTTATACCCATTTGTATGCAAGGCTACCAAAGCCGTACACCTGGAAATGGTTTCCGAGCTGTCTACAGAAGCTTTTTTACCTGACCTCGATTGATTCGTTTCGCGTCGTGGTCTGCCAACACATATCTACTCCGATTGTGGCCCCACTGTGTGGGTGCTGCTCGCCACATTCGTGAAGTTCAAGATATCCTCGTCAAATCTAAAACCTTAATTTCTGACTCCCTAGCAAGCCGACAAACCACATGTCACTTAAATCCACCCCATTTGCCTAACTTCAGTGGCCTGTGGGAAGCAGGTGTGAAATCATCACAATCTCTTCTACAACGTCAACAACAATCCTCACACGCATGAAGAAGACGACACCCTATTTGCTCATTTCGAAGCCGTCCTGAATAGCCGCCCTCTCTGCGCTACGATTCAAGATCCCGTCGGAAGACCTGAATATCTGAGCCGAGGCCACTTACAAGCAGGTGTCTCGTTGGTCGTTGCTCGCCCCTCTCTAACACATCGAGACAAACAACTCATCGCATCTGTCACGTTGGCACGGGGTGAGACAACTACCCCAAGCATTCTGGACCCGCTGGTCCCGCGAGTATCTATATACTCAAAAGCAGCGCGGAAAATGGACCAGGAACAATCCGAACCTCCATGTCGGAGACGCGGTCTTCTTGCTAAAAGCCTCAAGCACTCCTCTCTCCCGACTGATTGGAAGCGTACAAAACTGCATCCCGGTCGCGATGGCATTGTTCGCTTAGCCTCTATTTGTACGCCGTTGGGCTCTTACACCGGGCCCGTGAGCAAGCTCATCACTTTTCTGGTCGCCTAACTGCACAGAAGCTCTCTTGTACAGTTTTCTTACATTTTGTTTCTAGCAATCTGGTTTAGATCTCTAGTTTCTATGTAGTCCGGTGGGTAGGCTATTTGTGATACACACAAGCCGTTTTGCACACGTGTTTTAATTGTCAATTAAAGCATTTTTACGGAGTTTATTATTAGTAGGTGATGTGAGGGGCGTATGGGGGTTATGTCAAAGGTGGGGGGGGGGGGGTAACATTTTTAAAATAAAATTTTGGGTCTATTTTTACGGTTAGGATGTCATTTTCACATATTTTTGAGACAGCAAATTGAATGGAAAACATTTCAAATTCGTAAGTCCAACCATTTGAGCCCAATGGGCGCTATATTTGAAATTGCCCCCAAGTACAACGTTGATATACCTAAAGCACGTAAATATGGCATGCTTGGTATCATTTTCCACTAAATTGTACTCCTCGAACACGCGGGTAACACTAAAATAAAATTGTTTTAGAATAAACGAAACTCTCTGAATCCCACCATTTTGGTTATTGTGGGTGTCGGTAGGCACTGTGAGGTGAATATAGACACATATGCATGTTTGGTTTTATTTTCGTGTATTTTCTGGTCAAGGATTATGAATTGTGTCGAAAATTGTATAAGAGGTAAGATAATCGTCCATTTTCTATAATTTGTCAATGTGTACTTATTTTGGGAAGTGTCTATACAATGTGAACAACATACACAGGCATTTTCATAAACACCATTTGCCAGTTACTAATACTCGTTGCTAGTATATTCATTAAATAATCATCTATGTTCAATTCTAATCATCATTTCGGGTGTCTTGTAGCTCGTCAAGTAAGTTTGTGTGTCTATTGTTCGAGTAATTATGAATAATGGAAAACACTGTTCAATATTCTGAATCCGAGCATAAGAGCTGTGCTTTATCAGTGATATTAAATAAACAATCACAACATAGGCCTAGTTTACGTGTTTTAACTCATAAAACCACCGCGTTTCTCAGTCAGGACCTATACAAAGTAAGAGAAGAAGAGCTACGTTGTTTCTCGCCGAAGAGAATTGAATCAGATTGCCTTGATGTCGCTCCATAACTCTACCCTTAATGTTACCTTGGGCCCCCAGTCCACCCACGTATGTTGCCTGCAACTAACATGGTTTATTCATCAAAATCTAATTCACGGTAGAGATTTTTTCTTCCGATTTGGACCATCAATTTGGAATTTATACCCTCCTTACGAAATTCCAGATTAAATCTTTCATTTCCGATGTTGCTATCCCTTATTTTATTTTTTTCGCGAATTTGTGTTGGTATACGTTACGGCGTTGAAAAAACGAAAGATCTTAATAGCGTTAATAATAAAGCTAGCTATATTTTTCCTCGTTACGTAACGATTTAATTAGAAATTGTAGCTCGCATTTTAAAGGTCTATTATTTTTCATCCACATTTTGCAACATCTTTCTTGCAAGACTTGTAGCTTCTCCTCGTCCCCGAAAGAAGGCTATTCAACCCCCCACCCACCCTTCCCCACCCCCTTCACTAGCAGGACGTTCAACAGTATACTGCTACACGTTTCACCCTTAACTCACTTGAAGAAGCTGTTAAATGGTTTAAAACTTTGTTAGGGAAGTTTTTAATGAGACGCGGTGGCATTCAGCGGCCTAGCTAGTACAGAAAGAAACCCAAGATTTCATAGTTTAACTGCTTAAGTGAAAAACTTCATTTGCTAAATATAATCTTGTGCTTTTAGAAAATCGTAGGAGTGATTATCTGTTTGAATTGAATGCGGCTATGCTGCCATCAAAGTTGATAGCTCCTTCTAGCAGCTGCTCGTTATCTCGGGGGGGGGGGGGGGGCGGTTTAATATCGCGCCTAATATAAAGACGTTTCGTCGAGGTTTACAGAAACTATTACAGTCTTAGTAAAGCTTGTTTTAACACTAGAAACACCCAATAATTCGATGTCGATGATCTTACCAAGAAAAACAAACCTTTTCTTTAGAATATTCACTGTAGTCTGTAGGGTACACATCAGTTTGAATCGCCAACTAGAAAAATAGAATTTATGAAGCTAAGCTCCCAAATAAATGTCTTCTGTCTGTATGTCCGTCTGTGCGTATGTCACTTCTCACGATAAAAACCGAACATTATATTGTCTTTCAGCAAGAATAATACAATATATTTGGTGTTAATAGGATGGGGAAGGAAAGGAAGTCGCCCCATCCCCCTCCTCTCCGCCACTCCCACCCCACAGATATCTTTAGATTTTGTACTCGGCACCTCCACCGTTACTCAAAACAAGAATGTGTGATCGCCGCCACCAAAAAGATCTACGCACGACCATTAGTTTAGTTGCTGGGCTCGCTCTATTGTATAATATACTGTACTCCCATACCCTTGCTTGTAACATCAAGGAAGGAATGTCCTATGACTTAAGACTCGAATGAATCCCGACGATCGCTTATGACTGAAGAAACCCTTCAGAAAGGAATACCGGGGACAGTATCAGTCCGACCGACGTAAGCAGAGTCCCGCCTTTATATAAATGCGACGTGCTACCTAAGTCAGTTTTATGTACAACAGAGTTATTGGTTGTAGTATCAAAATTACTTGTTGGAGGTAAAATCAAGTTCTACATTATTTCTTAAAATCTGAATTAAACAATACAAATATTTTTATTAATACAAATGTTGCTATTAAATAAAGAACTTGTTGCCTGTGTTATTTTCTCGTGGGAATCCTGGCCAGGGTGCAATGCACGTAGTAGGGAAAGCTTTGAAGGGATTATCCAAAGGCTGATTTGATTAAATACGTTTTAAATATCTATCGGTCGTGTTTCATAAACTAGGCCTCTTCGCTAACGCTTTTTCCAGTCGCGTTAATGGATGAGCTTTTTTGGTTGATTATCGGCTCAAATATCACGAAAATACCGTATAAAAAATCGTGAAAAAATCGCAAAAGTTTGATTTTTATCAGAAATATTTCTTTTCATGTCTCCAAAGTCATAACATAGATAATATCAGTGATTTTAAACGTTACCATAAAGTTTTATCACGATCAGAGAAGCCGTTTGCCCGGTCGCGGGCCAAATATCACGAAAATATCTCATTAAAAATCAGAAAAAATCGTAAAAGTACGATAACCATAAGAAATATTTTGATCCGAGTGCACCCAAAAACGTGGAAAGTCTAAGTTCAAAGATTTCAAAGGTCCCCTCAAATATCGCATATGCCGTTTGCCCGGTAGAGTGCGAAAAAACAGACAAAAAAAATACATCCGAGCTAATTTCTGTTTTTTTTTTTTTTTTTTTTTTGGGGGGGGGGGGGGGTCAGTGAAATTGAAGTCTTCGCTTCGCTCATCCAATAAATTTAATTAAATTCGTATTGATGATCAAGATGCTTCCCGATCTTCCGCAAGGTAGCGAAGTTTGTCAAGATGATTCAAGTGATCGATTGGTGTTGACAAGTAGCCTACTCCTGACGAGTAAAACGAGGCTCCCAGCAAGTCATCAAACAGATTAACAAACAAAACACCCGTTGAGCGCGTCAGCTTAAAACGTCGCGTATTGTGGCTTGAGTAATCTGCTGGTCCTGGAAACTGACATTGTGAGGACTTGATTTGATGTCTTTCCCGGTAATAGCGAGCATATGGTAAAATTACCCCCCACTAGGCTCTACACAACATGAGCATGTGTTTAGACACTTTCCTTTTCTGGAATGTACGTTTTGAAGTCACACGATTCCAAACAGCGTGTAAAGCTCACCCATGGCTTCGTCTTCCAATGTATAAACACTAGCACAAAGAAAAAATTATCAAAATAATTATCGTTCCATTGAACATGAAATAAACATCATTTAATGCCTTACAATGTAAATACAATTATTGTACTCAGACTTACATGAAACAATTCTGTATAATAATTATATTCGATGAAACATACGGTCAGGACTCATCCCGTTAAAGTAAGTATATGATTGGATAAGGTATTTTGTTATCTATTTCACATACCTAAATAATGTCTCTGACACCTTATTTATCTAAAAATCTTCCATTCTATAAATATTCATTTCACCAAAAAAATACTGTTTTCGTACCAGCGTAAAAAAATAACAAAATCGATGATAAGTCAAAAATGGTTTTAAAATATCTGGCAGTACAGACAAAATATAATAAATTTTATACACACAAATCAGCCATCCAACCTACATATTGTTAGCGGTATTTGCAAAGAAATGTTTTCTTTTGAAATCACTTAAATGACCGTGAATGAATAAATGAATCAATTTTAATTAGTTTTGGTCATGTTCTGAAGACTTCTTTTGATGCTAGCACTTCTGTTCGCTCCATGTTAAAAAGAATAAATTAAGTATATAATTACGATAATATTCCCCTTCATAAGAGAACAAGAAAATGTAAAAACATATATTTAAATACATTTTATGGCTAGTTTGAAATTTTAATTAAGGTTTTATTAAGTTTTATGGTTCATCTCCCAGCATCTCAAAGTCAGGTTATATTGTTTGTTATTCTGCTGATAGCCCGTGCACAGAATTTGGTTTGAAACATTTAACGACGCGGCGAATATCCCGATCACATATGTTAACACCTTAATGTTATTTACAGTAACATTCTCGTTATGGTGAGACTGCTGAAGGGTATACCCAAATGTTTAGCAATCAACGACAAGACAACCATCAGTCCAATGTAGAATGTTTAATAACTATAGTGTGTTTGATGGCGTTCATATACAACACTAAGCACGCTGAATATAACTCGCATTTCCAGGCTTTATTCCACTTCAAAAATACAAGAAAGTTTCACACACTTCACTTCAAGAGACAGACAAAGCCCCCCATTGTAGGCTTTCAGTTTAAAACAAACCGTGATACAATGGCACGTAAAAGTTTCTAGTCCTCGGATTTATTTTAAAATAAACAAGAAAATCACAGATAGTCAAAAGCGATAGCAATGTAAGAGTTCGAATTTGAATAATATTATATCTCTTAGTAAAGGAATGACAAACGGAACGCCTTCAGTCGCGTTGATGGTTGTGCACTTTTGAGTTTTGATTACAGTTTTAATCTAGGGACATTTATGCTATAAATTTGCCACTTTATTGTTTTTAAATTCTTTATATTTAATAATAAAAAACAAGGGTTCCTTATTCAGATGCATTTTAATGAATACATGGGGTAAAAAGTTTTCGAAAGTAATCTTGTGAATGAGTATAAATATAGCTTAGCCTTGATATTAAAGGTGCATAATTTAAAAATAATTGGTGCACAAAAATTGTTTATCAAATTCAATTATCCGTCCCTGTCAATGCCCAACAGGGGAAATAAGAAATTGATCCCTAACTCTAGAACATCATTATAACCGCCATATTGGTGTAAATCCACAACTTTTAGCAGCGTATCATTAAAAGTTGGTGGTGCTTTTCATTTTTTCTCCAAGGCACAAGAGGCTAGACAGAATAATTCCCCTCGTGAGCATGTTTATCTGCATTCAACACCTCGTCTTCTCATCCGTCAGCTGGCCCACCATTATCCGCACGCTATCATAAAAAGCCTTTCAGAGCCTGGGTGTAAACTCAATTCGGAATTCCAAAGTTTTCTTTAAGGCAGTGTTGTAAGGATTTCTCATTTGAGAAGTGATTCTGAAAAGTCCCGCCATCACCGTCGTATTTTATTTATCGCCGCGGCGAAGCGCTCCGCCGTTGTCTTCTAGGGTCTCGGGCGTCATCACCCCACGTAATGACAGTTTGTCCGTCGAGCCTCCCGCCCTCATGAAAATTGATTATTCCCAGCCAGGAGATTCAGTTTTACCTCTAGGAAAAGAGCAAGACAGCTTTTTGCTCATTTATTTTTTAAGATAAAAAGGTATTCATATAATTCTATATAAACAAATCGTTATTTACTTTGAGCTTTCAATAAGGAACGAATCGAGAAAGTTTGCTTTCAAGAAAGCAGTTTTTCTTAAGGAACTCTCTTTGCTCGTTCTTGTTTGGCTTTCTCATTTCAAAAGTCATTCCGAAAACTTCCAACATTCCCTTCCACACACTCTCTCGCATTTGATTTATCATTCTTATAAGAATGTACCGCAGATAATATTATTCCCTGTTCTGTTATTCCAAGTAATAACTTTAATGTGACTTGGAACAAAATAAATGGAAAAGAAGGAGAAAAATCGCGGGATAATATCTAATCCGAAGACGTGTACAGAAATAATACCGACTTAGAGAGAACTTTCCAATAATGTATTCTGAGAGAACTAAGAAACAAGCAGCGTCTAAAACTCGTCACATAAAGTTGTGTTAAAACACAAGTACAATAGCAAGAAACACAATCTTTAAAAGTCACAACAAATGTCGTAAGCACACTAACTTAATTCTTTCCGAACTTTCTACATAACCGATTCTTATCTCAGACAACGATTGAAATGGTCTCAAACAGGCCTAAGATAATAACAATGTACAATGAGCCAGTGCCGTTACTAGGTTTTTTTGGGGGCGGGGGGGGGGGGGGGGGCGTGCGCACCACCAATCCCAATCCCCCCAATAATTTCTTAGTTTTCCTTTTTGCATAATTAACAACCCACAGTTGGTCATCCTTTAAAAAGCATAGATTTTCACCAAAATCACCTCGAAGGAGAAAACGTTTAGATTAAGAAGAGTATTTTCGTAGATACAAAAAATTGGTCGCTGTGATGCTTTAAAACGCACAGATTTTCACCAAAATAACCTTGAAGGTGAAAATTTTCCTGGTGGCAAGCCCCCCCGGCCCCCCACTTGACCTTCCCATCTATAAATTAATCGGTTGGTCATCTATTTTTCTCAGGTCAACTCCACATATTAATGGCGAGCATACGAGTGGGTAACTTATAATGATGAACAATCAAATTAAGATGGAATATTAAGACTCGTAGTCGACTCCTGCCGGAATAACCATGGAAACCGTGCTTTGGATTTATCTTTGGATGAAACGAACTTTGCTGGTTTCCTACACATGTAGTGCTAGCGACGCGATATCAAAGATCAAGCTTGTTAGCCAAGAAACGAACTTTCTATCCTCTCCATTCACGAGATACGATCTGCAGAACTTCTCTGTTCTAACTTCCTCCAACTGTAACACCTAGCAGAATCATTATGCCTTACTCTACCAACTCCATTTCGCAATTCATATCCATTTTTGTTGCACTAAAGATGTAATAAATTAGAAAATATAGCCAGCGTCGTACTCAATTACTCGAAAACATATATCTCTAGCTGACGACGTTCCCGTTTATCATGTGCCTTGTTGCCTTGACGGGCGGGATCTCGCAGATTAGGACTACGTGATTTTAATAACGAATGAAAGAAGACACTGTAACTCTGATGAATCTTCTGTGAAATGTCAAAGGAGAAACGGCTTTTGTCACAGAATGTTTGAGGATCTCCGTAAACTAGGAACAATGATATGAATAATAGTATATATAGGTATACGATTGCTTGGCTTTGAATGGAAAAGCCTTACAATTATTACGTACTTGCGCATAACCTGATGAATTAGTTCTCTTACTAACCTTACTCAGAAAGTCTATTTTATTCCTCATAACGTAACAAATGGTATTCAATGTATTAATTGTTACGAATTCATTTGTACACTTCTAGCTTCCAATACAATACGCGATATTTAAAATTTTAAAACATCGCCACAGTTGAGGCTGACAAAAATAGTCATCTTGTTGTAATTCGGATACAAAATATCCGTTTGCATAACCTTAGAAGCTGGTCGGAGCAAGTAGTTGTCTAGAACAATGAGTTGTGTAGCCCCCCATGGCAAGGCACGGTACAGCTCGGGATGCTGTTGGGGTAGACAATAAATACAACTTAACTTTGTTATTTTCGGGTTTGAATACACATTCTTTCTCATTTTTGGTTCAAGAAGAATGATGGATCCGTGGTCCTTCTGAAAAACATGTAGCAGTTTTAAAAACCCTACCTTTGGGAACCTTCCACTTGCGCACTGTTGTTTTCTGGGCTCAACACTACGCGATGAGATCTCAGTGTTGGCTGGGACATTTTTTTTTTAATTAAAAGTGTTATAGAGTGCAATGTATGCATGTTGCGAATAGGGAAATTGTGAAGGGATGCCCGAAAGCTTTTAAAGAGGTCTCAATCAAATGCATTCGCATTAACGACTGGGGAAAAACTCGGAAAACCTTCAGTCAGGATTGCTGGTCACGACGGGATTCGAACCCGAATCTCCCGAATCAAGAGTCCAGCGCTGAGTGCTCGGGCCAACACGGACTGTTTGTTGGGAGAGTGCATGCACCTGTCTTGCACTAGTTCTTATCTACCTCCACCACCCGCAGGCTTGTCTCTGTCTGCTCTTCGTCTCTGTCCCCACCACTGTGCTCCCGCGCAGACTCTCGACAGGTGAGGCCACTGCTGACACGTCACTCCGTCGGAGACCTCGCGACTTATTCAAGGTGTCTAGTGTCTACTCAGTTGCATTACTATTGCATTAGTTTACCATACAAACTGGAGCACTCACTAGGTGTAGGATTACAGCACAAAATTATCATTTGAGACTGGTTAATATAACTCCGTCAACAGCTAGTGGATTAACTTATTGTATAATGAGTAGACAATACACGTTCCTTGATTCTTATTTTGTTTATCCTATTCAGATAAAAAACTGATTTGCAAAGGATTATTATGCTAACCAATCTTGCAATTCACCATCATCAGCATCATCATCATAATCATCATCATCAACATCAATCACAGCTGCGAGATTTATCGGATTCTGTTGCCAAAAACATCCATAGATACAAAACAAATCTGCAATTTATGTTACGAATCACTTGATATTTGTGACTGGTTAATTCAATGTATTATTATGATCTTCATCTTATTATTATCTTAAGGGAACACTCCACTGAAAAAGCCAAAATCCACAGTTTTTGCGCTACAAACACAATTTTTGGTGTGGGCAATGGAAATACCTTTGAAAATTGATCAAATTATTTTTTTTGGGGGGGGCTTATATTATGCCCCCCTTGATTTTTTGTCATTGTTTTTTAAGCTCTTTGGTAGAAAAGAAAAAACTTTTTCCTTTTGGACTGATTGTAGTGAAATTTTGCATTTTCCTTGTTTAGACATAACCAAAGACAATTGTGCATATGTTTTGTTTATTTTTAATTTTTTGTTCTAATTTTATGCATTTTGAATACTGAATTTTATTAATCACAGTTCAGATATAAGTTAAATATTATTTTTTAGCCAAAGTTTTGAATATATCTTAAAACGCATGCACAGTGTTTATTTATGTCTAAGTAATAAAACAAAAACAAAATTAGCTCATTCGGACAAGTGTTACAGAAGAAGATAGTTTTTAAGTTCCAAAAGTACCGGTATGTTAAAAATAGTATCCACCAAAATGGTTTTAAAGATTTTTTTTTACATGAATTTACCATAATTTTGTATTTTTATGGTAATATTGCTCTCCCATGTATGTAAGAACTATCTTCACAGGTTTCATAAAAGTAGTTAACTTAATCAATAAGTAATCCAAATAATCAATATATTGATTTATGTTATGGCCCTAACTAAATATATGCATAGAAAATGGCAACAAAAACCGCATTTCTGTGCGCGCAATAACTTAAAAAAATTATTTTTAATTTTATGGTGGCGTGTAAGCCCACTCTTTAGTAAGTAGTTGGAATTATTCAAAAGTATAATACTTTAAGAGTAAATAAAAGTAATAAAAAAATAACAGGTCAAAGGGTAGTTTTGTCAGTATTTTCAGTGGAGTGTTCCCTTAGTAAACAAAGTTAGTAGGTAAACTTATTATTTAATACGTGTAGGCAATAAATATGTCCTCGTATCTTAAGGAATCATTTGAGTATTTGAGACTGGTTCATTCAATATATTATTATCTTAATCTTTTTATTATTTTAATAAACAAAGTTAGTAGGTAAACTTATTATTTAATACGTGTAGGCAATATAATATTTGTCCCTCTTAAAGGGGTATTTAACCGCTAAACTAAAAAAGAATTCCATTTAGGCTTACTAGTAATGAATTTAGCAATTACCAGAAATATTATTGGGGCCACATGACCTCCCAAAAAATTGTCAAACATGACACTTTTCAAGCTAGGTTCCATCGGCAAAAATCTCCCATAAGAAATAACATGGGGACGATCATTATGACCCGTGACCTTGGAGGATTTTTATCCAAAAAAATATTGGCCATTATTGACGTACTCTACAGCCTTTTCTGTACATTCTTTATATTTTGTTATTTAATTTGGGCAAGTAGTTCGGTCAAAATATGCTGATTGCCAAGATGGGGTGTGACTTTGGAATGCATATTTTTTCGTGTTCGAGGGTATATTTGGGCGCAGTTTCAAGACACGATGTTATAAAAGGGCATTTTAGATTGGTACGATGCTCTAGTATCTATGTGGACCAAAAAAGAATCAGGTTCAAGCCGATTTAAGAAATTTCCCAAAACCCCAATTTTCGCAAATTTCTGGATTTAAAAAATTGAAAAATTCGTGTTAAAATCACAGTTACAAGTCATAATTTTTTAAACTGTCATTTTAATGTAGTATTGTGCTATATATCATGTGGTAAATTTTTTTGAGTTTATAGCCCTTTTAAGGAATCATTCGAGTATTTGAGACTGGTTTCATTCATTATATTCTTATCTCCGCTAAAAAGTTAGTAGGTAGACTTATTGTTTATTAATTATACAACACATGACCTTGTCCATTGGACAATTTGTGACTGGTTCACTCAATATAGTATTTTGATATCTTCATAATAAAAGTTAGTAGGTAGACTTATTGTTAAAGGGGCTATTAACCCAAAAATTATTGTTTACTACATAATCTATAGCATATTACTACACTAAAATGAACGTTTAAAAATTACATCTTGTAACTGTGATTTTATATCAATTTTTCAATTTTTTTGATCCAGAAAAAAGCAAAACTTTGCGTTTTTGAGAAATTTCTTAAGTCGGCTTTAGCCTTCATCTTTTTTGTTCCACATAGATACCAGCATCATACCAATCTAAATTGGCCCTTTGTAACATCGTGTTTTGAAACTGGCCACAAATATACTCTCAAACACGCAAAAATATGCATTCCAAAATCCACCCCTTCTTGGTAATCTACATATTTTGACTGAACAACTTGCCCAAATTACAAAACAAAATACAGAGAATTTACAGAAATGGCTGTAGAGTACGCCAATAATGGCCAATACTTTTTTGGATCAAAATCTTCCAAGGTCACGGGGCATAAATATCGTCCCCATATTATTTCTTATGGGAGATTTTTGCCGATTGGACCTAGCTCGAAAAATACTAAGTTTGACAATTTTTTGGAAGTCAATGGTGGACCCAACAATTTTTCTGTTATTTTCTAAATTCATAACTAGCTAGCCTGAATGAAATATATTTTTTGAGTTAAGCGGTTGAATACCCCTTTGAGAAGTATACAATACATGTTACTGTTACTAAAATAACTATTTGGAAGCTTGAGGCGTGGTACTAGGGGGACGTGGGTTCAAAATCCTCATGAGGTATGGATTTTTTGTATTTGTCATTCACTTTCATATATCACTATTCATCGTATCGAATAGCAATGTTGCAATAAAAGATACGTTTTGCAACAAAACGTTATCAAAATTAAATCAAAATATTAGTTTGCATAAATACATGGTGTTAAAATGTTAACAGGTGGCACGATAAACTTAATTCGCGCCACATGATGAGGCTACAAGATACCAGTGCTGTGACATCTAGATAATTTATCTAGATAAAATCTGTTATCTATTATCTTATCAAGAAAAGTTTTTGGTTGTTATCCTTTTCAATTATCTAGATAAAATAAAGTTTATCTTATCTAAGATTTTTAATTTTTCAGAAATCTTCTTTAGATAAAATAATTATGTTATAATAATAAATCACTTTTTAAAAATATAAATTGCTTCTACTGTTTACTTCATAATGTTTTTCCTAGATTCCGCATATTTGAAAATGGTGGCAAAAGTTGGTAAATAAATCAGCTTTTCTGAGATAATTATTATCTTTTATCTAAACAAAATTATTTAAATAATTATTTTTATCTATTATCTTTTATCTAGATAAGGTTTTTACAGTTTATATTTTATCTTATTTAGATACATTTTTGGATGATTATGTATCTTTATCTAGATAAAAATTTAATTATCTAGTCACAACACTGCAAGATACGCATTTCTAACTACGTAGATTGAGCGTTTTATGTCAATCAAGTAGCACCCTGTATCCATATGATGCACACCATGATGTAATGTTAGAGCTCAAAGACGATTACTGATGAGCTCGCTTCAGTCTAGTTAAGTATTAATTACCTCTGCAAGTAGAGTACACTTTAAATAACAAGTACACATTAAATAACAATTATATACTATATTTAAATTATCTACTAGCTATGATGTAAAACAGTTTTCTTTGATAAAATAGTGATCGCATCATGAGAGGACTACATTATTAATTATTAATGAGTGGTTGTTGAAATGCACGCGAAACGGGCCATAAACTGAAATGATGCATGGTATACGCATTAGCACTAGGGTGATTTAGAGCCCTTCATAGGCGGAGAGTTTCAAACGCTTGTTTTGCACATAAGAGGACTGAGTTTTCAAAATAGCAAATACAATATAATTTTTCCAACTTTTTTAAAACAAATCTGAGAATAAAAATAAAAATTTCAATATAAATATTATAATCAATTGAAAATTTTCATTTTTCAGGAACGGGTTTATAATTAAAGTACGTGTATGCTAAGCACATGTAATTTAAATTAATAAGGAATAGTTCGGTATGTGCGAGTCCTGATTTTTTTGTTTGAATCGTGTCCAAGTCCAAGTGCTAAAAATTACTAAAGTATGGACTCCAATTATTCGAATCCTAGGACTTCGTTTTTTTTTTAATTTCTTAATTTTTTTTAGTGTTCTTTCAATCTGTACTACTTTTGTTTATAAATGTGTGTGTTTATAATAATTTAGGCTCTAATAGTGAAGACGAAGTAGCATCTAATCGACTTATCTCTAGAGAATTTGAATGATCAAGTACGAACGTGATAAGGGCTGGGCTATTATGACATTGATATTACCTGAAAATGTTGTTGAAATGTCATTTTTTATTATTTGCACATAAAAAAGAACAATTTCCAAAAGTATACAAATTTGTGATTGGTAAGAAAACGCCAAAAATCCATAACGATTAGTAAGTTTTTACTCGCGTTTAATGACCCGGCACCTCCACCAAAATCAACTTGAAAAAATACTGGACTTCGAGTCAAGTACCAAAAACTTCAATTTCTTCGTAAACCATTCAAAACGGTGTTCCTGTGTTAGGCAAATACTTTTAGAAAGGTTGTTTGAAGAGTGCTATAGAAAATATAAAGATGCGTATATTTACCAAATACCAAATACTCGACTCGACTCGAAATTTCGGGGACTTGCACACTCCCAGTTTAAATAATCTTTAAATAAAGTTACTGCAGCGAGTGTAAGCTTTGAGTAAATAGGTTGCTCACGTACCTTCAGTAATAATGTCATAGTTTAAATTGTTGTATTCTCTGACATGAATAATAAGATATGCATAACTTGGGAAAGCAATGCGTACAGCGAAGATATCTTGGAATGAGCAGTTCGGAATGAAACCGGGGGAAAGGACAATCAGTTGACCGTGTATGCATAGGTTTATGTAAGAAGCCAAAAACATGTTTTATTTTATTTTATTGCATGTATTTATTCGTGCGGCCATGAGCTAGTATACAAGGATTATTGTTCGATAGTTGTTAGCATTTTCATTTTCATCCAACACTCTCACATACCTAATATGTTTTGTTAATTTCCATACCACTTATATTTTATGGAAGGGTAGAAGTGGCTGGGGGCAACTTGTTTGCGATTCAACTACCTCTAACTAGATTAAGACGCTTCTTCTGGTTGGATGAGCGAAGCGAAGACTTCAATTTCACTATGAACCCCAAAAAATTTAGCTGGGGTGTTTTTTTAATTTATTTATTTCTGTCTGTCTGCGTTCTACCGGGTCACGGCATAAGCGATCTTGATGAAAATTTGAGGGGACCTTTAAAATCTCTGCACTTAAACTTGCCACGTTTTTGGGAACAATCGATGAAATATTTCTTATGATTATTGTACTTTTTCGATTTTTTTTTTTTTATGAGATATTTTCGTGATATTTGGCAAACGGTTACTCCGATCTTGATGAAACTTTATGGGAACGTTAGAAATCACTGACATTATGTAAGATATGATTTTAGAGACATTTGAAGGAAATATTTTTCATAGAAATCGTACTTTTACTATTTCCCCCCTGTTTTTAATACGATATTTCCGTGATATTTGGGCCGATTCTGACCAAACGGGTGGAGCTACAACGTTCATATTTTACATTGGCATAACGATTGTGGTGATGTTACCTTTGAAAGAAAAATTTGAAAAAGATGGTCAAAATTTATGGAAATAGTGGTTTTAATAAAAGCCCTTTACAGATGTATAATTAACCAGTAATATCAAGTAACTATAGAAAAAGTAATGAGATCCAAATTAAAAACGTAATCATTGGACATAAATATTCAAAAAACAGCTCATCCATCAACGCGACTGGAAAAAGCGTTCACGAAGTGGCCTTACTAGACACATTGTAGCATTTTCTACATGCACGTGACCGGATATTAGTATTACGCAACATAAAATAAGTTTTCATTCAGTTGCTTTTATCCGACACATTAAACCAGGAAGCCATGCAGTGTGTATCTTAAGATTGCTGTGCTTGCGTCTCCCGCCATAGTGTGTGTGTGTATAATACGGTCGGAGATGACGTAGACCACTTCAGAAAAACTCGGCGACTGTGACAATACTGTAAATGCTTTTTATTCGCTGAACAGTTGAGAGAAGGAACAATATAACTGTCACATAGAAAGGTAAAACGTGTACACATAAAATACATTTCCTTTTGAAAGAATATTAAATATCCAGCTCACGTTTCCCACATTTGATAGCATTGAGGTAAATATATATATATATAACTTTTTATTTTCCACAGCACTCTTCTTACATCATTTTTTCTAAAACTATTTTCCTAATACAGGAACACAGCTTTGAATTGTTTTCGAAGAAAATAGAAGTTATTTCAGGAAAATGTAATTTTTCATTGCACAACTAAAGAGATGTTAATGCCCATCTACAAAACTATTATCGATGAGTTATTTTTTTAGTTCTCAAAACCATTCTTAAACTTTTTTCTGAAATGAGTAAGGGTTAACTCTTTTTTTTTTTTTTTAGTAAGAGTAGTTCTTTTATAAGTGAGTATTCTACTTCATTCCATAACTTATAAAAAATTAAATACTCATCTACAAAGTTATATAGATGTGTTATTTTCTTGGTAACTCAATACAGGAATACCGTTTTGAATTGTTTTCGAAGAACAAACTTTCTTGCAAGTATTTAATTGTGTAAAATAATTATAGTGAGGTACTAAATGTCATCCAGAAAACTGTTTCACACGTGTGATTTTATTTTAAGCCATTCCATAACTATTTCCATACAGGAACGCAATTTGGAATTTTTCTTTACGAAAATAGTATTTCTTTCAAAGGACAATTCTATTTCGCTCCATAATTAAGATATGTAATTTCCATATCCTAACTGTTATCAATGTGTTATTTATCGCACGGAGATGCAAAGTAGCAGGACTTGATGCGAAGTTGATTATTATAACACTACCACCAGAATAAACACGAATCCTAGATGCACATACATAGCAGACAGATATATTTATACGATATCTGGAAACTGGCATTATTATGCGGAGCGCGCGCGGCGAGTAGGGCGTAACATACGGCATGTCAACTGACGCCCCCCTCCCCCCCACAGGTCTCGTACTACACAGTTATTATTCAAACACATACTTGTTAACTGGCTTAAGCTTTACGCTTAACTTATGCACTAGACGAGCGCAGATCTTTCAAGCGGTGTACACTGTTCATAAGGATTGATGAAACACGTTCTCGAGTTTAGTTCAAGAAGATATTATTTACAATGTGACACTTTATTAGAGATGTTGATTACATTGACTTTTTTGTGTGATTTTATAAGACTTGAAATGTGATACGGAATAAAAAATTGTTCTAAAGAGATCTTTAATAGCCAGTGACAATTGTCCATTTCATTTTTAGGTGGCTTCCTAGGTATAGGGTCAGGGGGTGGCTTGTGAGTGTATCAGTGAAAAAAATGTCCAAAGGATATTTTAGGGGAATCAATTCTAGATTCACAATTTGTAAAAAAAAAAGGAGATAAATTTCTTCAGGCAGGATTACCAGTTATGGGTATCGAACGGGCAACCTCCCAAATTATGTTTTATGCGTTAAAATAATAAGATATCGGAAATCGAGTCTAAATAGAAGACAAGTAGCTTCACAAGCGTATTATTTATTAATTTATTTTAATGTATTTATCTCGCCACTCGGCGAGAAGGCCATTGTAGGGCACAATTCCCTCTTTAGCCTGTATTAGCGTCACAATAGTACAACAAACAACAAACAACACACAAAATTTGCAAGAAAACAAATACATAATATAGAAAACAAGTTAACGGAGAACATAAGTGAATGTAGTACGTACGTCAGCCACCCGAGATCTCCCCTATAGATTGATTGGCAGTGATTTGTCATACCATGTATGTTAATTTACTGCAATACGCACAATTACACGTTAACACAACACAACGCTGTTTATTATGATTATTAGTGTGTTCCTGTACAGCATTACAATCATATTTACTTATTATATTGTTGACGAGGAAAATGCTTGTTATAATATTGATTGAAACTAAACTACATGGTATATAAATATATACTAGAAACCAAGTTCACGTAGCAAATGGAATACCTGAACTGTACAACCAAACTGCTCCTTACATACACCCAACGTATAGTAAGTGCTCTGGGACCCAAGTTATGAAAAATGCGTTGGCAGCCACAAGCCACCGTCAAAAAGTAAACCTATCCCACCTCATTTCGGTGACTTGAGACAAAGGCAAGTTTTGAAATCTAAACGTACGTTGTGGGATAAATGTGTGTTGAGTCGAAGCTTGGTGATTTTAAAACCGCCCCCAACCAATCAGAATTGCGTATTATTACGCCTAGAGTGACTTGAAGGGTCACGTGACTATCAAAACGTACGTTTTGAGCCGAATGCAAGTTTTTAAATCACAACGTAGGTCCTACTTTTCGAAACGTACGTTTCCACCCACGGCCGAAAAGCTTGTGGTTTGATTATTTGTATAAAGCAATTTAAAAACTTGAATTAGGCTCAAAACGAACTTTTTGGTAGTAACGTGACCCACCAAGTCACTCGATTTCAGAGGTGACTGCAAACGTAAGTTTTCAAAACTTGGGCCCCTGGTAGTCTAGTAGCCCAATTGTAAAGTGTAGGGGGGGCAAGGTTTAGCCGAGAAAAGAAAATATGGGAATGGAGAGAAGATGGTTGAATACTCATACACATAGAGAATTGAAATTACATCAAAACAATGCTCATCAATTACGAACGTAGATTAGCAGCCTAGACAGTTATCATCGAACACCTTTCTTGCTAGTGTTTTATGCAAATACGTTTTATAGCAATGCAATACACAGTGTGGCTGGGGCTTGGATGGTGGGGCTTGGGGGGGGGGGGGGGGTTGACTGAATAAACTGACCAAGAACGTATACCCACATTTCAACCAAGGTAGTTCTGAAATACTCAAGTAGCTCTCGAGACAAAGCGAAGAACAATTTTCAAATGTAAAAACACAGCTCGGATGAAATTCCCTACAACACAAATATGCAGGGTGAACGCTATAGCTTTGAGTCCATATCAGGTCCGGTATCTCCCATCTCACTCGGCTCAAGTGAAGGCTAGGGTTACTGCACACAACATAGTGACTCTTTCACTTTGTCATACGACCGCCTTAACTCGGAGTAGGTGGAATTCTAATCGGAAGGAATATGAAGAATACATTCTTTAGTTATCGAAACTAAAATCAAAAACCACATACTAGTCGCAAGACAGCCATAGCAAAGTTCAGCCCTCTTTGATAGATAACTAAACATGTGTGGTTTTTTCTAGTTATAGGAAGAAGTCATCTTCACTTTAGCAACGCTCTTACATTCATTCATTGCACTTACATGCCAAAAAAAAAAAAATCGGTTCTTGTCATTAAGTAGGCAGATTGAGAACGCAAATCTAGTAACTGGAGTGCATTTACATGCAGTTGAATTCGTATCTAATCCATTTATTAATATCTTAAGATCTACGAGTATTGTCTTTTGTCGATACAAAAAAAACATACCTACTGGAAAATGTAAAACACTGTTAATTGCAAGGTGTTAAGACACACATTTCAAAATACCTCATTGCATAGTCAAAGGTTAGTGTAAACTATAATAAAAATATCAGCCATCCAAATCGTATACTCTTTGCAAAACTTGACACCCAAAATCGTTCATAAAATTAGCAATCACGGAAGTATGAATCAAACAAAAAACCAAAAAAAAATCTTCAAAAAACTGATTAATAATCTTACTCTATAACTTCTGTTTGATGTATATTTTGGAATTTTTTTATAAACTCACATTGTTTAAAGTGACATCGCTTTTAATTTTGATTAGGCATCAGATTGAATTTTTTTCACGAGCATTTAAACAACGGTATCAATAAATCCCAGAGTGAGTATACTTCTTGTGGGAAAACAATATGGAGTAAAGCTGTAGCATAATCGCTCTGAATTGTCTTCAGAGAGCAAATGTAATGGAATGCCAGCTTGAAACCGATTCAGTCAAATGCGTCAGTCAGTCAATGTCAGTCAGTCAAGCGTGCTCGAACTGTTCACAAATCAATGTGCAACCGTATAAACATTGAGGTTAAGGCGGACTTAGATGATTGGAAGTCAGCCACCTCAAATAACACTCTAACGCACGAATGCTTCGGGAATTAGATGTATTTTGAAACTTAGAATCATTGTTACTATTTAGGAACTGGTTTGATAAGTGTATTTTAGTAAAGAACAACACTCAGGTCGGCTTTACTTCTCAAGGCGTGTCCCAGCTTGAGAACAACATAGAGTTTGAATATATCCAAACCTTCATTTATTTCAGTAGCGGCTGTGGTGTCCAGTGTTCATGGTTGTGAATTCTTTGTCGACTTGTAATGATCTAATTCAGCTTTAGTATTAGTATGTCCATTTACAAGCCTGTTTGCTTCTTATTTAGAAATGTTTTCATTTTAATCAGCTATATTTAATTTATTATTTCTCATCACTGAATTGGGAGATCGTGGTTCTTCCGTTGGCGGACTTTTTTAATTTGAATTGTAGTAAATAAATAATTTAATTTACTTTGCATATTATAGTTTGAATTATTACAGATCGTGCACCATTCATTTGTATAAAATCTTCTATAAAATTCGTTTAAATTGTATCTGTAGCATATCACATATATTTTTACTATGTAGACTGCTCATCAAAAAAATAAATAAAAAAATATATACCTTTTTTAAATACAGCGCTAACTACCCGGCGATTTCATATGATCACTCTTGCACCTACTTGCACTTGCACCACCCCAATGACAAAACATTAATACAACAAGCCCGACCCTCACCCATGTTAATTCTCCCCTCCCCCCCCCCCCCGCCCCCCAGCGGCCGGCTCTTGGTGGGGATAGACAAGTGAAAGAAACCGGTATTCGTAGCCTTAAGCAGTAGCAGCTCAAAGTGGAACGGACCATAGACAACGTAAATGTATATCGTTTCATTTACCCATTTCGCTCAGAAGAAAAAAAATGGAAGACAAATATTTGTTTGGGTAGATTAACATTTAGAACGTTTCATATCAGAAAAATTATTTTGCGACGAAATCATTTGCATTAACGCAAACACAAGAATCATTTTCGGTAAAATTGTACCAAAATATAGGTTTATAGCATTATCATTCAAAGTTGGTTGTTAATATAGACCGCAAAATCCGAACAAAGAAGGAGGCTTAATGAATGTCGCTAATATACAACAGCTTTAGTATTCAAATCAGATAATCGATTTATCTTACATATGTAACTGCCCTTCAATCCAGAACTCGAATATATTACTAAGCAATAAATTCCATATGTAGGTGCCCGTAAGGGCGCCGCAGCCAAGCTGCGGTGCGCTACACACTCAGGCATCTTATACAGCAAGCAGAGTTGGGGTGATTTCGAGGTGTCACCCAGCCGTCATGAATCGTGATGTAAACTTGAAAACTATCAAAATCGAGGGGATTTAGGTGACAAACACAACACATGCCAAATTTGGTTGGTGTACGAACATTCTTTCTGGTGAAAAAATGACTTGAAACATGCTCAAAATCACTTTAAGGATGTTAGTTACTACTACTGACTACTGACTACTGATTACTGTCTAATTCGTCAGTTTCAATTGCCCAGCGATTCTGGCCAAACGGGTGGGGCTACAACGTTCATATTTTACATGGGCATTAAGGTAATAGTGATACAGTTCCTTTGAAAGAAAAAGTTGAAAAAGTTTGCTGGAAGGCTTTCAAATAAAGGTTTCAATATAAGCCTTATACAAAAATTTAATCAACAAGTAACTTTAGTTACTTGACAATAATCGACTACATTGTTTACAAAAAGCAAGTCTTTGGACCACCAAATATTTTACATCCTATTGTTAATTGTTAATACCATAGAAATTAAATCAAGTTTGATACAATTATTAAATAATTTTGCAATGGAACTTGCAAAAGTAATGAGATCACACACATAACAAAAACTTGTAGAAATACAGCTAAACCTTACACACTCAAAAGAAATGAGATCTAAAAAAGGGCCAAGCTCATCTACCCTTCCACATTTGTGCATTCTTAATTCATAAACGTACAGTGTCCCGTAACAGCATCCTTGAAAAGCTTGGAAAAATAGAATTTGCATTATATTACCTTTAAATTAATTAGAAAAAAAGAACTTGGATGAACTATTAAGATTAAATTAATAATCGCAAATTCTATTTTGCCAAGCTTTTCAAGGATGCTGTTATGGGACACTGTACGTTTATGAATTAAGAATGCGCAAATGTGGAAGGGTAGATGAGCTTGGCCCTTTTTTAGATCTCATTTCTTTTGAGTGTGTAAGGTTTGGCTGTATTTCTACAAGTTTTTGTTGTGTGTGTTAATATATAGAATAGTAAGGTTCTAATTCCGGCCTAACTTCATGACGAAGTAACGGACAAGCTACATATTTTGTGCGGGGATCCAAAACCTTACAATACAACTTCAATAATCCATAGAACCAATTGAGTTTATGTTTAATTTATTTTGAGAATTTCAAGTAATTCCTATTAAACTAAATGTAATACAAAATACTTCAATGCTTAAAATGTGTATTTGAATCAAAGATACCAATTATTATTAAATTATTGATCACCCTTCTCAATTAAGGTTGAAAGTTAACTATACATACATATTACAACTTAAATGCACCTCATCGACACAACATTACTTACTTAATGAACAAACAGTCTAATGAGTTTCCTTCTATTAGGTCGGACTTTATTCTAAGCTCACAAAGCTTAGGCAACGGTTTTGTCTCTATATTTGTCCAAGTACTACATGGTATTTTACGAACCAAATCTCTGTGTAAGCCCATTAAGAGTTGAGTAACTTGTAAGCACTTGGTTGTTGAAAACAGACTTATTGCAGTTGTGGCTCCCAATGACCTGTTGTCGATAAAGAATGAATTACTAACTTGCAGTGGTAGGTATCAGCTTAAATCCCCTCTAGCGTCATAGGGCTAGGCCGGTCATCTTGCGCACGTGCATTGAGGGACACATTATATCACCAGCTGTGCGTTGTGATTTCGGCCACACTTTACAGCTTGCACATCACATCATGTTCCATAGTGAACACATTGTGGGAATGACTGATGCTTTCTTTCATTACAGATAATTATCAGCATCGTATGATTGTAAACACCATACAATATACTAACCATGCCTGTAAGCTAAGTACGAAATGTACGATTGAATTATTTAAGAGACTATTACCCCCAAAATTATATTTTCCACATAAACTTTCTCATACTACACTAAAATTACCGTTTAATAAAAAATATATAACAACTTTGATTTTATAGAAATATTTCGATTTTTGTATCCTGAAATTTGCGAAAATTAGCATTTTGGGGAATTTCATAAATCGTTTCTATCCTGCTAATTTTTGTTCCACATAGAT
This sequence comes from Sweltsa coloradensis, assembly GCA_024449915.1. Taxonomy (NCBI): domain Eukaryota; kingdom Metazoa; phylum Arthropoda; class Insecta; order Plecoptera; family Chloroperlidae; genus Sweltsa; species Sweltsa coloradensis. Next base: position 1,471,987 of record JAMZAV010000210.1, on the reverse strand, counting down.
AGGCCCTTGATAACATCGTGAGCATCGCACCCATCTAAAATTGCCCTTGATAACATCGTGTCTTGAAACTGTGTACAAAATACACACAAACACTCAAAATATGTATTCGAAAATCCCACCCTTTTTTTGGTAATAAGCATAATTTGACCAAACCACATGCCCAAATTACAAAAACAAAATATTGCAAATTTACAGAAAAGGCTGTCGAGTACGTAAAAAAAAATCCTCCAAGGTCACGGGGCATAAAGATCGTCCCCATGTTATTTCTTATGGGAGATTTGCCGATGGGGCCTAGTTCGAAAATCACAAAGTTTGACCAAAAATCTGGTTATGGTGGACCCAATATATTTTCTGTTTCTTTCTAAATTCATAACAAGTTAGCCTGAATGCAATATATATTTTATTTAAGCTGGTAAATACCCCTGTAAGACGGTGGGCTGAGCTCTGGTTAAAGTGAATCTATCGACCTCATTAAATGTTTTTTTTAATTTAGTTAATAAAACAACATTCATAGTTTATCAATTGATCATCTGAAATTCCCAAAAATATTTTTTATTTATTTTTCGGTTAAGCGCCCAATATAGACGATTTTAGTGAAATTTATTACGTATATACCAAGGAGGTTCTACATAGTTAACCTCCTTGGTATATACCCCGGGCATACTCCTGCTCATAATTTTTGGGTTGGAAGGCTCATTTTTGTTTGTTTGTTTTTGAGTCGTGTTACAAATAGAAACACATAAATATTTGATACTGGAAGGTTGTTACTAACGATATAAGAATGTTACGAAAAAGAAAATTATAAAAATATTGTGTCGAACTCAAGCTTTGAACAATTCTGCAAACATAGCTCTGTGTTAGACTTTCTAATATCAGCTTATTAAAAATTTACCAATATTTTTTAAATAAGCTCTGATCCAAAAAAAAAACACGTTCCCCCCTTTGGAAAGAAGTATACATGGTGGTAACTTACACTTATAGAAATTGTTATATCTTGAAGGCGCGAATCATCTTAGCTGTTAAAGCGCCCTAAAACTACTAACACTAATAATACGCTCTAGCGTGCCATATTAGTGCAATCCACAACACCACAGGACATCGGTAGAGGTTCAAAGCGATCCAGAATTCCCCTCTGCATTCTGTATTTAAAACCTGGTTCGCCAGCAGAGCTCATCCAACAGTTTAATTAAAGAACAAACACGCAATAATAAAATAACATAAACTAAGGAGCATCTCTTCGAAAACATCAAACCTAGCTTTAATCAGCGACGATGCAACTTGACTTACCAACACTAAACGTCCAGTCCAGTTGAAAGGAATGCCCCATGTCTGCTCAATTACCCCCTGAACGAGCGACCAAGCTTCGCGCCCCAACACTTACACCAACACTAGTTGCCAAGCCATTGTGTGACGGACCATCAACCAACAGACACATTCGGTTTTTGTTCATCAAATTTTGATTAGAAACCCCTAATTATTTAAGCCTTCCCCTAGTTCGACCCTGGGTAATTATTCAATCTACTTTGACTGTTACAAAATTGTGCTTGGCGTGATTGTCATTTGTCAGCCAAGTAGAACGTGTACAGTCAATGCCAGATTCAAGTAGGTCCGTTAAACAATGTGCTCGCTATCGTGACATTCATTTGTGTGTAAAGGGGTTGGCTCACATCTATGTCATACGAAAAATAACTGTCCACGAAAGGATGTAGCGTTTTATGTCTAAATTTAATGTCAATTATGCTATTGGAAATGAAAAGTGGTGATAAATTAAAAAGGAACTCAACATATGTTATCTAAATCGTATGGGTGTGGTTGGTGGCATTCACTGTGGGCGCGCACCACAACCGTATGAGCCAAAGCGGATGGCTAAAATATGCATTCATCTGATCGACATTATTTTAAATTAACAAAACCTGAGGTAGCCTTTAAGGACAATGTAAGGCTATTCAACCGCGTTTTTCTATTTTTCAAAATATTCTGCCAAGTCAAAATATAATGAATGGCTTGAAACCTGGCTCTTTTAAAAAATCAAAACTACTTAAAAAAAATTGATCCGGTAAATTTAAAAAAAAATGTATTTAGAGTCTACTCACTCAGTAACATAACTGATTTACAGTCGGGGACAGTAAATCAAAGCGACCAAGCCAACCCTGTAGGCCCCAACTCAATCGACGAGTGAGCGAAAAAAAAGGTTTTAAAAAATTGCCAATTGTTAAAAAATCTTTTTTCTCTCGTCAGCCTCTAGAAAACAAGTTGAAAATTAATGTCATAAAAACACAACAACCTTAGTCTAATGGTGTGCCTTTGCAAATTTAAATTTGAAATTATTTTGAGGTGGCGATATTGGCCGTGTACCGGATCAGAAAAGTTTGAAAAAATAGTTTTGATTTTCTTAAAGGGCCAGGTTTCGAAGCCAGTTACTATATTTTTACTTGGAAGTATATTTTTGAAAATAGAAAAACGCGGTCGAATAGCCTTAATTTCTCAAACTCTATATCCAATTATGAATTTGTATTATATGGCCGTCCGCGGTGGTACATACTATTAGGGCGCTGGTAGGAAGCGTATGTGTCCACGAGGACGTGGATTTTTTATCATCTATCACCACTCATCTTCTCGAATAGACTAAGTAGTGTATTAATAGAGACGTTAAGCAACAAAACATAATCGCACACTTTGATATATGATTGGGTTATTCTTGTCGGAATTGTAGTTTTAATTTGCTCATAGTTCGTCTGGAACTTGTGTAAGGGTAGAATTTTCCTAGGTGAATCCTTATCCCTTATGATAAGTCTACGATATAAAAGTCGCTAGTTTCAGTTTACAATGATTGTTATCCCTCCGCGCGATACTCACAAATCAATCCTTTCCCGATCAAAGCATCGTCCCATCGCATCTTCAAGGAGGCAGCCAGGAAATCTCACCCTACGATTGATGATCCCAAGCTAATCAGAAATTCCAATGGCTTCTTCGTCTAATAGACCCGCGGGAGCGGTAACAACAGCTGTAGCCCTTTTATTCCGCGCAACTTTGCAACAAATCTATTTTCAAGTGCTTAAATATCCGATCAGAAATCATTGAGTGGAGTTTATTCTACGGACGCTTCATTGACCCATGGGAAGGATGGGCCGAGTGATTGAAAAAACATTATCTGCGTTGCCAAGTAAGCTGGGTTTGACGCGCAGTAGGGGGTGAGACTTGCAATCATCCTTAGCTCTGGGCCGGGGGGGGGGGGGCAGGAACACCTCACACTCCCACTCGAACTAAATGTCTGCTAATTAACATACACCTAATACCAAGGGTGCAAAATTGCTACCACATTTCTTTACTTTTATAATATGGTATGTCTCTCCCGGTTTGTATGGTTCTCCCCTCAAACAAAAACAAAACACAATAAAGGAACTGCAGTCATTCGAGTTTGAAAGAAGACTGTACCAAGTGTGTATTGCAATAATCAACTTGGGGGAAAATAACAAAATCTTAAAAAAGTGTTAACAAGACAAATACATTAATTAGTGAGAAATGTACACAGCAGTCTCTTTAGTAAAAAGGTAGTCTTACAACGGAGAAAGATCGCACCTACAGATACAGGAACTTATAATGATTTTGTCGGTCCGCTGGATCATACGCAAACCGTAGCCGATACAACACTGCAAACTTCATTACTAGTAGCGAGGGAAAATTGATTTTAGATGAAATTTTGACAAGAACGGGTACGGGATCTACCCAAAATAGTGAGTGACGCTACTTAATCAACAGATTGTTGAAGAGAAACACACACATAAAATCTTATCCAGGATTAGAATTTCTTTGCGGAAGCACCGAGGATTCAAGAAAAGTTCTAGCCTGACCCCAAGGGCGACGAAGAAATTCTGTGTCACCTTTGTTGTCAAAAGAACTGCATGCCAATCAAAGGTCATGTTCCGTAATTGAGATATTGAGATACATAAACCACGCACGGACATACGGACTATAGACGAACGGACAGAAAAGTGATTCCTCTTAAGGGGAGCGAAGCTCCCGAAAAGTGTGGCGAAATTCAATATCATTTACACTCGCCTGAAATTTAACTAGCAATATTTACATAGTAAACCAATTATTAGAAGCTTTCGATATTATTTTAAATGTTTATAATTATTAATTATTCATATTTTTATGTTAAAATTTAATGCCTTTTGCTCATTGCATTCACATCAATGTGTACCTTCATCGATAATCTCAAAGTTGTTTTTTACAACCATTGTATACTAGAACGATATATTTATATATTTGTGAAGGCTTTCATGGTCGAATGATGTATTTAAAGAAGATTTTTTTTTTTTTTGAGAAAGTAGGGTGCAATCTTCACGAAAATTCAAAATGTATTCTTTATTTTAAATATTAAATGTACGTGGTCTATACTTAAGAATGTTTTGAAATATATTTATATTTTTCAATAAAGAGGAATACATTACAAGGCTACCAAGGTACGGCTACAAGCTAAATGGAATCCTCGCCACATAAACCTCGAGACCCCGGTCTGTCTCTCGAACCTCATGCAAGTCATGAAGACAAGGATGTTAGCGTTATTATCGACCTTATGAACCTCCTCGCTTGATAACTCCGATGAAAAGCGATCAGTTTGGCACTAGCGTCTGTTCTTGTCTTGGTATAGGTCTACGCATACGGCCTCGCATTCTTCTCAAAGCCTGCACGATGCCTATTACAACTCCCATCAGCGTCCATGAATGCTCGAGCTATAGATTGAATAGAATAACATAATATGGCTCTATCAACAGTAAACACTATTGCCAACTCAAACAGGATGCTGGTATTTTAGTATAGAATGTTTCAAATTGTTAACAATATCAGATTCGCTTCAAATAGTCCATTGGTCGTTTTAGTTTCAGTGCATACATCATAGAAGCTCATACTTCATTTTAAATGTATTTTACATTGAAAACAATGTTCGACATGCAGTATGTAGGTATTTCGTTTAATTTCTTTGTTTTTAGGAGATAGGCAGTGTTGTGACTTGTCTAGATAAAATTATCTAGAATCTATCTAGATACAATACGTTATCTATTATATCTAGATAAGTTTTTTGACGTTATCTTTTTCTATTGTCTAGATAAAATAAAGTTTATCTTATCTAAGCTTTTTAAGCATTTAGATAACATTTTTTAGACACAATAATGAACCGTTATGTAAACAAAATACAATAATTTATCACTTTTTTAAATGAAAAATACTTCTACTACTTGATATTGTGCGTACCCGGGTAAATGTCAACTTGTCAAGTCTGACCCATATTACGATTGACAAGAAAACTTTTGTTGGGGAAAAATAATACTAAAAAAAACACGTCAATCTCAATCATTATTATCTTTTATCGTTATAAAATTATCTAGATAATTATTTGAATCTCTTATCTTTTATCGAGATAATTTTCTGAATTTTATCTTTTTTTTAGCTAGATAACTTTTTGAGAATTATCTTTATCTAAATAAAAAATAAATTATCTAGTCCCAACACTGGAGATAAGTAATGTATGCATCCTTTACTTAATATCCTTCATAACACTTGTCGGTTAATACCTGTTGTTAGTGATCAATAAATATTTATAAATATAAACAATGTAAGATACAAAATACTATGAATAGTTACAATCTGGTCATCGTTCAACAACTGGCGCTAAATCGCTACAAAGTTTCTTAAAGTACCTCTTTTGTGGTTTAAAACACAGATCAAGTCTCACCGGAAATGCTCTATGGTAAGACTGACATAACTTTTGTCAGCAGTTTAAACATGTTGAAATTTAATTCAGGTTTAAATACTACGACACACATTAGGAGAATGTGTAGTAGATTGACGGGCACCCTAAGTATAATTTGTTTAAAATTATCTGCAATGTGCTCTTCAGCTAAGATATTTCAGCAAAAAGTTGCGTTCATCATCAGCAGTGTTGTGAGTTGTGACTAGATAATTTATTTTTTATCTAAATAAGGATTAAGATAATTCTCCAAAAAGTTATTTAGATAAGATAAAAGATAAAATGTAGAAAATTATCTAGATAAAATATAATAGATAAAACAATTATCTAGATAAAATTGTTAAGATAAAAGATAATAATTATTGAGATTGACGTATTTTTTTGTATTTATTATATTTCCACAGCAACAGTTTTCTTGTCAATCGTAATATTTATCAGACTCAACAAGTTGACATTACCCGGATACGCACATTACAACTAGTAGAAGTATTTTTCATTTAAAAAATTATTAGTTATTATATTTTTGTCTACATTATTGTTTATTATTTTATCTAAAAAAATTATCTTAAAGCTTAAAAAGTTTAGATAAGATTAACTTTATTATATCAAGATAATAGAAAAAGATAACAACAAAAAATGTATGTAGATAAGATAATAGATAACGCATTTTATCTAGATAGATTATCTAGATAATTTCATCTAGATAAGTCACAACACTGACAATCAGTTCTGTTCGAATGAATATTTCATATTAATTCACAGCTTACTGGATAAATTAGTTTCAAAGTTCAACGCATGGTTTTGTTCCCATCTAAGAACAATCGGTTATAATTCTGATATCTGATATCTAGTATCTTATAAAATCCTGAATTCCAGAGTCGATCCAGCAACATACGTTATGAGTTGATGGTTAGATCGTTGGGAACCATTGTTTCAGAAGCGTCAGCAAGCAAAGACGTCCAGATATACGTCCAAATATACGACCCTTTACAAAACATCAGTGGAATAATAGGAAACCCAAGTAGCTTACTTGAGGCATCAGTATAATCTCCACCCAATCGGAGAACGCAGTCTCTTTGTTGATAAGGACTTAAATTAGTTCACTTTAGCCATATATAATGGTATGACATTTACGGCCCATTTTCTATAAACATTTAAGTATTTACTGAAAGAGGTAGCTTATAAGTTCTTTACCCAACGATTTTTGTAGAAATTTAAATACAGATATTTTATGATTCACGAAGTCGAATGCTCCACTATAATGAAACCAATGCTAGCTGGTGTCTACCTCACTATGCCTACACGAATCTCTTTCAGTTGCAGCCCTGTCAATGAAAAACCCACATTATTAAAAATAACGAATGGGATTGTGAAAGGGATTCGAGCAGGTGGCAAAGACAACCAGGCATCGGAATGAGCAGAAGGTCAAATGTTATCTATAAATCTACATCTAGAGCTTCGACGATAGCTGAAATACGAGGAAGATTTTACATTTTGAAAGCTATTAAAATGTTAAACTGGTTAATGTGAATCATAAGGCGATTAAACATGAGTCTCGAAAGCATTTTTTAGTATTCGTGAAATATGCAAATCAGGGAAAGTCATCTTTGTGTTATTCCAAGAAATTCTCAGTTAAGGGGGATAGTCGTTTGAATCATTAAGTAATGAGATAAAATATTCTCTGGAGTTCAAAGAGTTTTGTAAGATAAATCTTTAAGGTCAAAGCAGGGGGGGCAAACATAACTGTATATTAATAACCCATAAGAAAAATACATATCTTTCTTATTTATTTTTTAAACTCAACGATGAGAGCTTAGCGTCAAAATAAATGTGCTACCAGGTATCCATCGTCTGTATAATTATGATCTGCTAAAAGGGGCCTTCGAGATCTTTCAAGTAGCCAGTTAATATAGCCAGACCCAATAGTAAACCTAGATTTGTAGCATGTACACCCGGCGTCAGAAGTAAATCAAGGGCGGGGTATTGTAGATACAACGATACCCCTTGATTTACTTTTGACGCCGGGTGTACATGCAAACGGAATACGTTTTGATTATTTTATTACGATTTTTGTTGCTTAACGTCTCATAGTAATTCATTAAGTCTATACGATGAGTGGTGATAGATGACTATGAAAGACAACTACAAAAACCCATACCTTATGCGGGATTCGAAACCACGTCCACGTAGAACCATACGCTTCGGACCAGCGCCCTACTCGTATGTGGCACCGCGGACGGCTTGATTATTTAACTTCATTATATATTGTATTTGTATTTGTATTTGTGTTCTTCATAGAGTTCTATTGCTCGGTTACACAATATTGATCGGATTTTTTTTTATACATTCAAAGAGAACTAGTGAAAAACTTATTTAAATTGTTATGAGAATAAAATACATTGTTTGTAACCTATATCAATTAATTCTCCGCTCGAACACAACAACGTTGTGGGTATAGGGTTGAATATACGTTTGTCGAGGTCATTCAAACTTCTAGCATACAAAAGTAAACAATTTTGTAAGAAATTCAAGTCGAAATGGATGCATGTCGATAATGACAATACTAGTACAGTCTCGTCTCGTCGAAATATATGCGTTGTGTAGAATGTTCGTCTAGTGAATGTTTAAGCTGAAGGTCAAACCTCTAAATGATGCACACTTGTAACTACATCGTGCGGCCTACACTGGGGAGCTCATATCTGGTGTCACATTATGGCCGTATAAAGCAATGTAGCAGTACTTGACTGGACTCGGCAACCCGCGTGTGCTCGCCATGTAGGCCTACACACAAGTAGGCCGACCTACACGAGAACTGACCTCTCGAAAACTTGGCAACATGTTTGACCGAGTATTAGAAACAATAGTGAATACAAACTCTTTAATTCTTATTACAAATAATGGCTCGGAATCGGACTGCAGCCATTTACGTCAATTAAAATAAATAAATAAATAAATATATTATATATATGATAAAAACAAGGATCTTGGGTAAAACCGCGTCGAAAATAAGATGAACCAGGGCAGAACCTGGGCGTCCACCGACGTTTCGTCTGTACTACGTCAGACATTTTCAAGGTTGACTGTGACTCTACGGAGGTTGGAGTTGTAGAGTTGTGGAGTTGGAGGTGGAGGCACCTCCACCTCCACCTCCACCTCCACCTCCACCTCCACCTCCACCTCCACCTCCACCTCCACCCCCAACTCTTCGCCTGTGTACTACTAAAAGGACCAAAATCATGCAAAAAGCATCTTATTATACTTTTTCGTTGATATTTTATCTCGATACGCATAAAACGAAGCGCATCTCATTGTAATTAAGTATCCCCTTCTAAGTTATGCGGGGGGGGGGGGGAGGGGAGTAGTGGGTTTTTATTACGCCTCGAACCATTTTTAAAATCATCACCTACGCAAATTGTATTCGCGATGGTGGTCGAGATTTTGCACAATTTATGAGCGTAGATTGTTCCCGTTCCAGCGCTCCGTTTTCTTTACACAGCACCGTATGCAATGCTTGCCGTTTCTTATCACATCTGACCGATGCTTGAGGGAGACATGCTCAAGCGGGCTGCTTACGGTTTGTAAAAAACTCGAAGAAAGCTTCAAATGATATTATAGTTTAATTATTAAATTAAGTTACACGTTTTGTACATTATGTTACGTAGATAGTTTTTGAAAGCAGTTTCTATTATTTTTCTTCACATTTGTCTTAAGCACCATCAGGATAGCACGTGTGATAAATAATATATAACTTACTTAGGGATATAAGGGGTATATTGATAAATTTTTGTTGATTAACGTATTAATTTATGCTAAATTACTATTCAAGACGATGAAATGTTGCTAGATAACGACGAAGGACAATTAATTAAAACCCAAGCCTTATACCGCGATGCGGGATTCGAACCCACGTCCTCGTAGAGACATACGCTTCAGACCAGGGTCTTAATCGTGTGAGCCACTGCGAACGACTTAAGCGTTTTACAATAATCACAACAAACAAATAAACAACAATAAAGAACGAAAGTAATAGACAAACACTCTTTCACATTATGCTGTGTTTAGCTTTAATTTCATGTTTGTAAGTGAATTTGTATTGCTAAACGGAGAATTCTGTGGGTCTTGTTTTGTTTGGTTGGATTTAGTCTCACTTCGCCTCATGCAAGCTTGTTCGATACAGGGACTAAACGACTGGCATGAATCGATCAGGTGTCAGGAGTCCGACTACTTGAATTTGTAAAAAATATTGTAATAAATAATACTTATCCACTATGAATTTTTTTTTACAAATTCTGAAGACCATTAATTGACACTCAAGATCTATTTTGTCTGCTCTCAAGACAAGTATATTATAGCGCGCAGGTTTAATTACGTCGGTATATTGGTTGTTTAGTAAATACCGCCCCGTAAATGCGCACTCAATATCAGCTATAGTTGAAGTTGTAAGTTTTGCAAGTTAGATCTAACGCTTTTAAGTTTATTACTTCTTGTGATTGAAATTACCCATGGGTTAATGAAACATTCTTTGGGACAAATTTAATAGGAATAGAGTACGGTCCAGATGAAAACGTAAATAATTATATTTTTAGAACCTCCAATGCATCGCTGTAGTTATCATGCACATTTCTTACAATACCCGGCACCTCCGCCATTTCTATAATCAATCTTGTGCAAAATTTCGACCAATAAGTAACTGTATGTGAACATCCGGCACATCCATTTACTTTAAACAATTATTTATCTTGCACATTTCTTACATCATCAACCAGTAAGTAACTTTACTAGGAAAACGCTTAAGTCCCGCCGCGTTGATGGATGAGCTTTTTTTGTAAGTTTTTAGTTTGCGTAGGACCACTTTTTCTTTGCAAGTGCTTTTTGAATGCATTGTAGGTGATTGTTGTCAAGTTTCTATTGTTACTTGTTAAATTGTTATTATAAATCTAAAAAAATCATATAAAAACCCTTATTTCTATGGATTCTGGCTAACTTTTTCAACTTTTTCTTTCAAAAGGTACTACATCACCATAACCTTAATGCCCATGTCAAATATGAACGTTGTAGCCCCACCCGTTTTGTCAGAATCGGCCCAAATGTCACGAAAATATCGCACTAAAAATCGAAAAAAATCGTTAAAGTTCGATATTCATGAGAAATATTTCTTCGATTGTACCCAAAAACAATACACCTCTAGGTTTAGAGATTTCGAAGGTCTCCTCCAATTTTCATCAAGATCGCTTATGCCATGCCGTTTGCCCGGAATCGTGCTAACAAACAGAAAAAATACAACAACAAAATACATTGGAGCTAAATTTTTTGGGAGGGTTAGTGAAATTGAAGTCTTCGCTTCGGTCATCCAATGAGAATACCCGGCACCTCCACCATTTCTATAATCAATCTTGCGCAAAGTTTTGACCAGTAAGTGACTGTATTGTAACATCCGTCAACTTCATTTATTTTAAACGATTTTTATCTTGTTATTTCTTACATTTTCAACCAGTAAGTAACTATATGAGAATACCCGGCACCTCCACCATTTCTATAATCAATCTTGCGCAAAGTTTCGGCAGTTAGTGACTGTATGTGAACATCCGGTGCCTCCACCATTCTCGATTAATATCTTACACTATACATTTCTTAAAGTTTCTACCAATAAGTGACTGTATGACTGCATGTGGTGCATGTCCCGGCACGTTTACCATTATCAATGATTCCTTCTCTCGACATGTGCGCTATTAACACGTTATTAAAATGTAAATGAAAGATAGACTGGGATCGCTGAAAGCTTCCACAGTCAGTCCATGAAGACGTGAATATGCTCAGTACAAGCAGACTTCCTAATCACCTGCATTGGAAGTGTCACATCTCTTTGGCCTGACTCCTCGCCACAGAAGCGTAAAGTTAGGTGGTATTACAAACACAAACGAGCTACGTTGTGCCAATTTACTTTACCATACAACTCACAGGTACTTCTGAGTGTGGCAGTCTTCTGAATAAAACCCCGACATTCGAATGAGAAAATATGCGAAACTAAACAAAACTCAAGTAGCTAAATGTAAAGCAAGTCTTCTCTTTCAACCATAGCCAGCGGTTTAGCCGAGGAAGTGTAACTGGTTCTCACTCGGAACACCGAAGTTAAGCAGAATCGGACGTGGTCAGGGATAGAGTCGGAGACCACTTTGCCCTGAATCTCACGTATATCGCTGGTTAGAGCAGATGGAGGGTTCGAGAGCTACTGTAACGGCTTCGTTCTCCTCGACAACTGCTCGGCAGTCCGGGTTAGTGGAGGAACCTATATGACTGTCAAAGTTACACCGTTCTTTCGGATTGATGTTAAGCCGTTTGTCTCCTTGGTACTTTTCGAAAGGAGTAGGCTACGTGCCGGTTTCGGATGTCCCGTTCTCCCTTCTGTTCATACTTCATCCTCATCTATCACCACTCATCGTCTCGAATAGCCAAAGTGCATTAATTGGATACGTTAAGCAATATCCAATCCAATCCAATCCTCTTTCAACCACAAAACAATATTCAAATGTAGCTACGTATTTATATGAAACTATTATCCTAGTTTGTGCCTAGATTTGTGAATAGTTTGGCAACCACTTTGCTCCATACTTAAAGAGAGAATACGACACATATTGACAGTTGTCAAACAGCTATTCGCTCGGCTAGGAAGCACCCGACGCTAATGAAACTTAACATATTTGTCAAGAAAGCATACATGGACAGCCCTAGAGACGTAGTATAATATTTTCGAAAGTCGCGGAAATCGTTATATTTTGACTTTCAACAAAATCCAAATTCGTAATTATTTTAAAAAAAAAGTTTTTTTAGAGAAAAGTGTGACTGTATAGCTCTTTAAGTACACTTGTGTGACAACTGTGCCAAGAAGAACTGTTGTGTCAGTCGGCCGAGCATCAGGAATTTGCATATATCGCACGTCCCATGTGGTCTTCAATACTTTTAAGCATTATATAATTTAACGAAGAAAAATACCGTTACAAGCGTTTTTAGTATATGATAAAAGTTGAGTATACTACAGTAGTGGTTCTACGCAAGCTACGTTATTTTGTGTTGTCGTTTTATGTTGACTCGATAAGCGTATTATTGGAAAAGCAAATTTAAAATGACACCACGGCCGAGTTCATTGTGTGTGAGAAAGTTATAAATCTTTAGCAACCCCCCCCCCCCCCCACGTATCTTCCCAGTGCCCACACAAACATCCCGATTCCAGAACTTTCGGTTGGGACTAGGTCTATTTGTTCCCCATCCTGTTGAAAGTATAAAGAGAGATAATTCCGAACATAATACGAAAGCGATACGGTTCATAGGAAATGAAAGCGAAATCGGAACAAAGGATCTCGTGACAAATGGTTCGATTAAAAACAAAAAACAAACATACTCCGCTGTTTTATGAACGAAAACTTCTTTATCATTACACGAGGCGTCAGTTAGGAAAGCATCACATGAAAACAGAGCCGAATGTTTTCTTCTTACTAATACACATTTATAAAGAATGAGTTTCGATAGAAAGTGTCTAAAATGCAGACAAGAACGATGTGTTCTTCTAAGTACATGATAATAGAACTAGGCTCAAAAGTGTGCAATATAGACGACAATTTATATGTCTGCTTGCAAATCAAAACAGAAGTACAATTTGTATGATATAAATGTTTTAAAATGAAATGGGACGAGTGAGCGCAGCGAATGAGTTACAACGCAAGTCTGGCGGGACTTCGTTGTGTTTATGTCTCTGTGTGTGTGTATGTCTGTCGTTTATGTCTGTCTGTCTGTGTGTTCGATACGCAGGGGCCAAACTAAACTACTGGTCCGATATGGACGAAATTTTACACCAACGTCTAGGTCCAACAGATAGAGAGCTGTTATCATGGACAGCAAAATCTGCAGGAATTCAATTTTCAAATCATTAAGATTACACAAATAACCATTTATTTTTTTTAAACTAAAGTTTGCTCTGGAAAAAAAAATTTCTCTCCACTATGAATCTTGACAACTGACGAAAATTTCAAAATGTTATCTTGCCCCGCCAAATAACAAACAATAAAAATTCTGCAAAAAATGAAGTTTTGCAGAGCTTTTTAAATTGGGTTTATTTGAGGAGCATTAAAGATGGATGCCGAAATGGGGAGCATGAATCTAAAACATATTTTGGAATCATGATAGCTTTAATACTTTGGTGTTGGCGATGTGATATGTTTTGGTGTCGCCCGCGTCCACGTGCATGGCGATGTAGAACGCAGCAGTAGCAGCTGGACAAGTCTAGACTTGATGACTCGGAGCTGCAGTGGTAACTCGGTTTATTGGCCGCTCTTGGCGGTTCGCAAATATTTTTTGCTTAAGACTGTATGTCAAGCTCTGGCGAACTTTTTTTACAATGTTGAATGCCCATTTAAAAAAACGTTTAATAGTGAAATCCAGCTAATTTCACATACAGAACGTACCGCTTTTTGACCTTTCACTTTCATGCTAAAAATCTGCATTTTTGGGATCTGTTCACAAAGGATGAGCGCGTGTCTCTATCAAAGCCGATTTTGAAATTTCAAATAATTGTCTCTTACACAAAATTGGGAAATTACTACAAATTAACTGTTTGGTGTCATATTTACGGTCAGTTAACAAGAAAAGTGAGCAGTATTTGGAAAATGTGCCTTGATACCAACTATTTCACATTCTTACTTAACATTTTGGTGCAAACCACAACCCGATAGGACAAATGATAGAGCTTCCAAGTGATCCTGAATTTACCTCTGCGTTCTGCGTCAAAGCCTGGTTTTCTCGAGCTTAGCTGACAGTTTAAATAAAATATAAAATGCAAATTGTTCCCGGGTACTCGCTCACTCGTCCAACAACAACTTTGGTGTTCTTCTAGTTTACCCTCCACAGACTAGAGTGTTCCAACAAACATTGAAGACAGTTCGTGAATGCGACATATTTTATCGCAAGTAGTGCTTTTTATTTAAACAGTCCATATTATTCCATTACCTTAAATACTATAAACATATCCAATTTGCAAATGAATTTCCAATTGTGAATCATAAAATAATTTTTCTTATTCAAAAACATTATCACAGCAAATAATAAGGTATATTAATAATTTATCAGCATGTTTAAATGTTCGTGACATTGTCTGCAATGACAGGTGAAAATCCATTAACAGCTTTATTCGTACAATTCATTAATATTTATGTATCACATCAAAGCATGCATATTTTGTGATCCCGTGTGCATTCATTTTTGTCAACATTAAAACGTGATTCGCATACAACTCTATAACTTACCATCATCACGTAACTTCCTGTGGAACTGACGATAATATGGCTTATCACATTATTACTCAACGTGAACTATGAACACGTGGAATCTATGTACGAGGTTGTGTGTCTAACGCCAGTTCTCTCTGTGCAGATGGTAAATACCACATGCTGCCGACTGGGGAGCTACTGGTGCGCCGCGTAGATGAGGCCGACAAGTATCGCAGCTATCATTTGTCACTGAGAAATATCAGCAACCCTCTTATTTCACTGATATATTGCAGGGACCATTTTACCCCACTGATTTATTTCAAGGACCCTCTTTCTTCACCACGTTTTGTTCGCTACTTTCTTGTATACCTCTGAGGTAGATACCAAAATGTGTCGATTTCTATTTGTCGGTTGTTGCAGTCTGTTTACAGTGTTCTCCTTCTAATCAATTGTTTTCCGTTCTCGCCACCGACTGTTCTTTTTCTCTTCTTAGAGACTGGTCGCCGAATATCTCAACTCACATGAGAAGCAAATCACTTAATAATGGGCAACAAGTGCCTAACCATTTATAGTCCCTGCATACGTGCTTATACAGTAACATCATTACATAACAGTCGCACACACGTGTTCCGGGGGTCTCTTTACTCAAGTTGTCGTCGTTGATCGACAGTGGAGAGAGAGAGTGAGTGAGTGACAACTTGTTGCAAGCGACGAGCGTCGGGAGAACTGGCACTTACAATATATGTCTACTGTATGTTTGTAGCTTTGTAGTGTGTATCACGTTAAAACCGTTTCGTTCCCAGTGTAGCCATATGGCAACGGAAAACTTTAACACAATTTGCGGGTTAGTTTTGGTTTTTGAGTTTAGCCCCAATTTATTTTTTATTTTTTTTGGTAAATAAAAAAAATATAGATTTTTTTCCCCCAATTCAATGGAACGAATAGTACCTTTTTGAGAGAAGATTGAAAATACACAGATGCTAAAAAGGCTAAAAACTGAAAAATGTTGGTTTGTCCCGGAAAAATAATAAATCTCCAGTACTGGTGTTATTTGAGATACACAAAATCTAAAATATGCAAAAAATTCAGGAAAAAATCTTGTTTTAGAAATGTACTTCAAATTTAAAATTTAACCAAAAATCAAGATTTATTCAAAATCCAAAAATTCCCAACAATTAAAAAACATTTGCTTAAAAATCAAGAATTAAAAAAAAATACCAAAATTCTTAGAGAAAAAAAATGAATTTGAATTGAATTATTACAACTACCTAATTAAGACAAAATTAATTCGGGAATGAAAGGGTGGGGCATTTACCCACAAAAATGATTTTTGACTACTTAAATGACCGTTTAAAAAATTATACCTTGTAACTGTGATTAAGGGATTTTAGTATTTTTTTGCTACTGCAATTTGCAAAAATGGTCGTTTTAGGGAAGTTTTTAATCGGCTTTAACATGCTCTTTTTTTGTTCCACATAGATACTAGAGCATTGTGACAATCAAGAATGGCCCTTTAGAACATCGTGTCTTGGAACTGTACAAATATACCCTCAAACACGCAAAAATATGCATTCCAAAATTACACCTCTTATTGGAAATCAGCATATTTGACCGAACCACTTACTCAAATTACAAAACAAAATATAGATCATTTACAGAAAATGCTGTAGAGTACGTAAATAATGCCGAAAATTGATTAGATAAAAAAGCAAGGTCACGGGGCATATATATCGTCCCCATGTTATTTCTTGTGGGAGATTTTTGCAGATGGATTAACCTAGCTCGAAAATTACCGACTTTCTGACAGTTATTGTTTTCGGGACATGGTGGACCCAATCATTTTTCTGTTGATTTTTAAATTCATAACTATTTAACTTGAATTAAATATATTTTTGAGTTTGGTGGGTGAATACCCCTTTAAAGAAACATTGGTGGCAGAATGTGCATAAAAAGTGCCATATATCATCAATTAATGGTAAAACACACTTGAAATGGGGCCATTGACCGAAGCATTCTCTGTACGTATCCCTTTAACTACTCTTTAAGAGGAAGACCGTACACCTTCTACATCTCCAACATTTAAACTAGATCGATCCTCTCATTCTCGTCATCTATTCACACCATTTAGGTGACCCATTTCCTACATGTCCTAATCTTAAGTTAATCACTTTCAGCCAGCATCCCCCTCAGCTTATCTCCAGGAGTCATATGCAGGCGGCTGTCAGGCGATCAATCCCCTTGGCTAGTTTCACACGTACTCGTCTGTGTGTGTACCTCGTCTCCGACTTTCAGAAGGGCTGTTCGCTGGAGATACTCGGAAGTCTATGTACTCGACTGTACGTCGTCGTCTTATTTAGGAGGTCGACGGTTTGATACCAGATACATCAGTCAGGCAGGCGGCTGTCAGGCAATCAATCCCCTTGGCTAGTTTCACACGTACTCGTCTGTGTGTGTACCTCGTCTCCGACTTTCAGAAGGGCTGTTCGCTGGAGATACTCGGAACTCTATGTACTCGACTGCACGTCGTCGTCTTATTTAGGAGGTCGACGGTTTGATACCAGATACATCAGTCAGGCAGGCGGCTGTCAGGCAATCAATCCCCTTGGCTAGTTTCACACGTACTCGTCGTCTGTGTGTGTACCTCGTCTCCGACTTTCAGAAGGGCTGTTCGCTGGAGATACTCGGAACTCTATGTACTCGACTGCACGTCGTCGTCTTATTTAGGAGGTCGACGGTTTGATACCAGATACATCAGTCAGGCAGGCGGCTGTCAGGCAATCAATCCCCTTGGCTAGTTTCACACGTACTCGTCGCTTGTGTGTACCTCGGCTCCGACTTTCAGAAGGGCTGTTCGCTGGAGATACTCGGAACTCTATGTACTCGACTGCGCGTCGTCTTATTTAGGAGGTCGACGGTTTGATACCAGATACATCAGTCAGGCAGGCGGCTGTCAGGCAATCAATCCCCTTGGCTAGTTTCACACGTACTCGTCTGTGTGTGTACCTCGGCTCCGACTTTCAGAAGGGCTGTTCGCTGGAGATACTCGGAACTCTATGTACTCGACTGCACGTCGTCGTCTTATTTAGGAGGTCGACGGTTTGATACCAGATACATCAGTCAGGCAGGCGGCTGTCAGGCAATCAATCCCCTTGGATAGTTTCACACGTACTCGTCTGTGTGTACCTCGGCTCCGACTTTCAGAAGGGCTGTTCGCTGGAGATACTCGGAACTCTATGTACTCGACTGCACGTCGTCGTCTTATTTAGGAGGTCGACGGTTTGATACCAGATACATCATCTTGACTTGAAATTTCTTCAGTATTACATTAGGCGAATACTGGGATTAAGTTCTATAAAAATCCCATATAAGGGCTATTACCCCAAAACATTATTTTTCACCACATCATCCATAGCATAATACTACACTAAAATTACCGTTCAAAAATTATGTCTTGTAACTGTGTTTTTATAAGAATTTTGGAATTTGTTTGATCCAGAAATTTGCGAAAATTGGCGTTTTGGGAAATTTCTTAAATTGTCTTTAACTTTCTTCATTTTTGTTCCACATAGATACTAGAGAATCGTACCAATCTAAAATGGCCCTTTATAAAATCGTGTCTTGAAACTATGCACGAAGAATTACACTCAAACACGCAAAAATATGCATTCCAAAATCACGACTCTTCTTGGTAATCAGCATATTTTGACCGAACCACTTGCCCAAATTACAAAACAAAATAAAGAGGATTTACAGAAAAGACTCTCGAATACGTCAGTAATGGCCAATATGTTTTTGGATCAAAATCCTCCCAAGGTCACGGGGCATAAAGATCATCCGCATGTTATTTCTTATGGGAGATTTTGCCGATGGTACCTAGCTCTTAAAATACTAAGTTTGACATTTTTTTCACTAATGTTTCTGTTAATTTTTAAATTTACAACTAGTTAGCCTAAATGAAATATATTTTTTGAGTTCAGCGGGTGAATACCTTTTTAAGAACAGGTAGGCATGCTCATTTTTCGAGCAATAAAATTTATTGGCCAATTTTAGTCGCGTCTATTTGTTATTTTACATAATTGTGTAAAAATGAATTATGAAGGCTTATTTTATAGTACTTTTTCATTAATTGATTATACAAAATTAATTAATTAATTAATTTTATAGAATTTAGAATCTGGCAAAATGGTCAAAAACACACAAATAACTTCGCATTTTCTGATTATGATATGATGATTAATACTGAATATCTGATATGATAGGATAGTAGAGATGTTCTTCATGATCAAATATACCAATTGTGGTATTCAGATGTAATGATGTATGGCTGCAGGACAAGGAACGCGCTGAACATCAAATCACGCCTGCTTCCTATTACACATTCCTTTTTCTTACCTGAGCTCCAAAGTAACCCAGTGTGTTATGAAGGTCAATACCTTAGTCTTAAGATGACACTATTCCCAGGAAGGGGATTAGTTTATTTTTACACATACTCCTTGCATGTAGTACTTCGTTAGGGTAACTGAAGTTTTGATCAAACACCTTCTCATAACACTCACAAGACAAGTATGAACAACTTCATCAATACCACATTGTCGATATACAGGTATTAAGAAGTTATTTGCTCCTAAATGTTTTCGCGCATATATGATTTCATTTCAGTTTGTCATAAACAGAATATCAGGAAATGAGGGGAGGGGAGGGGAGGGGAGGTGATAGCAGGGATAGCTATGGTATAAAAATGTGGTTGGTTATCTATACTTGCTTAATCTGTAATAAAAACAAACGATATTAACAAAAAAATGCAATGAGGTAAAAGATAAAAACTGAGGATCAGTTCTTATGAAAGAATGAAATGAGCTAAATAGGAGACCCTTAGTATGATAGTGTCGAGGGTATATCTTGTGAAGACTCTAGAAGATTGAAATAATTGAGAGCTCTTGACTCTTGAGTGTGAAAGTAATACTAGGGGCTAGAGAGGGTCTTGTTTAGATAAAAGTGTAATAATATATTGTTTAATATAATCACGGTTCTAAAGCCAAACGATGCACGCATGATGCTTCGGGAAATGGAGAAGCTTAGAGAGCAAGGACTGGGGTCTAAGAGAGACACCTGATACTCATCAATTTGACGTGTGGTGTGTCGTAACAAGGTGAGAGTTAACATTATCAGAGAACTTGGAAGGAGATATGTGATTCTACGAGCAATAGGCCTATTCTTAGAAACACAAATAACACAACAACAACAACACGATAAATACGCTCTCCGTAATATTTCATTATCATAATTTCCGATCATGAAAGTAATTCATATTAGCTTCCCCATATCGTATAGCTGCATGAGCTCCCTAAGCAGTTTTGTTTACAATCTAATTCTAATAGTAATAAAATTGCAAGTATAAAATCGTCTGAAAACATGGAAACAAAAAGTTGAATGGAATAACGTCTTTGCGGAAACACAAATGATTTCCTTGGAGTGGAGTGACAAAGCCCCCCCCCCCCCTCTACCACAGCGCCTAGCCTTGCGACCGTCTATTCTGACGGCTTGGCTCAATGTCTTCCATTCTGGTTTGCAATCTCCTCTTTTTTGTCATCAAGCTGGAAACTCACCCCCAAAAACCCAGACAAGTTATAGATTGGAGGTGTCTTTAAACCGTATAATAAATGTAAAGCTAGTATCAGTAAAACTAGAAAATATTCACTAAAACTTTCGGGTAAACCCGATATAAAATCCCATCTCCACAGAGGCGCGCTCTTGTCTTAATCAGTGGACAAAATCATGCCTAGAACACCGCGGGTAATGGATGGCTGTTTTTATAGATCGCCTCAACTTAATGCATTTATCCGAGAAGAAACGCTCTTTTTCGGATTCTCTCCATCGAACTTTCCACAGAGGTTTTTCTCATCAGGCGGCGAAATCGCATTTCGAAGCGCTCGATTGTGGAATAGAGTTTTATTTATCTTGAAGCTGGCAAAACATTCTTGTAGCCGGAAGCTAAACATCATGAGTGCAGCCTGAAGAGGTAGGAGAAGCGTGACCGTCTGGCACTTGTTGGTACGTGCTTCCTAAGCGGACATCGCTGTCAAACATATGCACTTCACACAGATGGGTAAGATCGAGCGATGTAAATATGTCTGGGAAAATATCAATATTTCGATATATTGTGAATACGTGAGAATATTTGCGACATCGATTTTTGACTCTATTTCGAACTAAGAAAAAATTATATTATTATATTTTGTGATAAAACATGTGAAATCTATTATTGTTGATATTTAATTTAGACTTAATGTATTTCTCTGCCAAACATTTCTAAGAAAAACTGGTCATTTAGCTAAAACTTTCGTTGGTGCTTAATTTGGTGGAGGTACCGGTTAAAGCAAATAAAATCCTGCTGACTGTTGAATTAGCACTGCACAGGTTTCAGCCTAAACTTGAGTCTGAAAACGAAAATATTTGTATGTTTGGCGATGATCAGCTACTATTTTTGACAACAATTAATTCATAATACGGCTACTGATTGATGTTTGCTTGAACGGAAAAACAAAAGAAGAACAAGGCTTGGTTTAAAAAACCTTTGCTAATCTGAAGTTTACCAAAAGTTAAGTATTTGCAGCCATCCTTTTCCCTTGGTTATGTAGATTGTAGTTTTCAGTATAAACATCAGATTTAGAGTTAAGCAGAGTCGATAAGAAGGTTCCCTGTTTCTTTACAGACTTTGATGTAAGCAGTGTTGTGACTTATATAGATAATCTATCTAGATAAAATCCGTTGTTGTTTGTAGTGTATAGTTCGTATGTAGACAAAAATAATAATTCATCACTTTTTTCAAATGAAAAATACTTCTTCTAGTTGTTATTGTGCTACGCGGGTAATGTCAACTTGTCTAGTCTGACAAATATTACGATTGACAAGAAAACTATTGTTGGGGAAAAATAATATTAAAAAAAGCACGTCAATCTCAACCATTATTATCGTTTATCTAAATAAATTATCTAGATAATTATTTTAATCTTCATCATTTATCTAGATAATTTTTCTGCTTATTATCTTTTGTTTTATCTAGATAACTTTTTGGAAAATTAATCTTTATCTAGATAAAAAATAAATTATCTAGTCACAACACTGGATGTTCGGCACTTCATTACTGTGATTAGTAGTATTGGATGATTGTGCATCATCAGAAAAAAACAAATGAAGGATCATTCTGGACTTGATTTTGTAAATGATTGATGGGATTATTTGTTTCTTCGCCAATATTAAATATTCTATTTGGTGATAAAAATAAGTGTAAACTTTAATTAATTGACTTCTTCAAATACGGCTTACATTGCAAAACTCTGCTTGAGTTGGGATTGGTAGAGAAAGTATACGCCTCAAACATTAACAATCATACAGTAACATCGAAGAAGTGAGAAGAAAAAGATCCAAAAGTTATTGGTATGAAGTTAGCATTTGAATTTTGAAAAAAAAGTAGATCCCCGGAAAACATTTAATAATATTTTATAAGCTATAAAACTGCCATTAACGCCAGGTAACGCTGTAGGTTGCCATGAGCTAGCCACTAATGAACGAGTTTTTATTAAAACATCACTAGATGACAATGAAATGTTTGAAAATTGGTATTTTTATTTTGTTGGATTCACTTCAATTACACAAATCTTCAGTTTAAACAACAGATTCGATCCCTGACAAAATAACGATATTTCGATAACGTTATCGATATGGAATGTTTGAGTGGATTTGTTAATTTAATGGTATGTCATATAGCCCAGCCCTCTGTTATAAACGATAGAAGTAATTTTAATTGACAAAGGAATCTGTGTTATTGTAAAATGCACAAATAGAAATAAAATTGTGAAATACATGACATTTTTTCACTTTAACAAGCTTTATGTTTTTTTTGACTATTTTTTTTACAATGCAGTAATTCCAAACATGTAAATTCCCATAAACGGTGTAAACCATAACATAATTTTCTTAAATTCGGCTTTTAGGGAATTGAGTAGTTCAAATACTGTGATAGGTATACTGCTTGTTTGCTACAGACTTACATCATTCTAAACTGGTCGGCTGGCGGTGGTGTTGGGGGCGATTCTTCGTGAAACAGTAGAACAAATTTCAAATTCTCTCTCGTCTCTCGTATCCTTCAAACAAAACGTGCCACATACAAGAAGCACAAGCGATATTTATTTATGTATGCGAAGATTTTCTCCACTTCGTTTTATTTAGAAAGTCCGTTCACACATGGACGCGTTCCGTCGTCTCAAATACAACTTGTAAACGAGTTGAAGAATGCAAAGTTCTCGGAACCTTAGATATGCCCAGAACTTATGAACGCGGCTGTTCATGGAACTTTTAAACACGACTATCCATGGAACTTAAGATACGCACGGCACTTATGAACACGCCTGTCCTCGGAACTTAAGATACATAAGTAACTTACGAACACAGCTTACATTGCAACTTTAGATACACCAGGAACTTATAAACACGGTTATCTTTGGACCTTAAAGGGGTATTTAACCGCTAAACTCAAAAAATATATTTCATTCAGGCTAACTAGTAATGAATTGAGCAATTAACTGAAAAAAATATTGGGGCCACCATGACCTCCCAAAAAATTGTCAAACATGACATTTTTCCAACTATGTCCCATCGGCAAAAATCTCCCATAAGAAATAACATGGGGACGATCTTTATGCCCGTGACCTTGGAGGATTTTGATCCAAAATAATATTGGTCATGATTGGGGTACTCTTCATTCTTTTCTGTTATTTCTATATTATTTTGTTTTGTAATTTGGGCAAGTAGTTCGGTCAAAATAATATGCTGATAACCGAGATGGATTGTGATTTTGGAATGCATATTTTTGCGTGTTTGAGGGTATTTTTGGGCACAGTTTCAAGACACGATGTAAAAAATGTGCATTTTAGATTGATACTATGCTCTAGTATCTATGTGGACCAAAAAAGAAGCAGGTTAAAGCCGATTTAAAAAAATTCTTGAAACTCCAATTTCTACAAATTTCTGGATAAAAAAAATTGAAAAATTCGTGTTAAATCACAGTTACAAGATATAATTGTTTAAACTGTCATTTGAGTGTAGTATTGTGCTATAGATCATGTGGTAAAAAATATTTTTTTGAGTTAATAGGCCCTTTAAGATACTCTAGGAACTTATGAACACGGCTGTCCTTGGAACTTAAACAATAACATGCAATATTTATTCGATATACCCCTCGAAAGTTATAGAAAGTATACACCATGAACTAAATATATGTCTGTGTCGGCTCAAACAGGCCGAACGATTATATAATTACAGGTATTTAACACAATAGGTTAAAAAAAACTTCAATTTAAAAAAAGGCGTGTCCGTGTATATTTTTCATTTTCAACAAAGTTCACATTGAGTAATATCTTTAAGAGCGAAGCTGACCAAATGTATCACTAATTTTTTGTCCGTTCTCTTAGTGTTATTGTACATCGTAATAAACCTTATTTTACAGTTACGAACTAAATTTAAGACTATTTATGTATTAACAATAATTGTGTAATGAGATTTATATTTGCGTTAATGGACGAGCTAAGAACACAACTTTGGCGTACGGTAAAAATGCGTAAAAATGCATTTTAATATACAAATTATGCAGAGACAAAACAGTAGCACGTCTAAGTCCAGAGATTTCGATAATGCTAACCTTAAGTAGAAGCAGCATCAGTTTAGTTCCACTGCTAGCCTCAAGGATGGCAGCACCAGTGCTCTGTAGTTACACCGCTAGCCTCGGAGATGGCAGCATCAGTTTAGTTCCACTGCTAGCCTCAAGGATGGCAGCACCAGTGTTCTGTAGTTCCACCAATAGCTTCAAAGGTGGCAGCACTAGAGTTCTGTAGTTTCACCACAAGCCTCAAAGGTGGCAGCACCGTCAGCAGGAAACTTGATTGTTCCGCTGTCAACATAGAAAAACACATTTCCGGTTGGGTCCGATGTTTGAAGGCACCAAAATGGCTGTTTAGATATGTCCGGTCTCATGTGAAGTAGATTCGATCAGGAAATTTTAAATTACGTGCTGGCAATATTGAATACGAGAAAGCACTCACTTCCCCATGCGACGTGCCAGAAGAGCTTTGGCCTTCATCAATATTTATTAGACGCTCGGTTTCGTCTTGTGGTTAGAGGCAGCTGCTCTGTGGGCGACTGTCGGAAGGGGGTTGGGGGGGGGCTGTTTTGTGTCATTTCCTGTAGACGAGGGTCTATCAGTTCACAAGAGGCAAAGTATTACAATTTTAATAAGCTTTGATACTTTGAGCTTATTAATTTTGATTTTGATATAAACCATGTTGGATTCTTTGAGCGGAGATGCATGCTGAGGGTTACTCGAGATTACAAGCATGAAACGAGGCTAAATATGGTTTTATTTACTTTATCTACAAGAAAAGAGCCAATCTACATTCAACGGCTTAATTAGCCGAGTGCCTCTAAGCTGTATCACATCTCCGGAACAGTCTTACAGTGGGGGAAACTACGCTATAAAGGTAAATTGCGAGCAAAGGCATGTCTTAGACTTCAGTTAACGAAGTACCTTGGAATTTATTTTAATGGCTGTCTCAGAAACTTTTTCTTTGACTTATTATTCAAAAAGTGAACTGGCATGATTTTAAAACCATTGCATTTAAAAACATGCAATTTTCGTATAAATATAATTATGTGTATCTTATTCCTTCAAATAATATACATTTTTTTTAAAGCAAACCTACATCGATATATCATAAAAAGATTATGTATAATAATATAAATTGTTAAATCAATTTGTTCTGGAACAGTAGGTGTGTTTTGAGTAAATATTTGTTGACTGAGTTATAGGTACATTCTTTTAAAATATATTTCGAAAAACAGATATAAAACCACAGTTTGTGTTTTTCTGGGTTTATAAGATTTATGGTGCCAAATATATTGTGTTTAAAAATTAATACGTACCTTATTAGAATTATTTAGAATTATCTATTATTTTTTAATATTGCAATGGAAGGAGGGATGTGTCTATGCCCGCGTCATTCTGTACGCACTGTAAGCATGATAATGCCACAAGATTGAGATCGTATTTAAAGAAACCGGCAGATAAAGCTACGGCCAAGTGTTAATAAATTGTGCAGACACAGCAGACGTACGTACGTGAATAGCACTTGTATTGGGCCTGATTAAAATAATAATGCTGAGGCGAGCAATAACGGCAGAAAAACCCCCACCCCACCCTCCTTGCAGTTTTTCATAAGGCCAGGTTTTAATGGCACTACATGGGCATAAGTTCATTTTTACGAGTAGTTCATAAAACTTAATACACGTGGCTAGACGTAATGCTTGCTGCGGTGTCGGAGCAGGTAGGCTATAACCCACATTTAGTTTCTTCTGATCAGCAGTTTTCCACTGCATTATGATAATATTATGTTAACTCACGTGTATATTATGAATTAATAAAAAAACACAATTAAAACCTAAAAACAATATGATTTCTAATGCATGTAAAGACGTCTGAAAAGTAAATAGAATGAAAGAGGGACACAATACAAGAGCAGATAATTTTTCGACGTTTCTTTACGGGACACAACCCTCAGAATCAACTTTTATGTTCAAAATTAAATTTTGAGCCGTGGTTTTTGGTGTATTGTTTTTACACTCCATTATCTTGAACCTTAAAAGAAGGAATAAATGGTTTTCTATAGTTTTTTGCGTTGCACGATTGTTTTCGTCTGCCGGTACAATTTCAAATTTCGCACTGTTAAACGAGAAAAATTGTGCAACGCCCGAAACCACAATGCAAACTACAAAATTCAATTTTGAATTAGCTGGATTGATTCGTTCAATTTGAATATTGTTGATTCTGAGGTTATGCCCTTTCAAAAAAATAATCTGCTCTTTTATCAAGTCCCTCTTTCATTTTTCTTACTTTTCAAACGTCTATACTGCATTCTTTAGAAAAACATATTAAGGTCTAGGGATTCCCCTTAAAGTCTCAT
The DNA here is from genome assembly GCA_024449915.1 of Sweltsa coloradensis. Classification (NCBI taxonomy): domain Eukaryota; kingdom Metazoa; phylum Arthropoda; class Insecta; order Plecoptera; family Chloroperlidae; genus Sweltsa; species Sweltsa coloradensis. The sequence continues at coordinate 1,444,967 of JAMZAV010000210.1, read as the reverse complement.
AGTAAGTATTGGTATTAAAATTTTAGAAAGGAATAGATTTATAGATAATTACACGAAGGTCTCTATTGGGGATTTTGATTTAGTATATAATCTAAACATAATAACAACTAATTTGGTGTGTCGTGTTTTTAATTATTTAATTATTTAAATATATCCCACTAAATAAAATTCTCACGAAAAAATATACAGGCTTCTTAACACCAGAATTAAACATTGGCTGAGGGGTTGGATCTTAGAATGTATCTGATAGCCCTAGCGATGCAGTGTTCAGCCACCATGTTACAACAGACTTTAAGAGACAATTTGATGTATATAACGTCTACACGTGAATGATTTCAGATAAAAAGTATCGGGCAAAGGTTATCAGTAAGGCTGCGAAACAGAACGAATTCGTCGGATAATAACTTTTAAAAAATAGTTACCGTTTTTACAACCTTCACATTAAAATCAAACTTTTCTTCCGGACTTTAAACGCCGAAATAAAACCGTTGCATTTGTTTGATTTTAAAACGACCAATCTTGACGACACTATCGTATTTGACCAAGCATCATGTTGGATATCAAAAGTAGTTTGTTATAAGGAAATGAAACATCTATATATAAAATGAGTGTTAAGAGAAGAAGACGATTGTGCATCTGCAGTGCCTTCGAAAGCGAACTAACACGTAAATACATCTCAGAGTGGTGTAGCTGCTGATATAATAATATATCATAGTATATCATCCTATATGACATTATCAGCAAACATGAATAATTATTTATACTAGGAAAACGCTTAAGTCCCGCCGCGTTGTTGGATGAGCGTAATTGGTGCATTGACCTGCCATGTGTTATGCAGATTTTCTGTTGTTTTGTGAAAAAATTATTACTAAGTCGATTTTTTTTAAATAAAATAAAATAAAATAAAAAATTAACTTTATTCTTTTATTTTTTCTTAATCGTAATTTTAAAAAAAGAAAAAAATCGTAAAATTGCTATTTTCATAACAAATAATTATTCGATTGCGCTCAAATTTTACACGAATATAATAATTCATAAAATTAAGGTTCTGTAAAAAAATCATTACAATAGGATAAAGCATGTAGGTGTTATAAGTGAAAGAATTGTTAAAAAAAAGAAAAAACACGTAAAATTTCGATTTTCATGAGAAATAATTTTTCGATTGTTCTCAAATTTCACACGAATATCTTAATTCATAAAATTAAGGTTCTGTAAAAAAATCATTAAAATCGGATTAAGCATGTAGATGTTATAAGTCGAAGAAATTTTTTAAAAATCGAAAAAAATCGTAAATTTGCGATTTTCATTAGAAATAATTTTTCGATTGCGCTCAAAAACGTGGCAGTTCTAAGTTCAGAGATTTCGAAGGTCTCCACAAAATTTCATCGCAATCGGAGTATCGGTTTAGCCGGAATTGTGTGGACAAACAGACAAAAATACAGGGAAAAAAATAAAAATAAAATAAACATTCCGGATTTTTTTCTCCAGTGTAGTGAAATGGAATCTTCACTTCGCTCGCTACGCTCATCCAATAAAGTATTCAAAATTCGATATTTTGAAGGAACCAATGGAAAAATATATTAATGATTTCTTATAATATATATTTTTTCTCCTTTCGACAGTCAGCGACACAATTTGTGAAAACACGACCACAATCTCCAGGTATATCTTCCTCTCTAGTATCGTTTTAGATACGCTTATGAAATAAAATGATTATTTTAAAAAGATTCTTCATCGTAAGGATGCCCGCTGAACAGTGTGACGGTCTTCAGGAGACTATATTAAAACGGTGTTTGGCAATTCTGAAATGAATGTCCAAGTGCTTCTTAAGAAGACTAAATTCCAGCATTCGCCTGAACGGCTGGATTATGACGATAGTGTTGCTTAGCGTCTCATAGTAATGCACTAAGACTATTCGAGACGATGAGTGGTGATAGATGACGACTAAGAGCGACTACAAAAAAACATGCCCTGGTTGTCTGTGCCACCGCGGACTGCTGCAAACGGCTGGAGAGATCATTAAAAACACATTGCTGGTGTCAGACTCGGAGCTCGTGTAGCACGTGACCTCATGAATCAGAGTCTCACGCTGATTAATTCAGTGTTATAACATTCGGTTAGTTTAAGAATTCAGTATATTGAGTAATTGCTGGATCTACCGAGGCTGTTTAATCATATTCTTTCAAAATTGGTTTGATTTTTATTTTAGTAAAAGACAAAATCATTCGTTCATTGACAATATCGGCCCCATCCAGAATAGATTTACATTTGATATTAAACTAAACGTTCACATACGGTTTTTAAAAACCATTGAAACAGAAAAACAAGGTGAATAGGAATGTTTTAGATTTGAATCCAGGAAAAGAGTAAAGGGTAAAGTAAAACACGAAAGGTTTTTAACAGAATAACTCCTCTCTAATGTATTTCGTAAGGTTATCATTAGAGTTGAGTAACTAGTTCGTTATGTGCTCGGTACCTCGAGTTCAGCGCACTTGTTTATTTAACACTCTTCACACAATACTGCAAGGAGACTGAACAATAAATTAAACTAGGTGCACATTCCACGTAAGTTATATGATTATTAAGAGGGAATGGGACACATTTGGTAGTTGGCACACAGCAACACGCTCGGCCAAGAAGCATCCGACGCAAATGAAACTTTGCAAAGTTGTCAAAAAGTATGCACGGAGAGACCTACAGTCATAGTTTTTCGATATTTTGCGTCAGTCAGCCAGAAAATCATTACGAATAGGACAAATTTTTACTTTACACAAAATCCAAAGTCGCGAAAAACAATTTTAGAAAAGCGTTACCGTAGAGACAGCGAACAGGAATTTGCTAAAACCCAAGTCCTCTTAATCATGTGGAATACATTTAAGCATGTTGCCGACTAGACTTTTCCGGTTGCCTATTTGGTTTGAAGATAAAAACTTATTTTAGTTTATTTCACTTAGCCTAGGTAAAACTTACTAATACTACAAACACGTCGTGAATATTTTATTCCCGACAATCACACCCATCCAGTCGCGTGTGCCCCATTGATATAAAACACACATGGGAAATGTGTGTGTCTGATAAGATTTTATAAAGGAAAAACTAAACCAACTGAGTTGACATATTGACACTTTGTCTTTATGAAGTGATATAACCTATGTATATGAGATCCATGTTTCGACGTATGAACTACAGAACATGTTTCGGCTGTAGCGGAGTTGTATCTACAACCTATAGGGTGCTTAGTGGAAAATAAATTCAATTTTAGCATGGCTACGAAAAGGTGCAAGGAAGAAATTACCTATAATGTTGTCTACACTGATAAAAATGACTGGAGTCCAAACGATCAATATTTCAGATAGTTTTAAAGCCTAACAACATAACAATAATGTTTGTTCGCCCCAAATCACGATATGCCTAAAACTTAAATTATTTATTCATATTTTATTTAATTATTTAACAACTTATTTATTTAACCACCATTCTATTCAGTAAAAAACTTATCGATATGCTTTTCTAGGGTTCCAGTGTTTTAATTTTATTGCTAACAAGAAATCTTAATTCTTTATCGCGTCCTTTCGAATACGATAAAAAGCCACGTTATAAACCGTATTCAATATATTTATACAGCCGAATGTAATGCAGCTTAGAGGAATGTTGAAGAAAACGTAGACAAATAGCATGGCCTTAAAGGCGCTATGACGTATTTCCTCAACCAAGGCCCGGATGTGCAATAATCTGAAGGTCTTGTGTTGTGTGCATGCATATATATTATTTGCCTACCTCTTCAATAATAAAAATCCTCAATCACAAATTCATTTTGTTTTTAGAATATATTTGTAAATAAATGTAAATGAAATTCAGAACATCCGTAATAATATATTAAAAGTTTAATTAAATTGGATTAAATCAGAAACATTATGAATATCAATGAAGTTGAACAATTATTTTTGATTGTTAACATTTACTCCCGATAACCAAGTCCACATTGGAATGATTGCTATATACATAAATAATTATTTACCAAATCAAATGACGCGTCTTCTTTCAGCTTCACTTTAAGTTTTGTTTTTAATTCCAGCATGTTAATTGGTAATTAAGAATGATATAACTGAAAGGGACGATCTGCTAGTGGGGTAAATTGCTGAAACTTGTATAGTCACGTACTAATTATAGATTACGAGTTGTCAGTTCACTTCTTCAAATTCCCTCTATCCAATTACAAAGTTTGGCGTGAGCTCTTAGTGGAGAATCAAAGTTTTGTTTCCTAACTTATATTGTATGTTTACTTAAAGAAGCAAACTTTTCCACGTGAATTAGATTTTCAATGTCAAAATGGAACACAGATTAGTTCTCAGCGTTGAAATTGCAAAGGATATTTTTCCCTCTTAAGGATAAGGTATACAGGTTACATCTAGTTAGCTCTTGGGAAATCTGTCGGGATGTTTCTTAAAACACCATTCCACAATAATTAGCTCCAAAAATATTCTTGAAAACTTCAAAACATTTGTTGTTTTTAATTGGATATTAATTCAGCAAACATCCATTAGCAAAGGCCTACATTATAAACGTAGCTAAAGAAGCTGTTACAAAGTTCTTTAAAAACGTGAAATGAAAATTTTCGGTAAGGATATTCTTCCTTAATAATTAAACACTCGTCCACTCAAGTGTGCTTCAAGAATTGTACACAGAACAACTAAATGGGCCTCCCTAACACCTGCATACATACTTTACGTAAGGTCACAAATAATGGAAAAAGATTAAGTATAATATTGTAAACGACAAATCAATAGTCTTGCTAAGAGATGAAATAAAAGACGACACAATATTTAAAATAGCCCTTGGCGCAAAACAGTCACATAGTAAACATAAATGAGACGCGAATACTATAATTATGACAACAAAAATATTGCTGTAGGTAGTCAGGTGCATCCCTATTTGCTTCTTTCGTTCTTTGTCATATGACAAGTTTCAACTCGACTATATCGCGTGTTGCTCTCACCTCCCCGCATCACATGTTGTCTGGGGCTGGGACATACGCTGACATTATTACCAACTCCTGTTCCCTGCCGCCCGATAAACAACAAACTTCGCTGCCCCGCACCATCTGCTCACCCTATACTAATGTATACCTTCTACTAGCGGCTAAGCCACCCTATCAACAACAAACTTCGCCACCCAGCACCATCTTCTTACCGTGACTACCGCATACCTTCTATTAGAGACTAAGGCAGCCCGATCAACAATCTGCCAGAAAAATAGTTTTACCACAATTCAATGTTATTATCTGTAACATAATATGTTTGCAATCCGAATAAAATATCTATCTATCTAAACCTGGCTGCCCCGCACCATCTGCTCACCCTATACTAACGTATACCTTCTACTAGCGACTAAAACCACCCTCCCAACAACAAACTTCGCCACCCAGCACATCTTCTTACCGGGGACTACCGCACACCTTCCATTAGAGACTAAAGTCGCCCGATCAACATGAAACCTCGCTGCCAGCGGACCACCTTCTTACCGTGGACACCGCACACCTTCCATTAGAGACTAAGTCGCCCGATCACCAATCAAACCTCACCGCCCCGCACCATCTACTCACCCTTGACTAACTCATACTTTATGTTACAGACTCCAGGGTGCCCGCCGCCCCTCGGCCATTGGACAAGCAGACCACTCTCTCGACGAGAAAGGACCAAGCAGTGGTTCTGCCGTGCTTCGCTGAAGGGAATCCTCCCCCAACCTTCCGGTGAGTTCACATTGACACTTTGTATAAGCCAAAGACATGCCCCAGCAGCGCTGTAGATTTTGACCACTGACTGCATATAAGCTGAATGGCAAGTTATTGAGAAACCACTATCAGTCTGGAACTGAGGGCTTCCGCGCAGCTAACGGAGGTTCAGTAATAACACAGATTAATAATTATCCTCATGATTAAGACTGTTGAATGTGCTTGGTCAACCTAGGCTAATGAGCAACGCAAGGATTTAGTCTGGACCACGCACTTTGAAGCTCTGCCGATAGTCCTACGGAGAGGCGGATTGCACCAGCACGCCAAGTTAGAAGATGTGTCTGGCGCGATTAGAGCACATTAACTAAATGTTGCTTAAATCTTTAGAGAAATTGACCGTTATCACAATGAAATGTTCTCAGCTCAAGCCATGAGCAAATTCTTTATAAAAAGCCTACCAAAGTTTTACATTTTTGTGTGTAAATTAAAGGTAAAAAGAGTAGCCCGAATGCATGTGAAGTTAGATATCATGCGATTTTCCAACTAAAAAATAGTGGGTCTCGCAGCTAATCAAACTGTTGTAAGCAAAATTTATGTTACCATAAAGAGTTTATTGACGTAATTACCAATAAGAAGTTCTATAAGGTCGGACTATAATGTTGTCAACAAAAGGGACACACCGAGAGTCGCGTACCGATGTACGCAATGCTGACAGCCATGTATGCGTTACATCTTTGTGTTATAGTCGCGTAAGAATTATTAATAATAATAATTCTTAATAATATTAATGTGTAATGGCCGGATGTGGAGCGGGCGTGTTTAATTGTTAGAAGAACAGTGTTAACGAGTTCTTGCCACTTGTACCTACACACATAAGGATCCGTGTTCACCGTTTTTAGGGGGATACTGGGCATAGGGCAAATAATGTCGAGGATATATCGAGGGATATGTTACTGGAAGGAGGTGGGATGGAATTATGTGACGATGTAATTATAACATATTATAGTACTACAAACTCATTAACCGAATTATATATTATCATATTGTTGTACAGAAAGTGCGTGAATTTTTCCGTTGAATACGCAAAAAATAAAAACAAAATATGTATCATAGAATTGTAATTTAATTCCAGACGGATTTTACTTTGGGACAAAGCTTGACATGGACATGGCATGTCTTGGGCAGCTTGTGTGAATAACGGACGACACGTATGTTTCTAGTTGATGGCATCATTTCGTAGTAGATTTTATTGTGTCCCAACATCAGCGTTTTGCTAGAAACGTTGGGGGATTAAAGTAAGTCTATACTTAAAGATCGTAGTAATTGGCCACGAAAATATTATTCAGCAAGGTACATTTTTATTTCTTAATTTATATTGATTGTACATATTAACCAAGTCGAGTTAATTAAAGTTTAATATACGCCACTGATTTTCAACACATGCGATATATTATTGTCGTCATCGAGGTGACCAATAGAAACACTCGACTATCTGGACTTGAGCATTCGTGAACTAGATGTGTACATTATACAACCAGTTTCTCTATCTAATGTCATGACAAGCTCAAGCCTATACCAACATAGACTTGAGTTACATATTGTATTGTATCGTCTAAATTGGCGGAGTTTCATTCAAACAATCCACCATCAACGTACGATTTTAGAACAATATTGAACCACCCTTTGCGACTTAAAGCATTGTTTGTATTGTATAATATAATTCCGAGAGGGAATATTGTAGTCTCTAGCCACCATATTGTTAGCAGAGTCCGCGTGTTTTCAGATCATATTAATGGTGAGGATGGAAATTAATAACTAGCGTCCTAACAAACAACAGCAAGATATCATGAAAGTGTGGGTCCATTAATATGAACACATAGGAAAGCGCCTTGCTGTTAGCGTCCAGCCAGCTCGTTTGTTCTAATCATTCCTCTGGGAAAATATCTCTGTCAATAATCGTGATTGTTAATTCGCAGCAGTTGACACAAGCCGGCACTAAGCTTCTTACAGAAACCCGTGCTTTGTGTAGTGTAAGCACCTTGCTACACACCTATCACTAACAACTGCTTTAAGTCTACACGGAATAGTTTTAATAAACAATATTGCGGCAACGTTATTTGAAAAGATCGCACTTTACTCTGTTATTGGTACGACATGTGTTTCGAAGCGGAGCGCCACAGAGAAAAGAACTCCGATCTGTATAACATTTGCTGCAGCATATGTTGCGACGTGAGATGGTACGTACTTCTGGCGGCCATTTGGTGATTGCAGGGTTTTACTACGATAGTTGAAAACGGAAATTAAAATTTCTTACCATCTTGGCAATAATGTTAGTTTATGGATGGATTTGAATGAAGAACTTGCACATTTATTCACCTTCTATTCGTTTAAACATAGATATATTTTCAAACTATAAACAGTGTTGGGCCAGATAACCAAAAATATTATCTACATAAAGAAGATAACCAGACAAAAAAATCATCTAGATAAAGATAATAGCGAAATTGGAAATCATCTAGATAAAGATAACAGATAACCATTGTTATCTACATAATAGATAACCAGATAACCAAGCAGGGAAAATGCGAGGTCCATAATTGAAGTGTTCGATTCTGACTGTACCTAATAAAAATAATTAATAACCTACTAGAGCAATTTAAATGTAGGCATCTATACTTATTATATTACCACAGTGCAATAAGCAGAATTAAAATCATAAAATTTCAATAAACGATTTGAATTGAACACCATACGTTATTATTACGATGTATGTCAGAGTTAGGCCTGTAAATTATCATGCAGCGGTAAATTTCTTATTCTATATTAACATTTCAATGGATGCACCCTTAAATAAAATACATTTGGGAATAATTTACATAGTAGTATATGAAAAGAAGCCAATCGGCTATATTGCTTGTAAGAGAAGAGTTTACAGGAAAGAAAAGAAGATAAAACAGCCTGGGACCCAAGTTTTGATGAAATAGAAATTGGCAATGCATGCACATTTTCACTTGCTGATATTTCATTTCTTCCTCAACCTGTAAACTCTTCTCTTGCAAATGCACTTGGGAATAAATTATCCAATTAATCCTATACTTATAAATAGTGATTATAGTTGGGCCTATTGTTGCTAATGATTACTGTTTTAGATGAAGTCTACCATTTGAGAACATTAGCGCTCAGGTGGAAAAGGATAAGGGGTTGGCTTTTTCATTAATCATAATTTAAGAATAACAACTTAGGACCACTGGGCCAGTATTACAATCAACCAATAATCTATTTAGACCATTTCGACCCCGCGAAGCGCAACTTGATGCGCGGAGTTCAAAACTTCACTTGTCCAGCTTGGGTTACTATTTGCACTTTTGTGACTAAGAGCTTTCCACTAGTCAAAAATTAAATAACAGACCAAATATATTACTTAGGTATGTTTATTATATGTTGGGAAAAGAAGTTATCTAGGTAACAGATAACCAAAATTACCATCTAGATAAAGATAATAGATTACCGGTTTTTATCCAGATATGGCTAATAGATAACCAATTTGTTATCTAGATGATTATCTAGATACAATTATCTAGACGATGCCCAACACTGACTATAAAATATGTAGGGGCTACACTTTTCGAAAGTTGGTCCGAATCGAGTTTGAAACAAACCGATTTTGTAATGGTTCTACTTTAAAAAAATCTAATTATAACAAACATATGGCCTAACGCTGAATTACGCCGAATAGATGTTTGACTTCATGTACGTGCAGTAAAATTTAAGGTAAAACAATGTAGAACAAAAGCAAGGAAAATATACGGGCACCAATTGGATGTTGTTACAAGTATTAATAAAGTTTTGTTAACTCGTGGAGAAATGTTGAGTAATAACAAAAACACTCTACCCTATATATCAGATCATTATTTAACCGGCAAATGTGTACGCTCAATAAATTCCATACTATTGTTCAGACCATAAATGCCAATCATATCCTCTGTAGAGCGCTCAACTTATTACAGTCACCTGCTTGGCTTTCTCATTGAGAAGGATTACGTTTACAGCCTGATGTATTGAAATGATCCACGATTACAACTCAATAGAAAGAGTTCGGAAAATTGGTCTCCCCTTCATCTGAAAAAATACGTCATGGTGTCCTTGATCCGGTACCAAGTGTAATGCATAACTTTTATTATTGATGTGAGCAGGAAGATAGGGAATTTTAAAACCGGGTTGGAAACGTGTTAATAGACTCATATATTATGCATGAGCATCGTAAACCTAGTTTTACAATATAAACTTTTCCAATATGGTGGTTGGAGACGATTTCTTTTCAAGTCTTATCTTAATACAAAATTCTCCGATATTGGCAAAGAAGGTCGTAAAACAAACAATTCCTCAATCAATGTCTGAATTTCACTTAGATTCCAGTCTTGACGTCACTCAACGTCTAGATTGACCTCGTTCCAGTATGTATTAAACACACTGAAAACTTACTTGATTTTGCATGGTGTCAACTCGGTTCCGTTTTTGCACAATTGGGCGTATATGTTACATTACTAAATCTAGTTTTCAAAGTTCAACCCCGAGAAAAGCCCTTGGACACAGCAAATAAATCTACCAGAAAATTTCAATTCAGAATTTCATTTAAAACCAAGTTTTTCAGGGATTTCACTCGCTAGCTTGAATGGTATATTATTTGTAAGAAGCCGGCAGCTAGACACATATATTCTGGCGTAGTAAAGATTCCAGTAAGAAGCTTCAGGAACAAACAACAGCGCAAGTGTTAAACTTAAACATCCAGTAAATGTTTAATTTTGGTTGCAAGATGTGTGAAAACTAATTTCGGATGAACACCCATGTAGTTGGTTGCCTCGATCCCCAAGATTAAAAATTTACGGGTTGCTTTCTTAGTCTTCTTCCACATAGCTGGATTCCATGAATATTTAAAGAATCGAATCAAGGTTAATTGCTTTCTATGATCTGGGCTCTTTACACCCAGTGCTGAGAGTGCAGACAGTGCAGCTTGTTTCTTGGGGGGGGGGGGGGGGGGCACCCCGCCCCATGACCTGCTATATACCTCGCACAAGTTTTCTCATGGGTTCTATATTTCTTTAATATATCAGAGTACACCCAGATTTTGCAACAGTAATTTCCACATTTTGTGTTTTTATCAAATGTTTTTCATATATCCAAGTGTTTTTCATTACAATGAAGACAGGGGATGAGCTGTGCTTGGAATAACAGCGCTAGTCAACGTGGTATTAATATTAACTACGAGATTTCTTCTTGTCCCTCCTTGCAACTAACATACGGCATACTCTTTAGTATGTGACTAGTGCACGGTCTGACGATTAGCATGGCGTAGTGGTACTATATTATATATCAGCCAACATGTAGAAAACAAGATATGGTCACTCAGCGAATTAAATTTTAAATTTTTACAGAGGAAAGCTATATGGTGCAATGAATGCCCCTTTTCAGGTGAGCTAGATATGTTATGTTGCGGGTAGAACAATTGTGAAGGGATTTCCGAGGGCTGTTTATGAGGATTAAATTCCTAGAAAACCTCGCACAAAACCTTAAGACAGGATTGACGGTCACGAAGGGATTCGAACACGGGACCTCCCGAATCAGAGTCTCCAACACTGTCGGTATTCTCACAGAATACTTGATTGATCCACAACAAAAGACCGGGGATGTGGTTCGTTTTCTGACTCAGGCAATCTGTAGAACATTAAGAGTTTTAAAAAGGTTATTCTGAGCCACATGTTCTAGTCTTAGACGAATATGTTTTCGGAAAATTTATATCACAACTTAATTGAAATATCGGGAAACCTCAACTTATTAACCCAAAGATGGACATATTTTATTGCTTTTGATATAGTACGTTGTCTGATAATGTAGGTGGCGTTGCATGAGAAAATAATCATAAGATGTTGTAATTTGACTTAGTTGTATTACAATAAATTCTGGCTTGACTAGATCATTGAGTAGACAGAATCTTGAATCATACTGTAAGCTTCATATACGCGTAGTTGTGAAGTCGAGAACTCACTTGCTGTTTCAGTCTGTTGATGTTATAGAAGTAAAACGAGATATGATAGTAAGGAACGAATTAGAAGCTAACGCCCCTTCATTTAGGGAATGTATTCGTACTTAAAGTAGGCCCTCGAGGACAATTCTACGGAAGTGAGCGCCTTCGCTGCAGCGTGGAAGATTATTCTAGTCCTCCTCGACTGAGGCTGGATCCGGACGGCATAGTAAACATTCGTTATCACCCCCGTCGGCTCCATGAAAAGCATTAGTCAAGAGCTTCACGGGTCTAGTATGACCACTAGGTCCCAATACATACTAGATATTTCTCAATTCCATTACTCGGAAAACTACCGTAGGTGTAATTGATTTTATGAACATCAAACCAGAAATTTAAAAAAATTATCTCAGCGGAGTATCGAACGCCGGTCTCCCAATTAATTGCCGGTCGGGTGCTTTAGCCCTAAGCTACCGAGACGGTTAACTTAATAACATCTGGATTGTTACCCCGCTGAGATGGTATTTTGTAATTTCTGGATTGATTTCCATATAAAAAACAGACAAGATACTTCATTAACTAGAGATAAGTGTATGCGTATATACTATTGTCATTTTGACTCCGAAGCATTTTGCAGCATCAGTAAATTTTGCACCTTCAAACACTTGTGTATCAGGTTTCCTAACAAAATGTATTCAATAATCCAGTCATAAAGTTTGAAGTTAGAGTAAGAGGAGCAGTGAATTTTATCAATCACTTTTTTTCTCTCTCTCACACCTTGGTCACATTCGTATAATATGTTCAAACTTACGATAGTAAATGAATAAAGAGATATAAATGTCAAAACTAGTAACTTTTCATCCAAAAAATATTGAAGTCAATAATTAAAAATAATAAATTATTTTCTTGTTTTGGATATGAAAAAAAATCATAAAAAATATGTGAGACATCAAAACATGCCAGCATTTTAGAGTTGATTACAAATCCTTAACGGCAGAAGTACCTCAAGTGTAAATCGTTATACATCGATTCGGGATGTACCAGGTTCGAATCCCGACACCGGTAATCCTGACTTTAAGTTTTCCCGAGGTTTTCTTTAGTTGATAATGGGAATGCTGGGGATTGAGCTTTCTTAATTGGAACTCGGCCTTCATACTTGTTCAACGCTAAAAATACCTATACCTAGACACCGAGAGAGAGGCATCTAAATCGTATGTGGACAGGTTTCAAACGAGTTATTTACATTTGTGTGTGTACATCTAAACGTCAATTAACTACCAGTCTCTCTTAAATAAATACCTAATGGAAATGACAACACCGTACTCACTTGAAAGGAGTTTCGTTGCGATTTCAAAAAATATTTTATCGATGGGGTATCTATATAGAACAAAAGGCTATTTTCACGTTCCTCAATTCATAAGTAAACCACGTGAAATCACGTCTAGGCCATCGAGGTGCTACGTGACACTATGGTATTCGAACGCGGATGGGCGCTAAATCCCTGAGCTCTATTTACCAACCAAGCTGCAGGAGAAACAAGTTCCGATATACGAGGCCAAGAGTGCGAGGGCTAGTTGGAAACACACGTGGAAAGACAAACAAACTCCGAACGTCTAAAATGAGTCTGTTAAGAAATAGATTACGGATTGTCATTTGCGATCATCATTAAACTTAAAAAGTAGGAGCAAAATTCGCGTTTATAAAAATCAAACTCATTCGATATAAGCTAAAATTCTGACGCAACACAATACAGAATATCCCTTGACTTTTTTATCACTCCACTACATTAAGGACTTCATTCTGAATCCGTTAATCATAATTTTTTTATTGTTAAGATAAGATTTTTATTTATGAAAGTAAGTTTAAAGTTGCACAGCAATAATAACGGGGGAAAACGAGCCACTAAGTCACTATTAGCAACTGTTACAAATCGACCAATAAGGTCTAACCAAACAGTGATATTAACTGTGTAAACTTTGCGCATTGGTCAACAATGCTCTAGCTATAGACCTTTATCTTTACTTACTGCTGTTTGCGCAGGAAATAAAAAAACTTCAAAATTTGTACCTCAATGGAATCTAAAATATTTACTTTAATTTGGTTTTAATTGCAGTAATGGTGTTTGTCAGTGGTTTTCTACCCATTTCTAACGGCCACGTCAACATTTATATTTGCTGAACATATTGCGTAAATCTAACTTTTGTTCTACACTCTTCTACACTCCTCTGTTTGGAAATATTTGTGTTACCAATGTGCAATGTTATATAATAATTCCTATTGCTTTCCTTGTTGAAAACTTTTAAGAGTCCTACACAAACTCTTAAATTATTTCCTATAATTAACTCTCTCCCTCACATAGCGTACTAAAGCGTAGTAAGTAATATCTCTAAGCTTCAGCAGCAATATATGAGGGAGAGGGTTTAAAGCAATATTAGCCCCTAAGTAGCCTTCCCTGGGGTAGAATATTTGACGAGCAAGCAAAACAATGGAACTCGATCTCTCTATATGTCAGTCTGAACGTAGCTCACTTGTAAAATCACGCACCCGACTTTGCTGAAATTGTAAACCAACATCCGGAACCAATATTGTGGGTGCCTCGAACTTAGACAGCAAAATATGTCAAGATGCGTACAGCGTACCTACAAATAATTCCAAAGTGACAAAATTTGAAGAACTTTTTTAGCTGACGATATATTTTTTCTTCGAATAATAGTCGATAAAGAAAAGGGGAAATTTCTGTTTGGAATGTTTCAAATATAACTTACAGTATCAAAAGTGACTAATTTATACGGCGATGTTTCCTCCATATCGACCGTGTTTCGTGTTGTGTATGTGCATTTTGATATAACCTGTTCTTAAATTGCGTTGTATAAATTAGTGTGTACTTCAATATGTGAAATGAACTATCGTCAGCAGATTGTATTCTATATATTTGCTATCGTTTAAACTTTAAACATCAACTTAGTCAAACACAGATCTACCATGAACGTCATTCTGCGTCTTTCTATCACAATAAGATAAAATAGTTTATTTGTATTACTTTTATAAACACAATAACCAGGAATGAATCCCAGAAATAAAACGTATTTATCGTGAAAAAAGACGATTTGTTTTGCTCCTTTTTTAGCGATTCAAATATACAAAAATTACATGGTACTTTAAAAAAGTTTTAAACTCAAATGAATACAATGATTTCCCATGACGCGAATGCAGACTTTAACTACAAAAATATTTGTATCCATTCATTAAACTAAAAAAAACAAAAAATCGCATATAGGAAAATTAGACAATTTTGGAGACGAACGTCATAAACTTTAAAACAAAATAGTGCTGTCAAGACACATCGCATGATTGCGAAGCATTATTTTATTTGCGCCACATCACACTTGCAACACATATGTCTAGTGATGTGAACCGATAATATAACCGTAATATTACCTACAATTTGGTAACATGGTTTATGCCGGTAATATTTTAATTGTGAATTCTATTATAATTATTTGTCATAGTATTTACAATATAATGATATATAATGATCCAATATGATACTGCAATGCAATAAAACTTACATAACCACTATTCTGAAGAGCATGCTTTGTTGATAGAAGCATTTCAGGGCGACAGGCTATGAAATCTTTTAACAATGTTAATAGGTATATATTAATTTATAATAGGCCCTATGTTTTCATGTTGTGGCTACAAAAAGGAACAAGTTTTATTTCAAGTCTTACCTTGGACTGGGGGTTTGTGCAAGGAGTGTCATTCATTGTGCAATATGGTAAAACCAAAATGCTTTTCAATGAAGTATTTTATTCACCACACAAAACAACAAGGCCAGAAAAAAGATACATATATAGGCTACATATAAGTTTTGTAGGAAATTGTACGCCACTCGAATATAGGACATCTAAAACTATGTCTAAAATGTCCAGAAGCTAAAATAAAAATGTCGAAATGAATCTTTCATGTTATTTTTTAAATGTAGTACACCGCGGCTTGGCTGCGGCGCCTTAGCGGGCACCTAGACCTGGATTAAAAGTATAACACAGTTGCAAGATCAAAATTAATAATAAACGCAGTTTTTTAAACGTGTGTTATTTTGCTTGATGCTGTAATGCCGGCGATAGTTACCGATCAGTCGATCAATACTGATCAATAAATATCGGGACACTGTTAGACTATTTATCTTCAGGGAGTACTGCTTTTGGAGGGTTATGAAGGTTTTTCGTCAGAATCATAACTGAATGATTAAAACTAACACTGTTTAATAACATTCACATAGAACACTTCACTACATGATGTTATCATTCCACACATAATACATAAACCTGCAAACACTTCCATCTTACATGGTGCATGGTCAAGATAGGAGAGTGCCCATTTTTGCATTCAAAACGGTAGGAGGGGAAATAGCATAGTTCCCCTATTTCCTGGGTTACATAAGGCTCATTGGTATGTGTTATGTGTTTTTGGATGAGCGAAGCGAATACTTCAATTTCACTGACCCCTCAAAAAATTTAGCTCCAATGTTTTTTTTTCCATGTATGTTTGTTCGCGCTCTACCGGGCAAACGGCATATACGATCTTGACGAAAATTGGAGGGGACCATCAAAATCTCTGAACTTAGACCTGCCACGTTTTTGGGTACAATCGAAGAAATATTTTTCATGAATATCGTACTTTAACGATTTTTTTCGATTTTAAGTGCGATATTTTTGTGACATTTGGGCCGATTCTGACCAAACGGGTGGGGCTACAACGTTCATATTTTACACGGACATTAAGGTAATGGTGATGTATAGCTTTCTGAAAGAAAAAGTTGAAAAGGTTAGCCAGAATCCATAGAATAAAGGTTTTAATATTTTTTTTAGGTTTATAATAACAATTAACAAGTAACAATAGAAACTTGACAACAATCACCTACAATGCATTCAAAAAGCACTTGCAAAGGAAAAGTGGTCCTACACTAAAAACTACTAAAAACTTACAAAAAAGCTCATCCATCAACGCGGCGGGACTTTAACGTTTTCCAAGTACAATCCAAGTACAGTCACTCGGCCAATACAAAAGTTATTGGATGAGCGAAGCAAAAACTTCAATTTCAATACCCCCCCCCCCCAAAAAAAAAAAAAAAAATTGCAAGGGTGTTTTTTTTTACCTTTTTTCTGTCTGTTTTTTCGCGCTCTACCGGGCAAACGGGATATGCGATCTTGATGAAAATTGGAGGGGACCTTCGTTATCTCTAAACTTAGACTGGCCACGTTTTTGGGTTTAATCTAAGAAATATGTCTCATGAATATCGTACTTTTGAGATTTTTTCCCCGTTTTTAATGCGATATTTTCGTAATATTTGGGCAGATTGCGACCAAACGGGAAGGGCTACAATCTATAACGTTCATATTTTACATGGACATTAAGGTAATGGTGATGGGTTGCCTTTTAAAAGAAAAAGTTGACAAAGTTATCCAGAATCCATAGAAATAAAGGTGTTACTAAGAATTTTTGAGGTGTATAATAATTAACAAGTAACTATAGAAACTTGACAACAATCACCTACAATGCGTTCAAAAAGCAAATCTTCGGTCCTCCAGGTATTTTACATTATATTAGTTGGTATTACTATAGCAATTAATTATTCTTTATTAAAAATATCCTTATTTAACAAAAATGATTTTGCAATGGGACTAGAAAAAGTAAAGAGATCCCACGCATACTTAAAACTTAAAAAAGCTCATCCATCAACGCGACTAAAAAAAGCATTCGCAAAGCGGCCTAGTTTCGCGAACATAAAAAAACACTAAAAAAAATAATATAATAAAATATTCTACACAAATCTATGTGTTTAGTGTATATAGCCCGGTATGGTTACGTAACCTAGACCAATATCTAATCTCTAAAAATACGCATATATTTGTAAGTGCATTGTTCTACCCATTTAAATGATTTTATAACTTGCTAATTTAATTTAATAAAACAAAAGTGCATTGTAAACATAAAACAAGGGTAATGTTGATATTATTTTCTAATTGACCAAGTGCATTTGCCTAGTCTTTTGACATGTGCTCTGACCCCTATAGCACTTTATACAACATGAATTTATGTGAACTTATAACTTTTTCATTTTACAATAGTTTCTTTACAATATGTTATCCTTCCTATTGAGTTGTGTTTGCTTCACTTGTAAGCTTAGCTACCACTAGCAGAATAGCATGTTGGCTTTTAAAAATTCGTTGCAATTATAACCAATTATTATTTCCCAATTCATGGAGATTTTTTCCCTCAAAAATAGGTATTTGAGATGACTTTTCATCGTTTCCACAGCTAGCAGTTTCCACATTTTCGAATATTTAATTACTTGATTGATTACGTTTTCATTACGTTTTACTTGATATTGCAAGTTCAGTTTTAACTTATTTTTACGTCCAGTAATCCTGTTTGTTGTTGCCAAGTGGTTGCTATTTAAGAAAACAATACAATTACCTAAATCTGGTTTTAGTTAGTTTTGATTAGTGATGACACGAACAATATTCTTTCTTTCTTTTTTTTTCTTTCCACCTTTTTTAGGTTTCCACCTGGGTGTGTCCCGCGCTGTTATCCCGGTACAACACCCCTTTACTAACACCGTTTCCCTTTCCACACTGAAACTCCAAGATGTCAGTCCACCAGCAGGCCCCTGATGCACCGGTGCTCTGGTTCGTCTGACAGTCGTCAGCTGTCACGCACGGCACGCACGTGACTTCTCGCGTCCTTGAGTGAGCGCCACTTCACAGTAGTCAGCAAAAGTTGGGAACACTGGCATATTACTAGAACAGCTGGGCGAATTACATAGACTTTGCTCTGTTGACATTTAAAACATTTTCAGATATATCGAACATAATATATAATATATCCTCTCAATTCTGCACTACTCCGTAGCACAACTTACTGCACGGAAATAATATTATTCGGTGTAGTTCAACTGTTCTGTCAAAATCATGTCAAGAGATTTAAATTACGTTCTTTTGTCATCACTAGCCTAGTACTAAAAAAATTTAAAAATTTGAAAATCACCGCAACCTGTTACTTTTTCCGGTAATATTGCCTGTAATATTACTAATTTTAATGTTACTGGTAGTTTTACAACACTAAACAATCATGTTATAAACAAGAGGATGCAATACCGGTAATTTCCACGTTGTCTCTCCTAGGCCTCTGATCACAGAGTAAGAACTATGTTTACGCAATTAAAGTACGGTCGCCACCCTCTGCTATTCCTTGAACAATCAGTGGTGTAGACACATACAATACTGTCTAAGTTCAAAACCAACACGCAAACTAATTGTATCACCAGTGGTGGATCATGCCCTGATCCATGGAAGGGGGCGGTGATTTTTACTCTCAGATTTTCAGATAGTAAAACGAAAACGATCTTGGAAAAAGTAATCTAAAGGGGGGGGGGGCAAAACAGTACAGGTTAAGGTGTTAAGTTTCAGCCGTTAGCAGTGTTCCTCATCGCCAAACGCAAAAATGCGAATTTGCAACTTCAAGGCCCTTAAAACGTTAAAAATTACAAAATTACAAAATAGGTGATGGTAATAATAATTGGCGACGCAATCAAAATAAGAATCTCGTGGGGGGTGCGATCGTCCCCCCCCCCGTATCCACCACTGAGTATCACGAAAGCGTAGCAACTAGTGGCTAGGTTGATATTATCTGAGTGAGTTCGCTGTTCTATGAACTACATTAGCAGCGCACTTCTGAGGTCGCCGCTATAGTTCCAATCGTCCGTGTGCCAGTTACATGCTCTACACTAAACCACTAATCTATATTCCTTATGGCCTCAACTGTACTCCACACCATTATCTTCCAACGACAATGTCACAATCATTTCCATTGTAAATACCTCATGGTAATTTCACTTGAATACACATAATCTACCATAATGAGGAAGTTGTGTACATTTAGCAATTGTTTTATGTTTTGAGTTTTGGCGCAAAGACAGAGAGAGAGAGAGATGGAGAGTGGATGTGACGGGACTAATATTCTATGTACTTTAATAGCTATCCATTAGAAGGCGAAGGAAGCGGGTTTGTAACGACTAGCAGTGTTACGCGTCGAAGCACGCCGTTACTTCAAGAGTAATTGACTCGTGGTTTAAACGATGTGGTGATGTTGTGTTTGCTATACTACATCATCATTGAAGGCCTTTCAAGAAAACGAAAGAAATATGCTTCTCTTCGTATTAACCTTATAAACAATATTCACTTATACCAGTTTCGTTTTGATTACGTGATGTTATAGGTTGATTATTGAGAGTGAAGGGGAGACTTTCAAAAGTTGAAATATTTTGGGAGATATAATGAATGCCCTTGAGAAAAAAACTTAAATTGGCATTTCTCTATTTAAGACATGATACACGTTGGTAATTATATGGTTCCATATATTTACCATATATTCAAAAGTGCCAAATACAAGGTTGCACACAAAGACATCATGTTTTAACTCTTACTTTCTAAAAACTAAGTATTACGTCAAGTGGACTAAAAAATCAAGCCATTCACTCATGTGATATTTATGCACTTGTAATAATGTTGTTATAGTTGTACCAAACAGACAATATATATATAAATCAATCTCGTAATAGAGTGGAAGGCAGTTCCTAGGACGACTCAATGTATCGTATAAAAATCCTCTTAGGGCAGTTCCCAACCATTCGTTCCACATGGCACCGCGAACTCCTGCCGACCTCCCCCCCCCCCCCGACCAGGACCTAGTCAGGGCTATACCATATCGGTAATTATATAGATTACAGTTTCCAGTGAAAGAGGGCCTACTTGTAGTTAATGTTTCTTGATTATTTTCCAGTTGGCGCACTACTAACTTTTTATTTTACTAATGTTGTTCCTGGTTTTACCAATGGTAAATGTGCTGTCACTGCGTGTTTGTTTGTAGTTCGCCATGTTGGTTTGCGTAATGTTGGCAAAACCTCCAAAACCTTTAACGTTTCTATTTTAAATATAAAGGACTTTAAACCGAAAATGAATTTCGCAAAAAAACTAGGAACTTTAGAAACAGTATACACTTTTAAGACATCGCGGTCGAATTCAAGGTAAGAGGGAGGTGTACGACGTCACGCCGACATTCGCAGCCACACTACCACCGTTGGTAATTACACAAGTAACATAAATTATGGTTGAAAGTTTAGAATGCGCCAACTAAAAAATTTATTCAATAACATGTCACCTAATACAAGTTGAGAAAATTGTATGTCCTCTTTCACAGAAAACCGAATTTATGAATAAACAAATTTATTTTGATTGAATGGCACCACCCTAGGGTTAGGCCAAGGCGGCCTTCATAAAACTAGGGTTACGATCTAGGTAGAAAGTCTATTAATAGGCTAGGACTAGCCTTGGAACTTGGCCCTAGGTCTTGCTAACATTCAAGGCACCTCGCGTTTAATTTACCTCTTAGCTTGCATGTGAGTTCTTTCCTTGACACATCTTTGTTATTTTTAGGTAAAGAAACGTTGAGTTTTTCCGACACAAATCGTGTATTGTTGAAATAAGATCTTTTTGCTGTTCAAATACACTTTGATTATAATTTATAGGTTTGGTTCGGCGCTACGGAATGCAGGTTGAAACAGTCTTGTTCAATTATATTTTTAGTGTACGGCTACAGAATAGCTTTAGCTTAATATGGAATGGTGTGTTGACAGTGATGGGGGGGGGGGGGTAATTATTCAATGGCTCGTTATATTAATATATTAAATGATAATGGTTCGTTTGTACCCACCCACAGCCTTGTTCCTGCGCTGGTCGTCTGCGATGCTGCTGGCCTCAGGTGATATGGGTGGCGGTGACGTGTCTAGCTCTCGCGTAGTGCTTCAGCTGGGTTGGCGTAACGAGTGATTTCGGGAAGGTTTTGGGATTGGGCGGCGCGGTATCTACTAACTTTGGGCCGTGGTGGGCCAAAAAAATGCAATTTTAACACGTCTACGATAGGCGTAAAGGAAGAAATCGCATATTTTTCATCGCCTACACTGATTTAAAAAAAAGGAAGACTCAAAATGTCAATATATTTTAGGGCTAAGGTTCTTCCAGTAACATTTTAATACTTTTTTGTCAGCCACGAAACGGTAGGTCTATTTCTAAAGCGTCGAAAAGTGGCCAGCTGGCATAGCCCTCATATCTGCTGTACAGGGTCCCAGCTTTTAATTGTTTTTTTTTAAACAGAGTGTTCGCGCCATTTTAAGCCACTCTTGTATCACTAGTATTTGTTTTTTCACTCCCCTCGTACCCCCTTGCTTTCTATCACTTTGTAAAATGCCCTAGTCAGGTCGTTTCTCTTTGCCTATTGCTTTCGATCTCCCATAGCGTGAAAAAACGTCTGTACGTCTGCTGTACGAGGCGCTGTACTCGCATTTTTTCATTGTTGCCCGGGTGCAACAAACAACAAGTTTTTTTGTGGTCACTCTTTTCCCTTTCTTCACTCTGTGAACAACTCATTTTTTTAAACACAGTGCACAGCTCACAGTGCTTTACGTGTTATTTAAGTTGTTTTTTGTGTGCTTACGTATTTTGTTGGGGATCACTTTTACTACTTTATCATTCGATCCCCTTCTATCTATCTTTCCATAGGCTAGCCTATCTTTTTCCCTCTTCACACCTACATCGACCCCTCGTCAAACGGAAGTTCGCCGTTTTCAACCCCAACTGCTCGAAGCCAAGGTAAGCTCGTTGTGTTTTGTTTTCTTCATTTTCCCCTCGTACTTTTGGCTCATGTCGTGGTCCCAACTTTTTGGTCACTCGTCCCGAAATTTTTCTTTTTTTCATTATACAGTCCACTTTAAAACCATTCAAATATTATCTCGCTTTTTTGTTTGTCGATTTTGAATCTCTCATCATGGGTCATACTGGGCTGTGCAGACTCATACAGCAGTGTTATCATTCTAGTTTATTTTTAATTGTCGCAGGGCGAGTTAGTAGATTGTTTACATTCTCTCGGTGCGTTTTTTTATACACGTCGCTAGTTTTTTGTCCGACTTCCCGGGTTCGACCCTAAATTTTGTTTCATTGTTTTTTTTTTCAATTGCACTCGCAATAGCACTCCCTGTTTTTTTATTTCTTTTAATTTTCGGTTTATGACCAAGCAGGAACGGAACGTGTTTGCCCCTAGCTAGAAGAGAGCGTATATTTCCCTCGTGAAACCCCGCTCATATGACGCGTTTCAAGCGCTGAAAGACGAGGAAGCTTCTGTCACAGATCCCCGGTTTGACAAGCTTGACCATTTGGAAATGACTTCGAAGCGGTTCGAGCGAAAATAAGTTGCAATTTCAGCTGGGGAAAAAAGGTTAAACCCTTTTCCTGTCGAGCAGTACAACCCAGCTTTGAGACCCTTCTCTACTCGGCACCGAAAAGTATCTCGCCATAGTCGCGCGTTCCCAGATGCTTTTCCCGGGAACCCGCGATCACTGTTGCTGTCAAGTTAATACGTACCCAATATTCAATTGCCAATATTTGCGGCGACATGCCAGGGGGCCAGACTCTATGCTTTTTTTCAGCCCCCTTTTTATGACAACGAGTCATTGCCCAAGTAAAACGCTTCCCTTTTTGCTTTCTTCTTTGAGAGACGCTTTTGGCTGCAATTAATGGGTTTCAAATTAAAGGCTAATTTCCTCTTGCCTACGACGCGTAGTGTCACGCTATCAGAACAAGGTTTTTGGGCCGCTATGTATATCAACGGGTACTCGTTTTCATCCTTTGAAATCAAGCAGTCAGTAAGTTAAGCAGTTCTTGCAAGTTCACGAAATGTGAACGCTCTCAAGGTTTTGAAGTTTCCTGTTTTGGACTTTCCCCCTTCTGTCACTTACTTTGTCCTTTAAACGCACAAAACCCGAAAGAAACTCAGGCTGATTTGCTTTTCCTATTGACTTATCAGGCACACGTTAGATAATTCAAACCATTTCCATAAACCCGGGTTTCGACCCCATTTAAGGCGCAGTCTACGGCGCAGTCATCGGGAAAGAAACCTTTTGTTCGTTGAAAACGCCAGCCAATGACTCCAGTGAACAAAAGCCGTTTCAGGTCGTAAAGCCGGCAAGCTAAAAAGCCGTCCATCACCATTGCCCATATGCCAGGGGTCCACCCCTTTGAAAAGTGTCAAACGTTTCCAAGAAATCGCCCCCGACAATTTTCGCTATCTGGGCGTTTACGTCGCTGTTTCAATTTTGGGATTCATTCAAAATCGAATGCAACCCAAACGTTCAGCTGGAGGTACAGCACTCAGCATCATCTTTTGTTGCATCCATTGAAGACCAAGCCATATCAACCATCTTGTAACAGCTTACTCAGCCTACAGGCCGTCGCAGTTCTACTTTTTCCTGTGTATGGGGGAAACCCCCGTCCACTCGCGTGTCGCCCTGTTGGGTACCATGAGAGTTTTTAATTTGGAATGCTGGGAAACATCCCCCTTTTCGTGCCCGTATAGATTCGGGTTAAGTCTCAGCTATAACTATTTCTCTTTTCAAGGTCTCGGATTAAAGGGTAAAAACCCCAGCCCTATTCAATTTTGGCATGGGGGCAAGCGGTTCCCAAAGGGTTCATGAAATGTGCTCTGTAAATTTGCTTTGGGGTTGAACCAAACTCATCCGCGTTCAGGAAACTCTTTCTGCTGCCATTTCAGATCGCCATCCTACTACCCCCGCCCTATCGAGGTGTTCGAGCGCTATGGGGCTCTCTTTGGCCGACGAAGGTTTATCTTCAGACAAGATCGATTTCCTGATGGAGCGGATCTGTATCCGGATATTTTTAGAGGACCAGCGATGAATCATCGGGGGCCAACCCCCGCTCTCAACACCTGTTCGGAGGGTATTTTGGGTTCGATCCGGATAGGCTCGAGTCTCAGGCCCCATGTTCCCTTTTCGCATGTTTCCCCCATTGTTGGGTCGTTTCTTTGCATGCTGGAAAAAGAGGGGGTTTCGCGTCCTTTCAGAAAAATCCCGATGATCAGCTGTGTGAAGACCCGTTCGTGGCCTCACACACCGAGGGCGATGTGGGGCGTTACTTGTGGGCCCCCTTCAAACCTCACTGCGTGCCTCTTGGCTTCAATCGCAAGTTGCCTTTTCAAATTTTCTCGTCTGGAACGTCGCCCTCAAGGGGCCCTGCGCTTCTGGTTTATCAGCATGGGGCTTCTCTAAAAAAGCAGCGTAATCGGCCCAAGCTTTAGCGAGATCCCCAAGTTCCCGATAACTTCAGGACCCATCCCCCTCGCTATCTGGCTGACATCGCCAAATGTACAGGCAGATGCGTTCTACCAGTGATGTGTCTATCAGCACATCTTCGGGGCCCGAATCCTGACTCGGCTGTCTTTGGGGTACGAGCTCAATACTTCACTATGGGTTTGTTTCCCTCAGCATTTCTTCTCAACGAGTTTTTTCACCCGTGGTGCAAGACGACCGGGGGGGCCCCCTTTCCCCTTTTCTCTTGGGATTAGTTTTACAGACCATGACATCGTCTAGGCGCTGAGGACCCCGCTCAGGGTCCGCTCTTTAAAAAGGGGCTCACGCTGTTATTTTCCCGTGGAGGCTTCGAGCCTGTAAGGGCCAGCAATCTCCCTGCTGCCTGCGCCCTTCCCGAGGACCCCTCTGGAAACAACTTTCGTTTTCCCCCTGAAGAGCGGAATCAAGATCTTGGGTTATGTGGGACCCCACATGACGACTTTATTTCCCTGCTCAGCCTTTCGAAGGCCCTTTTACGAAGCGCTCAGCACTCTCCTAACGCCAGGATATTTGATCCGTTTGGATTTTCTCGCCCTTTTTCTTCTTTTGAAAATCTTTCCCAGAGATTGTGGATGTCTCTTCTCGTGGGACGACCCACCTCCGCGAGCTCTCAAAAAAATTGGACTCCGCCCTCGCCCCACGTGCTCAATTCAAGTTTGTGTTCCAGTCACTTCCCCTTTTCTGCACGGGGTCCTCCGGATAGTTGGGTTTTGCGAGCTTTAGAGAAAGGCTACGCCCCCGGTTTTACCTCCAATGAGTCGGGTTCCACTTTTCACGTTAGCCTTTTCGAGCCGTAGCAAAGTTGCCCCAGTCAAGACGTTGACCATTTCCAAAACTCGAGCTGTCTGCGGCTCTGTGCTTGCCCGTCTTCTCCCAAATACCTTGCCCGCACTCACCCCCTCTCACCCTGAACGCCATCGTACTTTTCTCGGACTCAACATCATTCTCGATGGCTGGCACACCCCCTCATCGGCTGAAAACGTTGTGGCAAAACGAGTCGTAGAAACCTGGGCACACCTCACCGCCCATTGGGTCACGTTCCCCCAATGAGAACCCCCGATGTGCGTCCCCTGGTTTGACGGATCTGAAATGCTACTTCACCCTTTTGGGAGTTGGGACGCCTTTTCTTTAATATCCCCCGATTTGGCCCCGATCAACGCCTACCCCCGTCAGCGTGAGTTGCCCGAGATGAAACCACATGCAGTTTGATCGCAAGGGGGCCGACGTTGTCGTCGACCCATGTTGCTTACTTCATGAAGTTTTCCACTTACTCCCTTCGCAGCGAGTGTTGGCTACGTATCCGATTTGCGCGGATCCCGCTACTAAACGTTTCAGGTCCTGATCCCAAGGGCCCTCGGCATGAAGAGTTTCAGTCTTCTCTTTACTGCTTGTCAAGCTTTCCAAAGTCAGTTTTTTGCCAGTGAGTTGCGCCGCTGAGCAAATTGGTAGCTCACCTCGAAGTTTGGCCTTCTCAAACCATTCTTTGATTCATTAGGTTTTTCAGGGTGGGCGGGAGACGAGACATCCCCTCTTATGTTGAGCCCCTCATCCTCTTGCTATAAAGCAAGCCGAGTCGTGGCCCCCCGGTCGCACCTGACCTTATGCCGGTAAGGTGGGTCGTGGTGTCGTGTCAGTACGCACGACCCAGGCAGTTTCATTCGCCCAGTCAATGACTTGTGGTTCTACCCCCTGCTTAGTAGTTGGGGAATTTGTATCGTTTACTTTTCGTTTTTTTGAGTTTTGTGTCGTTTTTTGCGAAGTGATTTAAAAAAGTGCATTTTGGGGGGCGGATTTTTCGCGCCCGTTTTAAGCCCCCTCTTGTTTTAGTAGTATTTAGTTTTTTACTCCCCTGTACCCCCTTGCTTCTTTACTCTCTTTAGACCCGCCCCAGCAGGTCGTTTTTCGTTGCCTATTGCATTTGATGCCTTAGCGGCAAAGTCTGTAATTGCCTGACGGGCTGCATGTACTTCGCATATGTTCATGGTGCCTCGGTGCAACAAACCCAAAAAGTTTTTTTCGTGGTCACTCTTTTACCTTTTTCACTCTGTGAACAATACATATTTTCTAAACACAGGCACAGCTCACAGGCATTTTACGTGTTATTTAAATTTGATTTTTTGGTGCTTTACGTATGTTTTTGTGGGTTTATCATTTTCTTTTCATCCCCTGTCGATCCCCTTTTATTATCTCTATAGGCTAGCCCATCATTTTCCCCCCCTTTATCACCTACATCGACACCCCGCTCAAACGGCAAGTTCGCCCCTTCCACAAGCCTTCTGTCTCGAAGCCAAGGGAAACTCGATTTTGATTTTTTTCTTATTTTCCCCTGTACTTATTTGGGATTTATCGTGTGGGGCAGCACAGAGCTTCAATTTTTCCCTTTTTCCTTGCTAAAACATTAAGAACAGATAATAGAATACATATTCCATTGGTTTGAACTCCCAAATGGAATGCAACTTCAAGGAATCTTCGATAAAATTCACCCTTTATTTTTAACATGTGTTAAGATGGCGCCATCATAGTTTTGGCCAACCAGTCGGCCATGACAGTCGGTGTAACGTCATCTGAAACTCTCGTATGGGACGAGTAAAAGAAATGCGTGGTCGTTACTTGTTTGTCTTTGGTTTACAATCAACAATATACTGCACTCGCCACTGGTTCTAGCACTGCTGAAACAAAAACCTGATGATTCAATAAGTTGAACTGTCACCGTTAGTATTTGTACACGATGCACTGCTGCGTTGCATTCCCTCATGATATTAATATAGCACGACTTTGACTAGTGTTACCGCGCATATAGTTTAAAATGTACACAACAGTTTTCTTTCGATTGAAATCCATCTTAGTCGCACTAGCCTAGACAGTCCTTCTCGCCTGGTTCCGTGACAAGTACAAAGTACAAACTCGCGATCTACTCTACTCTAGCACACCGGTTTAGGGGTGTATGTAGGGTACGTCGACAGTTCAAGGTTCAAGGGGAAAGAAACTGTTACAACAAGGTAGATACATGGACGTAATAATGGCAGGGAATCAGTTACTTCTATATTAAATTGCGACTTAATAGTAAATGCGATTAAAACCATTTGATAGTTTCCTCATTAAAATCTAAGCTAATGTTAATTATTCTCATGTAAATTTCCCACCCTATAACATTTTGCAAGTAGGTCACATCAAGTGTTCGAAGTATTTTTCTATATAGTTAAATGAAACATGAATTTTACATGAACTGAACTCAATACTTAATTGCTTTAGTAATTTAGGGCCTATGTATTAAAGCTATTTTTAATAATTTACCTACGTTGGTAAATCTATTTGGAAAAGGTTAAAGTAGACCAACCGCTATCCCGAAACTCGCTTTGACCACAACCTTACGCCAGACGAAGACGAGGTCACCTTCAAGAGCCTAGTTGTCTTCATGACCACTTCGCGCTGGTTGAAGACAGTTAAGCCTTCGCCAGAACCACGAGGCTGAAAATATACACGACTTTAACCCCAACTCTTAAGATTAACCCAACTACTCTACACCTTCAAGAGCCTAGTTGTCTTCATGACCACTTCGCGCTGGTTGAAGACAGTTAAGCCTTCGCCAGAACCACGAGGCTGAAAATATACACGACTTTAACCCCAACTCTTAAGATTAACCCAACTACTGCTAAGATTGACCCAGCCTTGGTAAAATTCAAAGAGAAATCTACCTGGAACTTTATAGGATAATATGCTTTACCAGAATCAGAATCTCAAATACCTGAACTGACAACTTCCGTTACGTTAAGGAAGAATGAAATACATGAGATATTACTTCGTATCAATGTAAAATGTGTAAGCATGTCTTCTGAACCTAAACGTTGTATTATTTGGAATAAAATAAATCGTTATGGTATTATTTTTGTTTTTAAGGCTATAACAGTAGTACTTCCTTTGAAGTACGTAATATTTAATTTTTGTAATCATTAATAAATATGGTTGAAAATAATGCGTTAAACTGGCTTTAATCCCCGACTGCATAAAGACGAATATCTGTCTGTCTATCATCGACTCAAATTGCAAAAAGGAATGATAATCAATATGAACTACTCTACCAATCGAGAACAGTTATGACCTGTGTCGGCTTGAACCCCGGTTATAAATACCTCACGCGCACCACTCAGCCAATTTCATTGGAACCCTGAGTAATCAGTTCGTTAACTTCCGAAACCCTAGGGCCTCTCTCGTATTTCAATTAATTTGAATAACTCTATACAAGTTCCCGTCTTTAAGTACCCTCACGATTTTACTAGTATTAAGATTGTATGTATTGAGTATTTTCTGTGCCCGGAAGAAGCATATCAACAAATTAAAAATATATTTACACATAAGAATAACATGGGTTGCTGCTCGCAACTCACAGACGTACACTTACGCCCTAATATTATACTTTCTTTAAAAACATTATAAATTATCAAGCCACTGCTTCTATGTACAAATTATATTATTTACTATGTAAATCCTTAGGAGAGTTGCATTGCTAAATTTTATCATTAAGGTGCCGTTTTTCTACACAAACATTTTGACAACACTTTTATTAAAGCCAGAAGCATCACATTATTAATATTTCCTCTTACCCAAAGCTGATAAAAATAAGGCTTGTACGAAATTGAATGCATAAAATGTATTTTCAGCTCAAATCCCACCTCTAGCCTTTGTAAAATCCCATAATTTTACAAATCCGTACTTATCCTCCGTTCTATCTCAAGTAATCATCAAAGAAGCCACTTAATTCTTTCCCCCTCATCTCAGTTATTGTAGTCTAATCTCCTTCCGCGTATGAAAGCCCTACTCAACTTCATTGGTCCTATTATTCCGGCATCGTGTTTTTCAAATCTGTTTCGGCTCCTAGTCCTCAAGCACAGTTGATCCTTCAATCCAACAACACCTTTTGAAACCACTTTAATCTCCAGCTAGCAACACTCCCGCTTTCATCTGTTAGGACTCGAGCGCCTCACCAACAATTCAATTTCAATTCAACTCAATTGCCTCTTTTTACACTTTCTAGCGCGATTTTTTCTTTCGGATTCCCGTCAATTACTTCATGAAAGCAAAGCCACAAGCGACGGTTTACTGTTGGCTGGGTTCACACTTGAAGCGCTCCAGTTAGCGCCGACCAATGGCAGGCCTCACTGAAGAGTGAAGAGTTCCTAGGCGGACGCAGCGATTAAACCATGCTTTGTACATTCAACACCCTACTTAAATAACATATCAAGACGTGTATCGTTTTTACCACAGAAATGCAATTTCAAATTAAATATCATAAAGCAGCGCTGGTCGATAATATTGAAATGTAGATCATTTTCACACCCGACTCATTTTATTTTCTGTGATTAATTCAATCAAATCTCTTAGATTCGTGAATCGCAATGACCTGTTCCTGGTATAGAAGCTACTTTTTTCAAAACTATCTACTTCACCTAAGTCGTTTTGAATGGTGTACGACTCTTTCTCTTAACGCTACGCCTGGGTCTACGAGTATACGAGTGTAGTGTTCTATTTGATTGACCATTGCACCTTCCATTGATCAGGTACATACAATGGAAAGGAGTAATTGACTGTACAAAATATATTCTAATAGTATGGTAGACAAATTAGTATTATTTCTTTCAAGAGTCAATTATTCCGTGAGACTGTGTGAATCATGAACATGTATGGAATGGTCAACGGTCAGTAAGATAATCCAGCCCATTCATTAGACCAAAGCGCAGTGTAGGAGGTTAAGTCTTAAAAGGGTATTCAACCGCTTAACTCAAAAAATATATTTCATTCAGGCTAGCTAGTTATAAACTTATAAATTAACAGAAAAATTATTGGGTCCTTCATTGACCCCCAAAAAATTGTGAAACTTGGAATTTTTCGAGCTAGGTCCCATCGGCAAAAAACTCCCATAAGAAATAATATGAGACGATGTTTATGCTCCGTGACCTTGGAGGATTTTGATTCAAAAAAATATTGGCCACTATTGACGTACTCTATGGCCTTTTATGTAAATCCTCTTTATTTTGTTATGTAATTTGGGCAAGTGGTTCAGTCAAAATATGCAGATTACCAAGAAGAGGTATGATTTTGGGATGCATATTTTTGCGTGTTTGAGAGTATATTTGCCCAGTTTCAAGACTCTTGTTACAAAGGGCCATTTTAGATTGGTATGTGCTCTTGTATCTATGTGGAACAAAAAAGATGCAGGTTAAAGCCGATTTAAGAAATTTCCGAACACATTAATTTTCGCTATTTTCTGGATCAACAAATTGAAAAATTGATATAAAATCACAGTTACAAGATATAATTTTTTAAACGGTCATTTTAGTGTAGTATTGTGCTATAGATTATGTGGTAAAAAATATTTTTTTGGGTTAAGCCCCTTTAAGTGAGAGAAAAAGAGGAAAAATGTATTCTGTAGTTGCCACCGACTTTTTTTTAAAAATTTTCATTTACTCTCGTTTAAAGGTAGAAAAGAAAGGCCTTTAAATCATTGTTCTGGGTATACCACAGTCCCTCCAGAAGCATAGGCCCACATATGGTTCAATATATAAACATCTTTGTTGAATTTTCAACTCGCAATTCACTACATTCATGAACCATCTAAGAACGTATACTCCTCTGTATATATTGTAAACGCGTGTAATGCGGGGTCCCGTGCAGTCGCGTCGTGGAAGAGTCGCTGAAATTAGCAAGCAACCCAGTCTGAATCATGGAATTACCCTTATCACGCGAGGTGACAGCTCGCACATGGGAATCTAATTCTAGACGTCGTTTGTTTCATGACAACAGCAGCTTGACTAAAGGTTGCTGCCTCAGGTTGCGTAAGTCCTAATAAATAACCCTTGGACATTCCCTAGGAATTGCCCAAATATGAACCTGGACATTTGCACAGTCGTCCTTAGACGTGTATATCACTCCGAAAGAAATACTCATAAATATGTGTGGTTAACCATTGGAATTGCTTATAGGGATATTTTGATAGACCCAAACAAGTTAAGAGGATAGGAACCTTCGGTGTAAGCAAATTCCTATTCACTCGGCCGACTGGTCACATATTATAATTGTACTTTTGGGGAGTTGTCACACAAGGGGGTTTGTAATTTTGGGTCTTTAAAAAAATACAAAAAAAATGATTTTTATGATTTTGGATTTTGATAAAAAGTCCAAAATTGACTATATTCGTGGATTGATCTTGGCTGTTGACATTAAAAGTTTATCTACTACTGTAGGGCTGTCCATGTATGCTTTATTGGCAACGATGTAAAGATTCATTTACGTAGGGTTCTTACCGGCCGAGCGAATAGCTATTTGCCAACTGCCAACACGTGTCCTATTCCCTCGTAGACGTACACCCAGAGAAGTCGCTGTGACTAGCGCGAGAAAAGTGCAGGTGCTCAGGTTTAAGGCGATTGCAGCTAAACGGTAACTATAATACCATAATCGAATTTCGCAAGAACGTTATTGAAAATCGTTTTATTGGTATACACATTAGGTTGCAAGGGCATAACCTTAACCAATCGTTGCTAGATAAGCCCGGAAGCGGGATGACGAAAAAATGGAAAATCCAAAAACATGAGTTCAAATTCGTTATTAAAGTGTAAAATTAACATACGCGTTCCAGTTGATCAAACGTTGAGATCCATTACAAGAATGGGCCATCATTTTTAATTAATTGTCGAAGGTCACAAAAATCGAGTAAATTACAGAGATTACACGTTTTTATTTTATATAGATGGCTGAATTAATTAATAAGAAATGTGAGAATCTCACAGATTGACCTTTATTAAATCTCATGCAAAATATTACAAATATGCTTTTAAGCCTTTTCCCGAAAAAAAACAGAACCCATGGGCGCTAAAAAAAAATCGCATCCGCGCTAGCCTCAGGGACTTCTCCTCCTTTTTTTAAAACAAATGCTCTAGTTTTAGTATCATTTTTGTTGTGCCTATTGCTATTTCGTGCATGCGAGTTTGCGTGTGCGCGTGGAGGCCTATTGGACGCGCATGCACGCTTCAAACGAAACTCATATCATTGCAATCTTGATCGTTAGTTACTAATTATCAATGGTTTAATGACTTCGCCTAATTAATAAGCCACCCCGTTACCCAGTAAGCCAGTAATGCCCTCGAGTAAGATCACCCAGCGAAGGCAAAGAATCTTCCTTTTAATTAAGTTCACTGGCGCGACAGAATA
This sequence comes from Sweltsa coloradensis, assembly GCA_024449915.1. Classification (NCBI taxonomy): domain Eukaryota; kingdom Metazoa; phylum Arthropoda; class Insecta; order Plecoptera; family Chloroperlidae; genus Sweltsa; species Sweltsa coloradensis. The sequence continues at coordinate 1,411,757 of JAMZAV010000210.1, read as the reverse complement.
ATTACAGGACGGATCTCGAGACAATATTACTTAATAACAAAATCCTCCAACTTTCTTCCAACGTTACAGAGTGAAGCAATTGTCCTGTGAGTGCGCTCGCGAGTATTGTTACTATACTCTCGTATGTATTGCAACGACGCAATGAGACACATAACTTTCTCTGCCCATGTTTGTTTTTGACAGCACTGCACAATTCAAGTGGCTGTTTAAACATGGCTGAAACTAGAAACGGTCTTGTAAATATATAATTGCTAAAATACACATTTATTGTCGAGTCTCACAACGAGAGAACTCGCGAAACATTTCGTTATTGTAAGCATTGGAATGAAAGTAATATTATTATTGTATGAATATGTTACGTTTGGTATGGGTATGAGTTTAAAGTAGAACGCGGATATTTATTACGTGAGCTGGTTTCATTTTGTGAAACGATCACAGATAAAAACACCATATCTAAAGAAAATATCGTAACCCTCAGAACCAAAACAAACATAATTTTCTTCCTCGCTATTGATTGACGTAGGCCTATTGCGGTCAGTGGCGTAGGAACCGGGGGGGGGGGGGGGGGGGGGCCAGGGGGGGAAAACTAACACGAGTAAAATATTTATCCCAGAATTTACGTAGTGAATATGCACATACACTTATACAATTCGACAGTCACCTTGGTAAAACGTAAATGTTTGCCTGTATGCTCATTACTTAAAACAATAGGTTGAAATTAACTGAAATGGGCCACTTCACGTTCTATTTTAGTTTTCAGATCGCAGATTGTTGGTGTAAAACATCGTCTACAGTGTCCGAGTGCAGTTAACACAACGAAATAGCTGAAGTATGGTGATTTTTTTTAGCTTTCAGCGAAAGGGCCTCCGGTGGCTAGGGCTTCGCCCCAGACCCCGACTGCAGCCCACAAAATCTGCTAATAATTTCCCCCCCCCCCCCCCCCAACTTTCAAAACGTTCCTACGCGCCTGCTTGCAGTGGATCTATCGGCCACGGTCTGATTTTTTAAAATCACTTAAGTTGGCTGAATAATAGCGGGACTTACGAAACAGTTGTCCAGAACTTTTAAAAACTTTTTGGGGTTATATTGTGTACATTATTATACAAACGCCAATAGTTTTTAAACATTTGAAAGAAAAAAGTTTATAAACTAAAACAATTTCCTGTGCCATTTTAGTTGTGCTGATATATAACTACCTAAAATCGAATATAGCATAGATTTATTATATTCTCGATTAATGTTCAATAAATCTTAATTGTTTGATTGATATTAAGCTTTAAGTCTTATTAGCTTGCGCTCATCAAGGAATGAGCTATGAGCTAGTTCACCAACCAACACTCTTGTATTTTAAGATCCATCTATTTGTCGGTACATATCTATCGAATACGAGTAATACATTTAAAAAATTATTTGATGTAGCAGAACAAAAATAGTAGTTATTCACAACAATCACACTTGGGTTGTGATCACATGATATTGTAAACTTGATTTAGAAACTTATCTGTTGACTGAACACGCCCCACCCCCCTTACCCCACCCACCAACATAACTTATTGTTATCTGGAGATCGCTACGCGCAAAATGTGACTCGCAGTAATGGCTGCAAACGAGAAGTCGACAGGAATGTCCTTATTATATCAATGTCTGCTCCTGAAATGGCTTTGAGAGTGTAGAAAACATGAAAATACACTCTGCACTCGTATTTCTACGTTGCCGGTGCAAGGAATCGAACCTTCAATGCCTAGACTAAAAGTTGTGAGCTGAAGCCAGAACTAAGCCTAGCTGGAAATCTGCCTGGTGACAATTAAATGTCACTTTCCAGACTTCTAACTAGGTATTTTTTTAGTTACATAATTGTGAAGGGAACATCTTTGCAGTAATTTTTTTAAGACGACTCAATCCCTTGCATTCGCATTAATGACTGGGGAAAATCTCGGAATTCACTCTCAGTCAGGATTGCATTGGGTGAAATTTGAGCTCGGGACCTTCCGAATCATGCCTTACGTATAAAATAAATAAATATGTGTTGTTTTAAGCTAATCGCACTTGGGATCACAAATTGCAAAAGTGCGTGCGAAGGGAGTCAACAATTGTTCCTCGATTTGATCGGACATTTTTTTCGATGCCAAACAATTAAATATCCAGTTACGTCAAAAGAGCGATATATAACATGATAAGCTCCACAGCAAAATCAACAAAACGCTAACCACTTTGTATGACTGTTTCAAGCCTATCGAAGGATGTGTTCTTAATTACTTAATTTACATCTTAGTAATAAATCAGGGTTGGATAGTGAATGCTACGCGACTTTCACACTCAATCATAAAAATTGATTTATCGCGCTATTTATCACGTAGCTGGTTGGTTTGCCATCTCGTAGACAACACTTGCATGCATTTTAATAATCCGGTGTTGCTCTTGCAATAAGAGAAGTGAACACTGCTACAACGGTGATGTATATTGTAACTCGGTAGAATACTGTAAATTTCCCGTATCAAAATGTTTCTAACATGCATAATTAAAACCAGAGCTTGGTCGTAACTTAACGGGAGAGACGCGGTACCGGTAAGATCGTTATTTTGTTTATTTACTTTTCGCAATAAGGCATTATGTTCACACCAGTCACTTAATGATAACGAAGTTATTTTTTTAAGTTTGCCTGTCGAAAGTTGTTGTCGTTACTTTGAACCTGACATGTAAACAAAGCATTATCAACAATAATTGTCATTTTATGTATAGGAATCTGTTTGTTTTAAGATATTTTACGCAAATAAACTTATTGGCTAATTAACTAGGCTTTGTAGTAACACCTTCCTGAACTTTTAAGTATTTTCTTCATATCCACACAATTATACTGAACCTTGATATTTCAAGATTAAATTTTTGGTAAAATAACTTTTTAAAGTTATACTTTTCATTATCTGATAACGTACAAGTTGCTATCAAAATAACGTTTACTCTACGAGTTACTTTTGTGGTAAGAAAACTTAAATTTTAAAATAATATATATTTTTTTTCGGTAACTTGCACAACTCTGATTAAACCATCGTATGTTTATTTCGTTTACAGATCATATTTAACTTTATCTATTAGAATAAAATAAATGAATTCTTTGGACAAAGATTTAATTTTTTTATGTGTCTCGTGCAAAACCTGTCCAGGGTGCCATGCATGCTCCCAGGCGTCTTACTATATATTATATGTTTTGTCTTAAGCTTTCGTGATCCATGGGTAATGTTTTAACTATCTTTACGGTAAATATCACGCACAGTATTATAGAAAATAACTTTTAATCCCAAACGTTTCAGAAAAACTATATTTCCATTTTCATTCGTGTTTTTTTACCCTTCCTTTGAAAATGGAAACATAGTTTTTCTGAAACATTTGGATTAAAAGTTATTTTCTGTAATACTATATGCGTGATATTTACCGTAAAGATAGTTAAAACACATATATATATTAAATAATTATTGTTGAATGGGGCTTTTTTCCGCGAAGAATAGCAAGGAGGTTCACACTTACCCCTCCCTGCCCGACGTTTCGGAGAAGTCACATTCTCCATCTTCAGGGGCGACGTGTCGACAGAGACTTGTTGCCTTGGGCCTGTCCACTCGCAGACTCGCAGACGACAGTGTATATATATATATATATATATGTTTAAACTTGGCTTTATAGAAGGCGACTATGACGCTGTTATGTTAGTACTTTAGACAGAAATTAAAAAAGTGACTACACCGGGGTTTGAACCCGGGACCTTAGCTTACCGGGCTATGCTCTTACCAACTGAGCTTCAAACCCCGGTGTAGTCACTTTTTTAATTTCTGTCTAAAGTACTAACATATATATATATATATAATATATATATATATATATAAATGTTAGCACGTAGGTTTTCACGAACAGTCATAGATACATCCAAATTTGGTCTTAGGGTTTCTGTTCGTGTATTTCCTCTTCTCTCTAGCAGGCCTACACAAGGACCATTGTCAGCTGGTCGACTTTTCGGCTGAATCACATCAGTCATCATCAGGACGAAACCCTAACAGCTCAGAAAAAACTACTGCTGCTGCCTCGACTGCAGACGTGGGAATAGGAAATAAACGAACAAAAACCCTAAAACCAAATTTGGATGTATATATATATGTGGATTGTTGTAGGTTTTCGCGGCCCGTCATCGGATAACAACAAGGATCTTGGGTACAACCGCGTCGAAAATAAGATGACCCAGGTTCTGCCCTGGTTCATCTTATTTTCGACGCGGATATCATATATATATATATATATATATACATCCAAATTTGGTTTTAGGGTTTTTGTTCGTGTATTTCCTCTTCTCTCTAGCAGGCCTTCACAAGGACCATTGTCAGCTGGTCGACGTTTCGGCTGAATCACATCAGCCATCATCAGGACGAAACCCTAACAGCTCAGAAAAAACTACTGCTGCTGCCTCGACTGCAGACGTGGGAATGACCTCGCGTAACAACTCTGCTAGTTTATATACTCTCCAACTCAATGTACGTAATCAAGGTGCGCACGCAGCCCGACTCAGCCCGGGCAAAAACAAACAAACATTAAACCAGACGGCTTCGGCTACGTGTAGTCGGACCTGTGTATTCTTCCGCATCTATTGTTTGCGGCGAGGTGATACACTGTACATTAGGGGGCATGGGCATAGTTTGGGGGTGTTGAGATTGTATTGAGTGTGACACCAAGGCAGGCCTCCAAGATGCTGGCAAGACGAGTGCGTCATCCCTCCTATTCATCGTGTGGGGGCGTTTGTGTATCTCTATTGCTTCTCTAATCACACGTTTGCGAAAGTGCTCTTCTCTTATCAGAGCACGTGTGTTGTCGAAGTCGATAGAGTGACCCGTTGTTGCGACGTGTTGGGCAAGAGAAGACGTCTTTTCACCTTTCCGTACAGCTAGCTTGTTTTCTTGAACACGAGCCAATATTCTTCGATTTGTCTCCCCAATTAATTTTTTCCCCAAGACACGCATGGGATCTCGTACACTCCATGATTATGCAGTGATCCCATCTTTAACGTTCTTAAAAAAAGATGATTTTTGGGGGTCCGCCCGGGTAAAATGGCCTGATTTTTGTTTTTGGTGTAACAGCTTGCCGATTCTACCCGTAACACCTTAAACATAGGGCGGGAGCCAGGCAGCGTGGTTTAGTTTCGTCGTCGGTTTTGTCGCACAATTTCTCTTCGCGCGTTTAAACGCTCTCGTTACGACGTATTCGAGAAGTCATTAGCGATCAGTATTTTCGAAATTTTTTACACTCCTACCCTATTTCTTTTGTCGTCAGACGGATTTAAACGAATTGCTAGTGTTGCCGACCGCGTTCAGTTCCGCTGCCCGGTCATGTAGGGTTTCCCCAAGATCCACAAAGAGGGGTTTCCGTTAGCCCAATTTTTAGTTCAATTGGTTCGCCCCACAACAATTGCAAGGGGCCGCAAACGTCCCAACCTCTCGCAGAAGAAGGGACTCTAAATTAAAAACGCTAAAACACCTCTTTCCTTGGGGCAGCATCAAGGGGTTGAATCATCCCTACTTGTGTTTCGACGTGACGTCCCCCTTTCACGAACGTTCCAGTACAAGAAGCTGTAAAAATTATACAAGAGAAATACAAGCCTCCTGAGGTTAATAAAACTTGTGACACTTTGGTTTTCTACGCATATTTTATGTACGATAAAAAAATGTTAAACAGGGGTTTTGGTGCACCTAGGGGCTCTCCGGTCGCCTGTGTCCCGACCCTTTTTGAAGACCTGGAAGAGAGGCGTTTCTAGTGCCACTCCCCAAACCTACGTGTGGCTGCGTTGTCGATGACGTGTTTCTAATGGACGCACGGGCGAAGGGAAATTTAAACCAGTTCCTCTTACATTTAACAACCACACACTAACATCAATTTTTACGATGGAAGGGAAAAACAAGGAAAACTTCCGTTTTTTGACGTTTTGTTAATTAAAAAAAGAAAGGGTTATTTGGCCACACTGTTTTTCGCAGAACACCCACACAAATAGGCTTTTAAGGGGGATGTCCCACATCCCCCGGACAACTGAACGGGGTCGTGCAGACACTAGCAATTCTTCAACCCGTCTGACTGACAACGAACATATGGATGAGGAGTTAAACAATTACGCAAATATGATCGCAATGACTTCTCTGAATACGTGTAACGAGAGCGTTAAACCGGAAAAGAACTTTGTCGTAAAAGACCAACACGAAACTAAACCACCGCACGCGCTCCTCCCCTATTTCAAGGTGTTAGGGATGAATGGGCAAGCGTTCCCAACAAACATCAGGCCTTTCCCGACGGCCCCAAAATATATTTTTTGAAGAAGTTAAAGATGTGGATCCCTGCAAAACAGGAGTGTACGAGACCCCAGCGTGTCTTGCGAAAAAATTTAATTTTGGGGCAGACAATCGAAAATATTGGCTCGTGTTAAAGAACACAAGCTACTGAGGGAAGGTGAAAAGACGCTTCTTTGCCCAAACTCCAACAACGGGTCACTCTATCGATTTCGACAACAACGTGCTCTGATAAGAAAAGCACTTTCGCAACTTTTGGGGATTAGAGAAGCAATAGAGATACACAAACCCCCCCACCGATAAATAGGGGGGTGACGCACTCGTCTTGCCAGCATCTTGGGGGCCCTCCCCTTGGGGTCACACTCAATACATCTCAACCCCCCAAAAACATGCCCATCCCCCCTAATGTACAGTGTACACCTCGCCGAAACTAGATGGGGAAAGAATCACGGTCCACTACACGTACCGAACCCTCGGTTTAATGTTTGTTTTGTTTTTCCCCGGCGAGTCGGGCTGCGGGCGCACCTTGTTTAGTACATTGATTGGGATATAAAAAACAGCAGAGTTTTTCCGAGGTCATTCCACGTCTGCAGTCGGGGCAGACAGTATTTTTTTTGAGCTGTTAGGGTTTTGTCCTAGTGGCTGATTGTTTAGCCGAAAAGTCGACCAGCTACAAAGGTCCTTGTGAAGGGCCCGCTAAGAGAAAAGGGGAATACCAACAAACCCTAAACCAAATTTGGATGTACTAGATGTTTGTGAAAACCCACGTGCAACATTATATATTTTTATATATGATAAAAAAAAGGGTCTTGGGTAAAAACCCCGTCGAAAATAAGATACATATATATATATGTTAAAAAAAAAAGGGTCTTTGGGGAAAACCGGTCGAAAAAAAGATAAACCCGGCAGAACCTGGGCGTCCCCGACGTTTTGTCTGTACTACGTCAGACATTTTTTAAGGTTTACTGTGACTTTTACGGAGGTTGGAGTCCCCAGTGGTTGGCAAAGCACGCAGCCCCGTTATATAGCCTCCTGAAGGTGCGGGGCGGCGAGGGAAATAGAAATTGGGGCGGGGCGGCGATGTCATATCAAAAAAAAAAATATACGGAGGTGGCAAATTTAGAAACAAATAGCACAGATTACTGTTGAAACCCTTTTTTTGTCCGTTTCCGCATAGGGCCCGATTTGGTTGTCTTTTTTAAAGTTTTCGTGCTTTGAAAGGGGAAAAATCTGAAATTTGCACCCCTTGAGAGATTTTTGGTAATAGGTCTACGGACTAAATTTTGAGGATGAGTGCAGGTTTTCCCAAACAAAGGGGGGCTCTGGCTTCATTCTTATGTTCATGTTATTCTCCGTTTTCTCAATTTTCCCCGATTCCCGGTAAACGTGGTTTGAGTGTTGTAAGGGCAAATAGTTTTTGATTGGGGGCGAAAACTATACATGCGAGTAAGCTTTGCATTTGAGCAGGGCTGTTTTTTTGTCACCCGCTTTACAGCATTAGAAATGTTCATTATCCTCACTGCTAGCGTTGCCGTTTGGTATTGCGTTTGATCGCAGTCGCCACAGGGAACCCCAAAACCCCCTCTTTTTTTCCAGATGAAAAAGAAATTTTTCCTTTGCACTTTCCAAAAAAAGCGATTTTTTTGTCGTGGAGAAAAAGGTGTCGATGTTCTTGCGTTGAGGATTCTACCTATGACGTCTGGGTACCCTTTTAATAGGAAAAAAGTTTTTACTGTGGTTTCTCCCTTGTCCTCAGTATCATCCTCAATTTTTTCAGTTTTACTTTTAAAAAGCTCTGGTTTTTGTCTCGGTCCAAATACCCTTGGTGATAAGCTTCACGGAGCTTGTTAAATTCCTTCTTGATAAAATTTGTCAGAAGGTTCCTGGACCGGGGACTAGAGTGTTAAACCCCTGAAAAATGGAAGGACGGTGGGGGGAAACGCATTCAGATCCGGTTTGGGGGGGTGGGTTTTCATGGACTGTGTGTCCCCAAACTGCCATCAACTTTTTTTCAAGACACGGAAAAACAATTTTTGAGTCGTTTTATTCTATTTCCCTGGGGAACTGAAAATTCGAAGGATACCATTAGATAGTAAGAAAAATCATTTAAAATTGTCCCACACCAGGGGGGCCAATGGCATAGAGTGTCCACATTCGTATCCAAAAAGATGGTTTTTTAGGAGCTGCCAGGCCTTATTTCAAATCTACATGAATAAGTTGGCAATAGTGGTGATAGCGGCGGCCCATTGGAGTCCCTCCACTTGCTTATAAAAAATTGTTTTTCTAAATAAAAATATTTGAAGACATGCAATGCCTTTTCTAACTTTTCCACTGACAAAAAATCAGCTCCTTTTTAGAAGTCAAAGGACTCTGTTCATTGGAAGAAAAAGGGGTTTATGGGTTCCCTGTGGCGACTGCGATCAAACGTTCAAAGGCCAAAAAAGGGAATGCCAGCATGAGGGTAAATGAACACTCTAATGCTGTGAAAGCAGGTGACAAAAATTTTTCAGCCGGCTCAAAAGCAAAGCTTTCTCGCTGTGATAGATTTCGACAAAAAAAAAACTATTTGCCCCTGTACAACAATCAAGCCCCTATTTTCCGTGAATTTGAGTAAATTGATTTAAAGCCCAAAAAATGAACAAAAGGACGAAGCCGACCTTTCCCCTTTTTTTGGGAAAACCCCACTCATCCTCAAATGTAGTCCGTAGCTATTCAGCCAAATCCCTCAGAGGTGGGCAAATTTAGATTCCCTAATTCTAAGCACGAAAACATTTCAAAAGACAACCAATCAGGCCCTATGACGAGAAGCCGGACTTAAAGGTTTCACTACAGTAATCTGTGCTATTTTGTTTCTCAATTGCCACCATCCGTATATTTTTTCTTTCGATATGACATCGCCGCCCCTCACCTATTTTCTTTATAACCTCGCCGCCGCGCAACCTTCAGCCGAGGCGATATAAGGCGGGCGCTGCGTGCTTGCCAACCACTGTGACTCCAACCCCCGTAGAGTCACAGTCAACCTTGAAAATGTCTGACGTAGTACAGACGAAACGTCGGGGGACGCCCAGGTTCTGCCCTGGTTCACTTATTTTGGACGCGGTTTTACCCAAGATCCTTGTTTTTATCCTATGACGGGCCGCGAAAACCTACAACAATCCATATATATATATATATATATATATGTTAGTACTTTTGACAAAAATTAAAAAAGTGACTATACCGGGGTTTCTTTCAATTTCTCTCAAAAGTACTAACATAACAGCGTCATAGTCGCCTACTATAAAGCCAAGGCTTTCGCAGTACATGATATGAAAATATTTGTTTTGAGGTAAAACTGCGTGTGATTTTATAATATAATAATATTTTACTACCGACGTTTCACTCTCTCTCTCCACTTTATTTAACATTCAGTAAGCACTGTCATCTAGATCTGTTTTCCCAGATGGCTGTGTTCTATTTGTCATCTTGTACTTTGATATTCCATTGTGTTTTTGTTTTAAACCTTTATAAAGGTAGGTGAAATCCTAGTGAAACGTCGGTGATAAAATATTATTTCATCATAAAATCACACGCAGTTTTACCTCAAAACATATATTGACAATTATGAAGGGATACCAATCCCTTGCATTCGCAGTAACGACAAAAGAAAACCTCGCAAAACCCTTCAGCCAGGTCTCGACGGAATTCGAACCCAGGACCTCCCGAATCAGAGTCGCGCGCTTAACGGCTGAGCCAACACCGTCGGTCAGATGAAGATTGTGACTTGTTTTGAAATATAATTTTGTTTGTTGACCGTTCATAGAATATTTCCGCCAGCCCGTCATCCCGCTGCTAAACGTGAGTGAGTGAGAGGCGAGAGAGGTCTTGACGCACTTCGCTCACCCACTCACTCATGCAAAACATCCCGGGGCACTCAGCTGTGATACACATTCGCATTCGCTACGTCATTCACAAAACTTATTATTGACGAGAGCAGGTTTTTAACAAGAGACAAAATAATGAAAATAAACAGTCGGCTACAGAACGGCATTGGTGTGTAGTCTTGATGAATACATTCATATTATGAACTATTCTATCAAAGATAAACACACTAAATGTAATATTATAATTTGGGGTGCAGTAGGGGGGAAACAGGTATCTCGTGCATCTTTCGTGCTAGAGTTTTGCGGTTAGTTGTATTCTACTAGGAAAACGCTTAAGTCCCGCCGCGTTGTTGGATGAGCGTAATTGGTGCATTGAGCTGCCATGTGTTATGCGGATTTTCTGTTGTTCTGTGAAAAAATCATAACTAAGTTGAAGATTTTTTTTAAATTAAATTAAATTAAATAAAAAATTAACTTAAATTTTAATTTTTTTTAATTAATCGTAATTTAAAAAAAGGAAAAATCGTAATATTGAAATTTTCATAAGAAATAATTATTCGATTGCGCACAAATTTTACACGAATATATTAATTCATAAAATTAAAGTTCTGTGAAAAAATCATTACAATAGGATAAAGCATGTAGTTGTTATAAGTAAAAAAATTGTTTTAAAAATGAAAAAAACGTAAAATTTCGATTTTCTTGAGAAAAAGTTTTTCGATTGCGCTCAAATTTCACACGAATACCTAGATTCATAAAATTAAGGTTCTGTGAAAAAATCATGAAAATCGGATACAGCATGTAGGTGTTATAAGGTGAAGAATTTTTTTATAAATCGAAAAAAATCGTGAAGTTGCGATTTTAATGAGAAATAATTTTCCGATTGCGCTCAAAAACGTGGCAGTTCTAAGTTCAGAGATTTCGAAGGCCTCCATAAAATTTCATCGTAATTGGAGTATCGGTTTATCCGGAATCGTGTTAACAAACACACAAAAATACAAACAGAAAAAAAGAGAAAAAAAAGAAAAACATTCCGGACTTTTTTCTCCAGTGTAGTGAAATGGAATCTTCGCTTTGCTCGCTTCGCTCGCTACGCTCATCCAATTAGGTAGAAGGATACAATTTTTTTTCAAAAAGAAAGATGCACGGGGAAAAAACATTCCTCTTGCTCCTCTACTAGTGTGCGAGTACACGAAATTTCGAGTAGTCTAAAACTATGTGATTTTGGTGGAGGTGCCGGGTAGTCTTTTGCGAATTCGTTCCGATTCGTACAAATGGTGCCGCGTCGCTCGCGACTGTGAGAACGTAGTCCTAAGAATCATTTTGCATAATTTTCACTTCCTTACCAACTCTTTAGCCTTCATACCAGCCCCAGTCTTTGACACTAATTTTTATATTTTTTAACTTTTGAACTTTTTTTCTGCCATAAATATAAAATGTCACTATGCGTATTTATATCAACATTTTCATGTTACATCAATTAACGAATGAAAATGCCATAGCCTAGCCCTATAATACCAATTTGTATTTGATCATTACAATGTTGACAGGTTACATTTTAAAATCTGTTAAATGTTACTCTGTCTTCACTTTTGGACCTTCGTACAGACTTACATCAATTTAATTACTATTGTATATTTTGTATTGTCACAGAGTAGAAAAACAATTTTAAAACGAATTATTTGGACTCGAATTGGACTCGGTATTGAGATACTCGATACTTAGAGTTAGTATTAGTATTAGTACTTAGACTCGGACTCGACTCGAACATACAATCAGGATTCGCACACCACTGATTACAATATTGTCACATATTGTGCGGCGGTACAAATAAAATACAACTTCACGAATAATGATAATCGTGTCATTACATGGCATGGATTCCTGTCTTCTGAACGAGCTACACCAGGATTTGTTCCCTCATGTGAATGATTAGATTGAGTCCTACTTACATCCCTGGGACAGATCTTAGAGGGCATATTACCCCGAAATAATATTTTTGTTATGTTCTGTAACATATTGCTTAATTAAATAACACTCATTACAAAAGTATACTTAAAACTGTGATTTTACTCGATTTTTTAAGAGCTCTTCTACCATTACCATGTTTGACAATTTTTACTGTGCTTTGGTAAACTATTTTTTTTTATTCCGTTATTTATTAACTAGTAAGAATGTATTAAAATGCATTTCTTCGGATTAGCGGTCATGATGAAGGTTAAACATGCATATTATACAAGTACTAGGCAAAGACCAGCATTCGCGTTTACTTGTTCTATTGAGGTCACTTATTGGTCAATCACAAGATTCGATAACGAGCACAATGGGAAGTTTAAACAACAATGATATTGATTTAGTATATTTCGACTATTTTAAAACAGTTTATCAAATGTGAACCAGTCAAATTTACCCATTTGAACTTTTTTAGAAAACTTTTTCTGCTTCCAGTTGTCTTCCGCGGTATGCTATTTTGCTTATAATTGTCAAGCAAGGATAAGGTCACTCTTCTAGAGTCAAAGATTACTAAATATTATTGCGCATTACGCATAAATAAATTCCGAAATTCACCAATTTTGGTGATTTAAAAAAATCCCCCCCCCCCCAATGGATTCTTTTATGATGTTTTTTTTTTTTTAATTTGCCTCTTTAGAAGACTGTGTTATACATGACCATAACATATGTGCAAAGGATGGTAACAATCCAATAAAAACTAGCTTCAGGAAAAGTTCCAGAAAGAAATCACTAGTGTTGCAGACTTAAAGCATATTCCAATTTTCACTATTGATATTTTCACTAGAATCATGCTCTACAAAATGTGAACCCAAGAGGGTAAAAAGTTTAATTTACACCACTTTTCTTCACAACAGTATTGAGTTGATATAATGATTTAATTATTCTGGTGTGATTTTCAATCAATGCCAAGATTAGCGCATAACGTGAGCACTGCCAAGATAAGGCACCTCAGTGATGTTCAAAAGTTGGCAATCTGTGGCCTTGATCCCCTTTAATCAAACCCTTCGTCACTTTAAACAAAACTTACCAAAACTACATTACCGGATGATTTGTAGCTAGAGCATTCTAGACAAATTGGTTGAATCGTTTATTTTTGACGGGTCATTAGATTATCCCCGGCAATGTCTCGCTGGTTCTGATGTAAGCATCGCTTCAGAGCGGAGGACAGTGGAATGGATCACCAATTAGGTCAAGTGAGGACCGTGTTACATTTTTGTAGCCCTCCACTTGCGTTTAACTGCACACTCGTTAGAATGAGACTGGCGTTGTAATTAATAGGCCTAGATAAAAGGGTCTGGTGCGTTTTTGGATGGTGGTGTAGGAGCCAAAAAAAGAGTCAATTTTCAAGTATGACTTAAGACTAAGTTGTATAATAAAGAATGTATTTTGGGCGAACATCATTTCATATTTGCTATAATCTACATAGCAACTTTCGATGTTGTGTACAATTGTATCGTTTAACGTGTAATTTAGCCAAAGCCCTCTGATAAAAAATAAAAGAACTATAGAGCAAATGCTAAATTGGAAGGAGGTTTATGTTGTGATTTAAAAAAATAGTTAAATTCCGTTATTTCAGACGAGAAGTGTTGATAGATAAGAAAGAAAACAATTACCTCATGGGGGGTTCTAACCCATGTATACCTTCATTTAATCCCATAGGCCTCAATCCTGCATTGTAACGGTATGAGCTACCATGTAGGTAGAGTGTAGACTGATATATTATTTGTAACATATCGTTATTAATGTACTTGAAAATTAATAAATTGACCAAGTTTTCATTACATTTAGATGCAAACAATTACCTTAAGTGAATAACTGCGTTTGTATATACGTGGCAAGAAGGTATGAGCTTTAAGGACCCTTAATTAATGTAATATTCTCACAATTTCGGAAATACCAAGACGAAACCATGCAGGTATGAGCTTTAAGGAACCCAAATATAATGTAATATTTTCCTCACAACTTCGGAAAAGTACGTGACGATTTATTATCAACTACTTGGATCTATTTAAGTCGATGTGGATGCAGGGTGGGACCTGACATATGTATACACCATCTTCTCCCCTTAAATAAGGTCTAGATCTACGGTATACCCCGCTGGGAGACTAGGAAAAGATTAATTACACTTGGCAAAGTGAGTCAAAGTCAACCAGTATAAAATAGAAATACAGTAAAAAGTAAAAAGCGAAAAACGGAAAACTTAAGCAACCGCGACAAGTGAAAATAAAGTGGTACTTAGGCCTACAGAACGTGTTAAAATAGTGAAGACGGACGTTATCCACGAATCAACTACAGACCCATTTTATTGATAGACGTCCACCCTACAATAAACCAAATGCGAGGGTGTCTGAAGTAATATAATATCATCATGAATTGCTCTGTAAAACCTGAGTTTCTATAGTTTCTATCTAAGGGTGCCATAAGTGGAATATCATATTTACCAGTGCTTTAATGATGAAAAATCCAATACCGCTTTACTGTGGTTTGTATCCCTTTGTGTCTGGTGTAGTAAATACCATCAACATTTCAACCCAGCTTCGTTCTGCGACGTGGACAAAAGACTCTTCCTTTAGGCTTTACGTAAGCGACTAGCACCCCTATCTTGCTCGTGTTACGGAGAAACCCCTCTCCGAACGCATCATTGTCTGTCCGTCCACAAGCCACATGACCTTTGATTGACAAGTGGTTTGCTAGTTGTCATTGCCCCAGACACTGGATTCAGAAGGACTAGCCCCAACGAAAGTTGGAATTTGTCTTCGGAACAAACATGTATGCTCCATACATTGGGTACATCCATAACCCTGCTTGCTGAATTATGCATGATACCCTTTGGACGTTTCTAAACATAATGCAAAGTAGATTTTTAACTCTGTAATTATTTTCAAATAATTCACTTCAAATTTCTTCGTTGAAGTGTACAATTTATGGATAAAGTTTACTTAAAAATTGAACATAAAAATTAATTTGAAGGTCCAGAAATTTGAATGAGATTCTAACAGGTCTGTTACTTCTACACTTGACTGGGTACCCAAGTTATCAATCATCATGCAGTATAGATGAACCAAGTATTATACACCAACCAATGTATGTAAGAAGTTTCGCGCCTCTAGCAACCAATAGGCCCAAGAAGTAACTCTATCCACAAACAATAGTGTGGCTCGTTGGCCTTGTGGTTACTTGCTTCCAATGCAGAAGTTTCAGAGTTCGATTACCGTTAAAGAAAGAACTTTTTAACTTTCGATTTGTACTTCAATCCATCAGTTCTTGTCTTAGGAATTTGTAAACGGCGACTTTTAAGCCGTCCTAGCAACGAGGCACATAATAAATTTAAAGTTGTTCTGAATCGGCCTGGTTGATTCTGGCGTTGATCCGCGGGTGTTCGCACTGTCCATACCACTGATTGCTATATTTCCCATTAAACAAATATCGATCTTTGGTTGGTTATCGCTCGCTCGTCGATTGCGTCGGGGCCTACAGGGTTGGCTTGGTCGCTTTGGTTTACTGTCCCCCACTGAAAATCAGTTAAGTGACTGAGTTGGGTAATAAATACGTATTTATTTATTTATTTAATGCTTGGTTACAAATAATTCAATTATCACTCTTTAAGCTAAACGTTGATTGCAATATTCAATGAATCATTTCTGATTAAACTTGAAAAACGTTAAAATTAAAAATTTAATTTCTGTAATTCTAATGTAAGTCTACATCAATATAAGATTTCTTTCAAATCGACGCTAAAGAGTTAAACGAAAGAAATATTTGTTTCGCCCGTCATCGTTTCACAATTAACAATTGTCTGCATGTTAAGAGAAGAAAAAGATAAACAACGGAAGTTCTACTCTTTGAAAATGTAATGTATCTATAGTCACAATAATTAAGCGAGCGAAGCGAGCGTTTCCATTTGACTCTGCCGGAAAAAATAGTCACTGTTTTTTTTTTTTTTTTTTTTGTTTTGGTTTTTGTTTTTTTTTTGTTTGTATGTCTCGCGATAACGTTCGAACGGAGGCTCGGATCGAGTTGAAATTTCACCATCCGCAAGCTTTGTTCTCGATTGAATGCCATTAGTTTTGTGGCAAAATCGTTCAAAAAGTTAAAAAGTTACATTAAAGTTAATCGAAAGTTTTTTTTCAAACTTCACGGCGACAAAATCTGAGATGGCCAAATCATTTAGAATGTCCGTCCGGTCACGAATATGTAAATTTTATTTTGATCCGATAAGTAGTGTAGATGGAAATTAACATAATAACAAAGTACGGTTACCATGGCAACGGAAAGTCGTGCAGCTTTTTTGGCTCATGATAGCGGTCGAACGGAGGCTCGGATCGAGTTGAAATTTTCACCATCCGCAAGCTTTGTTCTCGATTGAATGCCATTAGTTTTGTGGCAAAATCGTTCAAAAAGTTAAAAATTTACATTAAAGTTAATCGAAAGTTTTTTTTTCAAACTCAACGGCGACAAAATCTGAGATAGCCAAATCATTTAGAATGTCCGTCCGGTCACGAATATGTTATTTTATTTTGATCCGATAAGTAGTGTAGATGGAAATTACATTATAACAAAAGTAACGTTGCCATGGCAACGAAAAGACGCGCGAAGTTTCTAATGCACTGCCACCTAGAAGTAATCAAAATACTTTCGAGGAAGCAGTCTATTATTTGTCAACAAAGAGTTTAAATAGTTTTCCCAAGGAGTCAAGGTCCTCTAGATGGCGGTGGATTTTAAAGTAAAGATTTAAACACGGGTTTACCCAAATACCTTGGCAATAATAAATAATACTGGAAACGCGAATGTCGTAAATTTTAAAATTTAAAATAATGTGCAATGTGGGTCTAGCTATAGCACGTGCTCGCTTATCAACGCGTCCAACTGAGCGTTTCCTAGTGTTATTTTAATAGCGTATACAACTTTAAAACTTTAAATAGTGATCCAAAAAATGAATGTCCCTAGGCCGATTATCAGTTTCACGAACAATTTGTTTTTATCCACACTTGATTGAAAATACGCCGGATCAACATAAGAACATTATCAGGAGATTGCAGAATATATATTATTAGTTGAAGTGCATGGGGTTTGCTTCGATTGGGCACACAAGTACATCTCAAAAACTTAATCATCAACTATTACTAGGCCGCTTCGCGAACGCTTTTTTCAGTCGCGTTGATGGATGAGCTTTTTTGTCAGTTTTAAGTTTGAGTGGGATATCTTTAATTTTTTAAGTGCTTTTTGAACGCATTGTAGGTGATTGTTGTCAAGTTTCAATTGTCACTTGTTAATTGTTATTATACACCTAAAAAAACTCATATTAAAACCTTTATTTCTATGGATTCTGGCTAACTTTTTCATTTTTTTCTTTCAAAAGGTACTACATCACCGTAACCTTAATGTCCATGTTAAACATGAATATTGTAACCTCACCCGTTTGGTCAGAATCGGCCCAAATGTCACGAAAATATCGCACTAAAAATCGAAAAAAATCGTAAAAGTACGATATTCATGAGAAATATTTCTTCGATTTTACTCAAATCCGTGGCAAGTTAAGTTCAGAGATTTCGAAGGTCCCCTTCAATTTTCATCAAGATCGCATATGCCGTTTGCCCGGTAGAGTGCGAACAATCAGACAAAAAAAACATTACATAAAAAAATATTTTTTTTAAAACAACGCTTAGGGTTAATTTAAATGTACTAAAAAGTAAAAAATAAATTTTTGCCCAACTAATTTCTGCCTTACTCGGAAATTAAAAGCGTTGGGCGCTTTCCTTCCCTGAACAACAACATTCTGTAATCTATGTCAATACCTTGAGCGCCCAACGCTTTTAATTTCCGAGTAAGGCAGAAATTAGTTGGGCGAAAATTTTGTTTTTACTTTTTAGAACATTAACCCTAAGCGTTGTTTTTTTTTAAAAAAAATCATGTAATTTTATTTTATTCGTCTTTAGTGTTAACGAATGTTGTAATCGAATACAGTGCTCACTGGACGTGTCCGAATTTCTACATCTGGTTGGCCCATCCTTACTAGCTGTGACTAATTTCCCATATGAACTTTGTTGTGTTAATTAATTACGATGAATTAATTGATTAATTAGTGAATCTGATAATTGATTCATCTATTGTCATCAAGAATACGTATGTGTGAAAAATTTCAGCTCGATTGGACATTACATCTGGTTGGCCCATCCTTACTAGCTGTGACTAATTTCCCATACTAGGAAAACGCTTAAGTCCCGCCGCGTTGTTGGATGAGCGTAATTGGTGCATTGAGCTGCCATTGTGTTATGCAAATTTTCTGTTGTTCTGTGGAAAAATCATTACTAAGTTGAATTTAAAAAATTAAATAAATAAAATAAAATAAAATATTAACTTATATTTTTTTAAATTGTTTTAAATTAATTGTAATTGTTAAAAAAAAAAAAAAAATCGTAAAATTGCGATTTTTATAAGAAATAATTTCTCGATTGCGCCCAAATTTAACACTTATCTATTAATTCATACAATAAGGGTTCTGTGAAAAAATCATTGCAATATGATAAAGCATGTAGGTGTTATAAGTCAAAGAATTGTTTTAAAAAAGAAAAAACTCGTAAAATTTCGATTTTCATGAGAAATATTTTTTCGATTACGCTCAAATTTTACACGAATATCTTAATTCATAAAATTAAGGTTCTGTGAAAAAATCATAACAATCGAATAAAGCATGTAGGAGTTATAAGTCGAAGAATTTTTTTAAAATTCGAAAAAAATCGTAAAATTGCGTTTTTTATGAGAAAAAATTTTCCGATTGCGCTCAAAAACGTGGCAGTTCTAAGTTCAGAGATTTCGAAGACCTCCATAAAATTTCATCACAATCGGAGTATCGGTTTAGCCGGAATCGTGTTAACAGACACACAAAAATACAAAAAAAAAAAGAAAGAAAAAAAAACATTCCGGATTTTTTTCTCCAGTGTAGTGAAATGGAATCTTCGCTTCGCTCGCTACGCTCGCTACGCTCATCCAATGAACTTTGTTTGGTTAATTAATTACGATGAATTAATTGAAAAATTATGAATCTGTTTATTGATTCATCTATTGTTATCAAGAATACGTATGTGTGAAAAATTTCAGCTCGATCGGACATTGGGAAGTGGGTGAAATATCGATTATAAGATTCCGTCTAGACAGACAGACAGACAAACACATGAAGCTAATATAAGCGTTGTAATAATAATAAAAAACACCCAAACTAAACTTTTTGGGGGGTCAGTGAAATGGAAGTCTTCGCTTCGCTCATTCAATAAATCTGTAGTTAAAATATACATGACACGTTTCCGTTGTATGCATGTTTATATAAAACTTCCTTAGTAAATGCATGTAAGGATTTAAAAAAAATGCCAGAATAAAGTTTTGTAAACTGACTATTGGCAGATAAGTATATACAAATACTAAGAAGCTTTGGCTCTCGATGAAGCAATGTTTCTCAGCGAGCTTAAACTTGAAATCACAGATAAAATCTATTGACAACACAAAGAAAACGACTGAAAAGAAATCAAAAGTCTGTTACTCTTCACAATCATTTATGGCGAGAAGCCCAAACCAACGCCAGAAGTTGGCTTCTCTTGGGAGAAAATGTGGAAATTGCTTTATTCCCTGACGTTTCCGGTTTTTTGTTGCGTCTAAACGACAAAAAATATTCATTATCCTCACTGGCAGGATGATATCAGGATTTTACATTTAAGCTCGCCTTGCACAATTCGTGACCCTTGGTCCAAGCACGTGACCATTTTAAATAACGACTTTCCTAATTGCGTATTCCGTTTAGTCGCGGTTGTTTTTAAACACTCGGTCA
This sequence comes from Sweltsa coloradensis, assembly GCA_024449915.1. Lineage (NCBI taxonomy): Eukaryota > Metazoa > Arthropoda > Insecta > Plecoptera > Chloroperlidae > Sweltsa > Sweltsa coloradensis. Next base: position 1,391,751 of record JAMZAV010000210.1, on the reverse strand, counting down.
AGTAAGTTGCGATAAACAAGAGTAATTCCCCAGTCCCTGCCACAATTGCAGTTCATTGTATTGTAAGATACAAATACAAAAAATTGTAAAAGAACTGCGGCCAAGCTCTCCTGTCAAAAGTCTTCGGCTGTGAATGCTGTGAGGTATAGAAGTTTAGCCAAGCATTTCTTTATTTAAAGAAGTAAGATCATTTCGCCTGTTGACGAGCGCCAAGCCAACCATTTTCGTGGTAAAAAAGTCAAAATTTTAAACTAAAAATCACAAAAAAAATTACTTGGCCTTTGCATTTGGTTCATTATGAGAACTCCAAAAAGTCAATGACCAAGTAATTTTTTTTTATGATTTTGAGTTTAAAATTTTGAATTTTTTTTACCACGAAAATGGTTGTCTTGGCGCCGAAGGCTTTTGAAGGAGAGCTTGGCTGCCGTTTTTTTTTTTACAATTTTGTGTATTTGGGGTGGGGGAGGGGGGGGTAATCACTTCCTTTTGCTGTTTGTTTCGTATCAAGGCGTGAAATACTTGTAAACGATAATTCAAAGAAAGCGGGAAATTTAAAATTTAATTTTCCATTCTAAAATTTAAATTGAATTTAAATATTTACATTGCTCGGATGTACGGCTTAGACGGAGTTTGATTCACTTTCTAAATACATAACTTGATACCAATGCATTTCGGGTGAAGAAAATAACGAAATTTGTCATGATACATAAAGCAAGCGGTGGATATACAGTGCCTTTCAAAACAGATTGTCTAGAAACAAAAGCTACCATCTTTTTTTTTACAATGTTTGGCAAGTACAATGCTTTTTATTAAATTTGCTATGGTTCATCGTCTTCTTACGAAAATTGCATGAATATTTAGGTGTAAAAATTTATAATGGTTAAGAGCATGTTTAATTCAAGTTTGTACAAATTAATACGCCTTAGTAATTACGTGTTTTGATTATTATCCAAATTTTGACTTTCTTCTGTTCCTGTTACCCGATTTTGGTTTTGAAAGCAATAGTGATTGCGTCTGAGGTACATCTAAGTGTGGTTCAAGTTTCATAGTTCTAAGATGTACCGTTTTCTCTGTAGGCTCTTATTCCTCTCCCCAAGAATTAGCCAGCTAGCCAGCCGGAAGGTTTTCGATGATGTTTAGGCACTTTTTTTTTTACACAGAACGGGTTATCGGATTGGGCTAATTTTGTTTTGGTAGGTCATGGACCACATATCAGGTCATATACCGAGTTTCAAGATTGTAAATCTTTCGGGGTGGCGTGTGCAGATAGCTGAAAACCCCCCAACTCGGATAGGAGTAAACAGGGTAGAGTAAGTCATCGCCTAGCAGTCGCGTGCGCTTGGCTGCGGGCGAACGACCGTTGATGCACAGTGTGATAGCCTGGGAGCCTATAAAGGAATAGAGAAGCCTATATTCTACATATTTTATCGTTCGTCTTCATTTGCTCCAGCTACAAGCAAGACGTACACGTACTATAACAATTTCTAGCGAACTTGAAAGTAGTAATAGGGAGTGACTTCCTTATATTCGTCACATTACTGTCCGTCCGTTTGTGCGCGTGTCACGTTTCACGATAAAAACCGAACTTCCGATGGACGTACTGTTTTTATGTTGACGTTGTCCAAAACATCATGTTTTTGGCTACATTGATGAAGTTCAGAAGGAGGGGGTATCCCCTTTAAATTTTAAATTTATATACACCTGGCACCTCCACCAAGGAGAATTGACCGTTGAAACAAACGTTGAGTTTAATAACTGTGTTTCGCACCCTATTTTCGGTACTCTGGTACCCGCGCATGTACTGTACATCTGTAGTCTTGACCATAGAGTGTTGAAAATTTAAATAACATTATTTTATGCGTGAAGGTATACACTAATTTCACAACATATATAAAAAGCCTCCCTTAAGTCTTTTTTCCCTCGACATATATATTGCGAATTCCAAAATAAGTAATGGATTTTGGTAAAACATCATTTTCTCAGGTAACCCGCCCAGGGAAAATAACCTTCAGTGGGGCCGGATTCGTAAAGGTAAAATTTTGACAATTGTTACCTGCTTACTAAAGGTTCAGCAACGCCCAAACTTCTGTCAATCACAAATCATCAAGAGTAAACAATGATCATCGCGGCAATCAAGAGAACTACGAGAAGATGACTGTGTATTTTAAAAATGGTACTGCGTACGTACAGTAAAATAATGTGTTATACGTCGTGCGTCACTAACAGTAATACGGGCAGCGCTTTAAGCCCAACTCTTCTGAAATCCAAGATGGCGCAGGATCCGGCCCCAGGGAAGGTTGAAGAGGTTAAGAATGAGAATTATCAGGGACGTTAGGAAGCAAATCTCATATTAGCATTTCTGTGTCTGTCTCTCCGTCCGTCGGTCCATATGTGCTGCGCTCTGTCACGTCTCACGATAAAACCAGGACACGACGTCCGATTGATATGCAGTTGTTTTGTTGGCGTAGCCAAACAATCGACAAGAATAATACATTGGGTGTTTGGTGAACATAGGGATATGGGAGGGGGGAGTAGTTATCCCTCGCCCCCCCCCCTTCCCCCCAGAAACTTTTAAAACATTAAATTATGCAAGAACAAGCAAGGAAAATGTTTTATGTGTCTTAAGAATCCTGCGACGCCACCAATAGCTCGACGTAAACTGCAAATCATTTAATTTTGTATTTCGTCACATACTATTTTATTTGTTGATTAAAAAGCTTCTCTCTCTCTTTTAAGTTCATCCCGTGCCTGTGATAGTTCTACCATCTCGTTGAGACATTGACTACAGCTACGCTGACGAAACACCCACCGTCACCTGCGCATGTGTCAACTGTGTCCGTGAAACTCCAGCCACCTAGGTGCATGCAACGCATCCAGAATAATATCCAAAGCATTTTACATGCATTGCACGCACGAACATAATTGGAATGTTATTGAAAGACTAATTATTGTAACTAACCAACAATCGCTCTAATCAAGATGTGGTTGTTGTTGCACTTGAATTCTCTTTTTGAACCAAGGATTCATTTACATGACTTTCATAGATAAACTCAGATGTCAAAAAGTTACAGAATACCACATGTAGATTTTCAAAAGTGCTAAATACAATTTAATGTTCTGCTTTATCTTTTAAAATTTGCAAGAAATCACCAATATTTTATACTTTTTAGGTGAAAACACTTGAGCAACATATTTTCTGTGAATTATTAACAGATATATTATAGACCTACACTAATATTTTCTTTCGCTGGTAAGTTATTATTAAAATTCGTCTTTTAAAACTTATCACACGATATATAGCATAGAAATATGGATTAATAACAACAAACAATTAATACAAAGCTGAATAAACCGACGGGTGAAGCTCAAGTGTAAAGAGTGAGATGATTCTCGAGGAGAAAGATTCTAATCCCGCCACCGGCAATCCTGACTGGAAGCTTTTCCGAGGTTTTCTTCAGTCGGATTGAGTCCTCTAAACAGTCCTCGGACAATTCCTTGACATGTATCTAACTACAAAATAACTAGTCATACACCTCAAGAGAGACATTCAACTTTGTCTGGGTAGTTTTCTCACGCCAAAGTTAATTTCCCAGAAAGAATAAGTAATACATGGTCCGTCTATGTTACTTAAGTATGTTTTATTTGAATTTTGGAAAATTTAATAACAGTAATGAAAGTCTAATAATAACAATTGTGATTATATAGCAGGTAACTTGTATGATATATGTGGCTAAAGTGGCTGACCGGCAAGCGGTAACCCGGGTTCGATGTCCACTATAGAGAAGTTTGATGTATAATATACATTGTCGTGTGCAAGTAAGTTTCAACGTTGTTAGTTGACGACCGGCGCTTGTCAATCTCAAGAAGTTAGTTTCAATTTAAGCAGCATATTGTGATGGATGATGTTGGTCGTCAAGTGAGATGAGAAGCGACCAAGGCGATGTCTGTATTGAGCAGATCCACAAACTAGAAAGGTATTTCTGTGTTCGGACGTCCTAGAAGCTTTAACATGAGATCAAAAGTTTACTAAAACTCCGTGAAAACAAGAATTAAATCAGTAAATCAAGTATACATGGAGGTCGAGTCCCAAGGCTGTTCTTTGCATCATTTATTTCACTTGTCGCGCCTTTCAGCCAGAGCGCCACCTGTAGCCAGCATATGAAGCCATCTTGTTGCTTGTTATTCCAGTCATTTCCCACCGTAGCGTGGATCCGCGGGCCTGGAAAAGTAAGGTAATTTTCCTGGATTTTAGATTAAAACGTCGTCCGGACGTGGTAGGAAGCGATCGTGGGCCGGTAGGAATTCTGATGCTCTAAAAGTTGGTTATACAAAAAAGTTTCTTATTTTTGCTGAATAGAGAGGGCCTGAGCTTTAAAAATTACAAGAGTAAGTTAGAAGGGAGATGCGTGTTTCCTTTATAATAGGAAGTTGAAATACAAACAAAAGAAGGTGAAAACAAAGGTTGGTCGGGCTCGCTTTGAGGGGAGCTTTTAAAGCTCAGTACAAAAGATGTCGTAGAGTATTTGTGCGGTGAGTCGTCTTTCTAATTAAACACATGGGGTGAATCGAGCATGAGTGCACTGTACACACGACACGCGGCCTCGTTCAAACTGAAATGTTTTCATCAGCAAAGCCTGTGTGTGTGTGGGGGGGGGGGGGCTCGTTATCTTTCTTTCGATATCACGTGTGAGACTTTGAGAGAGAGGTATGCAGGTGTGTAATAATGTGCCGCGAATCCACGGTGCCCAGAACAACAAATACCGAACACAAGATATAAAGTATAGTCGTCATGTAACTGGACCAAAGGATTACGTTCAAACAATACTATGATCATTATGCACAACATATTATAAACATAACAATCCAATGACAACTGTCCCTAATTAGGGATTCACACAACGGACAAGTGTTCTCCACTCTCCAGGATAGACTATCCTGACATAATTCCCATTCTCACCATTTATTTTTAATAATGCGCTTCATAATTTTATTTCATTATTTCAACTTACGAATATGTTAAATATATTCGTTTCTCTATTTTTTATTTTCCTGCGCCTACCATTAAAATATTATTATTATTCATATTAATTATTATTTATTCTTTAGAACTTTAAAAACTGACAAAGTTAGTAAATTGAAGACAATAATTACGTAATTTAACACTAAGAAAGAGAAGCCCCATAACCTGCCACATTGATAGTTTGCTAAATATCTGTATGGATGGGCTATGACATATCATTCAATTATCAAAACTGTCGATATTATTATTTGCGAAATATTTTTTTTCGCAAAAAAAATTATATCAACGTAGAAGGCCAACTATTAATAATATGTGGCAAAAGTGTTGATAAGACCCGCCAATAATACATAACGATGTTCTCACACTCGCGTTGGATGACCCGGCACCTCCACCAATATGAAGAAATCGATAAATTTTACTTGGGTATTTACAACATTAAGGGCTAACACATTTCCATACCACAACATTCCTACCCACGTTCTAGTTTTTGTTTTTATTTGTATTTTCTTATATGGAGTCAAAATATCGATATTGAAAATATTCCCACATATCGTTATCGTATCGAAATATCGATATCTCTGCCCAACCCTAGTTTCTGATATACCATGCGCAAGTGTCACAATACATTCCAAATTATGTTAAACACAAATAAGGCAAGAACATGAAGGAGAAATCAGCCACAGACCACAAAACGAATGAACACAAATTAAATACACAATAAAGAAGACGCCAGTGATATTGGGCGATACAACGTTCTTCTTTGAACGTGACACGAATTTTAAATTGTTTTGCCTTACTAATTATTTTACACATTGTAACTTTGCCATACTCTGAAATTTTGGCAACTGTTTGTGAGGGAGAGTAGAGGTCTGCACGGGCTTGTGGGCCGGGCTCGGGCCTTGTTATGCATTTAAGGCCGGGGCCGGGCCTGCTTTTCACTGAATGAGACGGGCTTTTTTCAGGCTTTTTGATGTAATTTATTAATCGGTATTTGCGATTGCGATCATAGAAATGTTCTTCGACCAAAATTTCAAAACGTTTTGTTTCTCGTTATAGCACTTTTCACATTTCGGATTGGGGATTTTGTCCCAGACATTATCCGGATTGGACTTTCCGGATTGGACGTTTGTCTAAGACTTAATTTAAGCATGAATCACTTGTCTCGAACTTTTCTGCACTGGAACCACTGTCCCAGTAGCTTTTGTATAGAGTCAAAGTGGACAACTGTAGCGAATCATCATGCCATCATCCATACAACTTCGCATATGCGTCTGTGGATACCGGTAAGCATTTTTTTGTGCACTAATTTAGTAACATTTGCATGCATTTAAAAAAAAATTGTTTGGTTTTGCCACACTATTCACATGTAAGTCTATGTAGTATTTAGCACTATGAAAATTCAATTTTCCAAACAGTTCTTCTGGGAAGCAAACATTTGATGAATTCGCTTAGGAACGAGATAGTACTAATTTTAAAATTGACAGTATAGGCCTACGTATATATAATTTGATTTTCTTTAAATGATTGCATTTCAGAAATTAACCGGTCTAAGTTGAGAGATTTTGAAGGTTCCCGAGATCGTTTAGTCGTTTTGCCGGAATCATTCGAAGAAACACAGAAAAATAAAACAACACAAAAAAGAAAGCACAAAAGAGCTTTTTTCACTTTTGTGTAGCAGAACGTAGTCAAAATATGTCTTGCAGTCTTTCACTCAGACGTCACAAACCTCTTTCTCTAGTATTTAGACAAAGTAGCCTACATGGGGTTTGTGAGTTTTCACTTCGCTCGTCCACTAACCTCTTCTCTAGTATTATGACGAAGTAGGCCTACATGGGGTTTAGTGAGTTTCAACTCGGCGGGCGCGTGCGACCTGCGAAGATGAGGGCAAGAAGGGTCGAGGATTATTCAATCGCCCGCCCTGCAGACTGGAATAGTCCCCCGCGGACCAGGGACGTGACGGAGGAAGCTGGCGGGACACTGCGAGCCACATCACGAAACATTGCTCGCGGGAAACATGTCTTATTGCCACGTGGCTGGGAATTATAGAGAAAATCTAGATCTATGCCCGTTTGCTAGTGAATTTTAATTATTTTAAATGTTCTCTAATGTAACTACTAAAAAGCATTCGTGAAGGCCATTTCCAGTTTATTTTTTTGGCAGGGTCACTTACTAAAGAAAGTAGTTATCAGATTTATGCCAAACTATGAACATATGTTATGATCATGCATGCATGTATATTCAGCTTTCTATAGTTGCACATTAGAAGAAAACAATCATAAAATAATAATTTAAAAAATGAATTGATTTTTAGGATTTTGTACTTTTGAAAAAATATCAAAATGTTAAATTTTTGTATTTTATTTGTAGCTTATTCAAAAATAACGTTTAGAAATCGAACGTAATTTTTTATGAAATTTTACAAACATTTCAAACCAAGCGCATATTTTATTTATGACTTGCTGTGCTTCTTGCTTTGCAGGGATCAATTTTTATTTGAGTAATACATGTATACGGCCAAAGAAAGCAGTTACAAGCATAAATCACTTTTATTTTTTTATTGTACTGAACAGTTTAAACTGTTGTTTCTAATTTATAATCACTTTATGTATTGTTATAATGTAAAATGTAATTAATCATGCAATTGTATGTAATTATTGTTAATCAGTGACTGAAAGAAAAACATTGTTTTAAAATAAAAACTAAGTTACACAACCTTACTCAAATTAAATTATCTGTTTAATGTAGATCCAGTGTAATAAAGTTGTTGTGAATAAATAAATGTTCATCAGTATTCAGTAGAGCATAAACGCTTCACCCAAGATGTCTTTCCGCGTACATTCATGGATTACTCTACAATGCTTGTTCTCACAGTTATGTGATGATGTTTATTAAACAACTTGTCACAATTATACCGTACAAACTACAGAGTTGTTGGATTGTGTTGAAGTGGTAAATGTATCGGACAGATCGTGCCGTAAGCGACTCTGGTGCAATCAGTAATCTAAACACCAACACGCCATGGACTGCAACACAAACGGTTATTCCATTAAACATTTGTCAAATCAATTGTTCTAACTTCAAATACAAGCGTGTGGTTAGACATGAAGTTTGGGTTGGGGTATGCTACTGCGCAAGGTTCGTCTTAGATCACAAACATATGCTGTTCATAGTACGTCAATACAGTTGCAAGATGATAATACACGTGGGATTGGGAACAGAGCTCCTCAGAAACCCACAGACCATGCATAATACAAGACTACCAGCCACAGGCTAGGTTTGTTTCCGGACGTACGACCACGCCATGTGACAAACATCTTTTGGACATTTGCGGGAAAATGGAAATTTGCGTTACAGTCGAGAGAACCACTAGTAGTACGGCAGTGCGGATACATCTAAACTAACCTTAGAAAAAAAGCAGTCAATCGCATTCTATTTCTAGTGTGGATGATAGAGCTGTCACGCGTTGCACATCATTGTCTAATGAGTAGAGGAGCATCTGCCGGCAACTACTTTTAACATGAACACGCACTACAATAGATCGGCACTGGACGACCTTCGTGGAAACCGGTTTTGGTTTCATTTGTTAGATAAGCTGAGCCGGGAGCGGCTAACAAAAGAAACCGGTTTTTGTTTCTTTTGTTAGTTAAGCTCAGCCGGGAGCGGCTAACAAAAGAAACTGGTTTTTGTTTATTTTGTTAGATAAGCTGAGCCGGGAGGGGCTTACAAAAGAAACCGGTTTAACAGGCCCTATACCTGCACCGGTCCGATGTAGTGCGCTGCCAACAGCGAATGACCTCGGTCCATATGCAAGACGGTGTTTGGTTAGGCGCATGTGAATGAGGCCATGTTGGAGAGCGCTCAACCTAGCTATCGGCAGATATCTAGGCTTATCGTGGCCAGCTCTGAAAACTTCCAAGTACACGGTTCAATGAAGAGAAGAGAATGCAGCGAGACATTCCAAACTGCCACTCCTGAGTCGGAGAGCACACAGACAACAGAACAGACCCTGGCAATTGAGCGCATTGTAAACCAACGGATGTATGCAAACTCAGCACCCTTGAATATTCAATCGACCGGAGCACGTTGCTAATGCGAAGAAGTCTGCGAGGCGAGGCCGAGGAGCTCTCGGCTCCGAACATCGGGGCATAAACACCCCAAGAGCTTCCACCACACAAACAGAAGCGGGGTATTAGAACAGTCTGTGCCCACTGCATGGATCATTAGGGATACTCTCACGAGAAGCTGTAGAGGGGGAAGCCTTAGGTGCAACCATTATTGTGTTGAAATTGCGGGTTAACTTTCTCATGTATTTAAAAATATATTGATGTTTTGATGAGACCGTCTGTCTAAAAGGCAATCAAGATCTTCATTACTTGATAATTAATTCACTCCATAGAAGCAGAATGTGTCGACATTAACGGAGAATGAGTGATATCAAACACAACGGAGAAAAATACTTTTTTGCATGAATGCCCGCTGTAGGGTACGCAGATGACATCGGTTATATTAGGATAGGGTTATTGTAAATGGAATGTGCTAGGCTGTTTAAGAGGACATGTAATTCCATCTTTCTCTTAAATGACTGGAAACCTTGAAAAAAAACATCTTAGCAGGATTGCCGGCGGTGGGGCTCGAACCGTAACCTCCTGAATCGGAGAATCATTCGTCGCTTAGCTGCTACCTCTGTACGGAGAACACTCCATGCAGTACCGTGAATTACAAGAACGCATATTACATTATTTCTCATCAATTAAGCGACTTTTTTTTATTTTCCTCAATCAAATGAAGAATGCTGATATTGAGTTATAAACAATCTTTGTCTCCAAACTATCTTCACATCTTATACCTAGTTGGTCACCAAACGATGGGCATCTCGTCCCCGGGCAGGTTTCCGAGTAGGACATTTTTTTTGGTCCACTTGACCAACAGTTTTCAACTTTATCCTCTAAATTTATATTGCGTGTATTTGTAAATTGTAATTGACTCCAGCGTCTTATTTTCATGACAGTGCGTGACAGGCAGCAAGACTATAACAATAGATCACACAAGAAGCGAAATTAAAATTGGTAATACATAATCATAATAACAAAAAATAAAAAGGAATAAATTGTTATCTTAATTGGCAATAGAGCATATGCCCCACAAGTGCAACATGATGTCCAATGGCAATGCACGTATTGCTTCGGTTTGCAGGTATTTTATATGACTGATATGTTATGATGTGGAATGTGGCGATGTCGGTCCAATGGAGGGTGTGTGTTTATAAGGTCCGTGAAGTTGGCACCCCCCATTCATCCGATCTCAATTAAACTCTACAAATATTTAGTGCTGAATTAGTGCTGCCAACAGTGGCTAGCGAGCTTTGAGGAACATAACAATTAATATAAAACATTACAAATATATTATCAATGTCGATGTACATGTCCACTTCCATTAACTGTGACTCCTATTATTTCATTATTCACTTTCCAAGTTATACACAAACAGACCCAAGCCTGCCTCTCGATCACATTATCACATATTATTGGTTGCCGCGTCACGAACATCTCGATGAAGCTTTGTTAGCCATGACTGCGGAGAAGTTTTCAAGAAGACGTATGAGTTTCGGCATGGCTTACGTCTACTTATACGCTCAACGTGAACTTAAACTAAAACTCAGGAAGCTATTTAAATTGAAAAACTCCAAGTTGAAAGGCAGCCTCGGTCTTAGATCTCGGCCCAGCCCTGATGTCTAAGACAGATCTCGTTTTAGGATGTACTGGCTCCGAGTTACCGCACTGTATGATTGTAACTGACAGAATATAATAGAGGTTGCTCGAATAACTCGGTAATGCCCTGACGATTTAAGGGAAAATTCCCTTATTACCAAGCTTGGCTTTAAGAAACAAATATTTATCTCAAAATTAAACGAAAAATAAAACAATATATTGAAAAGTCACAACTTACTTGTAATCTCTACCCCCACACCCACTAAGCGGTAGATAGTTGGCATTCTTACATTTCCGCCTGAGCAGCTAACGAGTTTCAGCCGTCAACCGCCCAACGTAGTGTTTGTATTTGTATTCGAGACGATGACTTGCGAAGGGAGTAAGAAAAAGTATAATTTCGAAAAGCCATGTCTTACACAGTAAACGAAACCCCCTTCTGCCGTCAGAGAAGTAGCGCCTGTACTTCAGGAGGGCGCTGAATAACCAAACCAATGGGAATCCTTCAGCAGGCGTATCTTTGCAAGAGTGTGTATCTCCCGCACTCTGGTGTTGATTCCAGGCATACTCTAGGGTAGTCATTGCCTATTCTAGGAACCCTATGTGCCTACCCTGAGACTTGTGTAATACACGGTGCATTAGGCCCAGACGAATATATTCCTTGCTGTTGCACTGCTGTTCACTCAGCATATTCCTCTCCTTTTCGACACGTGAAATCACAGCTTTCGGAGCAAATGTTTACAGCTATGATAGTAAAAGGAGAAGCTGTGTTTTCCTGGTTTTCGTGGTGTAAGAGAGAATGCGATAGTTGGCATTCAACAATATTCTTAACATTTTAGTAAAATCGCGTTCAGTAATAACACTAAAAACCACGTAAAAATACGTATTTTTAAATAAATTGCGCAATTGTGGAAGACTCCCCCTGCCCATTGAATCGCTTGGGGAGTACTTTAAGAGGGAATGGGACACATTTGGCTGTTAGCAAATAGCTATTCGCTCGGCCAAGATGCATCCGACGTATATGAAACTTTGCAAAGTTGTCACTAAAGCATACATATACAGCCCTGTAGTCATAGATTTTCCAAATTTTGACTTAATCAGTCAGAAAAAAATCACGAATATGGTAAATTTTGGAGTTTTTAACAAAATCAAAATCCGTGAAAACTAATTTAATTCTTATAAATTATTTAAAAACAAAATTTAAAAATGTGTTACCGCAGAGCCCTATAATTCCACATTTGTGACATATGTTCAAAATTTCAGACATCTGTGGTGTCAGTTGGCCGAGCGAACAGCAATTTGCCTCAAACGCATGTCCAATCCCTATATTTCCGATTGCCCCCATACCCCACCCACCTCCCTAGAGAAAATGTCTAAAGTCAACACTGCCCGCACCAGTCTGTTGAGCTGCCTACGTGACTCATGTGTGTCCTTGTGTGTTACAGGTGGTTCAGACAGGACCGGCACCAGCTCCGCGCGATCCCAGACGACGGGCGCGTCTTCAGTGTCGGTGACTGCCTGGCGATCCTCCACGCCGACGACGTGGACGCCGGCAAGTGGGTCTGTGTGGCTAACAACAGTGCTGGGGTGGAGAGACTCGACATAAACCTACACGTGACGTCGCCTCTGAGCGTAGCTGTGCAGCCGGGCGGACAGGTACATTCACTTCTTGCAGTGTTAGGTTAACAATGACCCGACGATTCATTTTTGTTTTTGATTGGCTATTTGTTGAAATTTATTTTGAAGTTTTCTGAAGTAACCTGGCTGATGATGCCGGTATCGGCAGGTAAATCGTGGCCAATTAGCGAAGGCTAATTTAAATTAACCCGTTAATGACGTCAGTATATTCATGGTTGCTTCGGTAGAACTATATCCCCCCAAAATACAAAAATTTGTAAAAAAGACGGCAGCCAAGCTCTCCTTCAAAAGTCTTCGGCTGTGAATGCTGTGAGATATAGAAGTTGAGCCAAGCTTTTTATTCTTTCTCCTCAGTTTCGCTTTGAAAATATGTAAGATCATTTCGCCTGTTGACGAGCGCCAAGCCAACGATTTTTGTGGTAAAAAGTAAAATTTTTAAACTCGAAATCAAAAAAAAATTCTTGGCCATGAACCAAATTCAATGGCCAAGTCATTTTTTTTTATGATTTCAGTTTAAAAATTTTACTTTTTTACCACAAAAATCTTTTGGCTTGGCGCTCGTCAACAGGCGAAATGATCTTACATATTTTCAAAGCGAAACTAGGGAGAAAGAATAAGAAGCTTGGCTCAACTTCTATATCTCACAGCATTCACAGCCGAAGACTTTTGAAGGAGAGCTTGGCTGCCGTCTTTTTTACAAATTTTTGTATTTTGGGGGATATCACATCTTTTTGTTGTTCGTTCGCTATCAAAGGGGTGAATGATGGACTTTGAATGATTAAATTTGTTAAGTTCAAAGTTGTTTTTTTACATTTTTGGGCCCACGGTCCCCCCAAAGATACCCCTTAAATAAATAAATAAAAAAAATTTATTTAGAGTCTACCCACTCAGTTATATATAACTGATTTTCAGTGGGGGACTTTAAATCAAAGCGACCAAGCCAACCCTGCAGGCCCCGACGCAATCGACGAGTGAGCGATAACCAACCAAAGATCGATATTTTTAATAGGAAATATATCAATCAGTGGTATGGACAGTGCGAACATCGCGGATCAACGCCAGAATCAACAAGGCCGATCCGACAACTCTGAAATTTATTATGTGCTTCGTTGCTAGGACGGCTCCAAAGTCACCGTTTACAAACTCCTAAGACAAGAACTGATAGACTTAACTCCAAATCAGAAGTTAAAAAACTTCTGACTTGAGACGGAATCGAACCCTGGCCCTTCTGCATTGGAAGCAGATACGCTAACAACAAGACCAACGCACTAGCATAAGCACTTGATATTTATAATGGTTAAGAGCATGTTTAATTTCAAGCTTGTACAAATTACTACGCCTGAGTAATTACGCGTTTTGATTTTGATTTTGATTTTGATTTTCCCCGTCCCAATTGCCCGGTTTTTGTTATATGAGGTACATCTGAGTGTCGCCCAAGTTTCAAAGTTCTAAGATGAACCGTTTTCTCGGTATAGCGTATTCATAAGAGTACGGAATTACCTACTTTTGATAATTTTGGTTTTTTCCGGTACCCGTTATCCAATTTTGCTTTCCATATTCAAAAGTGATAAAGAATGAGAGATATCAAAATGTATTCCACGTTTGAAACATCTCAGTTGTAGCGTTTTCTTTGAATGATTCATTTCTTAAAGTTCAGATATATTTTTTGTCATTTTTGGGCCCATGGTCATCCCAAATTTAGCCCCTTGTGTTTTGGACGCAAGATATTTATAATGGTTAATAGCATGTTAAATTTCAAGTTTGTACAAATTACCACGCCTTGGTAATTAACGCGTTTTGATTATCATCCAAATTTTGATTTTCTCCGGTCCTGTTACCCGATTTTGGTTTTGAAAGCAAAAGGCACTGCGTCTGAAATACACCTAAGTGTGGTCCAAGTTTCATAGTTCTAAGATTTACCGTTTTCTCTGTAAGCTAAAGAACTCTCCGCGGAAAACTCCTAGCCACCCACCCACCCACCCACCCACCCACCCAGCTTTAAGGAATTTGACTATGTTGAGAGCCTTTTTTAACACAGAACGAGTTGTCGGATCGGGTTGATTTTTTTTTTGGTATGTCATGGACCACATACCAGGTCATATACCGAGTTTCAAGATTGTAACTCTTTCGGGGCGGCGTGTGCAGATAGCTGAAAACCCCCAATTCTGGTAGGTGTATATAGGGCCGGAGTTCGGTGTCGCCTAGCAGCCGCATTCGCTTGTCTGCCTGGCGACTACTGTCGCCCTAGATATATATTCTATACACATACACACATATCCTTTCCACCAAGCATTCACGTAACCTAGTATCCAAGCACACGAGTACAGTTTTTTTTCTTGTTTTTTTAAAACATTTACCACTTAATATTAGATTTGTGGTTGTTGAAAAAGGTTTTGGGTTGTCAGTTGGGTTGTTAAAATAAGTTGTTTATAAATTAAAATAAAACAGTCATATAAAAAGTAAGTAACCTAGGAAAGTTCAGTTAAGTGTTTTCATAATATACGATTCCGGGTAAATGAGTTATGATAAATTTTAATTATTTTTCCTGTTGCAAAATTTTTAATTTTCTCTGAAATCAAGGGGGCCCTTGCCCCCCCCCCCCCCCCCCCCCGGCGCTCATGGGCAATAAACAGTACCTTAAACTTTGACACTTGTAGAATTGTTTGAGCAGAATTTATTGTTTTCTTACGATTAGTACAAATGTGAGTCTGGCCGACTTCTGATACAGAGGGGTTCTGATATTGAAAGAAGAGTGATTGTTTTGTGGCCTGAGTAATTGGTTCAGTACTTCGAAGCAACTGAACCTGGTTTGTTGTGTAGGTTTGCGGGTAAAAGTTGGGATAATTAAGATTGAAAAATCTAGACTTAATAAATGATGTCTTTCGTTACAATTATTGCTAATCAAAATACTTACTATCAAAAAGCTATTCAAATCGACAAATTGGTCTCAATGACAAATACAAAAATCTGGCAAGACGTTGACAAACAAGATCTTGAAGCCAACAAATCCTTCTTCTTTTAACTGACGTCGTAAAATGGCGGATTCAATTTCTGACGGTTGCCAAATAGGAAACCTTCCAATAATACTGAATTCCTTTATTCTCCGTTAGTTGATTGATTATTCCACCCAACTCAATTAAATTCTCAGATGCGCATTAAAATAATAAACTTTTCTTTATCTTTAGTGGCAAATATGTCGTTATAACTTTGAAAGTAGAAAAAAGGTAAAAACAAATTTTTATCGTATTAAATATTGGTTAGTCATACTAAAATAGCTGTTTCAGTCAAGTGAAGTAATCTGCTTTTGACTAGGAGCAGGTATTTGTGACGTAGTGTCCCGTTGAAATTAAAAGGGTAAGGCTTTCCGGTCTCGCTTTGTAATGCCCCGCTATTCAAAATTGCGTTCATTTTAATACACGTTTACATAATTTTTTATAACTATTCACTTATTTATATTATTTGTTCATTAAAAAACTTCATTTATAGAGCATATTTAAATCATTAAATCATGTGTGTCGACTTACTCCTGGAAGATAGTGCACAGGACGTTTCTGGTTCACGTTTGATACGTTTAGCACGCACATGCAAACAACACCAAAATGTCGGAAAGGCGCCTTTTAGTGGGACAAATAGTGTTTGTTTTGATATCAGAATGGAAGGGAGGTTCTGGCTTCAAGGTTCAGATTTGGCATGCTTAATTAAAGCAATTGCATGAAAATATGCATTAAGGTCAAAACCAAGTTGCTTTGAACTGTCAGGATATTGAATTGGTGCCGAAACCTGTCACTGATCACAAGTTTACCGTTCTTTGAGAACTAAGGTATAAATAATTTTTAATAAGTAATTACAACAGCACATTTTGGTACAAAACAGAAGCATTTGCGGCTTTGCGCTAATGCGAATAAGGCCCGAATTCATAGTCGTCCCAAAAGGAGCTCCAACGCCATCCCACCCTTTGGCCTCCCAAGGACTCCCAATGGGAGAGTGCACCCATTGCGAGCCCAAAGGGTGGCAGAAATCGTATGAGAAGCATCTCTCTCGACTTTTTCGAGCCATCCTTTGGGAGCCCAAATGGCAGGGTGGCGTAGGGTCTCCTTTTGGGACTAAGTTACCTTCTGAAAAGAGTCTCGTCCATCTGTTTCTACCTAGCACCCTTGCTCTCTGCCTGGCAGGTGACAGTGGACGTGGGAGCCCGCGCCGAGCTCCAGTGCCACGTGTCCGGCCCCCCACCACACCTGCCCACGTGGCTCAAGGACGGCCACGTGGTCGCCGGCACCGACAAGCTCGTGGTGGAGAAGGTGCAACGAGAGGACGCCGGCATGTACCAATGCCTCGTCAGGGGGGAAGACGACAGCGCGCAGAGCTCAGTGCAGCTTCGACTAGGTGCTGCTCATCCGAAACTACTTTATAAATTCATAAGACAGACACTTCAGCCGGGACCCCCCGTCTCTCTGAAGTGTATTGCGACGGGGAACCCCACGCCGCACATAGCGTGGAAGCTCGACGGATTCCCCCTGCCTCAGAATGACAGGTAACCAATAGCCTTGCATTATTACACATTTCCTTTGTGCTTCACTAGGGGTACCCACGAAATTGTTGGTGTTGTTGCCATTAACTTGACGTCCTCTGCTTGCTTAGTGCACATGTGTGTCCAAGCAGGTTGAAGAAATCTAGTTAAAGTATAGTTGATTTCAGTTTAGGTGGTAGACCATCACCAATTTTAAAACCACGCCAAAATGCAGTATTTTGGTGTTATCTTGAGAACGGTGCAAAATAATGTCTAACAACTGATTGCAGACAAAGATGTGGTTTTGTTAGAACAATATATTGCTAGAAAAAATATTCAAATAATTAAATTGCGGTTCGTATTTAAAATATGCATTTATGTAATTTACTTACAAATTCTAAACGTATATAACATAATATTGCAATTTTTTCCTTTAGGATATTACCCTTAAACCACATAGCTGCATGTCTGCAATCAGTTTCCAATTTTTTGCAGCGATCTCCAGATATCACTTTAAAAACACTGTAATTCACGTAGTTTTAACATTGGTGATGGTCTTTAATCTTAAGAATGCCACGGCTGAGAGATAACATGACAGATCTCTAGAACCAACGATATTCGGCATTTAAACTGCTTCCGAAAATGGAAACGACTTATTTTAAGTAAATTTGACTTTCATGAACTGGAGGATTTTAAGAGTCGTGTGACAATAATTGTGACACATAACGATATGATCACCAAACA
Organism: Sweltsa coloradensis; assembly: GCA_024449915.1. Lineage (NCBI taxonomy): Eukaryota > Metazoa > Arthropoda > Insecta > Plecoptera > Chloroperlidae > Sweltsa > Sweltsa coloradensis. The sequence continues at coordinate 1,374,137 of JAMZAV010000210.1, read as the reverse complement.
CCGGCAAGATTTATTATACGATTTATTAGATATTCCTTTTCAGTTTCTCTTACTCCCTGATGGTAGACATTTTTCGATGTAATAGAATAATAGTTTTTAATCATGAAATATCATGATAAGGTAGCCATTAGTTACTCTTGGGTTCGTGTTAGTTTTCAATGTGGGCATGCATTCATTTCTGTTTCCGTTTCCGTCGGTAATCTAAACTGAAAACTACAATACTTATTTACTGCGGAACAAGTGCATGAATAAAGCAACTTCATAAGCATTACTCTTTTGTAGGGATCTGAAGGTGATTCGTTGAATTGAAAAGAAATTTTTCTCAGTTTCTTGCATATTACTGGAAGTTTGCGCAATTTTATTCCACTCTTTGACGACATTCTTAGTTTGAAAGCAGCAAATTGGAAACAAGTTATTGTTTACAGATATTTGTGTCGTTTGGACTCATCTGTTTTCTCTAATAATGTTCACATTGGGTTCACAAATGTATATTATGGCGCGTGTTTCCTTTGTGTGATAATATGTAGGAAGTCTGGGGCAGAGAACAATAAGTACATGTTGAAGTACTATGCTCGACGTGAACGTGACATAGAAATCAGTATGACTGCAGTCATAGTCTGAAAAGTAGAAAATTCGACCCTTTGGGATATATTACATATTTGTCATCTGCTTTTATTAGGTCAATCAATCGACCCTTCATTTTTCATGGTCGATTATTCGACCATCAAGGGTTGACGAAGGGGTGGAAATATATAACCATATACACCAACATTGACGTGAATATTTAAGAATAACGTCATACTTTTTATAACTTTTAATGTAACGTTTTAAAACTTTTAATTTTAAACAAATATAATTTATTATTGTAAACAATACACACAAAACAGTTATGATCAAGAGATTATATTCAAATTGATGGCAATCATTGTTTCCGCTGATATAATAAATCATTTTAGTGATTTCCGGGGACCTTCGAGTTTCTGTATGTGTTGTACCTTTCTGTGGGTTACTCCATTGTTTATCTCTCACTTTTGTTCGAGATTGTTCGAAATAGTTTGAAATGTCGATATTACAAAACGGAAAACATTTTCCTCAAGGGAGCCAACTTTGCAAACACTCTGCGTTTGTTCCAGTGAAACCTGGGACCTATTGAAACCCAATCGAACTCGGCTGTCTCAGTAGAATAATGTTCTATCCCCAAGTGCTATGTAGAAGCTCTCACTTAACGCAATCAATTGGTTGCCTGCGGTTTTTCGTGTGTAACAACCTTAACCGTATAACGGGTACTGGTATTTTTACATGGTTTCTAATAACAGTATTTTATAGACAATTTTCTTCAGAATTCACTTAAAATTCGGTTTTATATCATCATACGCCAATATAAGAGCACGAAGTCAGCATCTTCCTATTTGGTTTGTAGTTGTCGCGATTAAAATATAAACACCTCACTAATAAACCATTTTGTCTGATGGATAATTAATGAAAATATTTAATCAAACAGTAGCAAAATTGTAAGCGGTAGATCATGTTTTTCTGACTCCCGATTCACGTGACTATTTTACCCTTGTTTAAGCGGAGTTAAGGGTTAGAGGTAGAAAGCGTATTCCTGTAAAATTCCTGGGGAACCATTTACAGTTTTGAAACTGTTTGATTATTTATTTTCATTAATTATTCATCAGACAAAATGGTTAAATGTATTTATTTGTTTTATGTAATTCGCGACTACTACATCAAGTAGGAAGATAAGGAAACACACACTGTCGTGCTCGTATATTGAGGTATGATGATATACTAGGAAAACGCTAAAGTCCCGTCGCGTTGTTGAGCGAGCACCGGTACGTGCAACACGACCCGAGTACGACATTCCCATAATGTTACATACCAATAAGTCTATAAGATCTTGACCGATTTAGTCGAAAATTTGTAAAAAAGAAGAGAATGTTGTACTTATTGACCCTGCAAAATTTCATAACGATCGGAACATTTTTGTTTTTTATTGTATAACCAACGATTGGATTTTGTTCAAAAACTATACAGCAACCCGCATAGGTGGTATGTACATGTGTGCAAAATTTTAGGGCGATCAGAGAAACGGTGCGACCTGTACCGAAGCAGTAACAGAAAAAAAAAAAAAACAGATATTCGAGCCATACGAGTCAAATGGAGACGCTCGCTCAAAAAACAAATTTTAAGTGAATTCTGAAGAAAATTGTCAATAAAATACTGTTATTGGATGAGCGAAGCGAAGTCTCAATTTCATGCACTGACCCCTCAAAAAAATTTAGCTCCTGTTTTTTTTGTTTTTTTTTCTGTCTGTTTGTTCGCAATCTACCGGGCAAACGGTATATGCGATCTTGATGAAAATTGGAGGGGACCTTCGAAATCTCTGAACTTAGACCTGTCAAATTTTTGGGTACAATCGAAGAAATATTTCTCATAAATATCGTACTTTTACGATTTTTTTTCGATTTTTAGCGCAATATTTTCGTGACATTTTGGGCCGATTCTTACCAAACGGGTGGGGCTACAACGTTCATATTTTACATTGACATTAAAATTATGGTGACGTATTACTTTTTTAAAGAAAAAGTTGAAAAAGTTAGCCAGAATCCATAGAATAAAGGTTTTAAAATGAGTTTTTTGAGGTTTATAATTGACAACAATCACCTACAATGCATTCAAAAAGCACTTGCAAAGGAGAAGTGGTCCTACGCAAACTAAAAACTGACAAAAAAGCTCATCCATCAACGCGACTAAAAAAAGCGTTCTCGAAGCGGCCTAGTTACAAACCAAATAAAAATATAATTACCCGTATAGGTTGATACACACGAAAAACCGCAGGTAACCAATGTATTGAAGTGTAGTCTTGGTGTATGTATTGAAGTGTAGTGCCGGTGAAGTGTAGTCTTGGTGTAAGTATTGGAGTGTCTTGCTATATGTATTGAATTGTAGTGCCGGTGAAGTGTAGTCTCAATGTACGTTGTGTGATATCCGCGTAATGAAAGACGAAAGAATATTTAAGTGGTGGTAAAAATAGAGTTAAAACGTGAAACAGGATGCACAGACGAGTAGAACGGGGAAGAATTCTGTGAGGGAACAATGAATCAATTAAGCATGCCAGACCGTTCACAATGCAATGCAATAGCACTTAGTCTTATCTTTGTCTGAGTGTCTTTCAAAGAAAACGTAAGGAATTTAATGCATCCCTGTCTTATATGATTCCTTATTTCTCTCACACAATATCGAAAAACAAAAACGAACACACCAAAACAATTAAAGTGTATGAATCAAGTACAATTCACACCTACACACCAATATACTTCTTCTTCTATTGTTGAAACCATTGCAAATAAACTAAACCTACCACAGACAATGGCACTTCCAATTAGTTTTTACTTTTTATGATATCACAGCAAGTTGATATCTGAAGGATAATTGATACTCATACAGAACCGCAGATATGTATGTTGGACGAGCGCAGCGAAGACTGCAAAAAATAGCTGTTTTGTTGTATGCCAGTCTGTCTGTTCGCACTCTACCGGACATACGGATACTCTGATCTTTACGAAATTTTAAGAGGACTTTCGAAATATACAAACTTAGACCTGCCACGTTTTTGGGTACAATCGAAGAAATATTTCCTAGAACTAGGAAAACGCTTAAGTCCCGCCGCGTTGTTGGATGAGCGTAATTGGTGCATTGAGCTGCCATGTGTTATGCAAATTTTCTGTTGTTCTGTGGAAAAATCATTATTAAGTTGAAATTTTTTAAAATTAAATTAAATAAAATAAAAAATTAACCTTTTTTTTTTAATGAATCGTAATTGTTTAAAAAAATCATAAAATTGAAATTTTTTATAAGTAATAATTTCTCGATTGCGCTCAAATTTAAAAATTATATATAAATTCATAAAATTACTAAGGTTCTGCGACAAAATCATTTAAATCGGATAAAGCAGGTAGGTGTTATAAGTCAAAGAATTGTTTAAAAAAATAAAAAAACGTAAAATTTTGATTTTTATGATTAATATTTTTTCAATTGCGCTCAAATTTCACAAGAATATCTCAGTTCATAAAATAAAGGTTCTGTGCAAAAATCATTAAAATCGGATAAAGCATGTAGGTGTTATAAGTCGAAATTTTTTTTTAAATCGAAAAAAATCGTAAAATTGCGATTTTCATGAGAAAAAAAATTCCGATTGCGCTCAAAAACGTGGCAGTTCTATGTTCAGAGATTTCGAAGGCCACCATAAAATTTCATCGCAATCGGAGTATCGGTTTAGCCGGAATCGTGTGGACAAACAGACAAAAATACAAAAAAAAAGAAAGAAAGAAAAAAAAACATTCCGGATTTTTTTCTCCAGTGTAGTAGAATGGAATCTTCGCTTCGCTCGCTGCGCTCGCTACGCTCATCCAAATATAATACTTTTGATATTTTCTCTTCTGAGTACGACTTTTCCGTTAGTTTTGGCTCTGTACTTTGCAAACGTTACTCCGATCTGGATGTTACTTTACGAAAATGATTGATTACGATTTTGGGTACAGACGAAGAAATATGTCTCATATGACAGCGTACTTTTAGGGCAACGAGAGATCGATATGACGACGCCGCCCCGCACCATAACGCAGCTGGCACGAAGTTCTCGGTCTCCCTCGGACTCACACTCACTCACACTGACGACACGTAACAGTAATAAATAGAACGAAAAGGTCAACCAAAAACGCTCATCCATCAACGCGACTGAAAAAGGCGTTCGTGAAGCGGTCAATATAATCATTACCGGAAACTGGTAAATTTATATTTGCAGAAGCCTCATATGAAATTTTTGTCGGCCTTGTTTAAAATCAAGTCAATCAGCGGTATTACACCAAAGCCAAAAATTATGTATTTCCAAATGATTTCTTTAGTATTTTCCAACCGTATTTTTTCATGCTGTGTGTCTTACTGGGTTCTTTTTCTCCCACAAGTCAACGCCACATAATGATATTCGTAACTTGTAAGATATTGCACAAACAACACGGACTTAAACAGAACTTACACTTAGTAGTGTTAGTGTATCACTGTATAATGTGATAACTGTTCCTATTAGTTAGGGGGTTAAGGGACACAGATAGGGTGAACCTTGCATTTCATTCTAGAAGCAAGCCACTTGGCACAGTTACTTATTAGACCTTATTGATTGATTTAATCGATGGTGCCAAGATAAAATTGCCATATTGCACCACTGGAACAGTGGCGGACTGGGGGCCGCCCAGTGACACGTTGGATATGCGTTTTTGTATGTTCGATCAGTCGAACAAGCTGAGAGGGGACTTAATCATTCGTAATGTTCCCCTCATTTCTAAGAAGGTATCGTGGAAATCGTATTTTGCTGAATTTACCTTTTGGAGACAAAAAACGGCAATAAAGGCACATTTCAAATTGAATCGAAGACTTATTGACTGATGTCGCTGGGAGATATGACACAACATCTTGATAATTAAACACAAGAGATAAGTTCTAATTAAGCAGGACACTAAAAAAGGTAGCTTATGGTTAGGAGCATAAAAAATGGCAAAAAAAGGCAAAGTTTGTGAAAGCAAACATCGACTGCCCCTCAGCCTTGGGAGAGGTTGCGATTACTGTTATGTGACGCACAAAATATAAAGATAATATGTTTCGGTGTCGGAAAATTTAGGAGCTTTTGTCTGTGGGAATAAAAAATAACAAAAAGGCCCAAAGTTCGCATTTTGTATGTAGCCCATGTGACACGTTGGATATTCGTTTTGAATGTTCGATTAGTCGAACAACCTGAGAGGGGACTCAATTCATTCGTAATGTTCCCCTGATTGTTCCCCAACGTGTTAATCGAACTCGGCAATATTTTACCTTTGGAGTAAAAAAACGGCATTAAAAGAACATTTCAAATCGAAGATTTTTGACTGATCGCTGGGAGAGTTGGAGTTGGCAATAATATTCTTGATATTTAAAAAACAATATATAAATAATATTGCAGGCACACTAGTTGGTACAAACAGGCACATGAACTGTATTTAGATTCAACAGACGACATTGTACTCTTGAAACTCCTGTAATTACGTTTAAATTTTGGGATCTCGCTCTTCAGCTGAAATTGGCGATTCAGCAGTTTATCCGTTCAATTAGGCAGTCAAACTTTGACATGTATTTTCAGTCTATGCAAAGGCTTTTTTCACGGTTCTTTGGATCCAGTCAATTTTGCCAGATGGCTCTATTTCCATCTAAGGCACATGGCGCTAGAACAAGTACATCCCACTATAAGACAAGAATTCTGCTCTGGATCGTTCGTCGTCACAAGTCTCAAGGCCCTTCTCCACGATGGCACTAGATCTGCTCATGATCAGCTTAATGTACATCAAAGGTGATAGTGGAACAATTGGTCTCACACAAAACTCTACTGCACTGGATATGTGATGCTTGCAAGCTCGCATATATGTTCCTTAGTTCAAAAATTTGAAACGAGTCAAGGTATATCTGATGATCCAGAAGATACGCCTATCAGATATCACCAAAACACCAAATCAATACGCACAAAGTTCCAAAGAAACGTTGTCTCTGAAAGCAGTGTTTGGAAAATCTGGAAATCCGTTCTTTGAAGACAGTGCGGAGCTCTACAACATTGAGTCGAAACAATTAAATGTCAAGTTATTGTTCTGCTGCATTAATGGATCGTATAAAGCTCAACAAATTTGTGGTATTTAGTAATCAGAAGAAAAAAGGCCTGAAAACTAAAACAGAAAATAAAGTTGCTTCGGTAAGATATGACTGTTTACTTTTCAGCAATTTGTTTATAGCATGTCAGAGTCAGACCAGTGAATGAGATTGACTGGAGTTCTCCAGACACGAAAACCAGCCATTTCCTCCTTCCTTGACCAGCATACCCGGCCCTAATGCATGCACCAAGTCGAACATCATTCAGTGCTTGACGGCTTGTGAGGGTGCAGTTGCCCAGTCTGTCCCACCTGTGCAAGCAGTACTAATGGCGCGGCTGTAGTCAACATGTTAGCCCACAAACCAAGCAAGACGTTCGCAAAATATATACGGGATGTGTATCAACCATATCTCAGGTCAGCTGGAGCTCGCGCATGACGTGTGGACATTGTTTTGGACCTTGGTGATGGCATTAAAATGTTATTTTTGCATTGCACAGAGTGGGCAAGAGTTCTACTGCACCCTGGATACTGATGTCCTGATTTCATTCAACAGGGAGTCAATGCTCAGTCTTTGACCCTGTGACCACTGGAGAGGTTTGAAGTCCATAATGGTTCGGACTGTCGACACGGATGCCATTGTACTTGCTTTTTCTGCTGTACAGAATCTAGTTGGGGAGCCGTAGCTTTGGGTGTCTTTTGGCTCTGGAAAAGGTAAAACATCCATCGCTGCGCATGTCACTTGGCGGGCGACGACTGCCTTCCTGGTTCTTTCCCGTGGAAGGTGACACTGTGGAAGCAATGGAAATCCTGCAGCAGTGCAGTCAAGTATTGATACTATTGTCATTTGTCAACGAGCAGAGAAGCAGATTATGCAAGGAGTTGTTGAAGGTGTTGTGTGGGAGGAAAAGTGCAAATGAATGTATACATATAATTTGAATCTAGTCTCAAAGATGAACACCGTGTTTTTATGTTCATAGTTTTTTCTTTTTTTGCGATTTTTATGTACTAGATAATATTGTAACCTTTCTCAGGGCAATAGGTAATTCGATTATTATTGGAATAATTGGTGCCATTTTTATCGAATTTTTTAGCCTTCGCAATATATTTGATTTTGTGTGCTACATTTTCCAATTATTGCTACTTTTCCACACATGTAGGCCAAATTGGTTCTAAAATTAATTAATTATTGTGCCGTTAATTTACCATTTTTTCTTAAATCTTAAAACTAAAGCTTCCAATTCTAATGTGTTCGCAATATTGTATTTTGTGTTTTGTTCATTAAATATCAGACTTATCGCAATCTCTCCTAGGGCTGAAGTAAGCTGGTTTTGATTTAATAAATGTAGCCTATTTTGCCGTTTATGTAATCTCACAGCGATAAGAAATAAATTTTAGTGTGTTTTAGTATTATACTAGTTAATCCTTAGTGCTTTATCGGCCTGTCACAATATCTAACGATATCAGTCAATAACTCTGCGCTTTGAAATGTGCCTTTTTTGCCATTTTTCGTCTCCAAAAGGTAAATTCTGCCAATTACGATTTCCACGTTACCTTCATAGAAATAAGAAGAAATTTACGAATGATTTGAGTCCCCTCTCAGCTTGATCGACTGATCGAACATATAAAAACGCACATACAACGTGTCACTGGGCGGCCCCCAGTCCGCCACTGTGCCAGTGGTGCAATATGGTAATTTCATCTTGGCACCATCGATTCAATCAATCAATAAGGTCTAATAAGTGATTTGATCCCCTCTCAGCTTGTTTGACTGATCGAACATACAAAAACGCACATACAACGTGTCACTGGGCGGCCCCCAGTCCGCCACTGTGCCAGTGGTGCAATATGGTAATTTCATCTTGGCACCATCGATCAATTAATCAATTTGGTTAAATAAGTAACTGTGCCAAGTGGCTTGCTTCTAGAATGAAATGCAAGGTTGAATCCCTTACCCCCTAACTATATACGTACTTAGCGGGCACTTACGAAATGTGTGTATTTTTAAATCAATGGTTTCAAATTACCGAAAAAATTGACACTGAACTAGTAGCATGAGACTTAAACCGTTAATTTCAAACTCTGCCGACCATCCTACCTACAAGAACACCGACTTAGAGAAAACTAAGCAAGTGTCTATTCATTGGAATCTTATAGTGTTCTTTCTGAAAGATTTAAATCATTCATGTAGTCGCAGAAGTTACGAACATTATTCTACTTTAACATTAGTCGCAACTTCAAGTCAGTGTCTTGTCCAACATTAGCTCTGACGCTGTCTAGTCGGCCAGCAAGGAGGAGGAGCCAATTAGAGGCAATCATGAGCATTACTTCAAGTTGACTGAAGGCTTTGCAGGGGAAATGTCACCGTCAATCAGGGAAGAGGTTAATTATCGTATTAATATCAAAACGACAAAGAACTAAGCTGAAAATTGGGGTTTAAGCAGGTAAAACCCCTTGACAAACGACCTACATCGAAAGCAAATCAAAGGGGCTGTTACATGAAAATAGGTAGAGCATTATACCTATCTTAAACGACCCTTAGAAAATATTTATCTTGAAACTGTGATTGTATAAAATCTGTTTTAGTTTTCTAGTTCTAAAATCTCTAAAAAAAAAGTAGGGGTAATGGTGAATCAGTGGTTAATTTTATTTTGTGACGAGTGTTTTAACAAGGCCTGTGTCTACACACCTGTGTCTACTATATTCCAGTCTACGCTATACAAGTGACCCATCCACCCACATGGCGATTCTGTGAAGTCCGCATGAATGTGATGGTAATTGCACCATCTTCGTAACTTTCAGAGTAACCCGATGTTCTTCAAGTGAGGCAATTAATATAAATAACTTTCAGAGTAACCCGATGTTCTTCAAGTGAGGCACAAGATCGTCACCGATATTCTTCATCTTCATTTAGTGACGTTGATGTTCACATGTTCCGCTTCACGTAATCTTGATTAACGCCTCGGAATATGATTTAGTTTCTAATTTCCCTACAAAGACGGTTGCTATGGCAGCAGAGACAGCCACACAGGCGTGCGACGTGTGGCGTGTGACGTGTGATGGGGGGGGGGGGGGGGGGGGGGTAATGATCAAACCTTAGCGCTCGACAATCCGCTAAGCTTGACATAGATCAGATTCTCACTCACACTCAGCTGCCGAACAAAACATGAAATGAACTTCGCCGCTTTGTAAATGCTTTCTTCCAGTCGCGTTGATGGATGACCGTATTTGGCTGACTATTTATATATCTATAGTCTGTATATTGGTTTCGTGTAATATATTTATTCCTTTTTTTCCTTTTTCTTTTCATTCCCCACCCTTTTTTTATATTTGATTCATTCATTAAATACATTTAATATCATTTTTATTTGTTAACAAAATTGTTGTGTTTAAATGCATTGTTGTTGTAATGCTACTATTTCAAATATGTACTATGTAGTTTATTGTAGTTTCTGCATCTATGTAATTAGATTTATTTAGTTGTCCTCCTTTGTAAATCAGTTTCATAACTGAATAGGATGGACGTTAAATAAATAATAAATAAGTGAATAAAATTTTTAGCTCAAAACATAACATACCTACGTTCAGTGATTTCGAACGTTCACATAAACTTTCATTAAGATCGGAGTAACCGTTTGCCAACGGGAGGGCTACAAATCACGGCGAAATAGTACTTAGAATCGAAATAATCCTGAAAGTACGATATTCAACAGAAATATTTCTTCGATTATTTTTTAAAACGTGGCAGGTCAGAGTTCAGAGATTTCGAAGCTTTCCTATAAATTCAAACTATTTTTTTTTATCAGGGTAGCTAAATTGAAGGTTTTGCTACGCTCATTGAATAAACTTGCAATTTTATTTCGAATATACTAGGTGATGAATATAATGTATTTTGTGAAAGAAAGTGGTATTTACTGACATTGTAAGTTTCCTTTCCTTATTCCACTATAGGTTTCGTAACAAATCGTCGTGCTATACAACATACTTTCAGGAAATTACACCAAAGCTAATATAAAACGATTGAATCAAATCATAATGACGAAGAATAATATTGAAATTCTTTGCAAAATACATTATTTTCAATTACAAGTGCAAGACAACATCACTTGCCAGTTTGATATTGTAATAGTTCCTATATTTGTCGTCACATGTGCTTATGTCTATGCAGGTAGAGGTTTTGACAGTCGGGGCGGGTTACGGTTTGAGTACTAAACTGCTTCGGGTTTTAGAGTGTGGTAGGATAAACAAGGCTGTTACAATAATTTTGTATATAGAAATGGATATTAAATTTTACTGGTGAAAAATCTTGCATTATGATTTTTTTCCAATTCATTGTCTTATGTCTGTATTTTTGTTAAATATTTTGTACATAAGCTGTAAATTAAAAGATGTCAAGACCGGCACCTCCACCAAAAGAGTATGTTAATCCTGGACTAACCCCCAAAAAGTATTTGTTGTTACCCGTAAATCGGGTAACATTTCATATTTTGGGTCGGCCCCTTAATACGCGACCCATAATGTCAGTTACCGCACATCACTAGATAATTAAGAGATATGTTTCTCCATGATTCGAAACGAACAAAATACATTTTACAGTACAAGATAACGGGCACGAAAACTCATTCAGTCAGTTTATCCTAGTTGTCGCTGTATATACAAGGAAGCTTCGCAAACGCTTTTTCAGGCGCGTTGTTGGATGCGCGTAATTGGTGCATTGAGCTGCCATGTGTTATGCGGATTTTCTGTTGTTCTGTGAAAAAAAACATTACAAAGTCGAAGAATTTTTTAAATTAAATTAAATTAAATAAAAAAATTAACTTAATTGATTTTTTAAAAATAAACGTAATTTAAAAAAAAATAAAAAAATCATAAAATTGCGATTTTCATAAGAAATAATTATTCGATTGCGCAACAGTTTGTCCTTCCAACACTTCAGTAACACGTCTTTATAAAGAGTTAAGAATAATATTCTATGTGTAGTAATATATTCAGTAGAGTACAGTACAGCAATATGTACATATTTGGATGAGCGTAGCGAGCGAAGCGAAGATTCCATTTCACAACACGGGAGAAAAAAATCCGCAATATTTTTTTCTTTTTTTTCTGTTTGTATTTTTGTGTGTTTGTTAACACGATTGCGGCTAAACCGATACTCCGATTGCTATGAAATTTTCTAGAGGCCTTCGAAATCTCTAAACTTATAACTGCCACGTTTTTGAGCGCAATCGGAAAATTATTTCTTGTGAAAATCGCAATTTTTCATTTTTTTTCGATTTAAAAAAACGACTTTTAACACCTGCATGCTTTATTCGATTTTGATGATTTTTTTCACAGAACCTTAACACGAATATATTAATTCATAAAATTAAGGTTCTGTAATAATATCATTACCATAGGATAAAGCATGTAAGCGTTTAAGTCAAAGAATTGTTATAAAAAAGTAAAAATAACGTAAAATTGCGATATTCAAGAGAAATAATTTTTCGATTGCGCTCAAATTTCCTACGAATATCTTAATTCATAATATTAAGGTTCTGTGAAAAAAATCATCAAAATCGAATAAAGCATGCAGGTGTTAAAAGTCGTTTTTTAAAATCGAAAAAAATTGTAAAATTGCGATTTCCACAAGAAATAATTTTCCGATTGCGCTCAAAAACGTGGCAGTTCTAAGTTTAGAGATTTCGAAGGCCTCCAGAAAATATTATCGCAATTGGAGTATCGGTTTAGCCGGAATCGTGTTAACAAACACACAAAAATACAAACAAAAAAAAAATAAAAAAACATTGCGGATTTTTTTCTCCCGTGTAGTGAAATGGAATCTTCGCTTCGCTCGCTACGCTCATCCAAATATGTACATATTGCTGTACTGTACTCTACTGAATATATTACTACACATAGAATATTATTCTTAACACTCTTTATAAAGACGTGTTACTGAAGTGTTGGAACTTGGAAGGACAATCTGTTGGTGTCTACGTCGTGTGAAGGGTTCAAATCTCAAAAGAACTTCTAGAATCTAGAGAAGAATATAATCTTCCGTTGTCCAGAAACAAAATTGAGCTTTCACAAATTTACCAATTTGATTGAAATATGTTTGAAAAGTAAATAAACTCAGAATAGATCTATTGGACAACTTCAAAACCCGCACTATTGGAGTTTTCCAAGTAGTTGACTTGTTTCTTTTAGTTATGCAACTTTATGGTTTATGGTCGCTTTAGAATAAAAGCAAGGAAAATATTAATCGTTGACCATTGAAGCCTTGAATAAAAAGTTACACTGTGATCTTTTCATTCAAGCGCTCGGTCATGTAAGAAAAGAAATAACCTACTTCATACACACATCAATAATACTGTAAACACGAATTTATTTCCCTGTTGCCTTTTCTCCCCTTAGTTGATATTGTTGCCACCAAAAGGCACTCTGTCTTTTCAGCTGATATGTTGACCATGTCCCAATGCTTGACCATTAACTGAGAATCGCGCCCATAAAGATGAGTAACTGGTCGTTGGTAAAACACTAGTTCAGGGGTCGGCCCATGCACCTAGGCGCAGAAGTCGTTAGCACGATCTAACCACCCAAGTAGAACAGCTGCGTCGGAACGACGTTGTATTTGTGGCGTGCAACGGCGGAAATTTTTGCTTCGATTTCCGACGCCAATCCAACGTTGGCCCAACGTTGTATTTAACGTGGGTTCCGCTGCTAGACTAGAGTAGGATTTAAGTCGTAAAACGACGTCGGAACCACGCTGTATTTGATCCGTATTCCGCTGCTAGACTTGAGTAGTCTTTGAGTCGTAAAACGCCGTCGGTACCTCGCTGGATTTGGTCCAGATTCCTCTGCTAGACTAGAAAAGGATTTGAGTAGAAGAACAACGTCTTAGGTACCACGTAGGATTTGAGGTTTAGCCTTGTTTAGTAAAATTTAATTTGCAACAAAAGTATTGTTTAAGAATGACTTGTAATGTTATGTATAGGTAATGTTTATAGCAAATGTTGAAGGGTATACTAGCAGCCATTCTTTAACAAAGCAATGATGTAACTTCTCATTCGCGTATTACAAAGGTAGTTACACCTCGCGAAGCTATTTAAAAGATTATGGTAGTAAAAGCATCATAAGAGAGATCTGCCACTTTAAAATTGTTTTAAGAATTAATTTTAAATACAAGATAGGCTACAAGTTATAAGGTATGTTTGCTATTATTATGTAATTGGTATTATGTACTAATTTGATTAATATTATGTCTGGACTTATATTAATAATGATTATACTTATTATTTGTTATATTACTTATATTAGGAATTAAGTATGCTTGACAGTGAATAATGATTTATTCCCACTGTAATATCGTTGAGTGAATTTGTACTTGTCACGTGTCAACGTGCATCTGACCGTGGATCCGACTGACAGTTTAAGTACACTCTAAGCCGCCACGTCGTTGAGTGCTCTGTTGGTGTAGTGGGTAACGCGCTTGACTACCACGCAAGAAGTGTCTGGATCGAATGCCAGCCGTTTTTTTTTTTTTACATTTATAGTATCTCAACATTATTATTTATATTTTTTATCGATAACGACAACGATTTTTAACAATGTTTTTATGAAAGCTACTTTATTAGCATGGGCCTTCATCCCTCCGCATTTGATCGAACGTTTCTCAACAGAAACATGTTCCCCACCTGAGTTAGTCTATTGCTCGGGAAATCTATTATTATTTTATATTTTAATTTTTACTGTTTGCACATTCGCAATATTTTTGTTTGATATAATTCGAAGAAATGCATGTACTAAACGACGAAAATATAAAAAATGAAATCAATTCGAAAGAGTATTCGTTTTGACTTCTTAGAAAAGTGACATTTATCGATTGTCGACAGAAATACGCGTACTGTTATTTGCTACAGTTAGCTTATTTGCTAAAATTCATTTTATTATTGTTGATAAAAATACCACACCAATAAGGTTCATCCTTTATAATTGGGTTGGCTTCGTTAGCCTATTTATTACGTATAGGAGTGGCGGATTCCGAAAAACAACTTCTTCTCTGTATATAAAATATATAAATAATAAATATAAACTCTTCAATATTTCACATTCTGAATGTAAAAAGTGAATTGAAAGATTTTTTTCAAGGAGTTTTTTATTATTTCTTACAGCTAGTTGGGCCCCAGACCGGCTTCCGGTTTAGAATTTCGTGCAATATTGCAAACGCTTTTTGCCATTTGTAATCAAATAATTATCAAGCAGTGTATGAAAAACATTTGCGTGGTTAAAATATGTTCACTTACACTAAAGAGATAAAAAGAAATACACTTGCACCGCTCTAAACTTGGCTGACGAAACTCGCCGCTGTACTCACATCTTCTGTTGGTGTATACGGTTTAATGACATGCTTTGTAATTCTTTCTCCAGGTGATCCAGGTTCGAGCCTCGGTTGTCGCAGGTTTTTAGACACACGAAATTAATATGCAATGTAACACTTCCTCTGGGCTGTCTAATGGTGTATGTCATTCTTACAGGTTCACTCTGCATCACTATCAAATTGATGAAATCAAATTATAATGATAAGAACCATTGTCTTTTTGTCACCGTCGTACCAACGCTGATTTACGCGGCGGATGAAACGCGGATTAGAGGAGTAGTAGAGGTGGGTTTGTATCGTACACGCGGCGCTTTCGCTGCTTATGCGAGGTGTAATACGCGGCTAATACGACGTTGATACGCCATCATTATCAACGTCGTACCAACGCTGGTACACCGCGTTAACCGGCGGCGTTTCGATGTGGTTTATTCTGTAATAACTCCAAATCCGACGTTGGAGCATGACGTAAATCCAACGTAGATACGACTTAAGTGGTACCGGCGGAACAACGTTGGAACGACGTTCGTGTTTTACCTGGATACGCTACTAATACGGCGTAAATACGCCACTAATTACCACCGGCGTACCAACGCGTATTCGCGGCGGATACGAACCTGTATGGAGCGCGTAATCCGCCGGCGTTCCGATGCCGTTCATCCTGTCATAACTCCGTAAATCCGCCGCGGAATCACGACTCAAATACGACGTTGTTCCGACGTAAACGGTACCGGCGGAACAACGTCGGAACGGCGTCCGAGTTCTACTTGGGCATGTGTGTCTGTAATACGCAATAGATGAGGTTGTTCAAGTCGAGCACGTCTTGATGACGGCCCCTACATAGTTTGCTAGGAGTAGATAGAACCTCCACATTGGTTGCTAAGAAGTAGCTATAACATCCACATTAGTTGCTAAGAGTAGCTTGACCCTTTACATTAGTTGCTAAGAGTAGCTATAACATCTACATTAGTTGCTAAGAGTAGCTAGACCCTTTACATTAGTTGCTAAGAGTAGCTAGACCCTTTACATTAGTTGCTAGGAGTAGCTAGACCCTTTACATTAGTTGCTAAGAGTAGCTAGACCCTTTACATTGGTTGCTAGTAGTAGCTATACCCTCTAAATTGATTGCTATAGTAGTTGTTGTAGCATCCACATTGTATGCAGTATGTATTGTATGTGTTGGTATCAGATGTACCATCTACATTGGTTGCTATAGTAGAAGTTGGAACCTCCACATTGGTTGCTAAATTAGTTGATATAGCCTCCAAATTGGTTGCTGTAGTATCAGATAGGCCCCCTCATAAGGTTGCTATAAAGTAGTGCTAAACCCCCCACAATAGATGCTACTATTCGCTAGACCCTCTACATTGGCCGCTAGATACATTAACAGCGTGGCTTACCAACCACTGGATGTTTTCAAGGGCGAACATTGAAAACACAGGGCGAGAAGCGTTAAATAATTCGGCTCACCTGTCACCTTTCGACAGCCACTCTCTATTTATCGTGACATCGGAGCACTAGCTCGCGTGACCCCCCCCCCCCCCCTCCCAACCCTCACAGATATATCGGTTCGACTACACTACCCCAGAGCACCGTTCGTCTGCATGGGCATCGGACCAGAAGGATGTGCAGGTGCATTGGTTTTTTGAAAATACAACTCATTAGTAACGAACAACTAGAACATGGGTTTTAATCAACGCTTACCCGCTCTCCGTAGACTAGGAACAATTGCTTCGGTCAAGCAAGAATCTTGTTTTAATAGCCCGATGAGTGAGGACCGAATCTCCTACTTAGCAATTACCTTTTTTCGAAACGCTAAAAATAAGTCATCGTTATTATAGTCGATCATCAGGTTAATGTTATAATGCATGGAAGTGTTTAGTTAAAATAATTTTACAGTTTATGCATTTAGCGACGAATTAGTTTCCTTGGATTTTAAATTATAATATGAAGTTTTCTGAAAAAAGATCTTTAATCCCTACCCAAAATTGCATGGTGAAGTTGCACAACTTTGTAGATTGCTGTGACACTTGCGTAAGATAATAATGTATAAAAGAGTTATTTTATCAACGGGTATTATACGTATAAGCACCTCACTAATACCAGTGAAGGCGTACTTAAACGTTTAGTCGATAACAACAATCTAAAACAATTATCATCTGCAATCGTTATTTTAAATTGCTTTATTGATTGGTAAAGCGGAACTACTAGTACTAGTACAAATACATTCGTAGATGGATGAAAGTCTGTACGTTTTCAAATTCAATGCATTAATAATTACAAAATTTTGATATCAAATTGAAAGGTTCGATTGTTAGTCGTTGTAATCCACCTAGACTGATGGTGATGGTCTAAGTCTGATCTAAGTCTGATCTAGGTCTGATCTAAGTCTGATCTAAGTCTTATACAAGTCTGATCTAAGTCTGATCTAAATCTGATCTAAGTCTGATCTAAGTCTGATCTAAGTCTGATCTAAGTCTGATCTAAGTCTGATCTAGGTCTGATCTAAGTCTGATCTAAGTCTGATCTAAGTCTGATCTAAGTCTTATACAAGTCTGATCTAAGTCAGATCTAAGTCTGATCTAAGTCTGATCCAAGTCTGATCTCCGTCTGATCTTCTGATCCAAGTCTAATCAAAGTCTAATCAATAAATATATATGTTGCTTTTGTCTTCCGGGACATTCCGCCGCTTGTTTGAGTTTGCAGCTACAGACCTTTGTCTCTAGCCTGGCACTCGACGTTTCGCCAGAATCGCATCTGGCATGGCCACGAGTCACTTACTACATATATACACTACATTTACTTACACTTACACCTACACTTACACTTACACTTGCTATACATATAGTGTTTTTATTGCTGCACTATCTATGTTAAAGCACAAATAAATCATTGATTGTTCCTCTTCGTGATGGTGGTGGTGTAATATCATACACTTTTCAATAATGAGTAAATCTGCGTTTTGTACTTGTTGATTTGTTATGTGAATCATGATTTCAAATGTAAGTTAATAAGTGTTTTACGGTTTCACAATGCTAGAATTAAAACTGTAATTGAATATGTGGATCACTTTATTAAGCATAGCCTAAGTGTGCAATGTACTCAGAAATAGTGCTGAGATGTGCAGTGACAAACAAAATTACTTCCCCTATGAACTAAGAAAGAACCAAAATTCTTGTGTTAAATGCATTGTTGTTGTAATGCTACTATTTCAAATATTTACGAAAATGTAATTTATTGTTGTTTCTGCATCTATGTAATTAGATTTATTTAGTTGTCCTCCTTTGTAAATCAGTTTTTATAACTGAATAGGATAGACGTTAAATAAATAAATAAAATAAAAGATAAAATCGATAGTGACCTCACGTATAGGTGTAGGGTCAACGAAGTAGTATTGGTGACGGGGCGGGGGGTGAAGGTTGCTTGCCAAAGAAATGGTCAGTAGAAGTATTTTCATTCATTGAAGAAAAATCACCAAAGATATTCTAGATTGTCTTTAACATAATAAAGCTAGAATTTACTGTCTGCCCATTCATTTTCAGTATAGAATGGAAATCATAACAAACTGATGCGTCTTGAAACATCAACTTGGCCATTTTATATTCTTTAACTACCTTGCTCATTATGAACATGTGCAGTTATTTAGGCTCAATATTGCGTTTGATCTGTGTTTATTAGACTACGATGATGTCGAAAGCTAATACAACGAAAAACAACTTTACTCGTGATAAACTAGGGAGAGTACTACTCTCTCCATGCGGCTTAGTGTGGGATATCAATTAGCAGAACAAAATTATTATCTTCTGCCAATTATGCTACTTTAATTGACGATCAATAAGTTTCACTGATATCTAAATTACTAAATGCTTGTATAGTCAACGATTATGAAGGCAACAAAAGGAGTCAATAGCGAGAAATCGATTAGTGATTTGATGACAAAACGTCCAAGTGTTTTGCATCTTATCTTCGTCACCATCTCTTGTAATCTACTTTCCGTCTGCAAACTGTAGCTATACAAAGATTAGTTGTCACTAAAATCAACTGTACGTACTGGTTAGGACTTAGGAGAACATGGAAGTCAAACCTATATCACCTAGCATTGCAAATCTTACTATAACTTCACGCTAATTGAGTGCAAAACCTTTTAGAAACAAGGTCTGTTCCGACTAGGTAAACGCTTAAGTCCCGTCGCGTTGTTGAGCGAGCACCGGTACGTGCAACACGACCCGAGTACGACATTCCCATAATGTTACACACCAATAAGTCTCTAAGGTCTTGACCGATTTAGTTGAAAATTTGTAAAGTAGGAGAGAATGGATAAAATCCACCGCCATCTAGAGGACCTTGACATCATTTCTTTGGGAAAACTATTTTAAACTCTTTGATAACAAATAATACACTGCTTCCTCGATAGTATTTTGATTACTTCTAGGTGGCAGTGCATAGTGACCAGAATTCTCGTGCGACTTTTCGTTGCCATGGTAGCGTTACTTTTGTTAAAATGTGATTTCTATCCACACTACTTAAGGTTTTGACCGATTTATCTGTAAATTTGTAAAATAGGAAAGAATGTTGTACTTATTGACCCTGCAAAATTTCATAACGATCGGAACATTTTTATTTATTTTATTTTATTTTTTATTTTTTATAACCAACGATCGGATTTTGTTCAAAAACTATACAGCAACCCGAATAGGTGGTATGTACATGTGTGCAAAATTTCAGGTCGATCAGAAAAACGGTGCACCTGTATCGAAGCAGTAACAGAAATGAAAAAAAACCAAGACATTTGAGCCATAAGAGTCAAGTGGAGACGCTCGCTACACTCGCTCAATTAAAAAATACTAGGAAAACGCTAAAGTCCCGTCGCGTTGTTGAGCGAGCGCCAGTACGTGCAACACGACCCGAGTACGATTTCCCATCATGCCCATTTTATCAGAAAAACCAGTCTTTAAAAGACAAAAACTTTCAATGTTGTTGTTGATCGCTAAATTGAATTACGCCACGGGACAACAATGTAATCGAAATGCATTCTAAAGTGTATCTTTGTTTTCAATGTTTCCCCTTGACAAATTTCATAACGATCGGAACCACATCATTTTTCGATTTAGGGATTACCAATAAGTCTTTAAGGTCTTGACCGATTTAGCTGAAAATTTGTAAAATATAGGAGAGAATGTTGTACTTATGGACCCTGCAAAATTTCATAACGATCGGAACATTTTTATTTATTTTATTTTATTTTATTTTTGATTTTTTATAACCAACGATCGGATTTTGTTCAAAAACTATACAGCAACTCGAATAGGTGGTATGTACATGTGTGCAAAATTTCAGGTCGATCAGAGAAACGGTGCGACCTGCACCGAAGCAGTAACAGAAAAGAAAAAAAACAGACATTCGAGCCATAAGAGTCAAGTGGAGACGCTCGCTACGCTCGCTCAATAAATTTGCTGTCAGGATTTTGGATTTTGTTTAAAAGTCTAAAATTGACCATATTCATGGACTAATCTTGAACGATTGACATACCTTATTGCTAATCTACGACTGTAGGGCTGTCCATGTATGATTTATTGACAACGATGTAAAGATTCATTTACGTCGGATACGGCCGAGCGAATAACTATTTGGCAACTGTCAACATCACTATTTCCTCTTAATCGTGACAGTCTATCTCGAATTTTGCCCCAACACAATTACCACTGGTTTGTTAGAAGTTAAAACAATTACGCATTCATCAATAAATTGTTGGGGCCGGAGGTAAGAGTCTCAGCTGTCACTCTATGCAAGCGTCCAGGGTTCGATTCTCGCTAGAAATAAGAAATTTCTGATTTGTGATGTTTACTTCAGAACATCAATTTTTTGCTTAGGAGGGTAATAAACTGTCTTTGGACCGTCCTAGCAACGAGGCCATAATTAATTTTTAAGCTGTTCCGAATTATCTTTTTGTTTTCGGTCCTCCGCGGTGGAATCGTGTCCACATTTTTGGTCGGTGCTTCTTCTAAAATCCCGGGACTTGTTGCTTGTTCATTAGTAAATGGAGTGGGGCGTCAACTAAGTTTGCTTGGTCTGTTTAAAAATTTTATGTCCCCACACTTTAATTCGTTGTAACTCCATAGGTAGACCCTAAAAAAAGGTTTTTTTATGTTTTGATAGCCACAGACACCAAAAGCTCGGGCGTAACTCATGTGGCCTACATCTTGGGTTCAGTACTCATCACCGGCATTCCGGCAACCCGATTGAAATTGTGTCCCGTTTTCACGAGTCTTTAATGCGATACAAGGAATTAAACTTTAACTGTTTGTGAGATATTCATTTTTGAGACTACTCAAACACCAAAAGCATCGTTAATATCCCGAAGGGGGGGATGCAATATTTTTTAAGTTGTGTTTTTGTTTTCAACTACCTACTTGCTTTTTTTCTGATAAAACTAAATAAAGGGTGTGTGGTATTTTAAATTTAAAATTATTTGAATGTAAATAAATCCCACTGATTTTGGGTTAAAAATTCATACTTAAGATGTCGGTGGCTGGAATCCGAAACGCGACCCCCCGAAATTAAAAGTATAGCGCCTGAGCTACCTCTTCTTATTTTTATTTTTTGTTTTAACCAGTCCAAGTCCTTTTCGAAATGGAATCTTAGTCTGTGAAATGGATTTTGGACAACCAATCTATTGTCGTGCGGAATGCTAGAGGGGGAACGGCCCCGATTATTTCCCAAAAAAATACGTCAAAATGTTCAAGTTTTTAACACTCGGTGTCAACATTTCTACACGAAAGTCACATAGGAAATTTTAAAATATTAGCAGCAATACCAGGGAACAACGGGGCCAGTGCTCAAAAGCAGGGGAAGTAACTAACAGCAGGTGAATCACTCACAGGTGAAATCATAACAGCAGGGAAATCCTAACAGCGGTGAAGTCCTAACGCAGGGAAAGTAACTAACACAGATACGTTCTTAAAAACAGGGGTTTCGACAGAAAAAAAAATATAGTAAAATAAAATATTACTAAATAACATAAGTTCCTGTAACAGCAAATGACAGTCAGTAACGGGGTAGACATTAAGTAGCAGCACAGCAAGCAACAAAACAGGTGAATTTAATTAGATGCAGGTGACAGCAGGTGACAACCAGAAGAACAGGGACAGTCAGTATCATCAAATGACAGCAGGTGACAATAAAAAAGTCAGAGACGCTGACATTAGGTAGCAGGTAGTATCAGGAGGTGGCAGGAGGTCACAGTATCTGCTTGTCCCTGGAATTATTGTTGACGTCACTGTCAGTATGCAAGGCGATTTTCATCCATGATTTATAAGACCAGTAAACGTAATCTTCAGCCAAATCGAAGACATACAGAACACATTTATGTATTGATTCACTGACAAACGATTTATGTCACGAAGATGCAACCCTCTTTCTGAATACACATATTTCCTATCTAATACTCTCAAGAATAAGTTGTCCACACGTTCTTTTGTACCAATCTCTCTGAGAAATGTTTGTTTCCAGGAAATGTAGTTTGGAAATACAATGATGTGTAATCAATAAATCAGACATTTTAAATGTGGATACGCTGTAGGCTATAAAAGAACACGGAGAGAATGATGTTGTATGTCGAACATTACTCAAATTGCAAAAAAATAAGGGAATCTAGAGAAATGGCAACAAAGAAAATGGTCCATTCAATCATGTGATGGTTTGCTCTGAGTTTGGCCACATCGCTCTGGATATAAGCATAACTACATCCGTTGGAAATAAAGACGAACAAAGAACTTATTGATCCGAACAATACACCTACAAGAGTTGTTGAATACCGTCGTCCACTGTCAAAATATTTACACCACGGAGATTTGTAGCCGGCCGCGGTGGCACATACGATTAGGGCGCTGGTCCGAAGCGTATGGTTCTACGAGGACGTGGGTTCGATGCTGTCCGCGGTGCACATACGAGGGCGCTGGTCCGAAGCATATGGCTCTACGTGGACGTTGGTTCGATGCTGTCCGCGGTGGCACATACGATTAGGGCGCTGGTCCGAAGCGTATGGCTCTACGAGGACGTGGGTTCGATGCTGTCCGCGGTGGCACATACGAGGGCGCTGGTCCGAAGCGTATGGTTCTACGAGGACGTGGGTTCGATGTCGTCCGCGGTGGCACATACGAGGGCGCTGGTCCGAAGCGTGTGGCCCTACGAGGACGTGGGTTCGATGTCGTCCGCGGTGGCGCTACGTGGGCGCTGGTCCGAAGCGTGTGGCCCTACGAGGGCGCTGGTTCGAATCACTCATAAGGAATGTTTTTTCTTATTGTATTTCATCGTCATCTATCGCCATCTCATCGTCTTCAATAGCCTTAGTGGAAAGCAACAAATATCATTATAATCGGAGGGTTGTCCGCGCTATAAAATCATCTACATTTTACCGAACAAATATTTTAACCATGTATTCTATGACATAAAAGCAGTTTTAATTTGCCTTTTTTTGCACATACGTCAAATGCGGTATTACAAACTATTTTGAAGCATACGGCTCATGATATCTTTGATAGTTGGGATCTTTGTAAATTTCTTAAAGGAGCTTCTCTTACCAGCTAATTTTTTGTTTACACTAAAGCAAATTGCCAGATTTAAAATAATTTAAATGAGTATTTACTATCTTCATTGACAGGTCGTGACAATGACACTGTGCATAATAAAGACTCAAATTGCATAAATATTCACTTCGCAATGCAGGAGTTGAGCGCGTTGGAACTATACGAGAGCCCTAATTACAAAAATCATATTTGCCTAAGAAAGACGAGCGAGTATATTACTGTCTTATGTTTTGTTGACAGAAATTCTCCATTAGGGACATCTTATTTCTTATGGAAGATTTTAATGGTAGAACCTAGCTTTTATTAAATTAGGCCCAAAAAAATACTTTTTTCCGATGCACGGTAGCTGTTTGCCGTATATATACTACTATAACCATTATTTTTGTAAGCATTCCGGTGGAGCTCCGTCATAAATCAATTCAATAAGATGATTTTAATAATAAATAAAACATTTGCAAGTTGCTGCATCTGTTTGAAGGCGGTGTTGTAGGAAGCGGTACAAACACGTACACCGTACTTCCTATGTGCCGACACACGAAGCATATGGCTTATCAGGCTTGTGCTGTACGGAGCTGAGTTGAAGAATTACAAGTTTAAGTTCCGGGAAAGTCGACCGTCGAACACGTCACACCAGAGTGCGGAAACGTGAATACAATACACGTGGTAATTACATTACATTCAAACAATAGAAAGAGCTTCTGTCATCACGGAGTAAACTCATACAAAATAAAGAAGTCATATATAGTAGCAACAGTATTATACAGACAGCGGTCTAGCCGAGGTAGTTTAACTGGTTCCCACTTGAACATCGAAGTTAAGCAAACTCGGTCGTGGTCAGGGGTAGAGTGGGTGACCGTTCAGCCCTGAAATACACGCATATCGCTGGTTAGAGCAGATGGAGGGTTCGAGAACTAGTGTAACGGCTTCGTTCTCCTCGACATCTGCTCGGCAGTCCGGGTTAGTGCAGGAACCTATATGACTGTCAAGGTTACACCGTCCTTTTGGATGGGACGTTAAGCCTTCGGTCCCCTTGGTACTTTTCGAAAGAAGTAGGCTACGTGCCGGTACCGGGTTTCTTACTTCATCCTCATCTATCACCACCCATCGTCTCGAATGGCCAAAGTGCAATAATATGAGACTTTAAGCAATATCCAATCAATCAAATCAAATGAACAGTAATATGTGAAAAGTGGTCTGGAGAAAGTGTGGTGGTACCGTACCCGCAAATGTTAAAGCACCCCTGGGAGTTACAAATGAGAACTTCTTGAAAGTGCAACTATTGATAAAAGAGAGTTATTGGAAAGTTTATTGGAAAGGAGAGATGTATTAGTTGGAGAATGTAATTGAAGTGAAAGGGCAAGAAACAAATCGCACCGAGGTTGGGATATATGGGGAAGAGAAAGAAAGGATAGCCTTCCCATTGTGCATTGTTCTGATAGTACAGCAGTCGGAATCAAAACCTTTTTAAAACATTATTGCACAATCAACGGACCGAGTGTTGGCTTAGGCGTAGAGCGCGAGACTCTGCTCGAATCCCGCCACTGGCAATCCTGACTGAAAGCATTTCCTAGGTTTTCTTCAGTCAACGGCGAATGCAATGGGTTCATTCCTCTTATAGCACTCGGACATCCCTTCACAATTGTTCAAAATCCAAAATTCCTATGTAGACACCTGAAGATGGGCATGTATTGCACCCTGGACAGGGAACTACAAAGCGTATAAGTAAATTTAGCTGGATCAAAATACCAATAAATAAATGCAACTTTATTTTTATCCTGATTTGATTAAAGCTATTTTTACGGAAGCGCAGCTTTTTCTTAATTCACTAACCATGCATTACATTTGTTGAGCATGACGAAACAATTGATTGACTCACCAAGATCAGATCAATACTAACATCAAGTCGACGACACTCAAACTTAATTTTAGGACCGTTGTTTTTATGACTTCCAGGAAATATGCAAGACTAGACTTTCAAATAGTGAATCAGAAATGTTTAGAATTACCGGTACGCAAGTTACCTCTATCTCAACTAAAGAGTATAGTCACAATCATCATCAAAATCATCACAATCATCATAGTCACAATGACAAGCAAATACGGAAGTCAAATATGTGTATTCCCGCGTACATATGGCATTCTAACGCAAACCGGTAAAGATAAAGATAGGGTGTATACAGTTACCCGCATTACGAAAGAGTACGTCGTTGCAAAACATTGCTAGCCTACTAAACGAAAATCAAATTCGCCAAAAGTATTTCGTCCCACGACGCATTGATTGACGTAGCGTTCGTTCGATACCTCCACCGGTAATATAAGAATCCAAGATTCAAGATGTTCGTATTAGTATTAGTATTAGTAGTTTTAGGGCGCTTCAACGGCAAAGATTATTCGCGCAAAATATGTTCGTCATTCGTCAATCGTCAATACGAATGCTAGGAATTGACTAATCTGCAACAGCCCTTGGACATGACATCGGCTAAAAGTGATATGTACCCGACAGTGTACTTTCCTACGAGAAATACATTTTTTTTAAGGAAGCCCCAACGTTCATTTACAAAGTTGTTTAATCATATTTTCACATCCTCGATTCTTCTTATGTGTCTAGTCTGTCTGCGGTTTCAACACGTCATTCTTAGAAACTGGATGTTTCCTCTGATCCATTAGGTGATGTGGAAACTGATACGCAGCAGTCACGTCGCCACTTAGCAGTTACTACCGGATACATGGCGCTGCTTGATAATGTTTAAAAAACCTTTTCTCTTCGAAATGTTCCTCGGTTACATAAAAGATGTGGTACACAACTTGTATTGATTTTCTTATACGGAGTTTATGTTTTTATTGTTACCATTGGAAACGGGTTTGAAAGTGCTAAAAGTATTGAGTTATTTTATATTATTATTAAAACAAAATGTACAGTCCAAAAAAGTACATTTTATTAACCATTGGCCTTACTGTTTCACCATACTATAATACAATTTTAATATTATTGTTATTCTGTGTTGGCTTTTGTTCCATTTTCGTTCCCATAAATGCTGTTTTCTTCAACTGTTTCATTTCTTGATTCTATCTATACAATACTATTCAAAACTAACATTGAAACTATGAACAGGATAGTATCCAACAATTATAATGTTCTTTTAGATTCGGGTCGAAAATACTACTGCTATTCTGACAATACAACTAACGACATTACAAGCAAATGTAATTATGCAGTATGACTAAACACTGATAGTTTCATATTTGTTCAGCTTATTATTGAATGAAAACATTTAAGAACAATGTTACACCATGTCTATTGCACTCGTGTATAGGCATAACAAATTAAAAGACATTCCGCGGAAGCGGAAGATGGCGGAAAGTGAACTTGAGCTTGAAGAGCTGCTGAAGGATATTAAATCGTTAAATGTGAGTGATTTAAAGAGTGAACTAGAAAAACTGGGTGGAGATGTTAGTGGAAATAAAAATGTGTTAAAAAAACGTTTGAAGAAACTAGTGGATCTAAAGTTGAATAAAAATGAGAAAGACGAGAATACACGAACCAAGGGTGAGTGCAAGGCATGTGGTGCATGGAAACTTATAGTGAATAAAGGAGACAATGAGATTTTGCTGGCAATGAAGTTAATCAGTGAGATGGAAAAAAGACTTAAATTAGAAGAAGAAAAGAGTACAAGGCTATTTAATAAAGTTAATGAACTGCAAAGCATTATCGAAACAGTAGAAATAAGCGAGGTTAGGGATGAACTTAGTGGTGTGAGGTGTAGTCTGCAGAGAGCAGCAGGTAACGTGGGTGACAATGGTGGTTCCACTAAACCTCGACAGAGAGCAGGTGCATTACCAACCCCCCAAACAACTGACCACGACCAGCCGCTGGCAGAGGGACTACGCCCACCAGCCATGTGTCTGCAGAGCGTGGTAGGTGTGACTCAGGGTGGTGAGACCACACCACGACAGAGAGCGGCACCAGCCTCAACCCCCCAAACATCTGATCAGCAACTGACAGCGGGACTACGCCCACCAGCCATGTGCCAGAATCAAGTGACAGCCCAAGACCTGCTGAATGGAGATCGGATGGCTGAGCGAGATGAACAAGTTATGACCGTCCCTACCTTTAGAGATATTGTTAAGTCGGATAGGAAGAACAAAGGAAGTTTTAACCTGTACATTAAACCAAAAGATGTAAATCAAAGTAATGACAATGAACAAACAAAGAAGGCAGTCCAAGAAAAAATTGATCCAACCAAATTAGCAATCGGAGTCAACATGCTACGATCCACAAAGAATGGTGTTTTAATAGGATGCACTGACAGGCAATCCCTAATTACTCTCAAATCAAATGCAACTGAACTGATGGGAAATGAATACGTAATAGAAGACCAAGAACCAATAAAGAAAAACCCAAGAATGATGATCCATAATGTTAGACATTATGGAAATGATAATAATACATTGATACAAAAAATAGTCAATCATAATAACCTAAAGAGTGATCGAGGTGATTTCCTTATGAATGTTGTATATAAAAGATCCTCAAATGATACATTTATAAACTTAGTGATTGAAGTGGATCCTCACACGAATGGTAATTTGAAAAATTTTATTTCATTTTTTGAAGAATGGATTGAGAGGGCGGTAGGTATAAACCTGGCTACAATAATAATGGGTGATTTTAACATTGATATTTTAAGAACATACCACGTACTCCAATAATCTCAAAAATATAATTGACTTTTCTGGCCTGAAACAAATGGTAAATCAACCAACCCATGTAACTAAAGGTAGTAGAACATTAATAGATCTAGTTATATCTAATGACTTTGATGTCAAAGTAAACATCCGGGGATATCCCATAATTACAGATCATGAAACAATTTATATTGATTATAACCTTCCTATGACTGACAAAATATGCAATGTCCAAAAGACATATGAGAAAAGAGATCTTAAAAAGTTTGATACCGACATATTTCAGTCTAAATTGTTGGAATGTAACTGGTATCGCTCATCTACAGACGCAAACCTGTTAGCTGACAACCTTGTAAATAACATAACTAACTGTCTTGACTTTGTTTCCCCTATTACAACTGTAATTTGTAGAGATACCAAATATAAACCAAAACCCTGGTTTACTGTAAAAACAAATCAGGCTTTGAAAACAAGAGACTTGATGTATAAAGAAGCAACTGTAATTAATACTAATTATGTATGGGATAAATATAAGAAACATCGGAATGATACTTTATCAATGATAAGGCAAAATAAAAGAGATTTCATGCATAACAATATTGATAAAGCCAAAGGTGATTCCAAAAAAATGTGGAAAACCTTAAAAGATATTATCAAAAACAACTGTGTACATAATGATATACAAGAAATAGTATTTGATGTTCCATGCTCGGATACTGATTTAATTGCAAAAAAATTTAATCAATATTATGTAGATAGTATTGATGAGATTGTAGAAAGTATTCATCAGAATAATACCAATGTTTGCTTGGGGATAATCCACAATGCCCCTATTTGTGAGTTCAGTAAATTCGAAGAGATTACCATCTCTGAAATGAATAAAATAATTTTAAATCTCCCCAATAAATCTTGCACTGATGAGGGAATATCAGCCCATATAATTAAAACTGCGTATAGTGTAATTAAATACGACATGCTAAATGTAATAAATACATCACTCAATAGTGGTGTATTTCCTGAGAATTGGAAAATGTCGACTATTATACCAATACCCAAGAAACCTAATACTAACAAAGCTATTGAATTCCGTCCATTGAACATGTTACCAATTTACGAAAAAATCCTTGAAATAACTGTACATAACCAAGTAAATACTTACTTAAATGAAAATAAGTTAATATGTGAACAACAATCTGGTTTTAGGAAAAATCACTCTTGTGAATCAGCAATACAACATGTAGTTACTGAATGGAAAGAAGAAATTGAACAGGACAAAATAGTTGTTGCGGTGTTTCTGGACCTAAAACGTGCATTTGAAACAGTTGATAGACATAAATTGTTAAAAAAACTAAGTAGACTTGGGATTATTGATAATGTACACAAATGGTTTACTGAGTATCTGACTGATAGGAAACAAAAAGTTAAATTTAATCGAAAGTTCTCTGATGTTATAAATAGTAAGTATGGTGTTCCACAAGGGTCTGTGCTGGGACCCTTGTTGTTTTCAATATATATTAATGAATTACCTAAATTATTGCAATTTTGTTTGATAAATTTATTTGCTGATGACACTGTTATCTATTTGTCTGGCTATGACTTAAATACATTAATTGAAATACTAAATAGAGAGTTAAGACTAGTAACTGAATGGATGTCTGGCGATAATCTCAAATTAAATATTGATAAATGTAAATACATGATCATATCTACCAATGCTAAGTTAAAAAGACTGGGTGTAAATACTAATAAGATAGAATTATATGGTGAAGTGATCGAACAGGTCACTGAAATGAAATATTTAGGATTTGTTATTGATAATGAACTTAAGTTTGATAAACATATAAATATATTGGTAAAAAAATTAGTAAAAAGATAGGATTTTTGGGACGCATAGGTAAGTCCTTGTCTATGTGGTCTAAACAACTAGTTTATAACACTATTATTCAGCCTCAATTTGACTACTGTGCCACACTGTTATTGTTAGCTAATAAATCAGACCTGTCTCTTTTACAAAAACTTCAGAATAGAGGAATGCGTATTATAATAGGATGTTACAAATATACACCAATATGTGCAATGCTCACTTACTTGGATTTTATGAATGTTGAAGAAAGGGTGCACTATTTGTCCTTAATCTTTATTTACAAAATGTTAAACAATATGCTGCCTGAATATTTAAAATGTAAAGTTGTTATGGTAAAAGATATACATTCACACAGCACCAGGGCATGTTTTAATAATAATGTGTATATTGAATTTAGGGGCAAAAGCGCATCAATGAAGTCGTTATTTGTGAAGGGTATTAAACTTTATAATAAACTACCAAATAACATTAGGGAATCTGACAATGTTGGATCTTTTAAAAGAAAATGTAAATATTATATTATGAAAGGTAAATACATCTGATTGTTATTATTTTGTGAAGGGTCAGGGCTATACATTTGATAGTGTTGATTATGTCTGATTGTTCTATTATTAAGAATGTATAAAGCATATTATGTTCTGTATCGATAATAATAGCTGAACTCAGCTAATAATAAACGATTATTATTAACATTTAAATTAAACACAAAATATCCTAAAAAGGTATATTTATTACAGTCGTTAGAAGGTGAAAACATTTAGGCCTACAGTAGTATATAATTGAGAATACCTCCTCCGCCTTCCTATACTAACCTACGATTGAAATATACTTACGTTTTGATTGAAAACACCTTCCACGCACTTACAAGCTGAAAAATATGAAAACATCCGTGGTCAGTCATACTGCATAATACCCAAGCAAACTTAAAGGTACCAAGTAACGGCGGCCTTAAGTATGGTTTGGCCGATATGAGTCACACGAGGATATTATACTTACATAAACTGAAAGGTTATTAATTATTTTATGTGTTCGCCAGATAGAATATTTGGTACTTGTTCATTAACGGGACCCCTCTCAATTTTTTGTTAATTGGTCCCTCCGATCTTAATTTTTTTACTTGTTTCTGTTTACAATAAATAATTACAACTTGCGAGGAGTTGAATATGACCCGAACAGTGAACTTGACTCACACGTTCAACGTGACACAGGCGAGTACAGTCCATTGGAACGCGTAGGCCTACATGAGAGCAGTCGTCGCCGTGCAGCTGACATTGACGTTCACGGACACCAAATGAACCTTCAAAACCTTCAACGTCGCTATTTTAAACGAATGTACTTTTCCATTGACAGTCCTTTATATTTAAAATAGCGACGTCAAAGGTTTTGTAGGTGGAGTATGTTGGCGTAGGCCGTGTCACTCCTGGCGCAATGTATGTAGCCGGAAAGGATGTTTTCGAGGCTTTGTTCGAAATAATTGTGTTTTCCTGACCTCCTGAAACTCAGATGGAGTAGATGTAGTAGTTATGATTGTCTATTGAAATGTTATTACTGAATTTTTACATTTTTTGGAGGGGGGTCCCGTTAATGAACAAATACCGAATATTTCAGTCAGACTGACTGGCAACTATTACGGAAAGAATAGAGGGTCTGGAGAGAGGTGGTGAATCTGATAAGAAGTTTGAGTTGCAGATGATCCGAGGTCAATGAATGACGAGTAAATGTAAATACACATGAAAACAAACGAAAACGAACGAACTGGTTAAAAGAAATTATTTAGATATACGAGGGGAGGGGGGAGGGGGAATTGATACGTATATGGAAAAATTATAAAATATACGATTGGTTTACATTAATAGACGAAACTAAACTAAAACGTCGAAACGGCAATGGTGAGTTCCTTCCCCCATATACACAATCCTGTCGCAATCGGTTAGATGGAATATGTTAGCATATTTACACTCATTTTGATAAAAAAAAATCAAATACCACTTGGCCAAAATAATGTTGATTATGATGATGAAAAAATAGTCATTCGCATAACATCACTGCAAACACAAACTAGTCAAACGCCGCGCTGAGTCTGCAAAAGAAAAAGTTTGCGGGCAACCCCACCCCCAACCCCCCACCCCCCTCGCCACTCATCCCACAACCACAGCACACAATACACAACTGGATATACTCTGCGCGAGTCTAGGCTAACTTGTAACAGTTGTGCAGATCTTTATCAAAAGCACAGAGCAAAGTTTTCTATCCGAAGTTCTCTGTTCTCGTACATCGCCGCAAGACTTTGGAAATTATTAATGAACAAGCACTGGCGAGCCATGACACAGTCCCTACTACCCGGGCTACAGCCAAGTGACCCTGACCTTAGCAAGAATACACACAGCCTGATGCACGCGATTCTGCCGGCAATGTACAACTTACTAAACTGTTTGTTACATCAAGAAGACCACCGCCAGTATGTAAAGTAGAAGAAATCCCTTTCTTTTGTTTATGCCATGCATTTAATTTGTTTTATATCCTCTGCAGAGCGCTCACCTCGCACAAAGAGAGAACAATGTCCCGATTATTGTGTAGAGCGTTGTAAACGCCGATCATCTAAACAGAGCATTGTAAATAACATATTTCTTAATGAAATGGTCGAGCCGGGCAGTGAGTATTGGGTGATAGGCAAGCACTCTGCAAAGGATATTACATAACAATTGACATAAATGGTCATTGAAAAAGTTTGGTCGACCTTTAATTTTAGATATTGGCGATGTCCGTTTTAATTTGACGTGCACCTTAATGATAAGAGAGAGAGCTCTCTGAGAAATCCAATATCTCTATCTGTCCATTTTGTCTTATATATTGTGGGTTACTAATTTTGTGAGTATGCAGAACCACTAAAAATTATTTTTATTACTTGTATTACTACAGGAACTTTTCCAGACAACCTCAAAATTGCTAAAGTTATACCACTCTACAAGAAGGGCGATCAAACCAAACTAGATTACTACCGGCCTATTTCTCTCCTTCCAGCATTCTCAAAAGTTTTTGAAAAACTGATTCAAATAAGAATAACTTCTTTTCTTGAACGAAATAACCTTTTTTTCTGTACATCAAAATGGGTTCAGGAAAAATAAATCAACTAGCACCACTATTAAACGGTTTCTAGATAAACAAACAAGCAATAGGAATATTTTATGATCTAACTAAAGCATTTGATTGCATTGATCACAAAATATTTTTTTATAAACTTTACTATTATGGAATACGTGGGTTAGCGCTAGAACTCACAAAATCATACCTGAGCAATAGATATCAATTTGTAGAATTAACAACCTATGATGTTAGAGGAAATCAAATAAAAACACTTTCACAGAAAATGCTAAATAATTGTGGAGTTCCTCAAGGATCTATAGTAAGTCCACTCTTCTTTAACATATACATAAATGATTTCCCATTTTGTATAGAAGGCATTGAGCTTTTTGCTGATGATGCAACGTCATTAATCACAGCATGGTCTAGAGAATCATTAATAAACTTATCCAAGGATTCAATAGTAACATGCACCAAATGGTTTCAAAGTAACAAATTAATTTCAAATTCTTCAAAAACTCATTTTATTCACTTTCACTCATCACAAAAAACAAAATTTTTACAACCAATAAATGAATTATCCATTAAAGACAAAATATGCACAACAATCACAAGAGTGGATGACATTAAATTCTTGGGAATTTACATGGACGAATGCCTAACATGGCACAAACATATTTCCCTCCTTGCAGGGAAATTAAGCTCCTCTTGCTATTCTAAAAGGCTTATTAGAAATGCCACAAATGTAGAAACCACCAAACTTTTATACTTTGCTTTTTTTGAAAGTCATTTAAGATACGGTATAGAATTCTGGGGCCATTCTTCGCACCGTAACATAATTTTTAAGATTCAAAAACGTGCAATTAGATTTATTGTAAGAGCTAACACACTGTAAACCCATTTTCAAAACTCTAAATATTCTAACCATATACAGTATACATTTATCAATCAGTACTAATTGTCAAACAAAACATTCATCATTTAACGAAAAACCAAGAAATACATTCATATGAAACAAGACAAGTTAACAACATTCACATTGAACACCATAATAGCAAACTAACTCAAATCAATTCTATATATTTCAAAACCAAACTATTTAACAAACTTCCAAATGATGTAAAAGATAATACTGAAATTGACAAATTTAAAGAAACAGTAAAAAATATCTTGCTAAACAAAGCATATTATTCTCTTCAAGATTATTTGGATGAGCAATAGGCTAAATGAAAATTATTATAATTATTACATGATGCAACATCTATTATTAGTGAAATTGTGTAGTTTAAACTGTATTAGCTGTAAATTTGTTATTTATTAGTTATTTTAAATGTGTTTGCCTAATTAAATTTATACATGTGTATATTTATCTACGGCAATAAACATCTTGAATCTTGAATCAGCCCTGACAGATATATGGACGACGACTTTAAAAAAGAATTAATGTAAATCTACAAATACCAATCTTACATAATTTGGAAGCAAAGCTGTATATAGCTTTACCGTCCGTCGTACCGATGAGTGTTTCACGTCTCGCAATGAAACTCGATTGACATGCGTTTCCTGTTTGACATTACCCTCAACAAGGACGATGCAGATTGTTTGTTTTTGTTGATCTTGGGGGTTAGAAGGCGGGGCTAGCGTAACACAAACTTGACACATAAATACTCGGCAACTGCACCAAAAACGAGATTTAAACGCTGGAAAAAGCGTACTTTAATAATTTTGTATTATTGTTTGACTTATTGATGATGTACCCAAAAGAGAGGGCGAATAGATCGTAGATGGAGAATAAAAAGTGACATCATTGTTGGCGGCAGCGCCAGGCTAGCTTCACATCAAAACAGTTTCGCCGCTTGTTCTTGCGTTCGGTAAATGTTGTAGGTGCTTGGTCATGAATTTTCAAACTTTCGGTACGGGGGTGGGGGCTATTCACTTCCCCTTGCCCCCCCAGTCAACAAAAACATTCTGTATGGTGGCTTCCCTGAAGGCCCGTTCCCGTAAGGCCCGATACCTTTTTTTCCCTTTAAAGCCCACTTTTCTACCTGTTGATAAAGACCATGTTACACAAGGGTGTATTCCCTTAAGGCCCGTTCCCATAAGGCCCATTCCCTTAAAGCCCGTTCCCGTAAGGCCCGTTCCCGTAAGACCCGTTCCCTTAATGCCCGTTCCCGTAAGGCCCGTTCTCTTAAAGCCCGTTCCCGTTCCCGTTCCCGTTATTTAATGCATCCAAGTTATTTAAAAGTTAATTGGAAAAAAAATATTTTCGGTATTTTTTTATTGACACTAAGCATAAATAGTATTGTTTATTAATCATATCAAAAATGCAAATTTAAGCGATTTTCCGACATGTTTTAGAGGTAGATACTGTATTTGGGTAATAAGCATACCTCAGACAACATCAGTGCACAAAAAATTACACCAGTGAAATATACTTACCCCATTATGTCGTTGATTTATGAATAATTAAAAATTATTCACTAATTTTCATAAATAATTGGAACCAAGTTAGCAATACGAATACGTTTAAGATACAGACACACCACATAAATATTGACATGTTAATTGTGGTAAACCATTGCGCCGTTGATAGTTCATTTCCTATGTTTATGATATATTTATTAATGCAATAAATTTAAGCCAAAATTAAACATAATATTGTAGTTGTTAAT
The DNA here is from genome assembly GCA_024449915.1 of Sweltsa coloradensis. Taxonomy (NCBI): domain Eukaryota; kingdom Metazoa; phylum Arthropoda; class Insecta; order Plecoptera; family Chloroperlidae; genus Sweltsa; species Sweltsa coloradensis. Next base: position 1,338,228 of record JAMZAV010000210.1, on the reverse strand, counting down.
GGTAGACTTTTCATGGTAGTAAAATATGTTGTTACCTGGTACATCGGCAATAGTTGTTCATTCACTAGATTCCTGTCACTTTATTTGTTTACCTACAACTGCAGTTTGATTACACCTATGTAAATCTAATTAAAATGCGATTAAATTGCAATTAAATAATAAGAGGGAGACTAACCACTAATCCTTAGGGAGGGAAACGGTTGCGGGCCTTGCGGGAACGGGCCTTGTGGGAACGGGTCTCAAGGGAACGGGTCTTAAGGGAACGGGCTTTAAGGGAACGGGCCTTACGGGAATACACCCTTGTGTAACATGGTCTTTATCAACAGGTAGAAAAGTGGGCTTTAAGGGGAAAAAAAGGTATCGGGTCTTACGGGAACGGGCCTTGAGGGAGGTATCCTTCTGTATCATCCTTGTTGAAGGGCAATGCCAACCAAACAAGCAGGTCATCGGACGTCGTGTTCGGTTTTCATTGTGAGACGTGACACACGCACGGACGGCCGGACATACAGAAAAGTGATGTTTATATGCGAAGCTCCCTGATATCATCTTCGTGTAAGTCATCAGTTAACGCCGTGGTAAAGCGCGTTATAAGAGCCTACCCAGCAAACACAAGTAATCCCGCCCGTACATAAAACGTACGTTCAAGAACGTACGCGCACGTACGTTTTATGTACGTTTTCCCCCGTACATTGCCCGTAAGAATGTGTCACTTCCGCCCGTATGTATAACACACGTTTTTTAATGGTTTACAACATACCAGGGATGCACCTTAACCGCACGGAAAACACACGTTTACGGCACTCAGTAATATTCCGCCCACACGGGAAACACACGAAAAACACACGTAAAACACACGTTTTCGGCACTAATAAATATTTAGCCAGCACCTCGCTTGGTCTGCAGGGAATAAATCCATGGCTCCATCTAGTAGAGAATCTGAAAAGTATAAGTTAGCTATGCCAAATAAACAATTACTAAAAATATTAAAAATTATTTTATGACTTATGAAGTACAGTACTCACATCAATTTAAGCGGCATTTCATTAGATAACTATGTCAGTTTATTCAATTTGGAAATATGCATTATTAGATAAATTTTACTTCATCGTGTGTATTCGAACCTCGGCCATGTGTCGCTCCTTCAACCTGGAATCTGAAAGCCAGTCACTAGACCGTTCGGCCACGGTGAACTGATGACTGAGAAGAGTTAAACTAGCCTGTAGTTGGACGAGGCGCTCTCGTGTTTCGTCAAACCTAATAGGCCCCTATTCGGTCTCGAATATGATTTAAAGTTATAATTCTCCATAAATCAAAAACGTTGTATCATAAGTTTAGAAGGAAATATAACAATTATATTGCTAACAGTAAAGTTTGATGTAGATATATAATAAATTGAATTATACAGAACGGCAGAAGGCATTTATCAGTAGTAATTTGGTTGGAATCCTAAATAGATACATATATCCTGTATATAATACATTTTGTCAGTGGTATTGTGCTAATATGAAAATGGTTGCATGGTCAATATATGATGATTGATTTGAGTATGAAATTCACGCTAGCAGTGGTGCAGAAATACGTACGTTGCCCATACGTGCAACACACGTACTCAAATGAATTACCCACACACCACACACATCCCACTCGATACGTGCGTTTTACGTACAGTTTACGTTTACATTGAGTACGTACGATGCCTGTGTGGGATATGTGCTGTCAAGCAACGCACAAGCAGTGCAGTGCCTGAACGCACGTTGCCCATACAATTCCCATATGTTCCAAAATACATATATACACACTACACACGAATTACACAGTACTAGTGTGTTTAACGTACATTTAACATACGTTTGACACAGTCGTGTGTTTGCTGGGTAGACAACACAGTAATCGGAGGGTCCAAACAAAACATATGATTTTGATTCCAGGTTTGTGATTGGCCAATACGTGACTTTGCTGGGGGATGTGATAAGTCACGTGAACATCAGCAACGTGCAGGTGGAAGACGGGGGCATCTATCAGTGCTCGGCCGCCAACAAGGTCGGAGAAGACGTCCACTCGGCGGACATGAGGGTGTACGGTGAGTGGTGTGGGCAGGGGCAGGGGCGGGGGTAAGGGCGGTGGCGGAGAAGGAGGAGATTATGTTTCATTATACATACGCCATGCATAGTTAACAAATTGTGATCAACACTGAATGCTTCATTTTTGCCTTTCAAATAATGTAATGTAGATTTGTTTGGACCTTTTACAACGAAATCCATAATATTTTTGTTCAATTCCTACTTGAGTTATAAATGTACCGTCCCTCATATTACAATTATTTAGTGTACACTTTACAGTGTAGAGATATTAGGACTATGCGGGTAAGGATTTTGACAGTCGGGTCGGGTTTAGATAGTAAACTGCTCTGGGTTTTCGGGTAGGCCATCACAATACTGCATGACAAAAATTATTAAATTATGAATTTTACTTGTGATGAATCTTTTCCTATCCTACATTATAATAATCTTCTATTTCATTTTATATTGTCTTTATTTTCATTGAATTACAATTTTTACACAAAATAAAAATTACAAATTGTCTGGACCGGCACCTCCACCAATTAAGGATGTAAATCCTGGACCGGTACCTCCACCAATGAAGTATGTAAATCCTGGACCGGCACCTCCACCAATGAAGTATGTAAATCCTGGACCGGCACCTCCACCATCACACAAACATTTAAATCATGTTCACATTATTCGAAAATCGGGTATCTTTTTAAATTCGTGTCGGACCCCAAATACCCGAATCGTCCCGAAATTTCGGGTACCCGCACACCACGTGATAATATCGGTTTCAATCAAATGTGGGGAATGAGTTTGGTTGGTATGCCACTGACTGATCTCTTTCATCTTGTCACCACCTGACTTTCAACGCCGTGTTACGTATAGTTTAGGATACACATCACGCACATATCATTGTGTGGTCGAGCTCTAGCCGTCATCGTAGCAACATTTCGTTGGTTTATAGAAGGGGCTTTAATTCAGCAGGGTGTTAGACAGAACGTTTACCAAGGGTTTAATTATAATTAGAGCACTTCACTTTACAAAACACAGAGGACAACATTTGAATTCATGTAGACGGATATAGAAGCTTAAGAGCTTGCAAGTTTAGCTCGAAAGAGGCAGTTTGCTACGTTTACAAAGTTTTACCTCGTGCTGTGCCATTAATTCCCTGGGTAGCTCTAGGTCTGGTTATAGGTAGGAATTGCGAAACAAAGAAATCAACGTTACTTGTTTTATTTAACCTGCTAGTGGTAGCATTTTGTTGCAAGTAGGTAAAAATCTGCGCCTTATCAGCGATCTGTATTTGAATCGAAGGTCAGTGGTTGGATAGGTACTCACCTGCGGACTACAAGACTAGGTCAAACAACAGCTGTATGTCATGGTGTTAAACGATGTTCTTTGTTGTTAAGACGGCTAACTAGTTACTAATAACGTCATATATCCGTAGCCGATCATATGGATGGATTAAAAAGTTCAATATCAGATATCAAAATCTTTTTGCTTGACGCTGGATTCGAACCCGGGACATTTTGCATTGGAAGCAGCGAGCTTTGGCCGGACAAACGGCTACTTCAATTTTTAATAACTTTCCACGGAACTTTTAAAATACCTCACTTGATCTGTCATGGCGTTGACTGCAAATATAATAGTATGAGATTATCGTATTAAAAAAATATAAATACATTAAAAAATAAGACTTTTTAAATTATTGTATGATTTCGAAATGGAACCTTACGTTTGGAATAGTTACTTTGAATTTAGAGTCATTGAACAAAGGAACTGTTCGGAAAATTTGATAACCACTTAGACATTCTTAAAAATATGTTGGTTTGTCTCGACATTAAGAAAAAAATGTTTTGTATTAAATTGGACTTACAGAATTGTTTTAGTTGGAATTATTACATTATGCTACATAATTATTGTACAAGTGTTCATTAAATTTCTATACTTAAACGTTATTGTCTTCGAGCATATTACAGGCGAAGCGGGAAAAATCGACCGAACATATCATCCTAAATCAAGACTAAAGCACACTGCCTCCTAGATGTTCGTCGTGGCTCCTCGTTCCCTGCCTGTTCACGCGACAGGTTTTGATTGTTGAAGACAATTCGCACTTTTTTTCCCACAGCGCTAGTTACCGTCCCCAAGAGCTTTCTTTTGTTTTCGTTGTTTACATACGATCTGCATACGATTAAAATGTCATCATGCCAGAGTTGAGCTGTATTTTTCTTCATAATAGGCAATGGTGCGTGCAAGAAGTTGTAAGATATCGGGATGCCATTATCTAACTAAAACAAGTAGGTCTTTCTTTCCATGAACTACAGGGAAATAAGGAAATTGTGCCACCCAGCCCCCCCCCCAGACTCCCATTTATCACACGCCACTGCTCGATGGAAACTGGAAAGTAATATTGTTTAGCTCGTGGCCTAGTCAAGACTAGGGCCCGAGTAGGCTACCTAAGCCTATTGATTTTTAATATGATTAGGAATAGGAGGCATAGGCCCTATAGATAAAAATAACATGCCTATTAGCCCTTGCCTTATATTATCAAACAACAAAGTTATCAATATCTACTTTTTGTTTGATTACCAGCATAATATAACTAGACAAATTTGTATATTACTATTCTGCAAACCATGATAAGTGATGTACGTATACAAAATACGATCTAAAACATTCAATTTAGTTGGATTCAACAGTAAAATACATGAGAGATGACATTTAATGTGACAACATCAAAAACAAAAGAAAGCTCTTGGGGACGGTAACTAGCGCTTTGGACAACAATTAACACTGTGCGCGTGGACAGGCAGGGAACGAGGAGCCACGACGAACATCTAGGAGGCAGTGCTAAAGCATTAGCGAAGCCCTAGCCTTAACACTCCGGACCAAATGTCATAATGAAACTCCAAGATGAATTAGTAATTGACTTAGTGATATGGGCAGTGAATTCATATTATTGTTATTCGTAGAGTTTAAACCCAATAATATGTCAGATTGACAATTAATTAACATACTGCAACCCCCTAACCCATAACACACATTAATCTATAACAAGTTCCTAGGTAAATGAATACCAATATGATTTTTTCTGGAAATTGACTAGGCAGGAATACAAAAGTTTCAATTCGTGTACTAGTGAATAAAACATGATATAATAAAGATTACAGTCATGCAAGAGCCATATGTTAAAAATCAAGTTTCAGGTGAATTAAGACAATCGAATATAAGCTTTGTTTATTGAGATTGTATTCTAAACTGATTGCATGAAAAGTAACTTCGAATTCAAAATGTGGTACAATTAAGGAAGTTTTCCTATTACGGTTACAAATTTTACAATTATTTTAAAATAAAATTAATTCGAGAAGTTATTGGATTATATCAGAGTAACTAACAAGTTCAATTCAAGCATTTTCAACAAATTCAACAAAGTGTGGCTCGTTGGTCTTGTGTGTGGCTCGTTGGTCTTGTTGTTAGCGTATCTGCTTCCAATGCAGAAGGTCCAGGGCTCGATTCCCGCCGAAGTCAGAAGTTTTTAAACTTCTTATTTGGACTTAAGTCTATCAGTTCGTGCCTTAGGAGTTTGTAAACGGTGACTTTGGAGCCGTCCTAGCAACGAAGCATATAATAAATTCAGAGTTGTTCTGAATCGGCTTTGTTGATTCTGGCCTTGATCCGCGGTTGTTCGCACTGTCCATACCACTGATTGCTAAATTTCCTATTAAAAATATCGATCTTTGGTTGGTTATCGCTCACTCGTCGATTGCGTCGGGGCCTACAGGGTTGGCTTAGCCGCTTTGATTTACTGTCCCCCACTGAAAATCAGTTATATAACTGAGTTGGTAGACTCTAAATACAATTTATTTATTTATTAATCGATTATACTTTACAACATTAAGTTTTCAAGGCTTCCGCCTGCTGATGCGATAGTCATTATTATTTAGTTAATATAATATAAAACACAGATAAAGCACGCGGCACAAAGTTTCCAACCGCTTCAGACTGTTTTGAGCCGGAGATGTTAATCTAAAAAGTAGTATTGGTTTATCTGAAAGCTTTAAAAATTTTGCATTCGAACTTCTTGGTTTTCCGATAATATGGAAGGCTGGATCGCGCTGCCGATCTAAATTATCTCCAAGAATATCTTAAGTTAGCCGAGAAAAGTGGAGGGGGGAAATACTGGAAGAACGAAATTACATTTTGCATGAAGATCAATACAAATTACTTACTAAGCAAAAGAGACGTTTGCAATTGTTTTAATATAGGCGAGATGTATACATGAAAAAGTCCTAAGCAAAATACTCCAATTTCAATTTTCAATTTTCAATTTTAATGCATTTTATTCCTGCAAATATACATTACATCAGATAAGTAAACAATACAAAGTTATGAGCATACCTGTGATGACAAAAATATATTAAATATAAACAATAGGAAGCCCGGGCTGTCAAAAATAATACATATAACATTTTTATGCGGAAACTGATAGATGTAACAAAAAATAACAACTTAAAAAATGCAGAAACTCGTATATATATATAACAATAAGTAATAGACATAGTGCTCACAAATATATTAATACATATAAAGTAAACACAATACACAAGGCATAAACTTTTTTTTTTAAAGTCAATTAATAATTAATGGGGTTCACAATTAATTTAAGACATTCATAAATTCTAGAACAGTGCAATATGATACCCGTTTACTCATCCATTTTTTCAACGAATATTTAAACAAACTTAAAGATGTACATTTTCTGATTGCCAGGGGTATCTGATTGAAAAAATATGGTCCAAGATAATCTACATGTCTTTGCCCAAAAAGTTTACGTTTTTAGGGACACATAGAGTGTATTTATAGGTATTTATATTGTTAAATCTGGTATTTTGTAATAGCGGTTTGTTAATTGCACTGTACATATTAAAATAATTAAAAGGTGTGAATCATACTGTGTTTGAAAAATATATGGTAGATATCCGGCATTTTACTTAGTTCTTTAGGTTTATTTAGAAGAGTACCATTTAGGCTTACATAGAACAACCTTTAGAAGTACCCTCTGAATAATTACAAGCACTCTACTCATTCTCTCTGCTCAATGCAAGTCATAGCGTGACACTAGAATTGGTTTGCATGACAATAAAGGTAATCATCCCCAATGCAATACACTGAAATGTAAGGCGATTGTATCAAATGCAAGAGAAATGAAACTATTAAGCTATTAATATATATCAATGGTCGGAATAATTTACTAAACCGCGATGATGGTAGCGAATTTGTATGGAATCTGCTACGCAAAGGAATGCTACGCAATTTGCAAGAAATTGGTACTTAACGTTTGAGGTCAATATAGATACTACTCGAGTACCCACCGACTTTGCAATAAACTTTGCGTTGAAATTCATATGGGATACAGATTACAGAACTGAGTTTTCTTTGTTTTACATGTAAAATATCGTGCACTTTAAAAGCTTGAAAGAAATGGCACAACTATGAATGCATAAAGACAAGAACAATGCAACTCATAATCTTGAGCTCAGATGAATGTATGTTTTAAAAGTAGGGCAGAGCGTTCTCACTTCTTCTCACTCCACTTCCACATCAACTCGTTGTCTAACGTTACAATCTTGTGGATTTTCAAACAAATCAAGAACAACAAATCGAGCCGATATTATCATCAATATTTTGGTTCTGGTTTCGGATATAATTTCGGTTCGAACAAAATAAAAAAACGGTTTGGTTTTAAAGGGGCTATCAACCCCAAAAATTATTTTTTACCACATAATCTACACTACAGCATAATACTACACTAAAACGACCGTTTATAAAATTATATCTTGTTACTGTAATTTTACACGAATTTTTCAATTGACTTTGACCATGAATTTTGTGAAAATTTGCGTTTTTGGGAATTTCTTAAATCGGCTTTATTACCTATTTGGTTTTTGCTCCACATAGATGCATAGATGTATTTTATTTAATAAATTCAAATTCATATTACAAATTTCAGTATTTGCCACCAAAATAGACCATGTGGATCGCAGGAGGGGGCTTTCACGGAGAAGTTATTGTGGAAAGTGATGGTGAATCATGATTATACCAACTAAACTCAAAACCCTATAATTTAAACCCGATACATCAATCAACTCAAATGCAAATGTTCCCGGGTACTCAACAAATGACTCGATCACTCGTCTAGCAACGAATTTGGCGTTTTCCAAGTCTAGTTGGCTAAGGGGCCCTTATACTCGAAATGTGGAAGACCTGGGTTCATACCCCTTGTCGGGAAAGAATATTAAATTTCTGGATTTTATAAAAAAAAGTATAGAACATGTTTTGAAATGCAAACAATACTATGGAAAACATAGTCAATACGAAATACGTGTAAAGTTTGCAAGGTTTACTCAATCTCCCATCGGAATTTGGAGAAACCTTTAGCGTGCACGATTCGATTCACCTTGGTCACAGCATGATGCATTCACAGCCTGACAAATAAAAAGGCAAAACAATATTTTTCCAAGAACAGAACCATCGTCCTGAAATTAAATCCTACACATTGCAGCCTATATTCAAATTTATTATTTCGTTTCGGTTTCAATCGCAACGGATTTTTCTCATTTTGTCAGTTCTCAGTTAACTCGTAACGGATGTCTATTAAAAATTTCAGTGCAATCAGTTCAGCGATTCGGCTGATTTTCGGAGTACACACATACACACACAGAATCACCGAAGTGACGTTATTCTTGGATTATAACTTATAAGACTCAGTCGCTGCGCTCCCTTGTCTAATAAAATGCAATAAGGAATTCAAAATGTAGGCCAGAGCTTTACATCTTTGTAGTAACATGTTCAGCATAAACAACTGATTTCTATACCCAGTTCACAATCACACATAACATACAGAAGTGTATTAAAAGGGATACAAAATGAAGTCTGACTTCATCTTACAACTCCCACAAGCTAGTATTTAGTGCAAGTAATTATAAAGTTGGTGCCAGATTATTAAAAAAATATAATCGCAATACTAGTTATGAAATAAGCAATGGTATTAAAGACATAAAAACAAATGCTACCTGCAATTTTTTTACTTCATATTACAATGCTCTGAACCTAAAACTGAAATTGTAAATGTCGGTTTAAGTTTCGGTTAAGGCAGTTCCCAATAACAATTCGGTTCGGGAAGTATAATTGATTTCATACTTTTCAGGTTTTGTTTTAATATGTTCGATTTCTTGCAAAAACAACCATTTTTTAAACGAAGAATCTATTTTGAGGTTAATGATATGATAGGAAAGTTTTCTTACATGGGATGGAGTGTAGCTGTACTTCCACGACTTGCCACGCCTACTTCTTTCTGCAAGTCTATCAGAAGTGTTTCATCGCAGAACTTTTCTTTACCTTACTTACACTCGCGTGTGAAAGAAAACATGGCTAACGAATCCATATCCAATTAACTGATCGTCGTAAGTCGTAAGTTAGGTGCCTCTCACGACGATAAGCCTCCGATGCCAGCCGTTAAACAACCAAGACGAAACAAAGGAACATTTAAAAGCGTTTTCAGTATAAATGAATAATATTATTTCATACAAATTATCTTCGATTTGAGTCGGTTCTGATTTGATATTGTAAAAATTGACTTTTACAATTTGATTGAATAAATGAATTTTAATTTGTATGCTTCTTTACCTTTACTTTTTTGTAATAAATTTTTACTTCTTTCGGTTAGACTTTGAGTCAAGTATAGATTTATTTTATTTCGTAAAGAGTGCCGCGCTTTCTATTTTCAATTATTTGTTAATTCCTAATTTAATTTTGGAAATAATATACTTTTAGCCATATCTGTACCCAATGTTGTGAGCATCATTCAATAAAATGGCCCAAAAAACCGCGTTTTTTATTTTATTTAAAGGAGGATGGTAAGTTGAAGTGGAAAAATCAAAGATGCCACATTAATGAATTGTCGTACAAATTCAATCAGTCAACCACACTATGAGCGACTAGTGCTTTTGAATAACACCATTGATGAAGTTGCTAAGACTGTAATCAGAGGATGTCAAAGAGAGCCTGAAGAAGCTCGAGTAGCAAGAAAATATTGTTATTTTAAGAAATAAATTACCTTGGTTAAAGTTTAAAGATATTTGATTTCTATTTTGAGTTCGTTATAAATATTGTATCAAGTATTGGTAGACGTGAACTTACATAAATTTGTTCACAAAGTGGTTGTTGCTGACTACCATATTGTAATTTTGTTGATAATTTATTGGCAGTATGGATAATCTAGTTTGTGTTGTGTGCCCTAGGTCTGCCGTTCATCCGGCCCATGCCCAACGTGTCAGCTATAGCGGGCGAGCCCCTGTACATTGCCTGCCCTGTCGCCGGCTACCCCATCGAGTCCATCACGTGGGAGAAAGGTGTGTAGCTAGTGCGCATGTCTGACGCCTGCCTGAGAGCGAGAGCTTACTGACAGAGTGGTCCTTGCAGATGGTCGGCCACTCCCGCTCAACAGACGCCAGCAGGTGTTCCAGAACGGCACGCTCTTGCTAGAGAACGTGCAGCGCGACCCCGACAGAGGCGAGTACCGGTGTTCGGCGTCCAACAAGCAGGGGAGGAAGGCCACGCAGGTCCTGCCACTCAACGTTATAGGTAGTTGGCAAGTGCTCTATACCGGGCCCCGTGCCTTGCTCACTTGTTGATATGTGAAATAGTTAAGTAGTAGAGTAGTTTGCAACAAAACAGTAACATTAAGTCTGTTAATAATGTCGAGAGCTGTGTGCCAAGCTCCGTTGCTAGCAAATTCTATTCCAGTACCGCCGAGGATTGCGCCCTTCTCGTTCCAAACGGACCTGCACTTGGGTGACCGCGCGGGGGTGCAGTGCTTCATCACTAAGGGCGACCTCCCCTTGAGCATCGAGTGGCGCAAGGACGGGTCCGCCGTGGAGTCAGACGTGGGAGTGCGCCAACTCGGGGAGTTCATCAGCTCCCTGAGCATCGAGAGCTTGCGACCCCACCACGCCGGCCTCTACACCTGCCTGGCGTCAAACACCGCGGCCCACGCCTCCCACTCCTCCACGCTGCTGGTCAATGGTAATACGCTGCAACCATCGCCCGGCTCCATCACCCTCCTTAGCCGGACGATGCTTGCCCGTCGGTCATCATCATATCAACACCCCAATCTCTTCTTCCAGTTCCCCCAAGGATAGGGCCGTTCACGTTCGGCGAGCTTATCGAGGGCGTGCGCACCCAGGTGCAATGCGTGATCCAAGCTGGTGACCCGCCGCTCATGATGCGATGGCTCAAGGACGACGCCCCTCTGTCACTAGAGTTAGGCATACAGGTGACACAGGACGACTACTCTAGCACTCTGGCCATATCGCGCGTTGGCCGGATGCATGCCGGCAACTACTCGTGCATTGCGAGCAACCCGGCCAAGTCGACTCGCATCACGGCGCCTCTGATCGTCAGCGGTAACTAGGCCTCCTCCGTGTCGCACTGAGCACAGCTGCACAGCTGCACCGCACGCGCTGCTGAGGGGACACCACTGCACCGCTTGATGGCTTCCAATGCACTGTAGCTAACCCCGACCCGACCTGACCTGACCAGACTGACGGACTGGTGCATGACGGACGCACTACGGTCGCCGGCCGGCGCTTCAGTAGTCTGGATGTTGCTTCTCACTCACTGTCACTGTCACTGTCACTGTTAGGACTGTCTTGTCTTGTCTTGTGTTCGTTTGTTCACAGCGTGCCCTCCAATGGCAAGCACCCCATCACACCCATGTTTCCTTACCATGTACAAAAACCACCTATAATTTAAGTATTAGTGCTCACTTTTTACCTAGAGAAGAGAAAATAATATTCCACTAGAAAGCACATAAAGATCCATCAGGGTTAGTTCGTCACAAATTAACATTCACAGTCAAATAGTCTCTGCACAGATGTTCTTAGATTGTGTGTAATATCCGAACAGAATAAAGTGCCTGTTTTTCTGAGCCTCGGATCAAAACCTGTAATTCCGCATTTGCCTGGATTGGCAATGTCTTATTAAATCAGTTAACTGTGGAAGATAATAATCATATTTGCCAACCAAGACATCCAAGCAATAAACAGACACTAGCAATGAGCTCAGCTGTATAGCGCTGATGTCATGTGAATATCTCTGAAAACCAATTTTAGTATTCTTTGATAGGATGACGGAAAATTTCTAATCGAAACCATTGAAAAATGTAAATTAAGTTCAAAATTAATTTTATTTAGTAGGCTCACCTCAATGTTTTGGATAACAGTAGTAAATTTGAATGGTAAAATGGAACACCAGAAATAGGATTAGGATTAGGCAGAAAACGGTGATTTTATGTAGGAGTTGTAGGTAGGTTGTGTGTGGTTGAGCATGTGGTAACTAGTGTCTGATACTTGCAGTCCCTCCTCGTTGGGTGTCGGAACCAAGAGATAGGAACGTGACAAGAGACGAGATGGCGGTGTTCCACTGCCAAGCAGATGGCTTCCCTACTCCCACACTTGTCTGGAGGAAGGTGGTCTGTAAGTTCGATATTATCAATCCTCAGTTATATTGCCCTACTAAGCAAGAAGGCCCTATCTACAAAAATAATATATATATATATATATAGTTTTGAGTAAATTGAAATTAAGTGAATTAATTTGTCCTGCAAAGTGTACTATTTAGTATAATTTGAGAACAATTGTAATAGCCCCTAATGAAGTTCTTAAATCAAATGGAATTTATATAATATACAGGGATCATAATATGATATGATTGATATCCAATAATTGCTGTGAGATATGGCTTTTTCTATGAAAACTCACAGCATTTGAAAACAGTTCACTTCCACCGTCTGTTATTTGCCTTACAATACTGGGCTAAAAAGCCCTATCTACATGGCAAAAGTGAACATAGGGCCTTCTCCCTTAGTAAATGCTTATATCTTTGTACTTAGGTCAAAGTACTCGACAAAGCAAACCTATTTATAGCAGAGTTAGGGCTTTTTAGCTTAGCACATTAGATGGAAAATGTTTCTTCGCATCTCATGGTACGTCTAACTCAAAATATACTTACAGTGTAGTAAAGGCATTTTTGCTTCATGCTTAATTATGGTAGGGTAATACTAAACAATTTGACTCTTGTTCAATGTTTAACCACGATAAGTATTATGTTGCTAGTGTGCATCCACTTATAATACTTGACATTATTATGACAATGGCTGCCGGGAACTTCTGCTATTCAAAATGCAAAAATGGTACAGAAGAAAATTTGTGTTGCAATAAATGACATCCAATCACAAAGAAGAATGTTCAAAGTAAGGAACATACTACTGTCAATTCGATTCCATCCCAAATAATGATATAATTGGCTAAACCAGAATATAAAAATTCAAAAAAGGCATAGTAATAATAATAAAATAATAATAATAATAACAATAATAATAAAAATTATAATAATTTAGTTTTGTTTGAATCCAAGTTGATATCGTGAATGATAGCGACTCGAAATAATTAAATGTATAACAATGCTGGGACCGGCACCTCCACCAAAATAGAAAAAAAGTTGATATCGTAGACGATAGATACTGAACTCAAAATAATTGTAATGTATGTCAGTGCTGTGACCGTCATCTCCACCAACATAACATCAAACAAATGAATATCGCTGAGACATATTTTTTTTCCTGGCAAGTAAAGTTTAGTGTTGACTCAATCCAAATTCTGTAATGTATAACAATTCTAAGATTTACTAAAAGCGTCGAAGTTTGGTAATGGTTGAACTAAACCATATCTTATTCAAACCGAATAACCGACATATTGGTAATTAAAGCCAGTGAATGTTTTGCTGTTATGTTAGTTAAGGCTTTTCCAACTTGGATTGTTGTAGACCTGCCTAAAGCTATATAACTGAACCCTTCTGCCCAATTACTGCAGGCATTGAGAAATGTACAAACTATTGATTGCTGTGTCTAGACAATGCTTCCATTCATAGCTATAGACAATACCGCCAAGCTCCGAGCGGTTTGGGGACTTTCACGCACAATTGGAAATAAAACCCTCCAACGAAGATATTGAAAACAAAACAGGGAATTGTCCTTTTTAACAACATCTTTCCTGTGTGAACAGACAATGATGCATCTCCAGTATTTACCGACTTATCCAGTAATTACCAACACTGTTAATAAGAAACTATTCCGCTTCGCTAACGCTTTTTCCAGTCGTGTTGATGGATGAGCTTTTTGTAATATTTCTGTCCAATGATTACGTTTTTAAGTGGGATCGCATTACTTTTTCCTATAGTTACTTGATATTACATGTTAATTATACACCTGTAAAAGTCTTATATTAAAATCTTTATTTCTATGAATTGTGACCAACTTTTTCAAACTTTTTCTTTCAAAAGGCACTACATTACCACAATCTTTATGTAAATTTAAAATATGAACTTTGTATCTTTGTGTTGTTGTGTATTTGTAAATCGTTGATTTTTAGTACGATATTTTCGTGACATTTGGGCCGATTCTGACCAAACGGGTGGGGCTACAACGTTCATATTTTACATGGACATTTAAAGTTATGGTGATGTAGTACTTTTTGAAAGAAAAAATTGAAAAAGTTAGCCAGAATAAATAAAAATAAAGGTTTTAATTTACGTTTTTTGACGTACATAATATTAATAACTAACAAGTAACTATAGAAACTTGACAACAATCACCTACAACGCGTACAACTAGCAAGTCTTCGGGCCTCCAGATATTTTACATTCTAATTCTAATTTTACAAAAATGATTTTGCAATGGAACTTGAAGAAGTAAAGAGATCCCACTCATACTAAAATCTTACAAAAAAGCTCGTCCATCAACGCGACTAAAACAAGCGTTCGCGAAGCGGCCTAGTTTCAGTGAATTTAAACGTTCCATAAAGTTTCATCAAGATGTGAGTAGCCGTTTGCCAAATATCACGAAAATATCTCAATAAAAGTCGAAATAATAAGTGAAAGTACGATTATCATAAGAAATATTTTATCGTACCCAAAAAACGTGGCAAGTCTAGTTCAAAGATTTCGAAGGTCCCCTCAAATTTTCATCAAGATCGCATATGCCGGTTGCCCGGTAGAGAGCGAACAAACAGACAAAAATACAAACCAAAAAACCACAAACAACAAAAAACAAAAAACACTCGAGCTAATTTTTTTTTGGTTGTGGGGGGGGGGGGGGTCAGTGAAATTGAAGTCTGCGCTTCGCTCATCCAATTAATTGTTAAACCATTGTGAATCATGAGAAAATTGAATATTTCTTTAAAATATAAAATATTATAAAGTAAATCGGGATGACCGCAAATAACCTTGCATATTATTTTGTGTTTAAAATACTGTAGTTAATTATTGCTCGATAAATACCAAGTAAAATGATCAATTATTTTTACAAACATAAAATTATGTTGTATTCCAATGAAACGTCAATGTAAATTACTGGGCGTGTTCCACGTTATCTTTGGCCTTGCATGCTTGACTAAAAATATCATCCATTTGAGACTAACGTCGAAAACATTTTTTATTCCATATCTGTGAACCGGGGAAGTAAAAATATGTTTTCGAATTTTCGTCTGTTTTTAGAATTGGACCATTTTTGTACCTTATTCTAGCTTACCTAGATGAAAACCCAAACACCACACAAGTGTGAAATCTTTTTTTTATTATTATCCGTCCCCATTCCCAAAGTAATGCTCAGGTTGGGTGGAGCTTTCGCTCCATTTACTCAGGTATTTGGCTTTCTTAGCTGTCGTTTAGCTGTTTACCTGACATAAATTCTTCAGCCTCCTCTTCATCTAACATCTCATCCATATCCTTCCGCTTTTTTTTACCAAGGCTGTCCATTTCTTCCTATCTTCCACCATCTTGCATTACCATCTACAGCGTATGTCAAAGTCAAATGATCCCACTTTCCAATAAGTACAACAGTCACACAACGAATTGCAACAATGTGTAAGTTGTAGCTGTATTCAACGTAACAGACGCTGATCTTGCTTCGTTGTTCTAGCTCGACAGCCGAGCGAGTACCGAGACATCAGCGTTCGAAGTCGAGGGATACAACTGTTTCCGAATGGTACGCTGATGATCCGCCAGGCGCTGCCAGAACATCAGGGCCAGTACCTGTGTGAGGCTACTAACTCTATAGGGGCGGGACTTAGCGTGGTGGTGACGCTCACAGTCCACGGTAAGCGTGTTACCCCCGCCACAATACCATCCACCACCTCCCCTCTCCTCCCAACCACTCAGACACCTCCTCTGCAATGTCCACCAACTATCTCCCCCTTCTAACCACTCCAGCACCTCTCCCTTCAACCTCCCCACTGAAGTCCAGATCTCCCTCCGAACTAATCCAGAAATGACCACGAACTCACCCCTCCGAATCCTTTATCCACAAAAACCCTCCCTTACTCTTCCCTCCCTTCACTAAACCGTAAACCACCATCCATCTCACTAAACCCAACACCACCTACACTTCCGCATCCTTAGAACTCTCCATTACCCATCCCTCCCCTTCTTCATGTAATCAGAGCATGACATACAAATTATAAAAAATGAACCTCATTCAAGTTTAGAAATATTCTCCTATATGAATATCATATGTTTGTTGTACAATTTAAATACATTTCTGCATATGAGACAGCAATATGTATTTGAGTGTACTGTTAACAGTTCCCCCTGAGTTCGAGGTGAAGTCTGCGCAAGCGAGTGTGCGCCGTGGCTCGCCCCAGACCCTGCAGTGTCAAGCGATGGGTGACGGCCCAATGAGCGTGATCTGGCAACGAGATGGTCCAAGACAGTCAGAGCAGCTCAACCCCAGGTAACCAACCCTCAAAGAAGGATTCACATCAAATAAATGTTAAATTAAGACTTGTTGAAATGTCGTGATTACTCTGCCAGTAATAACTTACTGGAGTGTGAACTGAAACAAGTTCTACACAAAAGCATCCCTGCCATTCAAAGAACCAATGAAATACGTGCTGTAGTAAGAGTAATCTGTTGATGGGTTCATCAAGACAAAACAAGCCGGAGTAAACCTAAGTGTTTGGGGGGAAGTTGTTCGTGTATCGTTGTAGAGTACAACTTGCCGACTCCCTAAGGAAACAAACTTACGACGAAACTTTCGTGTTTGGCTTGAAGGCTGGTGGGCCAGCAATAGCATACGTACAAAGTTTGGCGTGTCTTTAAATGCCTCCAGCGTTTATGGAAATGTATAACGAGGAAGCTTAGAATTTCAGCAACTAGCTCACCGCTTATCTCAACTGTTCATACTTCCAATCAATTAGTGCTGTTCAGATAGTCGAATATGCTATTTATGCATTATAATTATTTTATTAATTTTAATTTTAAATATTGTAATGAATATTAAATAAAAGTATAATTAAGAATATAAATTTTAATTACATCATGACTTTTAGTTTAAATTATTATGAAAAGTAATAATTTTGTATTAATATAAACGAAACATGTAGCTTATGCGTCACACTCCAGACTTTTTCGAGCAAACAAAAATTAGCTACCGACCAAAAACTAGCTTAAGGGAAGGATTTTTTATGATATTCCTTAGTATATATTCAAATGCAGGGTTTAGTGATATAAAAAATCCTTAAGACATTCAACAGATCCAACAACCCAACAAACTGCTCTCACATTCTGCACCTAATAAAGCCACCAAAAGAATGGCAAGTTTTCGCTTGGACGACTTAATATAATACGATGAGCGTAGTGAGCGGTGAGAACGAAGAGAGTACATACATTGGACTACCCAAAAAAAAAATATTCGGGCCTTTGATTGTTCTTTTGTTTGTATGTTTATGTTGATGACGGTCAGATAACTACACCAATCTTAATACAATACCAGGAAAACTTCAAAATCTCTAACCTTACACGTGTTGAGGTTTTTACTAAAGTAAAGTAAAATCTTAAGCTTCTAACGGACTTTACACAATGGCGGCAAATAAACACATGTTTGAAACCTCGAACAGCTATTGACGGTGGTAAGAGCATTCCTAGAAGCAAGTTGCGAAAAATCTTGAGCATTTTACGTTTGAGAAAGACGCACGACTAAAATTTTTATTACATCTACAATACAGTCTGTAAAGGTATAGTTGATTAGTATTGACACACAGCAGCACTACTTTGACACATACAGTGGTAAAATGATACGCGCACGTGCAACTCTGATTCGGGAGGTCACGTGTTCAAGTCCCGCTACCCGCAACCCTGACTAAATGTTTTCAAAGGTTTTACTCAGACTTTAAGGCTATTGCATAGCCTTCTAACCGATATTTTAAAAGTCAAATGAAGATGGCTTAAACCTTAGCTAAATGAAAGAAGGGCTGAAATAAAACAGTAAAAGTATATATATTTGTTTTGATAGACGTTATACTCTCTTGTCAGCCATTATATGCATATTTTGAGACAAAAATTGAAACACTGAGCTAGGTGCTACAGTTAATTTAGAGCGACGATTTAAAAAAAATATTTTTCCTACACATCATTATTCATTGCCTTCCAACTATTTATAACGAAAAACGATTTTCTGAAATATCGTTGGGTGTACGATTTTTTGTCAGAAGGTAAAAAAATAAGAGTTTTGTACCTGCGGACGAAAAAATCGTACATTGAACGATTTCTTAGAAAATCGTTTTTCCTCATTCGGAGTTGGAAGGCAATGATGTGTTGAAACAATATTAAAACAAAACCGTAGCTCTAAATTATTAAGTGTAGCACCTAGCTCAATGTTTTAACTTTTGTCCCAAAATATGCATATAATGGCTGACTAGGACGTTACGCCTCGCTCAAAAATATATAAAATATATATTTTTTCCTGTTTTATTTAAGACCTTCTTTCATTTAGCTAAGGTTTAAGCCATCTTCATGTGACTTTTAAAATATCGGTTAGAAGGCTATTCTATAGCTTTTGGGATTGAGTTCTTGGACAATAATTACCCTAACACCCAAATAAACTAGTCAACTTAAGAAAAAGAGCCACACCTCGTTAAACTTGTACAGCCGGTGTCCATACGATCTTATAACGTGTTAACCGTAAACGCCTATATATTAGCGTGATTATTAATAGCGTTTGCGAAGCAGTTTGTATGAGTTACTGGATTTTTTTCCTGTAAAGTACACATATGGCGTACGAACGATGACATAATGACACTCACGCTCTACACACTCATTAATTGATTATGGACTTTATTTTAGGCGGGATTAAGGTCTGTGAGGCCTTCTCTTCCACCCAACCCTTTAAAATAAACAATTAAAACATTAAAACAAAAATAAACCTATCACATTCAATAAGGAAGATACAAATTTATTTAATTGCCTGATTCGCAATTAACAATAAAACAAGTTTATTGTAAAAGTAATAGTTAAAGATAATATTGATTGGCCATTAAAAAAAAACTCATGTGGTAAATGTAAGTAATTTGTCTGAAATATTATACAATGACCTGTATTGGCCCTATGGCAATTACACTAATGACAGAATATTACCCTCAACGCAATCCAAGCCCAAGGAAACAGGGATCACTGTTACCATTTACTTCGTTCGTCGCTTTGAAACGTAGATGCAGTGATGTAAACATAACCAAATTCCTCAATCTATGCAGGCTGAGGAATGGCTAGAGCTTATTCCGATACAGGATGCGAATGAGCTATTCACAAAATTTGAATCAACTTTTCTATCTCACTTTGACTTGGCTTTTCCAATAACTCGCCAAAATTTATCAATGACCAAGACTTGGTGCACACAGGAAATAAAAAATAATGGTCAACATCTTCTATGGATACACCAGAGGTGTAAACAAGCGCCTACCGATGCAAACTTACATACATTTTATAGCATCTTGAAAAGAGGGCATGCTAAAGAGCTTAGAAATGCCAAGCGCCTCTACAATGATGCCACTATAGGCAAAGCACAAAACAAATCCAAGGATGCTTGGAGCATTATACAAAATCAAACTAAAGCTAAACCTTTCAGGAAAACCTTGTCCTCAATATTATTGGATCCTTAACATAATGCATCAATAGTTGAAAACTATCAAAATGATTGTTTGATTGAAGCCGGGTTAATTAGCCGTCCTCAACCAAACCCTCACAACTCCCCAACATTTACTTCTTGTAAGCTGCAACAATCAATATTTTCTTCATCCAATTACTCCTAATGAGATTGCAAGCATAATGAGAAATCTTGATCAAGTAAAATAAGCCTGGGTGATCCCACTCTATAAACACAAGGGAAAGAAAAGCAACGCAGATAACTATCGACCAATCTAATTAATTTCCACCTTAACAAAAAAAATTGAAAGGACATTTTTCACAACAGATTAAAATGTCATTTATTGAGGAACATAAGATTCTCCTAACCAATCAACATGGTTATCAAAAAGGCAAATCAACTATTACTGCAATGTTCGAATTTCTTTTAAATGTTTATTCAGCTTTGGATCGTGATGACTCGGTAATAGGCCTGTTTTACGATTTAAGTAAAGCATTCGACACCATCAATCATAACATCCTACTCGGTAGACTTCAGTCTGTTGGCATCAGAGGGACAGCTTATGACTGGGTAAAAACTTATCTGACCGACAGAGTACAAGTTGTAGAAGTTAAGGATATTCCAGAGCACTGTTACCGATATTTTGAAAGTAAAAGGAAAATGGCTTAAAGTTGGTTGGATGAAAGATGAACTTTTATAAAAAAAACATTTGACGGGACAAAAGCTCCATTTTGGCCATTATATGCAAATTTTGGGTCAATAAGAAAACAACAGTTCTAGGTGCAATACTTAATTTTAAGCAATGATTTTTTTTCAACACACCTTTGTCTCTGCTATGAGTATAAGGGAAAATAACTTTCTGAAATAACGTTTGATGTACGATTTTTTTCGGCCTGCGGTTCAAAACTCTTATTTGTGCCATGTGACAAAAAATCGTACATCAAACGTTATTTCAGAAAATAATTTGTCTTTATACTCATAGCAGACAAAGGTGTGTTGAAAAAAAAATCAAAGCTCAAATTAAGTATTGCACCTAGAACTGTTGTTTTCTTATTGACCCAAAATTTGCATATATTGGCCAAACTGGAGCTTTTGTCGCGTCCAAAAAAAAAGTTTTTTTTTCTTCTTTTTTCTTAAAGTTCATCTTTCATCCAACCAACTTTAAGCCATTTTCCTTCGACTTTCAAAATATGCTAACAAAGTCCTTTACGAAACCTTCTTAGCGGTGTCCCGCAGGGCACTATTCTAAGTCACGCGTTTTTTCTTCTCTAAGTAAGTGGAACGCCGGTTATCTATGATTTTGGTTCTTTTAACACAGTATGTGGACGATTCTGAATCGAACAATCGGCTTTGTTGATTCTGGCGTTGATTCGCGGGTGTTCGCACTGTCCATACCACTGATTGCTATATTTCCTATTAAAAATATCGATCTTTGGTTGGTTATCGCTCACTCGTCGATTGCGTCGGGGCCTGCAGGGTTGGCTTGGTCGCTTTGATTTAAATTCCCCCACTGAAAATCAGTTATATAACTGAGTGGGCAGACTCTAAATAATTTTTTTTATTTTTTATTTTTTATTCCAGCCAACTCTTTACAGCAACTGCATCTTAGACAACTTACTTATTGTCTCGAATAGTCTTAGTGCATTAATATGAGGCGTTAAATTAATCAATTTCAAAATCAAATCAAATCTATCGAATTACATATTAAGGTTCTTTGCAGCGAAAGAATGGTCTTCAGGTATACGACCATGTCATGATGTTATCACCCCAATTGCGCGTGGGACGACAGAGTAATGTGACACTAGTCTTGGGGAAATGGGGAGAAAAATCCCATGCTGGTCAGAACCAGCCACGGGTAGGGATTCTCAAGTCGTGGTCATCACCTTTGTCATCGTTCGTGTTGTCATGGTCGTCGTCGTCAAGGGTATAGGGAGTGGTCCCCGACGACGACCACCAGTGCTCGCCTGTATAGTTTCGGAATACGAATACCGATTTATTTTTTCCAAATTGTATGACAAATACCGTATTGATTCGATTGTAGGCCGCACAAATAAAATTACATAAAACGGGTGCGAGTCATAATCGCATGTAAAACATTAATTTAAAACTCTGTGTTTGTCGATTTTAAATAGGTACTGGTGTTAGTGTTCCTAAACATGATTGTTCATCTCTGACCTCGCTAAAATGTTCGAAATTCTAAAAAATGTCATTGAACTATCTAGATTTCAACAGGCGAAGAAACAATTGCAAAACTAGGGGCTTCTTGCCGAACCGGCACCCCAACCATGGTGGAGGTGCCGGAGTTGATTCGAAAATCGAACACAAAATTGGAAATTTGAATTGAATGGTAGTTAGTATCATTTCGTGAAAATTATTCGAGTTTTTAATATTTGCATGCCCCTACCGCTGATGTAATCCACACAATCGAACAAAATAATAACCTTTAAAATAGAAATAAAGTATTTGTGACTGAAAGCTAGACCAACAATGTTTTTCATTCAACATGTATTGACTTCGTTAGGGTGTTTAGTCGAGGGTTTGTCAAACGCATTCGCTACTATACACCGACATGTATTGAGTAATTGTAGTCTGGACAGTGGACTTACAACATACGTAAGCATGTGCCGTCTTGCAGCAAAGCCTTTCAGAAAGGCAACACAACATCAATTTGCATACAATATGCCAGATCAGGCGACTTTAAGGTTTGTTCGTCAGCAGTCTGCTCAACGCTCTAAAGTTAGTTTTTTCCCAAAGCCTCGTTTTGTTAGCTTGAAGTTTCGAAACTTTGGAATTTGCAACTCCCTCTTGAACAACTTTAGTGTGCTAATGACACATTAAAATATTCTCAAGACAAACCTTGAGTTAGGACTACGTTGTGACGTGGCGGGGGGGGGGGGGGGGGAATGGATGTCTCCCTTCCACCAACGAATTCTTGACAATGACAATCAACAATAGAGATACTCTGGTAATGTGAGAGAGAGGCTTAACTTACGCAGTATTATACTAAGAAGAATAGGGACGATCAATAGCAGAAAACGCCCCCGCCGAAAACTTGAGATCCGCAAAGCCAAAGATTTCAACGGGAGTCTATAAATGTTGCACAAATGCTAGAATGCGGAATTACCATGATGCTCAGATGCCCATAGATCTTGGTGCCTTCAGAGAGCAATGCCTCGGGATAGAGGAAGCAAAACCACTGACCATGCAGACATCACTAACATTCTTGATTCTAATTGCTTTTCTGCATGGTAGCACGCAGCACAACATGGTAATTGCACGGATACAGGCTATACATAGATAATAAATAGTGTGTTTTGACATAAACATGTAATCGAATCTACTATTAAAACGACATCTAAAACTACAATGCAGTATCTACAATGACGGTCAGAGAAGTAGTTGTATTTCAACAGGACATCTCATCTTTACGTAAAGGATTTTAGATGCTACAATTTGATCGTTTGATTTTGGTCTTCCCAACACTTTTATGTTCTTGCGCTAATCGAGACGATGGACCAAACTTAGGTACAAGTAAGATAACCCCAGTCAACGAGGATAAGCCCGTGCTGGAGTGGTCTAGCCACAGGCGACTCGAGATGCATGTCGAGGAATCACATGAAGGGAGAGAAAAGGCCCAAGGGTCGGTCATCGCTCGCCATTAGCTTCGAGGATTAACCTACTTCCCAACTAACTAAAAACGCCCTACCGCTTGATAGATACTCATTATGCCATGTAGATGGTATCGTAATATCTTTCTTGTAGACCAAGGATATTTACGAATGTTTTTCCTAACAAACTTTGGGGCATTGCGAAGTGCGGCCCGGTATTACTATTCAACTAACTTTCTCCACTTTCCCCCAAAAGCAACAAATATGTACTTTGCCATATGTTGAAAATACTACGGACCGAATTGGCAAGTTGTTGAAGAAATACAACATAAAAACAATTTACGCTACGGATAGGAAGCTTTGTAGCATGTTTAACTCTGCGAAGGATAAGCTCCCCCCCTTGGATGTACCTGGAGTGTACGAGATACCGTGTGGGGCTTGTAATAACGTGTACATAGGGCAGACTGGTAGAAAGGTGTCAACAAGACTTAAAGAACATATAAGTCACACAAAATTAGGTCATGTTGAAAAATCAGCTTTAGCAGAACATTGTGTTGACTTTTGTCATAACATCAACTTTGACAACACACGTGTACTAGCCACAGTTAAACAATACCGCCCTCGTCTTGTACGTGAAGCTATTGAAATAGAAATGAAATCTGACAATTTTAACAGGGACGATGGGCTAAAACTGAGTAGAACTTGGAGGCCAACATTAGAACGTTTAAAGTTAGCACGTGCAGAACAAACTAGAAATATCAATGTTGATTAACGCGCATGCGTCATGGTTCTATATAAAGGAGGTTGCACACAATTGTACTTTGTCATTCACTGGGTCGAGCTGGATCGAGTAGGTTCTGCCCATTGATTTGCTTTGGTCACATCTCTGAAGATGAGCTGTGCAATCAGTTCGAAACGTCAGCATTTGAATAATGACAATCGACACGGCGTATCCCGACAGTCCAAGTTTATTATTAACAAATATGTAAATTCGTATTTTCGATTTTTAAGACTAGTAATTGAACCGGTTTCAAAACAAATGTAATATTTGAAAATCGTATCAAAAATCGAAGTGAGTACCGCCTTTAAAACAAATCCTAATCCTATGATTTTAAATTTTTTGGCAAATTTAATTTATTTGTGCGGGGATGAGAATCGAGTTGATTAAGAATTAAAACCGACCGCACTTAGCATTGTCCAAAACTTTGTTAGGAAAAAATCTCGTCAATATCCATGGTCTTCAAGAGGAGGCATTGCGTTACCAGCTAAACATATAAGCATAGGCAGAATCCTTTTCAGCAAATTCTTTACTATACCGGTGTAGCAGGGACCAGATACCCCCGGGATGGGATACCCCCCGGTATCCCAGCTCTAGGGATGGGATACCCCCCGGTATCCTAGCCCTAGGGCTGGAGTACCCTACGCAGGGCTGGGGATACCCCCCACGATATAACGTGTTATTAGACGAAAGGGGGTACTTGGTCCCTAGGGATGGGATACCCCCCACGATATAACGTGTATAAAGACCAAAGGGGGTACGTGGTCCCTAGGGATGGAATACCCCCCATGATATAACGTGTAACAAGACAAAAGGGGTACGTAGTCTTTAGGGATGGAATACCCCCCACAATATAACGTGTTTAAAGACAAAAAGGGGTACTTGGTCTCTAGGGATGGAATTCCCCCCACGATATAACGTGTATAAAGACGAAAAGGGGTACTTGGTCTCTGGGGATGGAATACCCCCACGATATAACGTGTGTAAAGACTTGATTATATTAACGTTTTAATCAATGTGAACGCACAGACGCGCAGGTTATGTTTTTTTATTGTAAGATAAATGGTTTGTTGGGAATTTCTTGAATTGAAATCCATGTTGAAGATTTCCCATTTATGTTATTATGTCTCGCAATGGATATTTAAAGCTTATTTTTTCCCACTGGGTGCAAATATCAATATAAAAGTACTTTATTAACATCCATGCAAAATTAAGTAATGATATTGCCAACCATTCAGCAGAAATCATCAACACCTGAGTGCGTTTATTTGAGTATTAAGCCTTTTATTTATTTTGTATAAATTTTATTTAATGTGAATTTCAATTGAATTATTTGCTTGGCATTTTTCTAGATTTAATTTATTTTAGTTGAGAAAGGTTTGGCTGTTTATTTACAAGTTTTTGTGTTTGTGGCATTTTATTTATTTTTTAAATATAATTTTCCTATATAGTTTTATTGTAGATCAAATACCATTTTTATAAATTATAGATATTTAGATTGTTTTCTCAACAATACATGAAGGTAATGTACAAGTGTTTCAAAGTAATGTAGTAGCTTCAAAAGCAACGTCAATTGTGTAGATCTTGATATACCGTAGTATTTTCATCATTTCGTTGTAAAATTAATTAAATAATCGAAAATGGACGCTTTTAATTTACTTTTGAATCATGTGGAGATGTGATTATTTATTTTGTCTTTTGATGATTAATTGAGCGAGCGTAGCGAGCGTCTCCACTTGACTCTTACGGCTCGAATGTCTGTTTTTGTTTTTTTGTTTTTTTTTCTGTTACTGCTTCGGTACAGGTCGCACTGTTTCTCTGATCGACCTGAAATTTTGCACACATATACATCCCACCTATGCGGGTTGCTGTATAGTTTTTGAACAAAATCCGATCGTTGGTTATTAAAAAAAATAAAAAAATAAAAAATGTTTCGAACGTTATGGAATTTTGCAGGGTTAATAAGTACAACATTCTCTTCTATTCTACAAATTTTCAGCTAAAATGGTCAAGACCTTAAAGACTTATTGGTATGTAACATGTCGTACTCGGGTCGTATTGCACGTACCGGTGCTCGCTAAACAACGCGACGGGACTTTAGCGTTTTCCTAGTTATTTAACTTCATGGTCTTGATATTGCAATGGAATTAATTTTCGAATTTTGTTGTTTTATTTCCATTTTAGTGCTTCATTTATCGTTTTTGTAATATTTAAAATCCTCCAAATCCTCGTAACCTCTGGTTTGGACGAATTTTCATACTGTTGGTTAACGAGGTTTTACAACTAGTTATTTACCTCCCCAAATAAAATTTTAATAAAGAAGTAATAATTGCTTTGGTTTTACTAACTAACAATGGAATGTGACACATTTCGTTACCCAAAGACTTGCTTTTTGTACCGCATTGTAGGTGATTATTGCCAAGTTTCAATAGTTACTTGTTGATTGTGGTACAAATATCCCCTACACCACTGGGAATTTAAAAAAAAAAAAAATTAAATTGATTAAAATTCTTCATTTTATCACTTTTCTATTCAAAGACACATGTATATACAAATAATATTTTATAACTATTTTTTTGTATGCTCGTGATCTCAATATGCTTGTAATATGCATAAAGACTACAAAGTTGTTGTCAAACTCTACTAGCAGTTTCTCAGGATACACTTTTTGAGACCATTTATTTATCTTGGATTTAGATTTTATGTACTGAATATTAAGAAAGAGACTCGATGTTTTGTTTTTTTTAATGAAAGAGAGTGTGGTCATGATGAAATGGAGAGTATTTTTTAAATTTTATTTAAATTTTCTTTTTGTGAATTTTTCATTTCAAAAATATTTGAAGAAAAACGTAGATTTCAACTAAAACAAAACTAAAAAAATCAAAATCCCCATTCAAACACACATCACAAAAATACTCTGCACTTCATCATTACCACACGAATTACGAACAAAACGAAACCAACATCAACTCTATGACAAAATTTAGTATTGAAGGCCTTCATCGCCAGTCTCCTATTGTTGTAACTAGGAAAACGATAAAGTCCCTCCGCGTTGATGGATGAGCTTTTTACAGTTTTTAGTTTGCGCGGGATATCTTTACTTTTGCAAGTGCTTTGTTTTGCTTCCTACGCATTGTAGGTGATTGTTGTCAATATTCTATTGTTAGCTGTCAATTGGTATTATTTACCGTAAAAAACTTGTATTAAATGCTTTATTTCTATGGATTCTGGCTAACTTTTTCAACTTTTTCTTTCAAAAGGTACTACAACACCATAACCTTAATGTCCATGCATAATATGAACGTTGTAGCCCAACCCGTTTGGTCAGAATTGGCCCAAATGGTACGAAAATATCGCAAAAAATTTAAAAACATATTAAAAGCTTTATTTCTATAGATTCTGGCTAACTTTTTCAACTTTTTCTTTCAAAAAGCAGTACATCACCATAACCTCAATGTCCATGTGAAATATGAACGTTGTAGCTCCACCCGTTTGGTCAGAATCGGCTTAAATGTCACGAAAATATCGCACTAAAAATCGAAAGAAATCGTAAAAGTACGATATTTATGAGAAATATTTCATCGATTGTACCCAAAAACGTAGCGAGTCTAAGTTCAATGATTTCGAAGGTCCCCTCCAATTTTCATCAAGATCGGATATGCCGTTTGCCCGGTAGAGAGCGAACAAACAGACAGAAAAACAAACAAAAAAACACCCGAGCTAAATTTTTGGGGGGGTCGGTGAAATTGAAGTCTTCTCTTCGCTCATCCCACAACAAAAAAAAAACAACAATGACGTTTCAGTAAAAAAAAAGAAATAAAATCATTTAATTAGACGAGGACGAAACATAAAATAATAACAAAATGATACTAATGTCATTTGGATAGAATTTTTGTGCTTTTTGTATGCTAGTACATACCTGTAAAAGTCATATATTAAAACCTTTATATCTATGCCTTTCAGCCCTAGGGCCCAAGTTAACCATTAAGTCGTTTAACACGTTATATCGTGTGGGGTATTCCATCCCTAGGGACCAAGTACCCCCTATGTCTTATTACACGTTATATCGTGGGTGGTATTCCAGCCCTAGGGATCAAAATAATACCCCCTTTCGTCTATTAACACGTTATAACGTAGGGGGTATTCCATCCCTAGGGACCAAGTACCCCCTTTTGTCTTTTTACACGTTATATCGTGGGGGGTATTCCATCCCTAGGGACCAAGTACCCCCTTTTGTCTTTATTACACGGTATATCGTGGGGGGTATCCTAGCCCTAGGGACCAAGTACCCCCTTTTGTCTTAATACACGTATATCGTAGGGGGTATCCTAGCCCTAGGGACCAAGTACCCTCTTTTGTCTTAATACACGTTATATAGTGGGGGGTTTCCTAGCCCTAGGGACCAAGTACCCCCTTTGTCTTAATACACGTTATATCGTGGGGGGTATTCCCTCCCTGCGTAGGGTACTCTAGCCCTAGGGCTAGGATACCGGGGGGGTATCCCATCCCTAGAGTTGGTATACCGGGGGTATCCATCCCTAGAGCTGGGATACCGGGGGGTATCCCATCCCGGGGGTATCTGGTCCCTGCTACACCGGGTCGGTGGCGGGTCGCTTAAGAAATTGGAATCGTTTAATTCTTGATTGCAAGTTTCTTTGGTGACAAATTACAAGATGCTTATATATAATACCAGCGCATGCGTGCATGTTGAACGTTGCAGCTTACTGGTTAGTCCCCATCACGTGCGCGCTTCTTTGGTGAGGCTTCAGCATTTCTTCTGAGTACAACTACGCAACCAAGCGCACATGTGAAGACCTCTATTTGAATCAAGAGTGGGCCTATCATAGGTCACATGCACAATCAGAATGAACCATGCGCGGACATACATTAACTTGGATTGAAGAAATAAAGTATGGAAGGTCACTAACAAAGCACTTCCATCAAATAACAGCAGGTTACACCCAGTTACTTTTGTACACTAAAATAATGCATTTTGTCAAAATGGATCAAGTAATCGGATTTGAATATAGAAAGTAAAAAAAATTCAGTACACGATTGAAACTAAATTAAATTGTAACATGTATAAAAATGTGATTTTACTTTGACCAACTCAAATACAAGAATTTAATATCAGTATAGGATGTACGAGAATAAAAAATACTTTAATGTCCAGTTTCTTATACTACTTCAATGTCACCATTATATTAACGATCAAGGTATCGTAATGTTACGTAAGGATGATTAAATATACAAATCAAGGTAACAGAGACCAAGCGACTGATCCTTCGCCATTGAAAGCATTAAGAAACTCACAGGACCCAAAGTTGATGTGTTTTGTCGTCTTGCTTGGCCTGATGTGGTTGCCTATGACGTGTTAAGTGAAGGGCTGCTAAAGGTTGTGTCATATAATAGTGAACGACATTCTTACCTTATTGACTTATCATTTGCGGCCATTTTTAATGTGAATCATTAGGCGAAAATATGAATGCATAACTGAAAGCCTTCTTCTTACCCAATAAACATGATGATGATGGTACATGATGCTTAATTATTGTTTTCAAGACAAAAATTATTATTTCAAAAGTGTTTTATTAGGCTATACACGATCATTTCAATTAAAACCAACAAATAAACACTTTTTAACAACAATCGCTTAACAGTTGGCAACATTTAGCAGCAGATAGATAGTAGATTGCTATATGGGGAAATAGTACTGATGCAAAAAAAATCTTTGTTCTCCAAAAAAAATCTGTGAGGGTAGTTGCAAAAGCAGGTTTTAGGGATAGTTGTAGGCCTAAACCTTTTTTTAGATCTCTAAAAATTCTTCCCATGCCCTGTGTCTACATATGTGAAGTTATCACTTTTGTACATAGTAACCTCAACCTTTTCACCAAAAACTTGAATGTACACGACATAAATACTCGAAACAGAGGTCAGCTGAGAGTAACCCAGTGTAACCTATCGAGAAGGCAAAAAGGTATGGCAGAGAGTGGAATAAAGATGTACAATAATCTTCATCAAAGCTTTAAGGATATAAGTGACATAAAAGAATTTAAGAAAACTTTAAAAAAATCGCTGCTGTCTCATTGCTACTACTCTGTAAATGAATTTTATGATCAACCACTTATAATGCAGGTGGGATAAGCCTAATGTTTTTCTTTTGTTTTTAACAAGTGTATCTTGTCGGTTGTTAAATGAGGTGTTTTTTTTTTTACTGATATTGGATTTTATGACCTATCTTTTAAAATTTTGTTGGCAAGTATGTGTCAGTCTTAAAATAAGCCTGTGTATTTATTTGTTATAGGATTTTATACAATTATGACTCCTATTTAAGTGTTAATTATTGTTAAATCTACTCTTTTGGTAGTGACTGTGAGAAACATGTTGATTTGTAAATTTTTTATATTACTTTTTACTTTGGGACTTTGAGCATCACTGTTCATTTGTTTTTTATTTGACTACATTGCCTGTGTATATAGGTTATTAGCTCTAATACCTAAACCCAAATAACATGACAACTCGATAATTCTGTGCATCCTACAATGTATACAAGAATGTAAAAGAGGCTTGACAATAAATGAAATGAAATGAAATGAAAAGAAAGCCTTCTTCTTACCCAATAAACATGATGATGATGGTACATGATGCTTAATTATTGTTTTCAAGACAAAAATTATTATTTCAAAAGTGTTTTATTAGGCTATACACGATCATTTCAATTAAAACCAATAAATAAAAACATTTAACACAAATCGCTTACAGTTGGCAACATTCAGCAGCAGTCATCTTAAATTCCACACAACGACAACAACGTAGATAATATGAATTAATAATTCGATCACTCAGCTGTCAAGTTACTTCCAGAGCTTCAAAATCAGGCGGCCATTGCATGCTGTCATTTTTAGTCTTTCTGCGTTGGTTGTGGTGAGTTGAGTATGTGAACATGTTCAAGGTCATTCATTCCTAGCTGTCACAGGCTCTTCTCTTGCTTGTCTTGTAGATACGAGGTGAAGGAGAGCATTGTGAAGGGAGGCTTTCTCTCCGAGCTTCACATCGGCAGCACAGTGAAGAGTGACAGCGGGACCTTCACGTGCATCGCACGGAACCCATACGGCCGAGCAGAACGTACTGTCCACCTGCAGGTGCAAGGTATACTTCTTCAACAATAATAGCATTAACAATATAGTGGTGTTAAGGGGTAGCGGGAAGTATATCAGAACATTGTCGGTGTCGGTTAATAAATTGTTTCCGATTCAAGATGCTCCTGGCAAACCTCAAGATCTTCGGATACTGGACTCGGGCAGCCGAAGTGTCAAACTCTCCTGGATGGCCCCTTCGGATGACCGTAGTCCAGTCCTGCAGTACGTGGTCCAGTTCCAGCAAGAAGCTCGTGAGTGTTTGTCGTCGTATGCTTGGACTGTACCGAAAGCTCTTATAAAATGCTTCACCAGCCTGGCATGAGCTGATATGATGGCACACCACGGTGGTATAGCTGCAGGCCTCTGTCACTCATCAGTATCCACACCACCATGGTCTCGAGGCATGTTGAGGCTAGGTTATACAGGCCATTTGTGTGAGCCACTATGACTTTTGTATCTGCTATTCGCTCTCCAGTACCCACGTCCTCGGCGTTACACCCTCTGCGTGGCTCACACCAGCACTTATGTTAGGGCAGATAAAGTATGTATGAGGTATTGGTCAGGCGCGTAGGAAGTCTTTTTCGAGTGGCAGGAGAACGAAAAAGCTTCTGCTGAGTTTCTGGGAAAAGGAAACAAGCAGCCGCAGTCGAAAATGTTGAAAATGAGATCTTTATGGTTTGTTTGGTGCGTTGTCTAAAAAATAGGTGGCCGCTGAATAAAATACCAAATTAATGAATATTTTGTACAGTAAAAACTAGAAGCCCATAATAAAAAAATTGGAAAAGTGACGAGATAGACCATGTTACAACCATTGAATGTGTATATATAACGCACTTTATACTCACAACAGAAGATGTAACAGCGGGAGATTCAAAATTGAAAATTCGTTATTCGGTAGTTGACACCGTGGGGATTTATGGCGTGGCTAAATTTATTACATTCTGAAGTGGGAGGGGGTCATGGTAAGAAGTGGAGGGGGAATACCCCCTCCCCCCCTTTCTACGTGCCTCGTAATTGGTTCTACTCAGACCACACATTGGTCAATGGTTCATTGACAGTACATACTGAGAGGGGTATATCACGGATCAGCATCGTTTCGACTTTCGTGAAATTTCATAATGCCTCTATCGTTTGGTAGTATTTTTATCATAGTGCATGATCATTGATCATCAAGTTCATTAAAAATATTTTATGCCCTATAAGGAAACATAGGTAATCACCACAAATTCCCCTTTAGTGCTTGCAGTCAGCCATCGCATTCCAGTTATCACTTAGAAGTCCTGCTCGTTTCCTTGCAAGTGGATGCACCAGTAAAAATATCTGCTCACTGTGCGAGCTACATTGAATTCTATGCAGAGTTTACAGCTCTAAATGGTGATTCCTTGTATACCTTATATAGGGTATTGTTACTTACAGATAAGGATAGCGCTGCAAACTCATAATTCCACATATCTAACAGAGTATCGTGATGGGAACGAAAATGAGAGTGTTGAACTATGTAAATAGTGTTGTGCTTCATATATTGTACACTTTACACGAGTTATGAAACCCTCAGTGCAACTGTTGGACCGATTGTTTAGCCCTGACTGAGGGGTGGCAGAGTTCCACCGCGGGTACAGAACCGGGTACGATGGTGACAGGACTACTGCCCGCCACCCTCTACCGCCTCCGGGTGGTGGCGGAGAACGAGCTGGGGGCGGGGGAGGCGAGTGAGACGGTCCTGCTGCGGACCGAGGGGGAGGCGCCGACGGGGGAGCCGCAGAGTCTGGCAGTCAACGCCGTCTCGTCAGAGGAGCTCAAGGTCACGTGGTCGGCACCTCTACAACACCTGTGGAACGGGGACATCCTGGGGTACTACGTGGGCTACCGACAGCACGGGTATGTTAGCTCCATGTGATGTTGTATGTTTCCATATGTTTAAGACTAGTGAGAAAATTGGATATTTTCCCCCCAAAAATATGGAGGTAATACCAAAACTGGAATTTAGAATGTATTAGGAAAAATAAAGATGCTGGGAGGTGGACGTTTCTGAATAGAACAAATTGCCAACTGAAGCGGTTGAGAAATCCACAGTGAAAAGGTTCAGAAGATGTTTAAGAAGGTTAATTCCGATCATGTGGTGTAAAGAATGTGACATTGGGCAGATATGTTTGATGCTTAAATGTATGTTACAATTAGTTAGATACTTAATTGCATATTTCCAAGGTTTAAAAATAGTTGTGTGTGTGTATGTAGCATACTTGTATCTGTGGAAGGAGTTTAACCTAATACTCGGGAAACGCCAAAGTCGTTGTTAAACGAGTGAGTGAGCCATGTGTATAGTACCCGGTATCATTCCCCATACTGGGCTAGATCCAGCCTTAGGTATATGGGAGGAAAGGGGATGTTCCCGGGTACTCAACACTTGGCTCACTCACTCGTTTAACAACGACTTTGGCGTTTCCCTAGTCTAGTTGGCTAAGGCGCCCTTATAGCCGAAATGTGGGAGACGTGGGTTCAATCCCCTGGTCGGGAAAGATTATGTAATTTCTGGATTGTATTTTAAAAATTATTAAACATGTTTTGAAATGCATATAACGCAGTGTAGTCCATCATCTGTGACAATACTAAGGAAAACATAGCCAGTACGAAATACGTGAAAATATTGCAAGGTTTACTCAATCTACGAGCGGAATTTGGGGGTACCTTGACGTGCAACATTCGATAGACCTTGCATGGGCACGGCATTTCACAGCCAGGTAAATAACAAACAAAAAATATTTTTTCAAAATTAAATCCATTGTCGTTAAAATAATTTCTACACATTGGCAGTCTATTTTTCAGTTTATTATTTCTTGTAGGTTTAAATCGAAATGGATTGTACTCATTTTGTTAGCAGTTCTCAGTTACCCGGTCACAGATGTCTGTTTAAAATTTCAGCTCAATCTATTTGGCCGTTCGGCCGTATGGGATCGGACAGACATACAGACAAAGCTCACGGCCAAGGCCCGATCGAGTAGCGTTATAAAGACTTCGTTTCACTGCGCTCACTCGTCTAATTACTCCGTTGTTGCAGGCTGGGCAGGCTAGGAGGATACAACTACACAACAGTCACCGCGAAGAATGGCAATGCTGCAGTCACTGTGCTTTCCAAGTTGAAGAAGTTCCGTAAATATGGCATCGTGGTCCAAGCGTTCAACGAGAAGGGTCCAGGACCCATGTCCAATGAAGTGGTCTCTCAGACCCTGGAAGATGGTAGGTGAAGCCAAAACTAGCTTTCCGTCTAGGATGGAATTAACAACGACCGGGACTTGAATATAAAAATACGCGTACTGGATCTCATAGATTGATCCTTTATTAATGTTATTGTGAAATTTGATACCGATGTTGTTAACCATTCACCCGAAAAAATGAAAGCTGAGCGTCTAAACTCGTCTCCGCGCCAGCCTCAGCGACCCCTCTTTGGCAGAACAGTTCAATTTGCCTGTCCAAATGGGCTGGAGAACTGCTACTAAGCATGTTTGATTGGTTGGGAATACGAATCACTATTGTCATGTGTGTGGCCATGTGTGTTTTAGTAAGTTTGGCTGCGGTGTGTTGAGTGGACGTTATTTACAATTTCGGATGAAGAGCAACCGATTGTTTTAAAGTAGAGTAGAGTAGCTGATCTTTATTCACCTAGACTAATACATGGTACAAGTTTTAAAACTTTTACAACTCTTCATGAAGAGGGAGTGAAAAGTTCCTTAGGCTAAAACATGGTATGAAATGAATAATAAAATAGAACGCATATTTCATGTAAATCAAGATATATGTATTTTACTAGTATGGTATACTGGTATTGAGAATTGAAGTTGTTTGA
Source organism: Sweltsa coloradensis (assembly GCA_024449915.1). Classification (NCBI taxonomy): domain Eukaryota; kingdom Metazoa; phylum Arthropoda; class Insecta; order Plecoptera; family Chloroperlidae; genus Sweltsa; species Sweltsa coloradensis. The sequence continues at coordinate 1,302,783 of JAMZAV010000210.1, read as the reverse complement.
ATTGATTAATTGAGTATTGAAATTAAAAATGAAATGAGTAATTGATATGATAAGAAATATGAAAAAGTAGCACCTATATGAGGTAGTCGACCACTGTGGCGGCTATTGTTTTCTATGCGATATTGAAAGTGAAGCTAAATATTGTCTACCCGTTGGATTTAGAAAGCAGAAGCTGTAGAAAGCGCCTTGATAGCTCCTTGATCCGAACACTCTGCCCTTTCCATTAGAAGAAGTAGTAGAGAACGTCACAGCAAATACAGAATTCAGAAGAGACAAAAATTCCCTGCTTAGATTGACCTTCTTAGGGCACTTACTGAAATTCATCGAAGCCATTAATACTCTGGTTACTTTTAAGTAAATGAGTTACATTTAGATATTTCTTAGTGGTCTTTTGGGGTTTGAAAGCTGACTTTAATTGATAGTTGGGTAATGAATTTGGAGAATAGAGCTAACACATCCTACCTTATCTTTATTCCAGTGAAGAATATGTCACTCGTAGTTTGCTGTAATCAAGGTGCCCTGTCTGTCAAAGAGATGCTGAATGTGCAGAACATTGCAACCAGGCCTCTCCACCGAGTGTGTTTTGTTGTTTGCAGTGCCCGCGGCGCCTCCCCTCGAGGTCAGATGTGTGTCCCAGAGCTCCCAGGGTATAGCGGTCAGTTGGCAGCCTCCCCCACAACTCCTACAGAACGGTCTCATCCAGGGCTACAAGGTCTACTACGAGAACATGAATGAATGGACTACAGGTAAGATACCAATTGTAATCATTGCAATGGCAACAGTGTATAGTCACCAGTTTAGTCCACCACACCTCAAAATACATCCTGTGTACTAAAACGAGTATTTGAACAAAATTTATCATTAATTTAAAATTCATACTTGTTTACATCTCCGAGAAAACTGGGCATACACTTTTCAATGAGTTTCTATAATGACAGTAATACGAGTTGGAATTCCGACATTGAATGTTGGACATGGGGGCAAATGCCCAGTTAGAAGTCTACATGAGAATAACAGGAAATGGCAAAAATAATATAGGCTTCAGGGCTGCATTTCTGTTTTGTTTGACGGTAGTAGTTTTACCACTGAAAACCCTAACCACAGCTTTCACTACAATGTCCTGTTCGAGAGTGTTAATTTCAACCAATCAGATTCATCTAGGTTCAGACACTAGCAAAACGATCGGACGATGCCGAATAATTTGTGTAGTAGGCCCTTGTGACCAGTTGGAGGCGTCTAATAGAATAATCCTTTCAGAGTGTGCGAGATTTTATAATGTTTTGTCTAAAATATTATATGGACTACAGGAGCGTTTTGGCTTTGTTCCGTTCGGTATAAGCGGGCGCCATTTAGTTTCCGAATTATTGTTTGCAATGCCTTTCCTAGTTCAGTTAGGATTTGTGTAGCATGGAAATATCTCACGTGTTATTTTTTATGTTCACAGGACTCATCGAGGCAGAGACCAAGATGACGACAGATCTCAATACAGAACTGCACGGGTTGCAGAAGTACTCGAACTATAGCATCCAAGTTTGGGCGTACACACACGTCGGCGACGGCGTGAAGAGTGCGCCCATCTTTTGCCTTACAGATGAGGACGGTAAGGTTGATAATGACACCTTTTAAAATCTTAGATCACAAGACATGGTCACAGTTCAACTTTTTGCCTTCTTTACACTCAGACCTGAATTCATAGCCGTCCCAATGGGAAACCTACGCTATACCCCGCACGTTGATGGGCTCCCAATGGGAGAGCGCACCCAATGGGGGAGCCCAAAGGAAGGCAGAAATCGTATGGGGAGCATGGCTTTCCGTAAAGATCTATGAATATGACTTTTACGAGCCTAATTTTGGGAGCCCAAAGAGCGGGGTGGCGTAGGACCTTCCATTGGGATGACTATGAATATTCGCGCCTTTACACCACTACCAACACCATCACGCTTCATAATATTATGCTTATTTAAGTCTGCTTTATTTGTTAGCGACGATTTCTTTGGTGAGGAAGTAGTGATCATTGTATGTTTGGCTGTTGCAGTTCCCGAAGCTCCGAGTAACATGAAGGTCCTGGCTTTGTCGCCGACCGGTCTGGTAGTCTGCTGGACTGCGCCCGACCGACCCAACGGCCGTCTCATCAGCTACACGGTGTACTCCAGGGTGTTGGAGGCGGGCAGAGAGCGAGACTCCTCCAAGCGACGTCTTCCTCCCTCCCACACTAACCTAGAGGTGCATGACCTGCGCAAGGGGGAGGCGTACGAGTTCTGGGTCACCGCCTTCACTCGGGTAGGAGAGGGCCAGAGCACGCAGGTCGTCTACTCTACCATCTCCAGCCGAGGTACTTGTCGTTCTTTAGGACCTCCTATAGTTCTTTCCAACAATCTCATCCAATTATAACATTTCATAGCACTTAGAGATTGATGATTAGATTTCAATTCCAAAAATGTAACTGAACGCGATATCACACGAAAAAACATGCATTATGTAAAGCCGAAGAAATTAATTAATTAATTCCACAATCAATAGTTTAACGCTGCAACAATGTGCAAAAGAAATATATTGTCAGGCTATAGAAGTGTAATATATTATATGTAGTTATAGTCTCCTGAAATATATTCAAATTGTTATTTTGAACCATTTCCTCCGATTTTCAAAATCGAGATTGTGAAATACCTTCAATTATTAACTACATCAATATGATGAGGCAGTTACATTGAACTATTCTGTTACGGTAGTGCCAGCAGCCATCATCTCCTTCGGTGTGGAGGTATCGGTCCGGCGTCGAGGGGCGGTGACGTTGCCTTGCCTGGCAGTGGGTCTGCCACCTCCAGAGCGCGTCTGGCTGGGAACTGATGGCCTGCCTATCTCAGGAGATTCTTTCGGCATCCAAGCTGACGGCACCATGCAGATAACAGACGTGCAACGCCACCATCAGACCAACTACACTTGTTCGGTTACGAACCCCAATGGATCGGACCAGATCGTTTACTCTCTTCGTGTCCTGGGTATGTTTTAATGGTGTTCTTGATTAAGAATTCGTGCTAATATACGTAGTATTTATAATGTTTTATTACGCTTGTATCGTAAAATGGCCTCTGTAATAATAATATCAGTCCAGAGTCATAAGAATCTTGAGTCTTGACCACTTTACAATCTTCCGCCAACGCTAATCGTTTCTTGTCAAGCCAAAACGCAGTGTAAGACAAGTCCATGGACAATTCTTAGGCCGAATTGGCCAATCTTGCCCAATCACCACTTTGGCTACATTCCCTAAAAGGCACACAGTGGTACAACCTACACTGTAGTAGAGTCGAGATAGGTGACATGTTTTCAAAAACGTACCAAAGGTACATTTGTAAACTTTTCTGAAAACCTCATTGGATCGTCAATGTGTTGGTGGCGATTTTTTGGTAGACGCAAAGCAAATCACCGGTATTATGTGTGTGTCACAGTGTCACCGTCCGCTCCGATTGTCCGCGTTGCTGCAACGAGCTCCAACTGGCTGCAGCTCCAGTGGAGTGCCGTGGAAACGGGAGGCAGCGCCATCAGGGGGTTCCTTCTCAACTACCGTCAGGACGGCGGGGGAGAGTGGGAGGAGCGAGCCATCTCCCGTGACGTCCTGCTCTACAGACTGACGGAGCTCATCTGCGGTACTGAGTACCAGCTGCAACTGGTGGCGTTCAACTTAGTAGGGAGTGGACCTCCTAGTCAAACCCTTGTCGCTCGCTCGGACGGGGCGAGGCCAGGCAAACCTACCAACATTGAGCTGGTGGAGACAAACTCTAGCTGTGTTACGCTCCATTTGAGGAGCTGGGCGGAGAACGGATGCCCCATTACTGCGTTTAGCGTGGAGTACAGAGAGAGCTCGCACCAAGAGTGGCTCACTGGTAAGAACAGTTGTTTTACTGATGATCCATTTTTTGAAAATTTGGCGAACCCAAATTTGTGGGACAATTGACCACATTGTGTATCAAAAATAGTTAAATAGGTTCAAAATGCAATGAAATAGGTTTCATACTGACTTCTTTTAGATATGAACAATTCGTACAACACATTTATTTGGCTCAATTGACATTATATGCAAACGTAATAAGTATCTGTTTATCAAAGTGCATTCCATAACATTATATTTGGTCTCTTGCTAAGAAATATATAATACAACGTGTTTTGTGATTGCAATTTATTTCTACAAAGTAAATAATATGCACATTGGCACGTCCTAAAATCACTTCATCAATCTTGACGATCTTCACCCTACCATATCAGCTCATGTGTCGGTCATTATCAAGTATAACGACGAGGCCTCGCTTAACGTCAAATATCTCCCCTTGTGTACCTCCACCATGACCCTGCCCCTCACATCAGGTAACAGACAGTCTTCTTGGTTTCAGTTGGCAACAATGTCCAAAACAAGGAGAGTCTGAGTATCGTGGGTCTGTGGCCAGGAACTCAGTACATCGTACGAGTAGGAGCTACGAACAGCGCTGGCGTAACTGTAGCCGAGTACACTGTGGTGACGCAACCCCTTGTCGGAGGTAAGGCACTAGTTGGTTTTGTTGCCATACTCGATCAATTGAAATTATGTACACCCGGGGATGTAATTAAATCAAGGGGTCTGGAAGATACCTACCGTTATCGACCTCGCTCGTGACTATTCGGTTCGATCTGGCGTCGCTATATTCACAGATCTCTCACTCGCTGACGTCATCTAACTGGCCGTGAGGAAACATGGCAGCCCTATTTAACGTAGCCTTTGGTCTATTAGGAGTTTTAAACATTGGGCCGAGGGCGTAGTTAATATTAGAACAAGATTTGTATTCATAAATGGATTCACAACACTGCATAACCTTAGCGCAGGCTTATTTTGTGCAGAAATCAATTTAGGGCCAGTTTTTGAAGTGACATAAATATGGCAAGCCTGGCCTTGTCGCTAGGCTAGCTTTGTGTATTTAGTGCTAGCTTGCTGTGCCTTTTAGAACAAAACCGAGATTTGGCGAGTGAGTTTCTGTGGAGTGTATACATATTGTCAAATTCCGAAATTCTTTACACACGCGTAGACACAGGTCAGCAAATATTACCGACTTCATTATTTCAAAAAAGATTGTTCGTCCCACGTATGAAATCTTTAAGTAGTTAGTTGTTCTTACAAATTTCTATGTTACTCTCGCCTTGTGCTTTCTATCTTTTGAAATCAGACGTTTAAACACTCTTTTGTAGTATATTATTTTTAATTAATATAATTAAAATGGCGTTATATATTTTTCAATATTCCTCATCAAAACTCTCTGTACAATAGTAATTTCACAAGGAGAAGTAGAGTACATTTTGTTTAGCTTCCCGAATTTGTCATACTTGCACTCTACTCCACCACCTACAATGCTTTTTGTTCCGAGGGAAGTAATTGGTATATTATAAAAAGCGATTGGCTTTAGAGAACTTCTTTCAGTAGAAATCAGTACATAATGTGTACTGCCATGTCTAACTGGTCGAGCCAACTAACTAACATGTTTGCTTCAGGGACGCTCGCGCCAGACCTCGTTAAGCAGGACTCCAATCAAGACCTCCCATTCTATCTTGATGTCGGCATTGTGCTACCTATGATGATCTTCCTGATAGCTCTCACGGCTCTCCTGGCTGGTATCTGCATATGTATCAAAAGAAGTAAGTATCCAGAGTTTGAATTATTTCAAAACTCCTCTAGGCCTGTTGTTTTCTTTCTAGGCTTTATCTAATACAAAATTAAATAAATTTATCATGAAAAATACTATTTCTTACTAAGGCAAAAATAATGTGTTTACAACATTGTATAGTCCCGTATAAATTCTCGTTGCCTCATCGAGTACTAAGATGAGATCAACATTAGACTAGAGCGCAACTCTTCATCCAGGCAATAACGCAAGCAAAACTTGAATTCAGCGAAATGATCCCCCCATAGCTCATCAGTATTTATAAGTACTTTCAACATATCGTGGATAAACTCCGGCTAACAAAGCCAGATGGTATACAACATATTGTGCTGGCTAACACAACTCTTCAGGGCATGTCTAAAATGTAAAGTGTAAGCTTACTTAATCCTCCAGTGGAAAAGTCTTGCATGTACTGTGCTTACGCAATTTTCCAAAGCATTGGTCAATCATGTTCTGGCTTATAAAATAATTCAGAGCAAAGGCCTTGCATGTTGTTATGCCTTACAGAATCCTCCAGAGGGCATGGCGGTTGTAAACTTCAGAATGACCCCAAGAGGTCTAAGATGTTTGTGCTGGCTTACAGAATCCTCCAGAGCAATGTCCTAACTTGTTATGCTGGCTTACAGAATCTTTCAGAGAGATGGTCGCCCTCGACAACAAACACAACTTGGCGCAGAGAGAACAGTATTATGCGGCGGTACAGAAGGGGATGGGTACGCATTCCGTGGAGAGAATACCAGGTGACTTGTTAAATACTTCCCCTTCCAAACACTTTACTTTTAAAACTACTCGTCAGTGTTAGACCATCGACCAGATGTAATCATGGGTTGGGCATAGTAGATACAATAGACTAATTGATTATAACTGATTCATTGAAACTCATCCTGGGTTACCAATAAGAGGCCGCATATTACATTTGCAGCACCTGTGGTAGAGTGAACTAGTAATTTATCAAGTGTGGAAAGTGAAAATACTGGCTTCACCAGAATTGTGCTTGTCTCGAAGACTGAGTTGGCTCAACACATCGGTACATGACAAATAAGCTGTTCCTAGCACAACCAAACTATATGCCACATTATATTTTCCAATTTGAAACTAGAAACATAATATGCCCATTGATAATGTATGCAATATTGCTTTCAATAGCAAATATTATTTTCCCGTTAAGACATCTGGAGGAGTAGTGCAATGGAAACAATGATAATTGTTATTTTTAGTTATTGTTGAGAATAAGTTACTATACTAAATATGCCAGCAGTATGCACGAGAGGTAGCAGCCCGAACGTCGATCACATCGTCTTCAAACAATACAGGTAGACTTTTCAAATCGGCAGTATTTGATACAGTTTCAATGAATTAGGAAGATGTACACAACACAAATGGTGGCAATAATAATATATTTATTGCATCTGACATTTTTTTAACTTTGACAAGTTTTATAAATCAACGAATTGATTTCAAGCATATTGTCAAATGCAAATTGTATTATTCCAAAAATAACATTGTCATATCAAAGATATCTATATATCAATACATAATATCAATATCAAAGATATTAAATATAAAAACAGTAATCTGAAAGTTGCGAATTTTAATGTAATTAAAAGTTCCATTGACGTAGGGACACTTCCGTTTTGCAAATATAAATTTTATGGTTTATCAAGATCTTGAGTCGAATTTGTAATTTAAATTTTGTAAAAATAGCGTCGAGAAAGTTGTGAACCCGTATCGCCTCAACAAAATGCACCTTACATTCTCAAGAAACTCGTGACGAATCTCATGAGCAACTTCGGTTCTTGAGTCTGCACATAATGACCAGCTCCGGGGATGTTGATGAACACTGCTTTCGAGAACCGTTGACCAATTTTCCTGACCTCTTTGTCAGTAAAGCGCAACTCGGCACCTCCGTGTAGAAAAGCCACCAGCTTGTGACACTCCCCCGTGGTGCTCATAACTGGAGGCAATGCGAGTCCAAGAAACTTATCGGTAATTGTACGCAAGTTCAGTCGCCACTTCAAGGTGGCATTGCCGTTCTCGTCGTCCATGCGCACGACGTTTTGCACGATGATGAAGCGAGCAATATCGTCGTTCACCTCTCGTGATAGTACGTCCTCCATGTGTCTGCGAGCGGCTGTCATCGATGTGTATTTGCTTGGTAGGCGAACATCCCTGAGCATTTTCAAGCGAGCTGCAGTCTTCATGTGGAACTCGCTTATCTTAGTCGGGGACGCATCGACAACCACCAGGCGATCAATAGACAGGGGCTGTAATAGACATTCGATGGGTTAATATATTGTTTCAAGGAACAACATCAACAATTTACTTACAATATGGATAAATTAACAATATGATCAATATGTTGACTCTGTATCAAGTAAAATTTAAATTATTTCTAATTATAACAACAATACCAACAGAACAACCCAGACACAGTGATACTAACACATCCCACAACGTTTTTTAATTCACTTCGCGGTTCCTTCAGAGTCATACAGTGCAACAACCAACGGGCAACTGCCTTGCGTCAATGTCTGGAGCCACATATGACGTCCTACGCAACCCTACGCTCAATTTGCGGTCAGCCGAAGAGGAGATTCAATACTCTACGTCACTGCAATAATTACTTGCAAACAAATACTTACATATCGCACCACCATATCTAACGCAACGAGTCCTCCCATGCCATGACCAATAAGACAGGCGCGCTCAATCTTCATGTCGTCTATAAAGCCTTTAACATCTGCCGACATCTTAGCGTAGCTCATATGGTTGGAATGGCAACTGTCGCCGTGGTTACGAAGATCCACCGCATACACTTTACGCATCGTCCGAGTATGGAGCTCTTTCGCAAATGTTTGCCAGTGATCCTTCGAGTCGAGAACGTCGTGCATAACAATCACGGGAGGCTGGTTGGCAGCCATAGCAGGGCGAGTATCTTCGTAGGACATGTACGCTAGACGCACGGGAGTTTGCATTCCGCTGTTGAATTAACACCAATTCAATGTATAACAAAATTAAATTTCTTAGATCCAAACTCGAGTAATAAAATAGTCAGTATAAAATCAAAATAGAATTTGGCCATATTGGATTGGAAATTGAATGACAAATCATTATTTATACAAAACATTAAACAACAGGTATCCATTCATCCATCCCTCCATTCATATTATTCATTTGGACAGTTCAAAGGCAACATATTCGTTGCAGTACTGTTCCATCCATTCAGATCTATAACGCATCAACTACAATAACTAATTCAGAAGTTAAAAAGTTACCGTCTCGGTGGTCTAGTTGACTAATGCGCCTACCTGGAATGTGGGAGACCCGGGTTCGAACCCCGGTCAGAATGTATTTTTTAATTTCTGAATTGTATTAAATACTCACTCAATCTAACTCTGTCATATACTGTCCAACTCTGAACTCAGTCTGACTCAGCCTGTCTCACTCACACTCATTATAACTCACTGTGTCACTCTAATCTGTCTCATTTCTACACTCATCTCATTTTCTTACTACCCAATACCTTAATACCTTCATACATATTTTCTCACCCATCTCAAAACACTCCTATTTGTCCATAGTATACCGCAATACCATTCATAACATGTAACACTTTTACAATATTTATTTGGTTTACTCGAATCTTTTTCAAAACATACTAAAATGCATGGACATTCTTTTGAGTTTGTATAGAACAAGGTGTAACGGCGGGGATGTTTAACATGTTATTTAAATCATTACGAACCTAGTCGAGCCGGTAGGCCCCTCAACACGCTTATTGTTCCACGTTGCATTGTGAAACCCACACACAATGCTGCATGCCCAAGGCCGAATACACGAACCAGATGCCAAACATCGCATCTCTTTAAAGACGTTGCTCTTTAGTTTCAGCGCAGCCATTTTTAATATAAAACTGTATTACCAGTACTTGAAACAGGAGCAATATAAGAACTGTGACCGAAAAACGATTCTGAAGTTTTGGGTATTCAGTTTCCGTAGTTTTGACAACAATGAACTTATAAGGAAAAATGTGTGTTTTCAACACACCGAAGACATGGTTGAATTGATTGTTGTGAAAAATTTATAAAATAGTTAAATAACATATGTTTTATCAACACCATGGCATAAGATTGTCAATGGTGGTCGTTTAAAATTACAAGCCTCTTTATTTTGCTTTGGTGGCTACAAGTAAGCAATTGCATTGATGATGACTGTAAGTACATTACGAACCTATTGATGTAGTTGCATAAGCATGCGTCTATCTTCTCGAATCTCTATTCTCTAACCTTACCGTTTACAATCAATTAAAAAAGTTAGGTTCTTTAAACCTTCGGCAGCTCCTTGGATTATGATATTCTTTAATGATTTTCAGAAGGTTCCTTGTGCAATCATTTTAACCGTGGTCCGTGATAACTAATACAAATCTTTACGTAATATATATCTTCAGTGCTCTGTGACGGGCCAAAATGGTCCACATTCACACAAGGTTGCCCCGGCTGCCAAGCAGTGTATAGAAGGGGTCGCAAGCCGTCTGTCGTCTAGGTCTTAGGGTATTGAACACGTTACAAATGTTGGGCGCCACGTTCTTCCTGAAAGCGAAGACTCTAGGACGAGGTGGAGAAAGTAGGAAGAACGAAGGATCCAACTCACCAGAAAGTAGTCCTAGAGTGATATGTGTAATGACGGTGCATCTCCCATTTATTGAAAAGAAAGAAAAACAAAGCAAAGGAACAAGCAGGCCCACGGCCAAATTACCCCAACAAATGGGTCCTTGACTCAGGTTCAAGAAGTGCAAACTTGTGAGATGTAGAGCCCCACAAATATACTACATAACCATAGCATGCCCCTGGGCAAATACTTGCTAGGCTTATATTGCTCTTAAACAAAGTAACAAACCAAAAGAGATAATTATATCATGAATAAACAGGGGGGGGGGAAGTAATAAGAGTTAATTGCTCTTGCAATAATAGTGGGTGTCCCCTAAAGGAATGATACCTTCCACTCTGTATACACAGAAAAGAACAATAACTGGTTATTATAACCTTAATAGCCAGGTGGGGGTTTAAGTCTGAGTTGGTTGCCTTCGCAATAATTGAGGGTGTCCCCTAAACGTAAGATTTCTAGGCCAGCGAGCCCTCACTTTGATAACACAGAAAAGAACAATATATAGTTATTATAACACTGATAACCATGTGGGGGAATTAAGCAACATGAGTTGATTGCTTTTGCAATAGTAAGTGTCCCCCTAAGTAAATACCACTTGGGCTAAGTCTTCCTGGAAACCATCCAAACGCAGGGCCCGGAACCTGGGACGAGGAACAGCAGAATTTCTCAAGGTAGAGTTCACTCCCATAGACAGCCGGAAGCCGAGGGCCAGGTTAAGATAGGATCGCCTGCCGGTAGTCCACTCCCTAGGGATTAGGCCTAACTTTACACCTCTACTAGGACCCTGTCAAAAACCAAAGAGAAACCCACCTAGGAATAGAATCAACAGCCCCCACAAGACGCAACTGCCGCCTATACAAATATAAAACAAGGAAAATAACTCACCACAGCTTGGGTAAAAGAGAAGTAACCAAGAAACCGACGGTTTCGTAGGAAAACGCCCCCCTGGGCCACACCTTTATACGAGAGCTAGAAGAACGCCCGTGTACCCTGGCCGGTTGTTCCTCCCAACTCTCAAGCTTGCCCGTCATTCACGGAAAACCAGCTGACTCACCGCCAGCGATACACATACCAAATCGCCGCACCGCCAGACACAAGCCCGCGAACAAATACAGGGCGGCAGGTTCAAAATAACAAGAACAAGGAGCAACAACTAGATAAGGAATAACAGTAAGTGACGAGCTGACAAAACAGAACGTCACAGCTCTTAGAATGAAGCTTTACATTTTATAAGCTTTGCAGTGGATTCACCCCATTCAATTGTTGTAGTGCAGTTGGTACGTACCACATTCAGGATCCTGGTCGTACGGGTGATCGCAGGATATCTTAGCTCACTGAGGCATCAGGTATAACAGAGGGTGGCCGAGGTTGTAGCCAACAGTTTGTGCTAGATGTATTTATTCACAATTTATTTTTCCAACACCAGTCGGGTCAGGAGCAGTGGACTCCTAAGCTTATCGTGTACTCTTCTTCTTCTTCTTCTTCTTCTTCTTCTTCTTCTTCTTCTTCTCCAATCTCTTTTTCCTTCCGTTTATTGCTCGTCTACCTTTTTCTTTTTCTTTTCTGCCTTGTCCTATCATCTCACGCCTCTACCTTCTGTCTTGCCAGTCTTCATGCTTCAACTTCTACCCATAATAATCTCATAATCTCTCCCAAATACGCAATTTATTATTTTGTGTATAGTATATACTCTTTTAAACTCTGCCCTTGGTATGGAACTTGTGAATTCTTTACAATCTCATTCTCAACCTATTGTAACCTTGTGGCTATAACTTATATTCCCACCTATATTGGCTTGTCTCCCGTTGCTTATGATGAACGTACTGTTGCAGAGTACGCCGAAGACATCTCTCCGTACGCCACCTTCCACGTGCAGAACCAGCAAGCTACTTCCCCCGCACACATCCAGACTTTCGTGTATCACGATCATAGGTTGGCTGCCATGGAAACCATGCAGCTTAAGAGTGTGAGTGAAAACTGAAGTCTTTTATTGGCGCAAAACTTAAATCATATACAATTAATGTTATGAAATACTTGGATGCAGTTTTTATCCAATTTTTCGTTACAAGCTAAGATTTGGTTGGAACGATCGCGAGCTATTTATGAGGAAAGTATTTTCATAAATACGGGTTATTATTATTATGTCTGTTGATGGTGACTGGTATGTCTGGTTGTTGTGATTGTTAGAGAATGATTGATTACAAAATATGATTTCTTGTCATTCACCTCCCATATTAATTTGATTTCAAATATATTGTACATGCTGTCTTCCAAACCAAGTCACAACCTTCTCGTGGTTTGGCCCGTGAGTAGGGGAATTTCACTCCCTAAAACTAATGACGAGGTCTGGGTCGTCGTCGAAAAACTTTCCCCTTCCCTTTGTCTACCTCCCCGACGGCGACGACAATGACAACACGGACGGATGATGACACAGACGAAGACTATCACGACGTGGGGAAACCACTGCCCTCCCCATACGCTTTTGGCTGGTTCTGACGAGCACAGGCCTGTCCCCGCGTCCCCCCGCGTCTTCCCTTACGTTCCTCCCCTTGGAAAGAAGTATATATGGTTGTTAATTCTTAAGCATTAAAAAAAAAACTGGGAGACGCAAATAATCTTTGCTGTTAAAGCGCCCTAAAACTAATACTAATACCTACTAATATTGAAAATGAAATATTGTCCTTACACTGTCATTTACAACTATGCAGTTTTAAAAGTAATAACAGGCTACTGATATCTTTAATACACCTCGATACCTCCACAGACTGAGGGAAAACACCAAAATCTGCTAACTGAAAGACAATTCAGAAGGACAAGTTTAACGCGTATGGCGGTGAGACTTGTTAAACAAAGTCCTCGAGCAGAAAGGTATAATCAACAAATAGTCCACACACCAGAAGGTCCACTTTGAAAATGGTCATTGACAAAACACCCATTGTAAAATACCCACGGCAAAATGTCCAATCCGAAAGTCCCGGACAAAATGTCCATTTCTAAATTCTCTATCGAAGCTAAGCAAGCTCGAGAGTGGTCAGGGGTAGAGAGTGACCGCTCTGTCCTGAAACTCACGTATATCGCTGGTTAGAGCAGATGGAGGGTTCGAGAGCTAGTGTAACGGCTTCGTTCTCCTCGACGTCTGCTCGGCAGTCCGGGTTAGTGGAGGAACCTATATGACTGTCAAAATTACACCGTCCTTTCGGATTGGACGTTAAGCCGTTGGTCCCCTTGGTACTTTTCGAAAGAAGTAGGCTAAGTGCCGGTACCGGGTTTCCCCTCCTTCGTTCTGTTCATGCTTTATCCTCATCTTTCACCACTCATCGTCTCGAATAGCCAAAGTGCTATGAGACGTCAAGCAATATCCAATCAATCAATCAATCAATGCCCTATTATGCCCTACAATTATTATTGAATTGTGATATTCCTTTTTGTAACACACAACTAATCTAAAATTAATTTCAAAACTACTTCATTTTCGTGTCAAAACTGCCTGGGACAAATGATTTATACCATTCTTTGGGTTTCTTTTTAAATCGGATCAAAATAAATTCGGGGGCCATTTTGCCAGCAAACGTTTATGATTGAACCAACTTTCCGCTTACTTGCTTTATCAATTTGAAAGAGATGTTCAATAAGCAGAAATATTAACATTATGAATTAAAAAATAAACAATAAACTGTTTTGATTTACTTTTAAACTATTTCTTGTGATGAGTAACGAGCACGTGAATTCTTTTAAAATAATATAGACGAATACTATCTAGTCAAATCAAACACTATTCGTTTAATGTCGATATACACTGTGAAGTTACCTTAAACGTGTAAGATGCTGCCCAACATTCAGCATCAGGGCTAATAAATATGTAACCGCTTTCAGACCAACCCCCGAGACGACTACACAAAACTGAGAGGGAATCAAAAGAGCAAATGTCTTCGATCAGAGAGTTCCGACTACTCTGGCTCAACGGATCACCGGTCTGAGATCATGGCGAGAAGTGAACACCGCCAATCACTGCACAGTGCGTACCTTATATTGCCTTATCTTAGCCTACCTTAGACCTACTGGGTTCTGCCGCTTTTCGTAACGATTAAAGCAATTTATGGATAATGAAAATATGTGTTATAAGAACAGCTGTTGCATTCACACTTCTCATCCAAAGGATGTTGCATTGCATTGTTTTAAATTGGCTGCTTAAGGAATTAGAGTTAATGAGACTTAACGTTATGGTTAAATATAAAATACATAATATACCTCATTAGGTTACACAACACAGGAAAAAAATAAAATTATGGTAATAACCCAATGAAACAAAATCAAAACTTAAACTTTTTAACAGGCAATAAATGCTATGAAATATAATACACAGAACACATTTTTTGTATTTTAAAATGTATTATATTGTTACAAAAGAGATAAGCCGTAAAAATATTTTAGATAAAATTCGGACACATTATTAATGTTTTCGTTCCGAAACATTAAAAAACCAAATGATGTTAGTGAGTTTTAAATCAATCAATCGTACAAAATAAATCTAATAACATTAGATGAAATTTAGCCCTCCGTCACTCGCGTGGAATTTCTTAACACTATCCCTCGCGTGGGGTTTCTCAAACTCCAAATTATTTTGGGCTGTAATTAACTTGCAGGCTGTAATTAACTTGCAGTATTTCTTTCTGTGCTCATAAGATTTGTGGAACTACTATGTAGATGGTTGTTACTGGGAGGACAGTGAAATAAAAATAATGCCAATGCACCTTTTTGTATGAAATATTTTTTTATTGTATTTTTCATATTTAAAAAATGGGCATTTTCAAAATATTCAAAAAAGGTGTCAAAATAATGCAATTTTAAGTTTTGTTTTACTTTTTAGTAATGAACATGAACCAGTTAGTAAATTGCAAGAAGAATTTTTCCAAAATTCCAAAATTTCTAACTTTAAATCAAAATAGCATTGAGCTTCCTTAAGCTGTTACTGTAACGTGATCACTCGCGTGGGGTTTCAGCAACCCTGCCAAGTTCAGACTGGCAATATAACGACACTAAAAACCCTAATGATTAGAGGGTTACCAATTTCGCTAACGGATAGAGTGACTTGAAGGTACTGAGAATCTAGAGTCGGTAAAACAGTCCGATGCAGAGAAACAGAGTCGAATGTAGACCCTGGGGTTTGTAGAACCCCACGCGAGTGACGGAGGGTTAAATTTTACTCTCAGTCAATAATTCCAATAGTGGATTCGATTTAATTTAATATTTGAACGTACAAGCAATCGTTTTTAGAATTAATGATAGAAGATTGTTGTAATGCTCATTAATTTTACATATTCAGGGAAAATGTTTTTATAAAACTTGTTTTTTTGCAATAGAGATAAAATTAAAATGATGTTTTCAAGTTAGTAATCGATTCCTTGTGATAAATAGGCTATACACACGCCAAATGCGAGCATAAACTATTAACATGTCATCATAATTGACACGTAAAACACTTTTATAATGGTCAACCATGTTACTTTCCTTCAATGATATTTAACATATTCCAAAGTAAGCTAGATCCCCAGTCTCAAATGTCCGTACAGGCGCGAGCGTACGAAATTTAAGCGTCAATCTGACCTATTCAAGATGGGGGATTTGGCGTTTTAATTTATGCTTTGCCTTTACATTATGTTTTAAATGGGATTAAGTATTTTTCTGGAGTGTTTTGATATGGTTTTAGCTTGTGCGGCATGGGAATGCACAAACAGAAATAATACGAAGTTATTGCATAAGGAAATTTAGTAATAATTTGGTGTAGATGGCTAATATGCTCGCTCACCTGTCAACCTGACAGCCATCTTGAAAAATCTTTGGGATACAAATCGCTACAACCTACTTTTCATACAAACTGACCTATTCAAGAAGGCTTCTAATTGTCACGCCAGTGGACCAGTAACTGGGGATCTAGCCTACTATAGATGTTAAATATCATTGCTTTGCTTTTCATCCATAACTACTAACATTTGCATAAAATTTCATAAGCAAAAATCCCAACAAATCTGTAAGTCAAAAGTTTATTATTCCCGATCGAAAACGTGTCTTAGTAAGTAAATATTGAATCGAAAATTTACTATTTAAAATGTGTTGACCTAATCAATATCGCCCGTTTAACGCCTAAACGACATAAAATCTTTGGTGTGATTGGTCAGCTATCTTGTACCCGGGAGCCGGCACCTGCCCGGAGTCCAGCACCTCCCCGGAGCCGTCCCCTGTCCCGGAGCGCCGCAACATCACTCGGCGACACAGGCACCACGTCAGGTAAAAAGTAAGCCCCATCTGCATCTCAAGTACTCTGTATGTGCATGGGCTCAACCACTCTGGGGCGGGGCTCTAGCTCATTTCACTCATTGCATTCGTAGAAGAAAGTTTATTTTTAAATTTTTAAATGTGTAGGCTTACATTTAAACATTGAAGATATTAGTGCATAGGGCATAATAATAATGATGCAATATTGAAGGGGCAGAAATTACATTAGAATGTCCATAATGTAAGGAAGTTATATTCAATTGAATTATTTATTTTAATATCAATATCATGTTTTAATACGTACTGAACACTTGATCAATATTGGAAGCTGAGAAGTAGACGGATGAAACAAACCAGATTAACCATGCAAGTTAGCATATTGTTACACATACAATCAGGATTTCTATTTGAAAACTTTAAAATCCGAAATGTTATTGAATCACGTGTTTACATTTAAAATAAACTTGTTTATATGAAATCAAGAATCGGTGAAGCATACTGTATGTATCCTCTTTCAGTACATTTATACTAAATTGTGTGCATTTTAACCATTATGATTGTGACGTAGATTCCCATGTAAAAACGCACAAGTTCACAGTTCCACCTGCATGATATATTTACTATTAAGTGAAATAACATAATATCATTGGCCCATCATTACATTGTGAAACATATTTTTTTATAGTATTGCCAGTTTACTTTTGATATATTCAATAACTGCCAGCGAGGAGGAGAATTAACTTGCGGTTTTAGATCTCTACTTGACTGCCGATCTACACAGCCTAGTTTGCTGGCAAGTTAACAAGAAAGACCAACATTTAAAAAAAATTAAATGTTGCTAGCTGGAAATATGGAGTAGCCACAAATGTTGCGCTTTAGTAAGAATTAAAGTAGTCTTAATGAGCCATAAGGAAAGGTTTTTATTGTTTCAAAACGTTTTATTGCACCGTGAACTAAACCTTTTTTTGCTATGTCGCGCATGATTTTTGTTCTTAAAACATTAAACTCTGACACTTGGTGCATATGGAAAACAATTCCTGTCAACGATGGACAATCATACCCTATTCAGCAAACAATTGGTGTTGTGTGAATACATATGGAAAAGAATGTCCAAGAAATATTTAAGAAGCCTTAATCCCAGGATTTATCTTGTTTATTTAAGCACTGAGCATGAGAGTGTGTGTTTCAGATCCACTGAAGGAGGTACGACCTTCATGTTTCCTACTCGCCTGGACCCACCATCCAGCTTCTCTGACGCTCATGAGCTGAGCGAGGCGGAATGTGACATGGACACAATCCGACGTATTAAACTCAGCCACCAAAGAAGACAACAGCACTTTACAATAGCAGTGTGATCGGAAATTATTAACAGCAACAGTCCACATTTATTTGCATGTGTGAGATTGCTTGGACCCCTATTATACTTTGTTTCTGGTATACATCGACATAACCTTTTTCATCTTGTCATGTAACAAATATAATTTTTTAATAATGTTACTTGAATAGTCGAAAGTGTCACGATTTTATATAAAATGAGTAATTTCAATCATATCTCTGCTCATGCCAATGAAGGTAATACTGTAAGCTTATAAATAAAATCGAATTACAAAATGTTAAAACCGTGCTGTTGAAAATGTTATGTTGTCGTGTACCAATCATTTAAATTTTAAACTTCCTCCAAAATATGGCCTAAAATGGACTATTTTTAATGTTCGTAATTTATCGACAAATTATGTTATGTTATCACTTTTGTGGTTTGGCTTAAATGAACTTTTTTTTCATCAACAATCGCTATATATTTTTGTCCAAGTAATGAGTTGTGATATCCCAGTAGACACTTGATATGTGAATCCTACTAAAGTTACTATATTACCTTGTAACAAACTGTGGCTATATAGCATGCTTACTAAAAGGTTGGGCTTTACTTATACAAGACGTGTTGTAAGTGATGTTATCCGAGTAAATATGGACAAAGTTTACAATATTTACGATATATGGAACGTTACGTTAATTGTGCATACACCCGTGGACTACATACATTCATGTTCAAGATTAATTGATATTTTATCAGTCATGTTCCCCTCACCTAAACCGTGGGTCATATGTTAGAATAACAAGTCTATGTGGTCATTTTACTACACGTTGTTAAAGTAAAACAATTGAATTAGTGTTATCAAGTTTCCCAAAGGAGCTTCATATCATATTGTCTATAAGATCTATCATTGTAAAAGATATTTAATAAAGTTGCTTTGCAAATATACTGATATTTTATTACATCAAGTTTGTTCACCAAATGTTACAAATGATTCATATTAGTATTTAAAAACTTGTTAAACAATTCAAACTTCAACAGTGTGCACCTGATTTTTGGGGCACTTGCACTTTCACGATATATATTGAGTCTATATATTACGTGGAGATTGATATTCGGGGCAATTGAGATGTGAAGTTGGGGGAAGTTTCCCGTCCGCCATTTTTTTAGGCCCCTAATCAGCGGCAGATTAAAAAGAACAAAACATAATAGATTCGTTCACCGTGTCACTGGCCTTTTTTTTCCCTTTATTTTAGGTCACTGCAGAAAAACCTATTCCGGGGCTTTCTGTGTTCCCGATAATTTTGCCCCACTGAAATGCAGGTCTATGTAAACATAACCTAAAAAATAAGTAGCCAAAAAACCGCCTTTTTGACGTTAAGATTTACATCTAGCGGCGGTGCAATGCAATATAATCGGGGGACTTTAAAAATGGGGCCCATGGGGTTAGGCCTTTTAGACCCATGCTTAAGCCCATGTAGGTTTCAAGGTTACGTACAGCATACAGTACAGTACCAGTTAGTTACAGAGCTCAGAGAAATAGATATAGTTTCTCCAATACCCCCCGTTCTACTTAATAATAAAAAATTTCCCCGTCAAAAATAAAACTTCACTGTCTTTGATTGATTGGGAAAGATTATCAAAAAAAGGCTACCTATAATTTTATATAGTGCATTGATGGGGACGAGTTTTTTGGAAATTTTTCAGTAGGGATTTCTTCGACGTCACCGCATACATCGACCATTTAGTATTTTATGGGGGTTTCATTTAAGGTGTACAGAAATGTCATAATATGGGGCGTATAGTCTTCCCGCGTTCAGGGGGAAACCAAGCTCACAATATTGACATACACAGAAAAAATTACTCAAATTGTGTTTTTTTTATTTTTTTTCCTTTTCCCTTTGTTTTTTTAAGAATTAATTGCAAACTTAAGAAAAAACGAAAAATCTTGGCGTTTTAAATTTTATAATTGTTTTTACAAAAAAATTTTTTTTTTAAAAAACGAACACACAAGTTCTAATACAAAAATTGTTTTTATTTGTTTTTTAATTTTAAAAAAGTTTTTATACTTCAAATGCATATAACTGCTGAAATCGAATGAACGTTTTGCCGTATTTTAATTTTTTTCGCTGCCCAAAATTTTTTTTTCAAAAAAACTACGACGCAAGTTAGAACAAAAACGTGTTTTATAAAAGCGTACAGTTTATTCCTGAGGGTCCCGTAGCATTTATAAGGGAGGACGTTATGAAAATACTAGATTCTAAGCTTTTTTACCCTGACTTGAAACTTTCAGGGTTTTAAGAATGAAAAAAGAAATGAGATTTTTTTTTTTAATTTTAAACCAAAAATTTCAATTCAGAAAGCATGGAAAACACTCGATATAAGGCCCCAAAAAGGGTATAGATTTTTGAAAAAAGAAGGCTGGGGTTGTTTTAAATGTTCAGGTATCTAAAAGCAAATTAGGTGTTTGGTTTTTTTTTTTCTTTTTTTTTTGGGTTTATTTTGTTTTTTGTCTAAGGTTTGAGATTTTATAATCAATTTAAAATATGACAAAATTAATTTTCTACAAGTAAAAAATCACAAATAATGAGAAACGATCACCAAGATTTTAAACCTAAGTTTTTTATTGATTGGATTTCTTAACTCTATATTTATCAACTTGGCTAATCGAGACCAAGGGAGGGCGTTAGGGTGACCGGGGACAAAGGGTGGACAGGCCTGTGCTGGTCGAACCGCCCAACAGGGTGGGGGGGGCAGGGGTTTTTCCCCCCGTCTGGTCGTCTCCGTCTTGTGTCATCATCCGTTAGTGTTGTCATTGTCGTCGCCATCGGGGAGGTAGTCAAAGGGAAGGGGTTCCCCGACGACGACCCAGAGCTCGCCATTAGTTTCGGGGAGAAAAAGTCCCCTAATCACGGGCCAAACCACGAGAAGGTTGCGAGTTGGAATTTGATGGCCACCATTAGCTGTCAAAAAAATCAGCCTATTCGGATCAATAGTTTAGGAATAAAATGTTTCTCTTATAAGCAATACGTGGTTTAAAAAAAGCGGAGATAATGAACAAAGAACGAAATTACAATAACATATTAGAAGTACTATTTATAATTATCTAATCAATAAAAATAATTATATAAATAAATATTTTATTATAATATAATATGTATAAAAACTAGGCCTACGTCAAACCATGATTAAATAAATACATACTTAAACTTATAATACATATATAAAAATATATACTATAAAAAACCTACCAAATTAAAAAAACTTAATTTTTTTAACTTATTAGAACAGCTATTTAAAGCATGAAACACATATTTTATTTTGTGTAACTATTTCTTTTTTCACCTGTTTTTCTGTAACGTCCTCGCTTAAGAAGGGTTTGTTGCTAAACAGCATGTCGTCGACGTGCATTTTGACACCGACAAGGTTTACGACACAACATAGAGTAGTGTAGTGTAGTATGCTACAACAAATCGAAGAATGGGGTTTCAGAGGGCATACGCCCATCTAGTTTCTAGAAACTTCCTCCAATAGCTGTCGGCGTGTATATTGTAGGAGTCATACGGACTGGATTCCGGTGTGCCACAAGGTTCTGTCATGTTGGTGCTACAGTTTGACATCCACATAAACTGTCTCATATATACAATGAATTCCAAGACCTGGGAATTGCTTCAAGTATATAAATCTATCAAGTGCGGAAAGACATGCACAAATAGAATAAGTGAATGGGTAAGTGTAAGGGTAAGTGGTAAGTGGTAAAAATGGCCTCGAGCGCAGGGATCAAGATTCTCTCCCGAAAAGACGCAGTGCATTCGCTTTTGCCATCTTCGAGGGATACATGAGTAACATGACGAGCTACAGCGTACGTCCAACACTGCAAGGCTTCAAGTAAAACCCATGTTGGTCTTCTTGGCATGGGATTACAGGAAGCAGAATTGGCAACATGGTCGAGTTACACGCAAAAGCTGCTTGTTCACATGTTACGGTAAGTTCTTAGTAAGATGATGATGGATGTCGAGAGGACTGATGCGATAGGGTACTCGGTGGATTGCAAAGCAGCCCAGTCGTAAGTCTGTACGCCAGGGAAGATGAATCCATCCTCTTTGGCAAACAGAAGGCACCATATAAGTTGGATTTTTGGGGGGGGGGGGGGGGGGGGGGGCGCGTGACGATATTATTATATGAGACTGCACGAAGATGTTACCCCGGACGAAGTTATGAATTATCTGAAAGAAAAGGAGTCTGGAAAAAAGTATGTGTGTGAACAACAAAAAACAAAGGAAACTATAGTTCATTTAAAGTGAGCGTGCCACATGAAATGCAGGCTACTCTTCTACATGCAGACTTCTGGCCGCATGGAGCTGCAGTAAGCCGCTGTTTTTTCCGGGTGATCGCGAAGAAGAAACCCTTGTGGTAAACAATCAAGCGCATCCCCAAGATTCGTTAAAAAGTCTGCATCTTAATATTCAGTGTAGGAACAAAAGAATTGTTTCTTAGCGATAACAACTATGACATTTTATGTTTTACGGACCATTGGCTAGTTAAAGATGAATTAGAAAGTTTAAATATAGCAGGCTACAAACTTGCTAGTGCGAGGTGTCGTGCACACTTTAAGGGTTTATGTATTTTTGTTAAACTGTATCATACAGTGAACTTTGTGGATGTAACAAAAATAAAAACATTTTCCACGGAAAAGATCATGGAGTGTTCTGCAAGACGTCTGTGCGACCTGCTACGCTCTACTCAGGTTGTCGAAGCTGTGATCTACAGGTCTCCCTCTCAGCATGGACCGTGTGAAAATTTTAATCAGTTTATCTTAAAATTAGGTTCGATGTTGACAGAGCTGATCGAGTTTAACATTCCCGTCGCTTTGTGTGGCGACTTTAATATCGATTTCCTAAAGGCTAGTGATACTAGGAGCGAGTTACGTGATCTATTCGGTTTTAAGATGAATGTCTTGATAAATGAGGTCACTCGCTTCAATGTAAAAACAGGTCGGGGTATCACTCTAAATTAAAAGAGCGGAAAAAACACTCAAATCGAGTGAAATTTCGCTCCTTTTTTAGCTTGTATTTGCACCACTCTTTCTGAGTGACCACCACTCCTAGAATTGAGTGAAATAATTCCACTCAATTATAGAGCGAAATTTTCACTCTGAAATAAGGGTGATAATCGCTAATAAAAGATCGAAATTCACTCAAATAATAGCGATATTTTGGCTTCAAAGATACTCTCTATTTAGGCTATTAATAACTCAAATAGAAGCACTACTTTCAAATAAAAAATATCGAAATTCAATAAAAAAGTAGCGGTGGGAGGGAAAGGGAGATAAATCGCTCAAGTAGCTTTAAATTCAGTATACGTATTGCATATAGGTACACATGATATGTTATTTTCAACTCATGTTAATAGGTCAATATCTTAAAACTACAAAATAGTATTATAGCAGCTGTATGCAAACATCACATTGATATGTAGATGGACGACTGCGTTCTCTCTCTTCACTGTGGACGCCCATGAAAAGGCATGCATATAATAATTTTCATTTTGTTTTATCTAGGCCTACACATGATATATTATGTTGTTTTCAACTAAAACAATGAAAACACAATGAACTATTCGTGCATATAGAAGTACAACAGATGTCGACATTTAGGCCCTACCTTTTACTTTTCGGCGTTTTCCGCAGAAATGCCCTTCCTATTAGAACGTTGCACACTTCATCACTACACCAGTCATAACCATTTTTCCGTGAAGACTTACACTGGCAATGCGCACACGGTCACGAACTAACAGACACTGACGAGTTAGTTGGTTTCGACGATGCTGGACGTAGACAGAGGACGGTAGGACCGTTGATATATATTGGAATGCAGGCGCGTCGGAACGTTTTGAAAGTTGGGGGGGGCAAATCAATTGGTAGATTTTGTAGGGTATAGCTGGGATCTGGGGCGAAGCCCCAGCCGCCAGAGGCCCTATTCGCCGAAGGCGAAAAAAATTTCACTATACTACAGTTATTTCGTCATGTTTTAACTGCACTCGGACTCTGTAAACGATGTTTTACATCAACTATCTGCGATCTAAAAACTCAAGAAATTAACGTGAAGTGGCCCATTTAATAAATAACAACTCATTTTTTTTATGTAATGACGAAGCATACAGGCAAACATATTTTTGTTTTACCCTCTTCTTTAAAAAAAAAAATACTAACTGAAGGCTGTTTAGTACGTTTCATATTTTTTTTAAATTACGATTTCAATTTAATATTTAACACCATTAATTAAACACGAAAAACTACACACACACTTACACTTTACTTTACACTTCACACTACACTACTTACACTCTAAGAGGAATAAATAATCTTTCCCACTTGCCACTTCGCTATAATCACAGTCACTACACCACTCCAAAGATGACTGAACAGTGAACAGTGAACGCATAACGATGCGACACGTGCGAACCAAATCCCAACTTGCGTCTACCAATAACTCTAGCAAATCATTCCAAGGGATGTTTGGATTAGACGTGAGTCTGAGTTACGTGTCGTGTCCACTGAGTGACCAGCACACAATACAATACGGGTGGCTAGTTATAAAGATAGTCGGATAGACGGTTCAGTCATCTCATGAGATACGTCAGCCAACCTAACATTTCTGCTATTGTTGGGTTGTTTATTCCTGGAAATGAATTGTTGACAGGATCATTCGACGTTGCTGTCCCAAAAAGTAGAGTAAAAATCTTGATTTTTCAACTCTAAAATCTGCCCCCCTATGCCCCCATGGCATGGAAGTTAGGGGGGGGCAATGCCCCCCTTGCCCCCCCCTGTTCCGACGCCACTGTTGGAATGCCCTACCTCGTTCTTTGTCATGAGTACATGACAAGCAATTATTACCAGTGACATGTTTGAAACGTCGCCGGTAAAATCTCTGCTATTCATCCCCTAGACTTGGCACCAATCAGGACAATACAGTAGACATACAATAAGGAGAAGCCCCATTCATCGCTTAGATAAATCTCAACCCTAATCCCTTACACAAGCTTTATGCATCGCTCACTATTGACTCAACATCGCTAACTAAAGAGCGGTGTAACATGGTCACTCAGCACATTTGAGCTAAATAATGATCACCCAATACATCGAGTGACAATTCCAGCTAAAAATGAGTGACGAACACTCAAAACGAGTGAAGTGACCATCCGCTCGGCGTATTGAGTGAAACAAACCACTCAAATAATTTAGCGTGTACTTACATTGATAATACTAGGGAAACGCCAAAGTCGTTGTTAGATGAGTGAGTGAGCCATGTGTTGAGTACCCGGTGTAACATTCCTTTTCTTCCCCATACCTTAGGTCCCCTTAGCCTATCATAGGCTAGAGTGGAGCATTATGGCCTACAGTTGATGCGTTCTTATATCAACTACACTTAAAACCCCTTTTATTTATAACAATATAATTATCAATTTTAAATGCAAATGTTTCCTGGTAGTACTCAACACATGACTAGCTTATTCGTCTTACAACGAATTTGGTGTTTCCCTAGTCTAGGCTTAGGCGCCATTATACCCAAAATGTGGAAGACCTGGGTTCAAACCCCCGGTCGGAAAAGATTTTTTTATTTCTGGATTGTATTTAAAAAATTATAAATATGTATTGAAATGCATACAATACTATGAAAAACATAGCCAGTACGAAATACGAGTAAAGATTGCAAGGTTTACTCAATGTCCCAGCAGAATTTAGGGGAACCTTGGTCGTTCCATATTCGATATACCTTGATCACTGCTATGCATGTAATCACGGCCTACTTAAAATTATTTGATGAAAATGACTTCTTCAAGAAAAAGCATTGTTGTTAAAATGAAACCTACACATTTCAAGCATATTTTTCAATTTTTTTTTTTTTGTGGGTTTAAATCGAAAAGGATTGCGTTCATTTTGTTAGCAGTTCTAAGTTACCTGGTCGCGGATGTCTGTTTAAAATTTCAGCTCGATCTATTTGGCCGTTTGGCCGCATGAGGCCGGACAAACAGACAAACAGACAAACAGATAAACAGAAAAACATAATTAATCACGACAAGGCCCGATCGAGTAGCGTTATAAAATCCTCATTCGCTTCGCTCACCCGTCTAATTATTACAAATATAGATGCTAGTGATGTGATTAGTCAGGAAACACTCCCGTAGATGTAATTGTTATTATTTACTACAATTCAGAAATTAAAAATGTCCGCCCCAACCGGGAATCGAACCACGCTGTCATGTCACGGAGTCATTACTCTCAGACCACTTAGAGCAGGGAATAAACATTGCCTGGACCTCGACCAACACTGAGGAGGAACCAATGTTTACTAAACAAAGAATTTCCAACGAGACAAATATAAGAAACTTTATTGAAATGCTAGAAAATGAGACTTGGGCTGGTGTTTATTCTGGTTTGTCTAAAAATACAAACGCTTCGTTTGAATGCTTTATGAATATATTTTAACGTATTTTTACTTATGTTTTCCCTTAAAAAGTACGTGTTTTAAAAATACCCGCGGCTCAAACCCTTGGTGTAATGAGGGATTGTGGACAATGAAACGGACCCTCAGAGAGCTTTATTATGATATGAAACTGATTAGAACGGTAGACTCCAAAAAAGAGGTTCATAAGTTATAAAAAGAATTACCGTGCTTTTATACAAGAAGCAAAGAAAAAGTACTACTTGTCAAAAATTCGAAACTCAAAAAACAAATCAAAAACGTTGTGGAACATGGTAAAAAATGAAACTGGTAATCAAAAAAATAATATGGTGATAAACAACGCTTTAAAGATCAGTGACATTGGATCTATAATAAGTGATCCCACAGGTGTAGCACAGAAACTAAATAACTTCTTTGTAAACGTTGCTCAATCGTTGGTAACGAGTATGGGTCCAGTACCAAGAGACTTAAAGCTAACTCAGTTCAATAACAAAACTAATGACGTAACTGAGGGCGAAGTGCTAGACATACTCATTGATTTATCCAATCAGAATTCGTCGAGAACTGATGAAGTACCTTGTTCGATTGTGAGGACAATCAGAAGGTTCATAGTCGCTCCTCTGTGTATTATAATAAATAATTCCTTTCAAAGTGGTGTATTTCCAGCTATGTTGAAAATAGCGAAAGTAGTTTCAGAAAAAAAAAACTGGTGATCAACAAGACATGAAAAACTATAGACCAATATCTTTGTTGTCAGTAATTTCTAAGGTTTTTGAAATAGCTATGCATAGGAGAATAGTTGTTTTCTGTGAAAAGTATAATGTTATATCAACATGCAACATGGTTTTAGAGCTAAAAGATCAACTGAAACGGCCATTTTCGAATTTAGGCCTACTAACGCAAATTCCGGCTTCTTAGACAATAGTAATAGCAGGGTTATTTCTAGACTTAAGCAAAGCTTTCGATTGTATTGACCATTCAATATTGCTGACCAAAATTAGTTTATGTGGTCTTAGAGGGAAATGTTGGGATTGGATAATGTCGTACCCTCGTAACCGTGTTCAGTTTGAAACTGATAAGTACAAAACATCTCGAATGCTATAGCCAGAGATGCCAAATCAGATAATTTACCGGTCACATCAGGTGTGCCTCAGGGACCTGTGTTGGTCCCTCTGTTTTACACAATCTACTTCAACGATATTTGTAACTATAAAGCAACAATTTTTAAAATTATCATATATGCTGACGACACCACAATCATTGTTAGTGCTAAGACCTTGGAAGAATTAATAGCTCTTTTAAATTTATTAAACTGTAAGGTGCAAGTATATTTTGCTTCAAATAACCTAGTACTAGCTCAATAAGGAAATAACAATGGTGATATTGTTCTCCGCTAGTGGTATACATGATTCA
Organism: Sweltsa coloradensis; assembly: GCA_024449915.1. NCBI lineage: Eukaryota > Metazoa > Arthropoda > Insecta > Plecoptera > Chloroperlidae > Sweltsa > Sweltsa coloradensis. The sequence continues at coordinate 1,274,974 of JAMZAV010000210.1, read as the reverse complement.
TTTTTAACAATACTTGAAGAACGGTGTAATATTAAACAATGCAATTTTATAAAAAAAAAAATAGGAATATTTGTTGATGAAAGTCTTAAATGGAGTAACCAGCTAGATTACATGTGTGCTAGGATCCTGTAGTTATGCTTTTAAACAGATCCGAAATTTATGTGATTTAGATTCACTGTTAACTATGAAATGGTTATGTATATTCGACGTGCTAAGGTACGGTGCCATAGTATGGGGCGAATGCCCAAACCTGGTCAGAGTTCTTAAAGCTCAAAAAAGAGCACTAAGGTCAATGCTAGGATTAAGACATAGGACATCATGTAAAGCAGTTTTTAAACGATTGAGAATTTTAACTGTACCCAGTTTATATATTTTTAGCTCTGTTTTATGGGTGAGAAAACACCACATAAATTTTACTTTGAATAATGAAATTCATTCTTATAATACCAGACGAGAGAAAGATGTTCACACATTGAAATGTAATTAAGGTGTTTTATAACGATGCCCAAAGATCAAAATGTGAAAGATTGTACAAGAAAGTTCCGAGTGATATTAAGAAAATTGACTCGTTTCATCGTTTTAAATCTGTTTTTAAGGAATATCTATTGGAAAGTGCTTTCTATAAAGTGTCTGATTTTATGGACTGATATATTAATAATTGTGATAAAAATTTTAATGTATATTGTGGAAAAACTGACGGAATCAGTCATATATTTTATGATGTACGATGAATATTGAAATGAAATGAAATGAAATGAAATGAAATGAAATGAAATGAAATGAAATATGAAATGAAATGAAATGAAATGAAATGAAATGAAAACTATTCATCAAGATTTATAATTTTGAACATATGTCACGAAAGTGCAAATATAGGGCTGTACAGTAACACATTTCTATAATTGATTGATTATTAGGTTTTTATGGACAAAAGGACACATGGACCTTAAGGTGCAATATAACAATGTTTCGAGAAATAGATAGATTATACTATTAGAGAGCCTGGATAAGCTAACACCCGAGAGTGGCCATACAGTGCTTCCGGCCGCTATGCTTTTGCCAAATATGTTTTAGTTTCGGTAAAAATTTGTTCTGTTGTATGCCACATTTGTTTTTCTAGTCTTTTTCAAGCCACATTCGTTTACTTTACGACAAGTGACGAAACCAAGACATTGTTTGGCAAAAACATGGCGGCCGGAAGTACTGTATGGGCACTCTCTGGTGTTAGCTTATATACGCACTATAGATTAAACTAACAAAAATTTAAACAACAATTATTTTCCTACAATACATAGTTGTTGTAATATTACTATTTCAAACTTTACTGAACTATTGGTCATTCATTATTGTGTCTGCATTAATATAACTATAGTTTTATTTAGTTGTCCTCTTTGTTAATCAGTTTTTATAACTAAATATGATAGATGTTAAACTAATAAATGAAATAAACGCAACAAATAATTATATGAACCCTATTCAAAATAAGATACGTAACATACTAAGATACATACAAAGCATATAAATAGATGTGATACCCTAGACCAAAATATGATTTCTAAAGAATGCATTAAAGACGTCTGAAAAGTTAGAAGAATGAAAGAGGGACTTAATAAAAGAGCAGATTATTTGTTTCGATTTTTTTTGGTGGGATATAAACTCAGAATCCACAATTATATTCAAATTACCCGAATCAAACCAGCTGGTTCCAAATTTGATTTTGAGCAGCGGTTTTTGTGTTTTGTTTCTACATTACAAGTTCATTACATGTAAAACAACATGATCTGTTACTATTTTGATAATTTCATGCAATCTGGTTCAAGCAAAAAAAATAAAAATGCGAAAGGGGTACTTTTTTGTAGGGGGGGGGGTGGTGAGGAAATAACGTAATTCTTCCCTTGGGGATGTAAAAACAATATGATCTGTTACTATTTTGATAATTTCATGCAATATTTCTTGCTATATGTGCGATTTAAGCAGTTCTAAAATTTGGCCGAAAACGCGATTCACGTTCCGCGCTCCGCTTCTTTTAACAGCAATCTGCTATGAATTTTACGTTTTGGTAACTTTATTTTTTTCTATCAGTCAATGAGCAGATCTATCGAATGGTGCAAATAAAAATTGGCGGAAACCAATAACTCGCCCACACGAACAACTTTCGCGCGCGTATTCGATTTTTTGCGATTTTTGGTCTATTTTTTTACAAAAATTGATCATCAAAAATCCAAAATTTTCTAATATTGGTATTGATTATTGCGAAGCGCGTGTTGGCACGTACCTCAGAATAATACGAGACTCCTAGATTCATCTCAAACTTTCGTTTTCACGCAATTTTTTTTTTCTGAAATTTGGACTTTATTTATTTGACTTTAATATGTTTACTATAATTTATTATATATATATATATATATAATATATATATATATATATATATATATATATATTTTCTATATAATTATTATATTTGACTTTATTTATCTTAAATAATTACGTTTTTCATTTCTTTTTGTGGCGACAATAATTACTAAATATTCATAACAACGATAAATAACGGTATGATTTGGCATTTTGCACTCGAGCCTGGAAGCTGCATGCAGCAATCTGCATTTAGTGTTTGGAGGGTTTCTATTTTTTATTTGATAAGTCACATTGCCTTTATGTCTTCTATTATATTTTGTCTTGATAATGCCATTCAAAGCTAAACAATGTATATGTGTAATTAGGTATAATTGCCGTAATGACAAAATGTACAATGAATCCAATAAGTATAAATATTTATTTACTAGTTATACATTCTACATATTCTCTTTATCTCCCTGTAACAATGGTTTTGCATGTGTAAGCTATTCTCAGAATAAATATTTTAAACGCTTGAACGCTATGCTTAAAGTAAGTAATTTGGCATTGAAGTGGGAAAGTGTGAAAGAAAATATTGAGTGTCACACGCTGTGACATATTTTTTCCAGGAATTCAACTTTGTTTAGCCATTATCTCCAAAAATGGGTATCAAGTTATGTTGTATCCCAGCTAGGTGATAATTAAATATATATCACAACTACAAACATATCCACATCGTCAATTTCTTAAAAATATATAGCGAAGACAGACTTTTGGAAACTGACTGTACTTTTTTCTTTGGATTTCATTCAACATAATAATGATTTGGTTTATTTACGTAAAAGAGTGAAAAATAATGAGTTTACTTTTATAAGAAGGATAATTATGGTGATATAGTACGTTTTTCCCGATTCGGGTTTCAAGCGCAAAATCAGGTATTTTATTATTTACAGTGTATCTGTAACCTTTTTGGCCAAATTCAAGATGTCCATTTTGTTGTTAACACCAATAACTATTATCTTAAGCATTTAAATAATTATTTTTGAAAAAACTCTACATTTGACATCAAACGAAAGCGGTGCGAATATTTAAAAAAAAAACGTATCTTGAGGTCTATTTGATCATGAAACAGACTGTATTTACATACATATTTGGACATACAACAAGTACACTATATTAAAATGCGATTAGTGCTGAAAACATGGACATAAGTATGATGTCTGTAAGTGCATTTATGACAAAGAAATTTCACATTTAAGTTGTCAGTGTGCGGACGAAAACATTGAGCGTCTGTCGTGTTCATAGCGTCGCGACGCTGTGAAGACGAACGAAATGTTGAGTTAGTCGTTTAAAATTAAAGCTGTGGGTGTTAAGAATCGAATGGTATGCGTGAACCTTTTCCAAACCGTTTGAGCCTACAATTTTGCCTATCGGAACGACTGTTTAGACAAATCAGAAAATACATACTATTAAAATACACACAATGCTTTAATATAACATGAACTCTCTAACAGAATAAGACGAATTAACAATTAAACACTTTTTCAGTTCGACCTTAAAAGATTGACTCTTTTTCTTCTTCAAGCAGTTGGGTAATTTATTAAAAAGTCTGGCGCCTGCAATATCAGGCCGTGTACATGATAATACGCTAAGATGAAACTCTTCAATTCTAAAATCCTTTCTTTTTTTCGTAAAAAACATATGGCAATCACTTTTATTTGTAGTTAACTGTTCATTATTCAAAACATTTAAAATTGAATTATAAATAAAAAGACCAGGAAGAGTTAAAATATACAGCTCTTTAAACAACTCCCAGTGAACTAAGCTGCTAGCATGTAACATTTTGTATCGACTGGCTCTCTTCCTGTAGTTTAAATCCCCCACAAATACAGAAAATTGTAAACAAAAGGAAGCCAAACTCTCCTTCAAAAGTCTTCAGCTGTGAATGCTGTGAGATATAGAAGTTGAGCCAAGCATTTCATTCTTTCTCCCTAGTTTTGCATTGCAAAGAAGTAAGATCATTTCGCCTGTTGACGAGCGCCAAGCCAACCATTTTCGTGGTATAAAAAAGTAAAAATTTTAAATTCAAAATCATAAAAAAATTGCTTGGCCATTGAATTTGGTTCATTACGAGAGCTCTAATAAGTCAATGGCCATGTAATTATTTTGACGGTTTTAAGTTTAAAATTTTTACTCTTTTACCACGAAAATGGTTGGCTTGGCGCTCGTCAACAGGCGAAATGATCTTACTTCTTTTCAATGCGAAACGAGGGAGAAAGAATGAAATGCTTGGCTTAACTTCTATATCTCACAGCATTCACAGTCGAAGACTTTTGAGGAGAGCTTGCATTGCTGTCTTTTTTTTTAAACAAATTTTTGTATTTGGGGGGGGGGGGGGCCATATTACATCTTTTTGCTGTTTGTTACTTCTCAGTTGTAGCTTTTTCTTTAAACGATATTTTTTTTAAGTTCATTCGACATTTTTGGGTCCACGGTCCCCCATAATTAGCCCCTTGTGTTTTGAACGCTAGATATTTATAATGGTTAAGAGCATGTTTAATTTCAAGTTTGTACAAATAACCACGCCTTAGTAACTACGTGTTTTGATTATTATCCATTTTTTAAATTTTCTCCGGTCCCTGTTACCCGATTTTGGTTTTCAAAGCAAAAGGCACTAGGTTGCCCCAAATTTAGCCCCTTTTGTTTTGGACGCTATGTATTTATAATGGTTAAGAGCATGTTTAATTTCAAGTTTGTTGGATGAGCGCAGCGAGCGTAGCGAGCGAAGCGAAGATTCCATTCTACTACACTGGAGAAAAAAATCCGGAATGTTTTTTTTTTTTTTTTCTTTTTTTTTTTTTTTTTTTTTTTTGTATTTTTGTCTGTTTGTCCGCACGATTCCGGCTAAACCGATATTCCGATTGAGATGAAATTTTATGGAGGCCTTCGAAATCTCTAAACTTAGAACTGCCACGTTTTTGAGCGCAATCGAAAAATTATTTCTCATGAAAATCGCAATTTTACGATTTTTTTCGATTTTTAAAAAATTTCTTTGACTTATAACACCTACATGCTTTATCCGATTTTAATGATTTTTGCACAGAACCTTTATTTTATGAATTAAGATATTCTTGTGAAATTTGAGCGCAATTGAAAAAATATTTATCATAAAAATCGAAATTTTACGGGTTTTTTCTTTTTTTAAACAATTCTTTGACTTATAACACCTACATACTTTATCCGATTGTAATGGTTTTTTCGCAGAACCTTAATTTTATGAATTTATATATTAGTGTTAAATTTGAGCGCAATCAAGAAATTATTTCTTATAAAAATCGCAATTTTACGATTTTTTTTAACAATTACGATTAATAAATTAAAAAATTAAAGTAAATCTTTAATTTAATTTAATTTAATTTAATTAAATTTAAAAAAATTCAACTTAGTAATGATTTTTCCACAGAACAACAGAAAATCCATCATAACACATGGTAGCTCAATGCACCAATTACGCTCATCCAACAACGCGGCGGGACTTAAGCGTTTTCCTAGTACAAATTACCACGCCTTAGTAATTACGTGTTTTGATTATTATCCTAAATACGGATTTTCTCCAGTCCCTGTTACCCGATTTTGGTTTTGAAAGCAAGAGGCACTGCGTCTGAGGTACATCTGAGTGTGATCCAAATTTCAAAGTTCTAAGATACTAAGCCAGTCAGCCAGCCGGAGTATTTGAAGGATGTTGAGGCACTTTGTTTTTAACACAGAACGGGTTATCGGATCGAGCTGTTTTTTTTGTAGGTCATGAATCACATATCAGGTCATATACCGAGTTTCAAGATTGTAGATCTTTCCGGGTGGCGTGTGCAGATAGCTGAAAACCCCCCAACTCGGGTAGGAGTATACAGGGCCGCGAGTTCGTCGTCACCTAAGCAGTCGCGTGCGCTTGGCTGCGGGCGAACGACCGTCGCCCTAGATAACCTGATTGCATGAGGAGACAGCCTCTAGCACGTAATCGCATACTGCAATCTGCAACATCTACAGGTAACGTGGCCGAGCGGTCTGAGACGCTGGTTTAAGGCACCAGTCGCCTTGGAGGCGTGGGTTCGAATCCCATCGCTGCTTTACTCTTGAATGTTTCACAACAATATCATCAGTATTCAAAATGGAACTTGTACAAGTTGCTAATAGAGTATTTTTAGAACAACAACGCAATTTCCTTTATTAATCCCTTATTTAGCACTGTGACACCTTGCCATACACCCCCTTCCTCCCATAATGCTATGCGCCAAGTAGATGATCTGTACGCCAGGGAAGATGAATCCATCCTCTTTGGCAAGTAGAAGGCACCAAGCTCATATGTTACGGTAAGTTCTTAGTAAGATGATGTTGGGCTGTCGAGAGGACTGAGGCGATAAAGGTACTCGAATCGGTGCATTGCAAAGCAGCCCAGTCGTAAGTCTGTACGCCGAAGGGAAGGTGAATCCATCCTCTTTGGCAAACAGAAGGCACCATATAAGTTGGATCTTTGCGGGGGGGGGGGGGGCGGTGTGACGATATTATTATATGAGACTGCACGAAGATGTTACCCCGGACGAAGTTATGAATTATCTGAAAGAAAAGGAGTCTGGAAAAAAGTACGTGTGTGAACAACAAAAAAACAAAGGAAACCATAGTTCATTTAAAGTGAGCGTGCCACATGAAATGCAGGCTACTCTTCTCAATGCAGACTTCTGGCCGCATTGAGCTGCAGTAAGCCGCTGTTTTTTTTCGGGTGATCGCGAAGAAGAAACCCTTGAGGTAAATAATCAAGCGCATCCCCAAGATTCATTAAAAAGTCTGCATCTTAATATTCAGTGTAGGAACAAAAGAATGGAATTGTTAATGTTTCTTAGCGATAACAACTATGACATTTTATGTTTTACGGAACATTGGCTAGTTAAAGATGAATTAGAAAGTTTAAATAAAGCAGGCTACAAACTTGCTAGTGCGAGGTGTCGTGCACACTTTAAGCATAAGGGTTTATGTATTTTTGTTAAACTGTATCATATAGTGAACTTTGTGGATGTAACAAAAGTAAAAACATTTCCCAATCATGGAGTGTTCTGCAAGACGTCTGTGCGAACCGCTACGCCCTACTCAGGTTGTCATAGCTGTGATCTACAGGTCTCCCACTCAACATGGACCGTGTGAAAATTTTAATCAGTTTATCTTAAAATTAGGTTCGATGTTGACAGAGCTGATCGAGTTTAACATTCCCGTCGCTTTGTGTGGCGACTTTAATATCGATTTCCTAAAGGCTAGTGATACTAGGAGCGAGTTACGTGATCTATTCGGTTTTAAGATGAATGTCTTGATAAATGAGGTCACTCGCTTCAATGTAAATACAGGTCGGGGTACTTACATTGATAATACTAGGGAAACGCCAAAGTCGTTGTTAGACGAGTGAGTGAGCCATGTGTTGAGTACCCGGTATAACATTCCTTTCCTTCCCCATACCTTAGGCCCCTTAGCCTATCATAGGCTAGAGTGGAGCATTATGGCCTACAGTTGATGCGTTCTTATATCAACTACACTTAAAACCCCTTTTATTTATAACAATATAATTATCAATTTTAAATGCAAATGTTTCCTGGTAGTACTCAACACATGACTAGCTTATTCGTCTTACAACGAATTTGGTGTTTCCCTAGTCTAGGCTTAGGCGCCATTATACCCAAAATGTGGAAGACCTGGGTTCAAGCATCCGGTCGGAAAAAAATTTTTTTTATTTCTGGATTGTATTTAAAAAATTATAAAACATGTTTTGAAATGCATACAATACTATGAAAAACATAGCCAGTACGAAATACGAGTAAAGATTGCAAGGTTTACTCAATGTCCCAGCAGAATTTAGGGGAACCTTGGTCGTTCCATATTCGATATACCTTGATCACTGCTATGCATGTAATCACGGCCTACCAAAAATTATTTGATAAAAATGACTTCTTCAAGAAAAAGCATTGTTGTTAAAATGAAACCTACACATTTCAAGCATATTTTTCAATTTATTTTTTTGTGGGTTTAAATCGAAATGGATTGCGCTCATTTTGTTAGCAGTTCTAAGTTACCTGGTCGCGGATGTCTGTTTAAAATTTCAGCTCGATCTATTTGGCCGTTTGGCCGTATGAGCCCGGACAAACAGACAAACAGACAAACAGATAAACAGACAAACAGAATTAATCACGACAAGGCCCGATCGAGTAGCGTTATAAAATCCTCATTCGCTTCGCTCACTCGTCTAATTATTACAATTAATATAGATGCTAGTGATGTGATTAGTCAGGAAACACTCCCGTAGGTGTAATTGTTATTATTTACTACAATTCAGAAATTAAAAATGTCCGCCCCAACCGGGAATCGAACCACGCTGTCATGTCACGGAGTCATTACTCTCAGACCACTTAGAGCAGGGAATAAACATTGCCTGGACCTCGACCAACACTGAGGAGGAACCAATGTTTACTAAACAAAGAATTTCCAACGAGACAAATATAAGAAACTTTATTGAAATGCTAGAAAATGAGACTTGGGCTGGTGTTTATTCTGGTTTGTGTAAAAATACAAACGCTACGTTTGAATGCTTTATGAATATATTTTAATGTATTTTTACTTATGTTTTCCCTTAAAAAGTACGTGTTTTAAAAATACCCGCGGCTCAAACCCTTGGTGTAATGAGGGATTGTGGACAATGAAACGGACCCTCAGAGAGCTTTATAATGATATGAAACTGATTAGAACGGTAGACTCCAAAAAAGAGGTTCATAAGTTATAAAAAGAATTACCGTGCTTTTATACAAGGAGCAAAGAAAAAATACTACTTGTCAAAAATTCGGAACTCAAAAAACAAATCAAAAACGTTGTGGAACATGGTAAAAAATGAGACTGGTAATCAAAAAAATAATATGGTGAAAAACAACGCTTTAAAAATCAGTGACATTGGATCTATAATAAGTGATCCCACAGGTGTAGCACAGAAACTAAATAACTACTTTGTAAACGTTGCTCAATCGTTGGTAACGAGTATGGGTCCAGTACCAAGAGACTTAACACTAACTCAGTGCAATGACAAAACTAATGACGTAACTGAGGGCGAAGTGCTAGACATACTCATTGATTTATCCAATCAGAATTCGTCGAGAACTGATGAAGTACCTTGTTCGATTGTGAGGACAATCAGAAGGTTCATAGTCGCTCCTCTGTGTATTATAATAAATAATTCCTTTCAAAGTGGTGTATTTCCAGCTATGTTGAAAATAGCGAAAGTAGTTTCAGAAAAAAAACTGGTGATCAACAAGACATGAAAAACTATAGACCAATATCTTTGTTGTCAGTTATTTCTAAGGTTTTTGAAATAGCTATGCATAGGAGAATAGTTGTTTTCTGTGAAAAGTATAATGTTATATCAACATGCAACATGGTTTTAGAGCTAAAAGATCAACTGAAACAGCCATTTTCGAATTTAGGCCTACTAACGCAAATTCGGCTTCTTAGACAATAGTAATAGCAGGGTTATTTCTAGACTTAAGCAAAGCTTTCGATTGTATTGACCATTCAATATTGCTGACCAAAATTAGTTTAAGTGGTCTTAGAGGGAAATGTTGGGATTGGATAATGTCGTACCCTCGTAACCGTGTTCAGTTTGAAACTGATAAGTACAAAACATCTCGAATGCTATAGCCAGAGATGCCAAATCAGATAATTTACCGGTCACATCAGGTGTGCCTCAGGGACATGTGTTGGTCCCTCTGTTTTACACAATCTACTTCAACGATATTTGTAACTATAAAGCAACAATTTTTAAAATTATCATATGCTGACGACACCACAATTATTGTTAGTGCTAAGACCTTGGAAGAATTAATAGCTCTTTTAAATTTATTAAACTGTAAGGTGCAAGTATATTTTGCTTCAAATAACCTAGTACTAGCTCAATAAGGAAATAACAATGGTGATATTGTTCTCCGCTAGTGGTATACATGATTCATTTTTAACAATACTTGAAGAACGGTGTAATATTAAACAATGCAATTTTATATAAAAAAAAAAAATAGGAATATTTGTTGATGAAAGTCTTAAATGGAGTAACCATCTAGATGACATGTGTGCTAGGATCCTGTAGTTATGCTTTTAAACAGATCCGAAATTTATGTGATTTAGATTCACTGTTAACAGCTATGAAATGGTTATGTATTATTCGACGTGCTAAGGTACGGTGCCATAGTATGGGGCGAATGCCCAAACCTGGTCAGAGTTCTTAAAGCTCAAAAAAGAGTACTAAGGTCAATGCTAGGATTAAGACATAGGACATCATGTAACCAGTTTTTTAACGATTGAGAATATTAAATGTACCCAGTTTATATGTTTTTAACTCTGTTTTATGGGTGAGAAAACACCACATAAATTTTACTTTGAATAATGAAATTCATTCTTATAATACCAGACGAGAGAAAGATGTTCACACATTGAAATGTAATTAAGGTGTTTTATAACGATGCCCAAAGATCAAAATGTGAAAGATTGTACAATAAAGTTCCGAGTGATATTAAGAAAATTTGACTCGTTTCATCGTTTTAAATCTGTTTTTAAGGAATATCTATTGGAAAGTGCTTTCTATAAAGTGTCTGATTTTATGGAATGATATATTAATAATTGTGATAAAAATTTTAATGTATATTGTGGAAAAATTGACGGAATCAGTCATATATTTTATGATGTACGATGAATATTGAAATGAAATGAAATGAAATGAAATGAAATGAAATGAAATGAAATGAAATGAAATGAAATGAAATGAAATGAAATGAAATGAAATGAAATGAAATGAAATGAAATGAAATGAAATGAAATGAAATGAAATGAAATGAAATGAAATGAAATGAAATGAAATGAAATGAAATGAAATGAAATGAAACTATTCATCAAGATTTATAATTTTGAACATATGTCACGAAAGTGCAAATATAGGGCTGTACAGTAACACATTTCTATAATTGATTAATTATTAGGTTTTTATGGACAAAAGGACACATGGACCTTAAGGTGCAATATAACAATGTTTCGAGAAATAGATAGATTATACTATTAGAGAGCCTGGATAAGCTAACACCCGAGAGTGGCCATACAGTGCTTCCGGCCGCTATGCTTTTGCCAAATATGTTTTAGTTTCGGTAAAAATTTGTTCTGTTGTATGCCACATTTGTTTTTCTAGTCTTTTTCAAGCCACATTCGTTTACTTTACGACAAGTGACGAAACCAAGACATTGTTTGGCAAAAACATGGCGGCCGGAAGTACTGTATGGGCACTCTCTGGTGTTAGCTTATATACGCACTATAGATTAAACTAACAAAAATTTAAACAACAATTATTTTCCTACAATACATAGTTGTTGTAATATTACTATTTAAAACTTTACTGAACTATTGGTCATTCATTATTGTTTCTGCATTAATATAACTATAGTTTTATTTAGTTGTCCTCTTTGTTAATCAGTTTTTATAACTAAATATGATAGATGTTAAACTAATAAATGAAATAAACGCAACAAATAATTATATGAACCCTATTCAAAATAAGATACGTAACATACTAAGATACATACAAAGCATATAAATAGATGTGATACCCTAGACCAAAATATGATTTCTAAAGAATGCATTAAAGACGTCTGAAAAGTTAGAAGAATGAAAGAGGGACTTAATAAAAGAGCAGATTATTTGTTTCGATTTTTTTTGGTGGGATATAAACTCAGAATCCACAATTATATTCAAATTACCCGACTCAAACCAGCTGGTTCCAAATTTGATTTTGAGCAGCGGTTTTTGTGTTTTGTTTCTACATTACAAGTTCATTACATGTAAAACAATATGATCTGTTACTATTTTGATAATTTCATGCAATCTGGTTCAAGCAAAAAAAAATAAAAATGCGAAAGGGGTACTTTTTTGTAGGGGGGGGGGGGAGAAATAACGTAATTCTTCCCTTGGGGATGTAAAACAATATGATCTGTTACTATTTTGATAATTTCATGCAATATTTCTTGCTATATGTGCGATTTAAGCAGTTCTAAAATTTGGCCGAAAACGCGATTCACGTTCCGCGCTCCGCTTCTTTTAACAGCAATCTGCTATGAATTTTACGTTTTGGTAATTTTATTTTTTTCTATCAGTCAATGAGCAGATCTATCGAATGGTGCAAATAAAAATTGGCGGAAACCAATAACTCGCCCACACGAACAACTTTCGCGCGCGTATTTCGATTTTTGGCGATTTTTGGTCTATTTTTTTTTTACAAAAGTTGATCATCAAAAATCCAAAATTTTCTAATATTGGTATTGATTATTGCGAAGCGCGTGTTGGCACGTACCTCAGAATAATACGAGACTCCTAGATTCATCTCAAACTTTCGTTTTCACGCAATTTTTTTTTTATTTTTTTCTGAAATTTGGACTTTAATTATTTGACTTTAATATGTTTACTATAATTTATTATGTATATATATTCTATATAATTATTATATTTGACTTTATTTATCTTAAATAATTACGTTTTTCGTCATTACTTTTTGTGGCGACAATAATTACTAAATATTCATAACAACGATAAATAACGGTATGATTTGGCATTTTGCACTCGAGCCTGGAAGCTGCATGCAGCAATCTGCATTTAGTGTTTGGAGGGTTTCTATTTTTTATTTGATAAGTCACATTGCCTTTATGTCTTCTATTATATTTTGTCTTGATAATGCCATTCAAAGCTAAACAATGTATATGTGTAATTAGGTATAATTGCCGTAATGACAAAATGTACAATGAATCCAATAAGTATAAATATTTATTTACTAGTTATACATTCTACATATTCTCTTTATCTCCCTGTAACAATGGTTTTGCATGTGTAAGCTATTCTCAGAATAAATATTTTAAACGGGGGATCCATGGACCCAATTAAAATTTTCCTAAATATTAGTTTAACGAAACATCGGACATAGTTTATCAATTATGATCATCTGACATTGCCAAAACTATTTTTGATTTATTTTTCGGTTGAGCGGTACGCCCAATATAGACGATTATAGTGAAATTTTTGACGTATACACGGCACAGCTTTCTGCTCATAATTTTTGTGTTAGAAGGCTAATTTTTGTTTCTATTTGTAACACATACTCCTTGGATATAAACTGTATATATTGGAATTGGTTTCTTGATAATATCTTGTTTTTACTTCCGCCGGTACAAAGTTAGTGTTTGTACCGGCGGAAGTAAAAAATCGTACCGTGCAAGATATTAACAAGAAACAAATTCCAACATATACAGTTTATAGTCAGGAGTATGTGTTACAAATAGAAACAAAAATTAGCCTTCTAACACAAAAATTATGAGCAGAAAGCTGTGCCGTGTATACGTCAAAAATTTCACTATAATCGTCTATATTGGGCGTACCGCTCAACCGAAAAATAAATCAAAAATAGTTTTGGCAATGTCAGATGATCATAATTGATAAACTATGTCCGATGTTTCGTTAAACTAATATTTAGGAAAATTTTAATTGGGTCCATGGATCCCCCTTAAAGTAAGTAATTTGGCATTGAAGTGGGAAAGTGTGAAAGAAAATATTGAGTGTCACACGCTGTGACATATTTTTTCCAGGAATTCAACTTTGTTTAGCCATTATCTCCAAAAATGGGTATCAAGTTATGTTGTATCCCAGCTAGGTGATAATTAAATATATATCACAACTACAAACATATCCACATCGTCAATTTCTTAAAAATATAAAACGAAGACCCACTTTTGGAAACTGACTGTACTTTTTTCTTTGGATTTCATTCAACATAATAATGATTTGGTTTATTTACGTTAAAGAGTGAAAAATAATGAGTTTACTTTTATAAGAAGGATGGTGATATAGTACGTTTTTCCCGATTCGGGTTTCAAGCGCAAAATCAGGTATTTTATTATTTACAGTGTATCTGTAACCTTTTTGGCCAAATTCAAGATGTCCATTTTGTTGTTAACACCAATAACTATTATCTTAAGCATTTAAATAATTATTTTTGAAAAAACTCTACATTTGACATCAAACGAAAGCGGTGCGAATTATTTAAAAAAAAACGTATCTTGAAGTCTATTTGATTATGAAACAGACTGTATTTATATATTTGGACATATAACAAGTACACTATATTAAAACGAGATTTATGCTGAAAACATGGACATAAATATGATGTCTGTAAGTGCATTTATTACAAAGAAATTTCACATTTAAGTTGTCAGTGTGCGGACGAAAACATTGAGCGTCTGTCGTGTTCATAGCGTCGCGACGCTGTGAAGACGAACGAAATGTTGAGTTAGTCGTTTAAAATTAAAGCTGTGGGTGTTAAGAATCGAATGGTATGCGTGAACCTTTTCCAAACCGTTTGAGCCTACAATTTTGCCTATCGGAACGACTGTTTAGACAAATCAGAAAATACATACTATTAAAATACACACAATGTTTTAAGACTATATGGTACTTTGAAGAGACGCGGGCTTCTCCGATTAGACCGTTAAAAATCTCGCATCCGGGGGAGAAGCGGGAGGGTAGGGGTAATGATGGCGAGCCGTGGGAGACTGGGAGTGGGGGATATAAGTAACTCGACACTTCACAATCACAATCACAGACCCAGCTAGTATCTGCACGGAACTCTCGCAATGACGTTTTGCTTGTTAGTCAGTCGTAGTTTTTAGATCGGGTCTGGGAACACTTGTCACACTCACTGGAGGTTTATTCTGTACATATTTCTTCTGTGTTTAGATGGATGGTATATAGTTAGTTGTACGCCAATCAAAATAAAATACTTTTGTCAAAACAAAAGGTTATTTTATTTATTTCACTTATTGAGGCACACTACTCATAGTCATCTATACCTAATAATACCATAAAAAACAATGTGTTGACACTTGCAACTATAATGTTGTAAAACGGTGTTCTGGACATCATGACATCATGGTGAGAGTAGGAAAATAAAATTATAGCTATTTTGAAGGGTAGATGATAGGTTGATAATTTATCAATCTCTTGGTGCTTCAAGTTTCGTTTTATAGATATATCATCATCAGTATCAACACTACATTTTACTACAATGTTAAACAAAAATTAATAAAAATAATATATTTTCACATATTTGTTTGATCAAATAGTGTTAAGTACACACACAGTTGGTAGTGTGCCTTTAAAAAAAAACAGTGAGTTGAAATTATTGGTTCATATCCCAAAATATAGATGAGGGGGTGAATAAAATACTGACTTCTCAATACTGCTTCAACTTTGTTTGGTTGATAGAGTAGTCTCATTACTATATTTCAGTAGGCCTATACATTGTTTCCCAGAAAATTTATGGCAATGTGCTCATTTTGAATAATTGCGATATATTATAGTAATAAGTCATACATTATCTATGATTTACTACGAAAAATATATTATGCAAGCATTTTACTGAAATAGAAATCAAAATCAAACCCCTATCCACTTACATAAGATGACATGACACGCACTAGCGCGTTAAAAGTAATTTATGCGGGACAAGTAACATGGTATTGTAGAGTTGTACTATCTCCGAACCAAAATTACAAAATTGAAACAGTTTTAGCCATGGTCAAGGAAAAATTAAAGTTTATATAGTTGTCCGTTTACAGTTGACGAATTTGGAGTTCCTCAAAGGGACAAAATACCCTGATTTGTTCACACCTCTTGACAAAATCATTTTTTCTCTGGTTCACCCAGGAAATAGTCTCGGAGATCCCCAGTGATTGACATATCTATTATAATGAATAGCAAACCCGTCGCCAAATCAAATTAGTTTTAAATTTTCCCTATTGGGGCTTCATTGGTTTGCCAAAGAGGCGGCACAATGAAACTTTAGCCGGGCAACATTGACGAAAGGTCAGCGAAGACTGAATTTTTTAAAATTTCAACCTCGTAATTGGGTTTTAAAAAAGTGGCTTAAAATGTTCCCGCTGTGTCGGCGAAAAAGCCGAAATTCGTCAAATGTATATAAACAGACGAACTAAACTGGCAGTGGCCGTAGACAGGGCGTAGGGAAGGGCGGGGCGGCGAACGCGACCATCACGACTCTCCGTTTACGTTGCATAACAATTTACTTTTTAAAGTTTTTAAGCTTTTAAAAATTGAAAATTAAGAATTCTATAGATCCCCTACCCCAGTGCCCCCGGCGACCCATCCACCCAATTTTTAAATTTGGGACGCATTTCAAAACCAAATTTCGTATTAAATAGATAATTGAAAAACCGTATCATATCAACGGGGTACGAAATTTTTACTTTGCTACAGTGACAAATTTGAAATTTTTCGTTTGGGCAAATGAAACTTCCATCCGGGGCACACGCAACAACTTAAAAAAACAAAAAACGATGCGATGTGAACCAAAATGTTATTCGTAAATTTACAACTTCAAATTAGGTCGCGACCCGATTGAAGAGAAATATTATCTCATTTTTTTTAAACCCCGAAAATGTTTGCGTTGGCTCTACGAGGCGGGGTTCAAATTCCGTAATCACAGTTTTTTTATTCGTCCTTCACAAAAAAAATCCCTCGTCCCAAATGTATTTTTTTATTGTGAAGTTAATTATATGCGAATCGCGAATATCAAAATTCTAGAATAAATTTCTTGAGTTCTTCAAAATATTTTTTTGTGAAAGAGAATTTGTAGTCTGTGGCGTACCTCTCCGGATCAAATATAGGACAAAGAAGTAACTTTGGTATTGTTATGATTTCAATCTATAACTAGTATTATATTATAAAATTGACGAACAATATAGACGCATTCGGAACACGTATACGTTATCTTGAGGGTGCTGGACACCCCCAGTGGGTACACGCGTCCATTTTGACATCATTTTGAAAATGTTTGAAAATACCGACACACCGTAGATGTGTCATTGGTTGATTTAATGTTTAACTCTGGGGGAGTGTGTGGGATTGAAATTACGAAAATTTTTCCCAGACTTGATTTTTTTTCGATGTAAAAAATACGCAATCTTTTCCATGAGTTTTCTTGGAAAAATGATATGAATAAAGATATGAATGGTTTTTAAGGAAAAGGGTTATTTTTCCCAAACAAAGACCTGGCACGTGTAATTTAAATATTTTGAATGTTCCCCATTTAAAATTCGCTTTTGTGAGCGGAGCGTGAGTGTGGATACAGCGCGAGCAGATTTATAATACTATTTTGTAATTCAATAATAATCTCGCCTTCAGAGAGAAAAGGACACTTTTTTGCAGTTAGCAAATAGCTATTCGCTCGGGCCCGAAGCTTCGAAATATGAAACTTTTCAAATTTCAATAAAGCAAGCCCTACGGGCATAGATTCAATTTCTTTCTTAATCATCCCCGAAAAAAAACATGAATAATTTAAATCAATTTTGACTTTGAATTTGAAATTCGTTTAAACTAAATTTATTTTTTATGAAATTTTTTTAAAACAAATTTTAGGAAAGTGTTATGTAGAGCCATTATTCGTATATGGGTATATGTTCGAAAATTTTTTGACGCCGTGGTGAAGAATTGCCTAAAACGCATTTCTTTCCCCCTTCATTTATCAAACTCTAGAACAGCGGCTATGAATATGAGTGCATAACATTTTGTTTTTCGGGTTCATTTTTAAGAGTGCAAAAAATGTTGTAAGTAAGTATCCAAGACACGGGACTCAAAGAGAAAAAATCGTCCCCAAATCCTGGATTGGGGGGGGGGGGGAGGGGTACCCGGGTTTTTGAAATAATCTACAACAAAAAATAGGCATTATAGTCAAGAAACTTGCCGTTCTCTCTTTCCGTGGATTTTTTTGACCTGTAGTCTTCAAGCCGAGCTTTTAAATTTTTAATTAATGAAAAGGCATCTCATTTTTTCATTGAACGTAAAATTTGTCTCTTCCCCCCTTTTGATCCACCTTTAAAAGTCAATAGACGAATGGGCAAAATAACCGCACATGCTTTATGAAATAAACAAAAGTTCGCGTGATACAGCACTGGTTTTCTGACAGCTTAGGTGATGATCGCCAGACGCCCGCTCGCCCTCTTTCCCCTTCCCCCTCCCCAAGACAACACAATCACCATTCACCCAACATAATCACCGATATGATTATGATAATCGTTTCCGCACTTGCGATATCTAGCGAACCAGACCAACATTAATTTATTTATATCAAACCTTATTTCGCCGTTAGCGTAAGTGCATAAATATAATACGTGGAGACAATTCGAATCCGAAAGGCTGCCAGGGACTATTTTAAAACCGAAAAAGGGATCTTGATTTCTTCTATTGTGTTATTTGTGTATTCGCCGACAACATTGAAGAATCCATCTGGTGAAACGTATCATCGTTAGCACTAGCTCTACCTAGGTAAATTCATCATATATTTTAAAATTATTTACTTGCACCTTCATCACAACAATAATATAAATTATGAATAATTACAAATATGATAAATGAGGTCCTTAGGGACAATTCTTGTTTCCGATGCACAAGGTCCAGGGTTCAAATTCTTGTTTGTACAGATACTTTTGGCGAGTGAAGTGCTCTACACACATTGCGAAGTCGTCAGTCGTAAAGGTCAATATCAATCAATCTTATTTCTGACAATCATCTCAGCAAGACCGTCAGTTTCATAAACTAAATGGGGCATTTCATTTTTCTCATTGTCATCGCCGATCAAATTGATTCATCCGGCCAAAGATTTGTTTTTTCAAAGGAAAATAAACAACATGGCATCACCACTAGCACTGAACACTATACATAGAACATTTAAAAATAGTATAGACTACTTACAACAAACAAGAACAAAAACAATAAACATATTTTTATTTTAATAATAGTAATGGTGGGGACAAAAAAATATGATAAATGGTGTCCTATATGCATAGTTCCAATCCAATGCTCCAAGGTCCTTGTCTCAAATCCCGGTTCTGGCATAGATTTTACGTCGGAAATTCCTTGGCCAGTTACATTGACTTCCTACGCGTAACAAGATACTGTCAGTTTACCTCCCCTCAAATTCCACAAAAACACTCGCTCGAACACGAAATCGTCTCACGACTTTTTCGCAGCGCCTACGCCACCTAGCGGACTACAGTCGAAATAAATAACGCAAAACAATGCCTGGGAAATAGCTGTTTTTCCTAAACGGTTGGTGATAGAACAATTCTGTTGACTGAGTTGAAGAGAAAATTCATCAATTCAGGGCAATAGAGTAAAGTTTTCTGAAATAAGTGTCTGGGGGTATTTTTTAAAGTTCCATGAAACGGCGCGTGAAACAGTATTTTGTAAAATTATGCCATTTAAAAAAAATCATGCTAGATAAATGTATATATTTCCTTAAAATCCGGCACCACAGGGCTCTATAGAAAACCTTTACAATTATATTGCTGAAAATTTCATGCCGATCGGTTGATAAACGGCCGAGAAAACAGCTATTTGCTGGAAGTCAACGTTATTTTCAAATACTGCTTATTTTCACATGTCCTATCCCTTACTAAAATTTTTGTAAACCAATCGATAACCAACTGATAACTTCCTGTAAACCATGATAACCAATTGATAACCATTTGATAACCACTAGTAACCAGCTGAAAGTCCTGAAAATGTATTTAAACTAAATGTAAACCTATTGATAACCAATTGATAACCATTTGATAACTTATTGCAAACCAGTTGACAACCTTGGTTATTATGAACCTTCTCATAACCAATTGACAATTAACTGTAAATCTCAAGTAATAACCAAATGATGGTTTATAGGGGTTATTAAAAACCTTTAAATAGCCATGTGACAACCACGCCACTGTAACACCCTGCTTCAAATGGACTTGATTATAGATTTCTAGGAAAACGCTTAAGTCCCGCCGCGTTGATGGATGAACTTTTTTGTAAGTTTTTAGTTTGCGTAGGACCACTTTTCCTTTGCAAGTGCTTTTTGAATGCATTGTAGTTGATTGTTGTCAAGTTTCTGTTGTTACTTGTTAATTGTTATTAAAAACCTAAAAAAAACTCATGTTAAAACCTTTATTTCTATGGATTCTGGCTAACATTTTCAACTTTTTCTTTCAAAAGGTACTACATCACCATAACCTTATTGTCCATGTGAAATATGAACGTTGTAGCCCTACCCGTTTGGTCAGAATCGGCCCAAATGTCACGAAAATATCGCACTAAAAATCGAAAAAAATCGTTAAAGTACGATATTCATGAGAAATATTTCTTCGATTGTACCCAAAAACGTGGCAAGTCTAAGTTCAGAGAAAACGAAGTTCCCCTCCAATTTTCATCAAGATCGCATATGCCGTTTGCCCGGAATCGTGCGAACAAACAGACAGAGAAACAAACCAAAAAAAAAACACCCGAGCTAAATTGTTTGGGGGGTCAGTGAAATTGAAGTCTTCGCTTCGCTCATCCAATTATCTGTACTACGCCTTGTTAGAAAAGTCATTATTATCTAATTGTAAAACTGCCATACATCACCATGTTTCTTCATCCTTTGATCGAATCTTAATGTTCTCATCTAAGTTCATATGAGCCCAGTAGCCTTTTAGTGTTATTTTGATTGCAGAACGCGCAACAGTGTGAATGAGCCTCATCAGGTTCGCTTTCTACAACCAATTTATAGGTAGAACTTAGAATGGACATGTCTATTTGTATTTTGATGATAAAACTAGGAAAACGCTTTAGTCCCGCCGCGTTGATGGATGAGCTTTTTAGTAAGTTTTTTGTTTGCGTAGGACCACTTTTCCTTTGCAAGTGCTTTGTTTTACTGCCTACGCATTGTAGGTGATTGTTGTCAAGTTTCTATTGTTACTTGTTAATTGTTATTATAAATCTCAAAAACTCATATTAAAACCTTTATTTCTATGGATTCTGGCAACCTTTTTCACTTTTTTCTTTCAAAAGGTACTACAGCACCATGTCCATAACCTCAATGTGCTTGTGAAATCTGAACGTTGTAGCCTCACCCGTTTGGTCAGAATCGGCCCAAATGCGATGAAAATATCGCACTAAAAATTGAAAAACTTATATTAAAACCTTTATTTCTATTGATTCTGGCTAACTTTTTCAACTTTTTCTTTCTATGGATTCTGGCTAACTTTTTCACTTTTTTCTTTCAAAAGGTACTACATCACCATAACCATAATGTCCATGTGAAATATGAACGTTGTAGCCCTACCCGTTTGGTCAGAATCGGACCAAATGTCACGAAAATATTGCACTAAAAATCGAAAAAAATAGTAAAAGTACGATATTCATGAGAAATATTTATTCGATTGCACCCAAAAACGTGGCACGTCTAAGTTCAGAGATTTCGAAGGTCCCCTTCAATTTTCATCTAGATCGCATATGCCGTTTGCCCGGAATCGTGCGAACAAACAAATCGACAGAAAAACAAACAAAAAAAAAAACACCCGAGCTATTTTTTGGGGGTCAGTGAAATTGAAATCTTCGCTTCGCTCGCTACGCTCATCCAATAAATAATAATAATAATAGTAATAATAATAATAATAATAATAATAATAATATAATAATAATAATAATAATAATAATAACAACTTAAATGGCAACTATGGTGTTAATTGATTTACAACTATATGTATTTAATTTAAATCAAATGATAAGTTAAATCTAAATCATTAATATAGGTACATCCAAAAGCATATAATTTCCCTGAAGTGCCCTTTTTTTCTTAATTCGGAGCGAACTGTGTACTATGTATATTATACATAGTTATTGTATACATAAACCGTTTATTATATCGATGACTGTATGATATACATGTAGAAAATGATCAGTCAGGCGCAAAGATATGAACACATGATGTGAGGGATAATCGGAAGAATTATCATTTCGAAGATTCCAGATATTGTTAAATCATTATGTTAGGAACGAAATTAAAAATAAAATTACAATATTGAGTAAAGACGTTGCATTCTGCAATACACGATACAAGAACGCAGCCCAACCTTATAAGCAAGCCTGCGCGCTGTTTCTGGCACAGGTTCCGTGGCCAGTTGGAGAGAGCGTCGAGCTATGGAGGAAGGGATCCCGGGATCGAGTCCGACAGTCACCAATAAAATTTAGTTGTCTAATTCTTCTTCCATCCAGTGCGTATTTGTTCCTTGGTATGTACATATATGAATTGAAGTCCTAACGTCATTGAAAGTATTTATTTTTAGAATATTTGATTCCGTAATCTGATTTATTTTTGGTTATTTGAGCAACTACTAGATCGCGCTGGTGTTCCTTACCTCTGATAACCATGGTTATGTATTGGTTGTTATTTGGTTTACAATTCGTTTATAAATGGTTATCGTTTGGTTATTAGTTGGTTATCACATGTCTTCCAAATCAACAAAAGAAGAGGTTTACAAATGGTTATCTATGATAACCATTTGATAACTTTTTGAAACAAATGTTATCAGTTGTTTACAAATGGTTATTGAAAGGTTATTTCTTCTGGGTTGCTAGTTGGTTATTAGTTGGTTATCGATCGGTTTACAAAATTTTAGTAAGGGTCTCTTAATATAACATGAACTCTCTAACAGAATAAAACGAATTTTCAATTAAACACTTTTTCAGTTCGACCTTAAAAGATTGACTCTTTTTCTTCTTCAAGCAGTTGGGTAATTTATTAAAAAGTCTGGCGCCTGCAATATCAGGCCGTGTACATGATAATACGCTAAGATGAAACTCTTCAATTCTAAAATCCTTTCTTTTTTTCGTAAAAAACATATGGCAATCACTTTTATTTGTAGTTAACTGTTCATTATTCAAAACATTTAAAATTGAATTATAAATAAAAAGACCAGGAAGAGTTAAAATATACAGCTCTTTAAACAACTCCCAGTGAACTAAGCTGCTAGCATGTAACATTTTGTATCGAATGGCTCTTTTCTGTAGTTTAAATCCCCCACAAATACAAAAAATTGTAAACAAAAGGAAGCCAAACTCTCCTTCAAAAGTCTTCAGCTGTGAATGCTGTGAGATATAGAAGTTGAGCCAAGCATTTCATTCTTTCTCCCTAGTTTTGCATTGCAAAGAAGTAAGATCATTTCGCCTGTTGACGAGCGCCAAGCCAACCATTTTCGTGGTATAAAAAGTAAAAATTTTAAATTCAAAATCATAAAAAAATTGCTTGGCCATTGAATTTGGTTCATTACGAGAACTCTAATAAGTCAATGGCCAAGTAATTATTTTGACGGTTTTAAGTTTAAAATGTTTACTCTTTTTACCACGAAAATGGTTGGCTTGGCGCTCGTCAACAGGCGAAATGATCTTACTTCTTTTCAATGCGAAACGAGGGAGAAAGAATGAAATGCTTGGCTTAACTTCTATATCTCACAGCATTCACAGTCGAAGACTTTTGAGGAGAGCTTGCATTGCTGTCTTTTTTTTTAAACAAATTTTTGTATTTGGGGGGGGGGGGGATATTACATCTTTTTGCTGTTTGTTACTTCTCAGTTGTAGCTTTTTCTTTAAACGATATTTTTTTTAAGTTCATTCGACATTTTTGGGTCCACGGTCCCCCATAATTAGCCCCTTGTGTTTTGAACGCTAGATATTTATAATGGTTAAGAGCATGTTTAATTTCAAGTTTGTACAAATAACCACGCTTAGTAACTACGTGTTTTGATTATTATGCAACATTTTGATTTTCTCCTGTCCCTGTTACCCGATTTTGGTTTTGAAAGCAAAAGGCACTCGGTCCCCCCAAATTTAGCCCCTTGTGTTTTGGACTCTAGATATTTTAAATGGTTAAGAGCATGTTAAATCTCAAGTTTGTACAAATAACCACTCCTTAGTAATTATGTGTTTTGATTATTATGCAACATTTTGATTTTCTCCGGTCCCTGTTACCCGATTTTGGTTTTGAAAGCAAGAGGCACTGCGTCTGAGGTACATCTGAGTGTGATCCAAATTTCAAAGTTCTAAGATACTAAGCCAGTCAGCCAGCCGGAGTATTTGAAGGATGTTGAGGCACTTTGTTTTTAACACAGAACGGGTTATCGGATCGAGCTGTTTTTTTTGTAGGTCATGAACCACATATCAGGTCATATACCGAGTTTCAAGATTGTAGATCTTTCCGGATGGCGTGTGCAGATAGCTGAAAACCCCCCAACTCGGGTAGGAGTATACAGGGCCGCGAGTTCGTCGTCACCTAAGCAGTCGCGTGCGCTTGGCTGCGGGCGAACGACCGTCGCCCTAGATAACCTGATTGCATGAGGAGACAGCCCCTAGCACGTAATCGCATACTGCAATCTGCAACATCTACAGCTAACGTGGCCGAGCTATCTGAGGCGCTGGTTTAAGGCACCAGTCGTCTTGGAGGCGTGGGTTCGAATCCCATCGCTGCTTTACTCTTGAATGTTTCACAACAATATCATCAGTATTCAAAATGGAACTTGTACAAGTTGCTAATAGAGTATTTTTAGAACAACAACGCAATTTCCTTTATTAATCCCTTATTTAGCACTGTGACACCTTGCCATAAACCCCCTTCCTCCCATAATGCTATGCGCCAAGTAGATGATGTGAAAAAATGCTAGACTATTATCGTTCTATAACAAGCCACACGAGGACTAGGATGTTACTGTACTTATTGGCTGGTTAGTGAATGATTGAGGGAAGAAATTAGAAGTCACTAAAACAGCTTACCTGAAAGTCGTTAGAAGGCTGCGTGAGACGGTTCGACATACCTAAACAAACAACAAACACAACCTATGATGTATTTGAAATCAATTTAATTATTTATTATTTTAGTATCTGGTCACGACAACAAATTATGAGTGAACTTTTCTTGAAAGATCTCGCCACTCGAAGAAAACGCTGTTACATGCAATATACTGCACCGTATCATCAATGGCATTTTCCGGTCCACCAGTCTTGTCTCCATGTTTTCACTCCATGTTCCATCCCGCTTTACTAGGCTTACGCACCTTTTCCATCTAGACCTAGACCTTCTATTACCCGTAGATCTGCAACCTTTCGTTTGCCTTCATTTTATAATAATTTACCTAATTTACCAAAGTTCGACATATTCTCTGATTTTAATTCTTAAAAAATCAATCCGTGATTGGACTTCAGTTTAAGGTCATTCTTTTATTAATACATTCCTAGTAATAGTTTTACATAAACGTTATATTTTACTCTCATGTTTTGTTGCACTTATAATTTTGATACATTTGTTTATTGTTCATCACCATATAATCACTCGTTAATTTGTTGCTACAGGTATAATAATGTATTTTTTACTTTTTACTTTATTTATTTATTATATTATATTGTCTTTGTTTAAAATGGTACTTGTGCTGTACTAGACTCTTATATAATTAAATAAATAAATATATTTTTAAAGAAGTACATAGCTTGTCTGCAAATAATTAAATGCAATTTTTCAAGTTTTAAAATTTCTTGTGGGGATTCATTCATTCATTCATTGTCTTATCATATTCAGTTCTTAGAACTGATTTACAAAGTCTTTTTTTTAAGGATATCACATAATAGAAATTATGGCAGAGATGCTGCAAATTAGATTTTGTGTTCTACATTCGTATTCGTTTTGAATGGTGGAGTGGTGGAAATTAGAGCCTACACAAGGCCCTCGCGTCGGCCTAGCGACGATAGCCTAAGATAGCCGAGTTGACTGATACAACATGTAGAGAGATCATAATATTTTTATGCGTGTACTAGACATCCAAAAAGGAATTTTTAGAATTGTCCATTCCTCTCTCAAACCATTTATGTACCTTTGGAGGCCATCTTTCAAGATGGAACAGTGATATTTTGTAACAAAATTGCCTTAAAATGTGTTAAATTT
Organism: Sweltsa coloradensis; assembly: GCA_024449915.1. Taxonomy (NCBI): domain Eukaryota; kingdom Metazoa; phylum Arthropoda; class Insecta; order Plecoptera; family Chloroperlidae; genus Sweltsa; species Sweltsa coloradensis. Next base: position 1,248,744 of record JAMZAV010000210.1, on the reverse strand, counting down.
GCAATTTAAGACCTCTAAATCCACGGAATACTAATTCTACTGCCATATTAAGAGTTCCCGATGGTCGATTTATGTGGTGCAGGTTGAGTGGACGCTGGGTTATTTCACACATAAAGGAATGTCAAGAATTGTTCAAGAATACTCGTTACATTTATTTATAAACAAGACAAGTTGTGATACAGATGCTTACGTTCTACAAGCGCTGACCAGAGAGAATTGAGACGAGCAAAAGAAGCGCGGCCTGCGCTCTAGCGGGTAATGCGAGAAGCGCATAGACTTAACTAGTTCACAGAACGGTCGGCAGAATGCACCACGTACCAGAGCTCCAACATCAACAATTTAATACTAAAATAGTACCACATGCCAAGATTTCGTTGAAATGTGGTAGTCTTATTACACTATAGAAAAGATGGCCGCCATATGTGAATGGATTGAGTAACGAATGGACTCTCAGTCTAAAAATGACTATAATATGAGTGTCTAGTAAACGCACAAAAAATGTGGATCTCTATACATGTTACTACAGTAAATTCAGGTATCGTAAGAACAAGTAATATTATGTAACAAAATTGCCTAAATATGTGTAAAATCTTAAAATTACGGCTTTAAAATCCTCGGAATATTAATTTTACTGACATATTTGAGTTCATGATGGTCGATTTAATACTAAAAATGCTGCCTTATGCCAAGATCCCGTTGAAATGTGAGAGTCATTACACTACAGAAGCCATCTTTAAATATGGCTGCCATAGGTAAATGGATTAAGATACGAATGGAATCTCAGACTCAAAGTGAGCTTTGGTTGTCTAGTACACGCATAAAATTTGGACCTCTTTACATGTTATTACATTCAACTAGGCTATCATAGGAACTAGTAATATTTTGTTTACGAATTGGCTTTAAATGTGTAAAATTGTCAATTAACGGCCTCAAAATGCACGGATCACTAATTGTTCTGCCATATTTGAGTTTCCTATGGTCGATTTAATGAAAAATGATGGTGCCACATGCCAAGATTCCTTCGAAATTTGGTAGTCTTATTACATTTTGACGCCATATTTAAAGATGGCCGCCATAAGTTAATAGATTGAGAGAAGAATGAAATCCCAGTCTAAAAATTACTATTCGGGTTTGTAGTATAAGTATTTAAAAATGTGGACTTCTATAACAAAATGCACAATTGTTTCACACCCATGCCAGACTATAAGCTTTAATACAATGAACATAACGCACAGCGTTTTCAATTTCTAGGTTGGCCTTTTCCAATATAATAGGAGACTCATCCGCTCATACTAGGCTTACTTACCAAGTCAGCCTAATTTTTTTTTTTTCAAGTTTTGATAAGATTGCCAAGAAGATTGCCACAATAATTTCAAATCAAGAAATGCTAAAGGTCAATGGTCCACAAGTATAATTTTTACACCTTTTTTTTATTTCTAGCCTGCATTGCTTCTTGTTAGCATGCCTACAAAAAATATGGTTAATGATACATAATGTTTATCATGTGGTCAATTTCAAATCGAGGTTTGAGAATGTGGCACGACCAGAGAGCAACTTTACGGACTTTCCTAACAATTTGTGGACGCAAGTCTGAAGACGCAACTGTAGGGATCCATTTTGTGCGAGCGCTTTTTATAGGCGATGGTTTAACATACGAATAAGCCCAAGTCCGCCGATTTACACTTAGATAATACTACAAACTACAGTCATTGGTGACCAATATTATTTTTATTAAACTGGAATATTTTGAAAATTAGCTCGATCAGAGAATAAATTTTGAATACTACAAATGCAAATATTTATATTTTTAAACATTATTTACTCTAATGTTTTTTGCACTTATTTTTGATATATTTGTTTATTGTTCATCACCATATAATTTGTTAATTTGTATAGGTAATTTTAATTTTTACTTTATTTATATATTTATAAGGATTGTCTACGTAAAATGGCACTTGTGCTGTATAGACTCTTATATGAATGAGATGCACATCAGATAAAACTGGTGTGCTCCCTAAAACGGGTTTCTTACAAAAATTACGAAGAGGTTACGTCAGGGGTTCCTCAAGGCTCCATTTTGGGGCCTTTGCTGTTCAACATTTTTGTTTATGATATCCCATGTAGAGTTTTTTCTCCATGTCTCATGTATGCTGATGACATCAAACTGTATGCTGCAGTGAGGTCTTTGCAAGACTGTTTACAACTTCAATAAGCTTGTGTAAGGTTATGTGACTGGTGCTCTTCTTGGAAGTTGAATTTAAATTTAAAAAAATGTTTTGTTATTACTTTTACGACTAAGAAAAATCGAATTCACTTCAATTATTCTGTCAATAACGATACACTTAATAGGGTGTTTAGTGTTAATGATCTAGGTGTTTTGTTAACGTCTGATTTTTCGATTAATGAACATATTCGTACTATTCTGTTAAAAGCTTTCAAGTTACTGGGCTTCGTTAAACGAAATTTTTAGTTTGCCTTCTCTAAAAATACAATTTGACGTATATACTTAGGATTAGTGCGGCTGCAGTTGGAGTATGCAAGTATTATCTGGTCACCACATCACAAGACAAAAATTGACAGTTTAGAGCGACTCTAGCAGCGGTTTGTTAAATGGTTGTCACATCATAGCGATCCTACATTTGTGTACCACAGAAGGAATTATGAACAATTATGTGTGGACTTGTGCTTGCAGTCGCTCTGTGGTAGGAGGCAGACTGCTGACCTCGTGTTTTAAAAAAAAGATTTTAACCAATGGGGTCAATTGCCCAGATGTTTTACAGTAAATTACTTTTAATGTGCCTGTTCGTAGGGTAAGACATACTTATTTATTTTATCCTCCTAAGGCTAGGATTGATTTGTATAAATACTCTTATTTGCCTAGAGTGCTGACCAATTTTAATTAAGCGAGCGAAGCGAGCGTTTCCATTTGACTCTGCCGGAAAAATTAGTCACTGGTATTGTTTTTTTTTTTGTTTTTTTTTTTTTTTGTTTTTTTGTTTGTTTGTATGTCTCGCCATAACGTTCGAACGGAGGCTCGGATCGAGTTGAAATTTTGACCATCCGCAAGCTTCGTTCTCGATTGAATGCCATTAGTGTTGTGGCAAAATCGTTCAAAAAGTTAAAAAGTTACATTAAAGTTAATCGAAAGTTTTTTTTCAAACTAAACGGCGACAAAATCTGAGATAGCCAAATCATTTAGAATGTCCGTCCGGTCACGAATATGTTAATTTTATTTTGATCCGATAAGTAGTGTAGATCTAAATTACATTATAACAAAAGGAACGTTGCTATGGCAACGAAAGGACGCGCGAAGTTTCTAATGCACTGCCACCTAGAAGAAATGAAAATACTTTCGAGGAAGCAGTCTATTATTTGTTTATTCAATCATTTAGCTTTATTTCTATGGATTCTGGCTCACTTTTTCAACTTTTTCTTTCAAAAGGTACTACATCACCATAACTTTAATGTTCATGTATAATATGACCGTTGTAGCCCCACCCGTTTGGTCAGAATCGGCCCAAATGGCACGAAAATATCGCACTAAAATTCGAAAAAAATCGTAAAAGTACGATATTCATGAGAAATATTTCTTCGATTGTGCCCAATACAATACACCTCTAAGTTCAGAGATTTCGAAGGTCCCCTCAAATTGTCATCAAGATCGGATATGCCGTTTGCCCGGTAGAGAGCGAAAAAAAAAAAAAAAAAAAAAACACCCGAGCTAAATTTTTTGGGGGGTCAGTGAAATTGAAGTCTTCGCTTCGCTCATCCAACTATCTGTAACTCGATTGTTTTTTTATTTTAAAAATTAGGGAAAAAATGATTGAAAAATGATTGGATGAGCGATGCGAAGATTCCATTTAACTACACAGGAGAAAAAATCTGGAATGTTTTTTTTGTTTGCATTTTTGTGTGTTTGTTAGTACGATTCCGGCTAAACCGATACCCCAATTAGGATGAAATTTTCTGGAGGCCTTCAAAATCTCTGAACTTAGAACTGCCACGTTTTTGAGCGCAATCGAAAAATTATTTCTCATGAAAATCGCAATTTTACGATTTTTTTCTATTTTTTTAAAAAATTCTTCGACTTGTAACACCTACATGATTTATTCGATTGTAATGATTTTTTTAGAGAACCTTTATTTTATGAATTGATATATTCTGTGAAATTTTAGCGTAATTGAAAAATGATATCTCATGAAAATTGCAATTTTATTATTATATTTTATTTTTAAAAATGTCTTCGACTAAAACACCTACATGCTTGATCCGATTGTAATGATATTTTCACTGAACCTTAATTTTATGAATTCATATATTCGTATGAAATTTGAGCGTAATCGAAAATACATTTCTCATGAAAATCGCAATTTTACGCTTTATTCGTTTTAAAAAATTACGCTCATCCAACAACGCGCATGAAAAAGCGTTTGCGAAGCTTCCTAGTATTTCTGTGTATGCACAAAAGAATTAATCCTTGATTGAAAGAACTATAGTTTGAAAAGTACAAATGAGATTTTCGACTTAATTGGTGGCATTCCTATGCTAATTTGATTGTGCTATCACAATCAAACTTTGTCCAGAAGTACACAATGCGTTTAAGGGAAAAATAAATAACTAAAGTATTTCTTTAAGTAAAAATCACACGCAGTTGTAATGTTTGCATCTTTTGTGTGTTTTTTGCTCCACCGGACATAGCTTGTTCCGAAACTATGACTTAGACCAGTTACATTTTTCTTAGTGAATGAAAATAATTTTTGTTTTGAACCATTGTTTCTTAGAGACCTCAACAAATATTTTCCCACGGAAGTTGTTTGGTAAATTTGATACTTTGACAGGATTTCATTTTTTGTTGGTTAATATTGCTATAGAGATTACAATTAAAATACTACTTAATAATTGACATAATAGGGATGAACGAAATTGAAGTAGATCATAAAGTGTCATCCATCAACGCGACTTTACTTTGAATACCGTCCGAGAAAATGTAGTACATTTTAGTAATTTTTATGTTTCAAACTAATTTAATACCATCGTGTTGTCAATCCTGTCTGAATGTCAACAAACTGGCTTTACAATATAATATTATTATGTTATGGAAATGCTCCCAAAAAAGGTAACGCATTGATACTTGGCAGACTAATAACCTAACGTGGAAAGATAAAGATGCTCCCGGTAACTGAAGTGATATTGCAGGTGAATCGTGAAAACACATTTTGAAAATTAAATTTACCGCACTTGACGCAAGCCGTTCCTGATTGGCTGTGAGTGTGGCTGTGATATTAGCTGGCAGTGAGTGCACTGGTCTACCCCTCGCATCTTGATCGATTCACTGAATCGATTCGATCTTTTCATGAAGAATTGATTCAACGATTAATCGGTGGTTAAAAGAACGATTTCATTAAATAAAATCGAATCGCATTATATATATATATACCGCCCATCCCTACATTCTCCTCATTCTGTCTTCAGCAGTCGACGAGGCAACACGTACAGGTCGGGACTGTAGGTGTGGCTGTAGTTTACCAGCAAAAGACTTGAGTCTACGAAACCAGACCATCCACCATGGGCGCATTGAATTGGTGTCTGTTCTTTTGTGAGTATTCTTTGGGTTCATTATTTTGGGATTGTTACAGCTTGCTCGAACTCTATCGCAGATTAGAGTTTAAACATATCATGTGTGATTGGATAGGTTAGCTGTTATCTAGACAAAATATATATTTTGAATGCAATAGGGTATTTCTTTACCTTTCTCGTGTTTTCATAATAATTATCTTGGCATGGGTGCCTTATTGTGCCAGTAGGATAGAAATAAGGACGAGGGCCACTCTCCAACTATAAGAAACATTTGTGGTGCCACACCCTAAACTACTATTTTCATCCTTGGATGTTTGGTCGTTTGGAGATTGTGAATTTTACTACTTGGTGGATTGGAAACAGAAACTAAACGAAATAGCTTTTGGTCGGACCCCCATGGGCCCACATTGACCACACAATTGTATAGGCGTAGCCGTAGATGGTGACGTCACTGTAAAGCGAGTGACGTGGAAGCATTGTAGGCGTAGTCGTAGATGGTGACGCTATAACCCTACTATTGGTCGGACCCCCATGGGCCCACATTGACCACAACACTCACAGTGGAAAGCATTGGTATGGGCGTAGCCGTAGATGGTGACGTCACTGTAAAGCGAGTGACGTAAGCAACAGTCTAGGAGGAAATGAAATTGCAATTGCCTTGTAGTTTTATGAATGTATTCCGAAATATTACTTGCTTTTGCACCATTTAGCTAACAAATGTACTGTTATCACTTATCACTCAACCAGATTTCTACAAAAGTGGCGTTATTTGTGCACATTCATATTACATTTCCATTCGTAAAAAAGCTCGTTTTACGCACATCCAGTGAGCCACAAGTGTATCCATGCTTAATTTTAGGAATTTAACTCATAATGTTGCAGGTGATATCTGTTGGAGAGAGATTCTAGCTAGACGGCATTAAACATCATTTTCAATTTGTTCCTCTTCAAAAATACCGTAACAGCACAGCAGAACCAAGACCTGCTAGCCACCTAAATGTTGTTTTTATTTCAGTGTTGGTGACGACGATTGTGCCCTATGCGACGAGCGTCGATCCTGCTATGGTGATGGGCGTGCGACGGGTGATGGGCGTGCAACGGGCGATGGGCGTGCGACGAGCGACGGGCCGGCGACGCCGGTGAACCAAGGTCTTCGTGAAACACATAAACCAGCTGATATTGCAGTACCAGGTAAAACTACCACTCTCGTTTACTAAACTATAAAATACCTGTAACAAAAACATAGTTTATGTACTACATCAGAGGTGGTTCCATCGTGAATATTTCACCTGTAGCCCAGGAATTATAGATTTTGACATCAACATCCTTAACCTAAAGCTGATTTTTGGCACATTTGTAGCATTTGTCATTCTTCAAACGTACAGAGAGTTCCCAAAAGCACAGACGCTTGCTTCCTCCGCTATCGCGCCAAAGGGCTTAAGTCACACTGTCACATAAAAATGCTTGTAAAACCTGAACCAACAGAGATATCTCTGTGATTTTTGTTTCAAAATAATCGGGACTATGTATGCTTTGTGCTTAATATCCAAAACATATATTATTACCATTAATATTAGTCACAAACAGCAAACACGAATAGTGCTGGTGCCTAACTTAGTACTTCCAAGAAAATCCCGTAAATCTTGAATTAGGTCGAGTTCACGAAAAATTATCAAGACATAATAAATATGCGGGTGTCTGTCTTGTAGAAGCCACTTTTTCATTTTTTACCGTGCGATGAAAATTGACTGAGATATGACCAAAATGACAAACGGTTGCGCATCGGCACTGTAGCCAAATAGTCCGTGGAACAAGCTGCATCAACTATAAAAACATTTCAAAGCCGGAAACCTACACCAAAATTTAGGATCTGGTAAAAGACATATTTGAGAATGTAATTTTCACTTGGGACATGCTTGGTAGCAAATAAGTCACCTGTCATGGCGTCCTGAAGATGGCCGCCAAAATAATTATTAAAACTGCTGTAACTCAGAAGTAATCATCCGATTTGAACAAAATGGGTATTTGTTTAATGAGTTTTTAATGCTCTACAAAAAATGTCAGCTGTTTTACCGCAAATGCAATAGTTTCAATTATATTTATAAATTATTACAATGTATTGCAATTATAGCACTTTTCAATATATATATATAATGTAAAACTCGCTAGATTGCCAAGAAATTTTCACACTACACTAAATAACGTCAATAAATCCAAAATTGTTAGTCCCGAAACGAAATTCCGGTAACTTTTTAATTAATTAATTAATTAAATTAATCATTAATTAAATCCCAATTAAAAGTTTATTATTCACGTACCACAATCACATAGTGTACCACACAAGAACAATATGACCACAATGAACCAAAAAAAAATAAGTTTCAAAAATTTATTCCAATCACTTTACTATTAATTCAATTAATTCAATTAATTAAAAATAATGACAGTAATCTCGATTAATTTTGTAAAATTAACACAATGTGGTCGACCTTGGTATCATTTTAAAGCTAGATTTAAGACGAATAAATGTAATGAAAAAATTAATTAATGAAATTAATTAATCACCGAATTAATTACATTTAAGTTAAATTATCCCACTTTTGACATATGTTTTGTTATGTATACCTAAAACTCGATCGATCGTCATAAAAATATACTACTCTACTGACATAATGCCAATGAATCCAAAATGTCATGTCCCGAAACAAAATTCCTATAACTTACCGATTAATTAACTAATTAATTGAAGAATTACTTATATCTCAATAATTGTTGTTATTGACAATCGTAAAAGTACGATATTCATGAGAAATATTTCTTCGATTATACCCAAAAACGTGGAAAGTCTAAGTTCAGAGATTTCAAAGGTCGCCTCAAAATTTCATCAAGATCGCATATGACGTTTGCCCGGTAGAGCGCAAACAAACAGACAGAAAAACAAACAAACCAAAAAAAAAGAACTAATTTTTTTTTTTTTTTGGGGGGGGGGGGCGGTGAAATTGAAGTCTGCTTCGCTCATTCTACAACAACATGTGCTTAAATCAATTAATTTAAAGAAAAAAAAATAATTTTGAGTCTACCCACTCAGTTATATGTATATATATATATATATAATTAATTCATAATTCAATTAACGGGAAAGTAGCATGAACTTAATTTTGACCCTATTTATTTTTTTAATTATACTCGCATTGTTTATATTTGATTCTTCCGTTGGCATTTTGTATGTGCTACGTGATTGTCAACAACAATTATTGAGACATTGACTTCAATTTCACCGCCCCCCCCCCCCCCCCAAAAAAAAATAAAAAATTAGTCGTTTTTTTGTTTTGTTTTTTTTCTGTCTGTTTGTTTGCGCTCTACCGGGCAAAACGTCATATGCGATCTTGATGAAATTTGAGGCGACCTTCGAAATCTCTGAACTTAGACTTTCCACGTTTCTTGGTATAATCGAAGAAATATTTCTCATGAATATCGTACTTTTACGATTGTCAATAACAACAATTATTGAGATATAAGTTATTCTTCAATTAATTAGTTAATTAATCGGTAAGTTATAGGAATTTTGTTTCGGGACATGACATTTTGGATTCATTGACATTATGTCAGTAGAGTAGTATATTTTTATGACGATCAATCGAGTTTTAGGTATAAATAACAATACATATGTCAAAAGTGGGTTAATTTAACTTAAATGTAATTAATTCGGTGATTAATTAATTTAATTAATTAATTTTTCATTACATTTATTCGTCTTAAAACTAGCTTTAAAATGATACCAAGGTCGACCACATTGTGTTAATTTTACAAAATTAATCGAGATAACTGTCATTATTTTTAATTAATTGAATTAATTGAATTAATAGTAAAGTGATTGGAATAAATTTTTGGAACTAATTTTTTTTTGTTCATTGTGGTCATATTGTTCTTGTGTGATACACTATGTGATTGTGGTACGTAATAATAAATTTTATTGGGATTTAATTAATGATTAATTAATTAATAAAAAAGTTACCGGAATTTCGTTTCGGGACTAACAATTTTGGATTTATTGACGTTATTTAAGTATAGTGTAAAAATTTCTTAGCAATCTAGAGAGTTTTACATTATATATATATATATATATATATATTGAAAAGTGCTATAATTGCAATACATTGTAATAATTTATAAATATAATTAAAACTATTGCATTTGCGGTAAAACTGCTGACATCTTTTGTAGAGCATTAAAAACTCATTAAAACAATACCCATTTTGTTCAAATCTGATGATTACTTCTTGAGTTACAGCAGTTGTAATAATTATTTTGTCGGCCATCTTCAGGACGCCATGACAGGTGACTTATTTGCTACCAAGCATGTCCCAAGTGAAAATAACATTCTCAAATATGTCTTTTACCAGATCCTAAATTTTGGTGTAGGTTTCCGGCTTTGAAATGTTTTTATAGTTGATGCAGCTTGTTCCACGGACTATTTGGCTACAGTGCCGATGCGCAACCGTTTGTCATTTTGGTCATATCTCAGTCAATTTTCATCGCACGGTAAAAAATGAAAAAGTGGCTTCTACAAGACAGACACCCGCATATTTATTATGTCTTGATAATTTTTCGTGAACTCGACCTAATTCAAGATTTACGGGATTTTCTTGGAAGTACTAAGTTAGGCACCAGCACTATTCGTGTTTGTGACTAATATTAATGGTAATAATATATGTTTTGGATATTGAGCACAAAGCATACATAGTCCCGATTATTTTGAAACAAAAATCACAGAGATATCTCTGTTGGTTCAGGTTTTACAAGCATTTTTATGTGACAGTGTGACTTAAGCCCTTTGGCGCGATAGCGGAGGAAGCAAGCGTCTGTGCTTTTGGGAACTCTCTGTGCGTTTTAAGAATGATTAATACTAACGATGTTCCAAAATTCAGCTTTAGGTTAGCAATGTTGATCTTTAGGCCTAAAATCTCTTATAATGCCTGGGCTACTGTGATCATTGTCGGTTTATCAGTGTGTTTGTTTGTGGGGGAGGAGGAGGGGGGTGGGAGTTTACTATATGGATGGGTCGAACTATATAATAATTATTTGTATGGGGCAAAAGGCCTAGCCGCCGGAATTGACACATTATTCACTCGTTTTTATTTACTTTTAATTTCCAAAAATGCATTGCAAGTTGATGGATGGATGGATGGATGGATGGATGGATGGATGGATGGATGGATGGATGGATGGATGGATGGATGGATGGATGGATGGATGGATGGATGGATGGATGGATGGATGGATGATCATCTTTAAAATATAAAATCAGTTTTATAAATTTACAGCAAAAATCATCGATCATGAAGTTGGCACCCCCCATTCATCCGATCTCATTCAAACTCTACAAATATTTAGTGCTGAATTAGTGCTAATTAGTGCTGTTTATCCCAGAATTAGTGCTGCCTTATTAACGAATGTTTTAATAATGCCTGATTCATTTTTTTAATTCATTTTTTCATTCACATTTAATGCCAAATTCACGCAGCAGCCCCCCCCCCCCTTCATCCGATCTCATTCAAACCCTACAAATATTTAGTGCTGAATTAGTGCTAATTAATGCTGTTTATCCCAGAATTAGTGTTCTACAAAGTCCTACAAAGATGGATGTAAAGTTGGCAGAATGAAAGAGCAGAATATCAGCAATATCAGCAACAGTTTATTTTTAAATAATTGGAATGGGACATCTATCTGTCATTATGCCAATTTTTATAAGTTACTGAGCCAAGTGCGGTATTTAATTTTGAGAAAGTTTTTTTTAAACCTTTTTCCTCCACCCTACTATATATATTTTTAAAATAACGTTTGATGTACGCTTTTTTCGTCCGCCTCTCAAAATCTCATTTGCACCGTCTTACAAAAAAAAAATCGTTCATCATACGTTATTTCAGAAAGTCATGTTCCAAAAACTTATCACTTTTCTGCCCGTCCATCCGTCTGTGGAAGCGTTGTCACTCGTCACCACGTGTGGACTGTTTGATTGGCATCCTTGTTGAAGGGCAATACTAAACAAAACACAATGAAGGTCATGTTCGGTTTTTATCGAGAGACGTGACACAGGCACAGACGGTTGGACAGAAAACTGATGCACATGTTGTGCAATGTCAATCCTTGAAACAATTAACTCATTCAGACCACGCCTCCATTATAATGGACATAACAATTTTGATTTTTTTAAATGTGAGTTACAGTTTTTTCAATTTGTCAAAAAAATGTGGAATTCAAATTCACATGTTTTTTTATCTCATTTCGATAGGGCTCTTTTAGAGAAGATTGAAAATAAAAATCTGCACAAACGGTCAAAAAAGTTTTTGGTGTTTTTCCCTGAAATTTAATAAAATTCTAGTATTGCTGGTATTTGAGATACAGAAAATCCAAAATATGCCAAACATTCGGAAAAAATCTAGTTTAAGAAATTCACTTTGACATTTGAACATAAAACGTAGATTTTATTCAAAATCCAAAATTTCCCATAATTCCTTAAATATTACAATAAAAATTATTTAAAAAATGCTAAAAATCTCAGAAAAAATACAAAATGTTAACTTTTAGTTTAAAATAACCAAATTTGAGCGAATTTTAAAATTATGGTCTGATTGAGTTTATATACGGTCATCCCCATAAAATGCCTGTCCTCTAGACACGAAAAAAGCCCATCTTTGGATTACGCAAGAGCTAAGTTTGGAAAGCCAGAGAAATTAAAACTTTCCACAAGGATGCCCGTTGTAGGGTTATCAGCTCTTCATTTGGCTAACTAGTTTATTAGGGGTTTTGGAATTGTGAAGGAAATATCCATCGGTTGTACAAGAGGACTCAAATCACAGGAAACCTCGGGGGAAAACATTCATTCAGCAGTCAGCATTGCATACGACCCCGTGACCCCGTCAATCAACACACCTATGTCGGTATTTGGAAGGCCATACCTACGCTCACTTCATTGGAAAATAACACTCGCGAACAACATTGATTATAAATAAATCTAAAACCGAAGAATGAATGCCACGCGAAACATTCGCAACACACTAAGCTCCACTTTTACAATCGCGTTCTTTCCAGTAACACGGTCTGTGATAGAAATCCCAGGATTCAGCTCCCAGTACCTCATGCCAGCGGTTTAGCCGAGGTAGTTTAACCGGTTCCCACTAGAACACCGAAGTTAAGCAAACTCGGGCGTGGTCAGGAGTAGAGTGGGTGACCGCTTTGCCCTGAAACTCACGTATGTCTCTGGTTAGAGCAGATGGAGGACTCGAGAGCTAGTGTAACGGCTTCGTTCACCTCGACGTCTTCTCGGCAGTCCTGGTTAGTGGAGGAACCTATATGACTGTCAAGGTTTCACTGTCCTTTCGGATGGGACGTTAGGCCGTTGGTCCCCTTGGTACTTTTTGAAAGGAGTAGGCTACGTGCCGGTACCGGGTTTCCCCTCCTCCCTTCTTTTCATACTTCATCCTCATCTATCACCACTCATCGACTCGAATAGCCAAAGTGCATTAATATGAGACGTTAAGATATCCAATCAAATCAATCAACCCAGTACCTCATCCCAAGTAAACCTCTCAATTGTAGCTGATAAAACAGCCAATCTTAGATCGTTTTACAAGAGCCAATCTCCAATTTCACGCTTTTAACCATGACCTTTTTCTTTTCGCCAAAAGCCCATAAACTTTGCCGTAATTATCTGTAAAAAGCTTACCAAAATTGTTATAACCTTGTTACCATTACTATTTAGAAATCTAATTTGAAGTATTTTCTCTCATATCAGTCAAGGGCGCCTGAAATATTTTTTTCAGTGGGTGTGGAGACCCCCGCTCCCTTTAGAAAAACATCATAAGTGCGAACCGGTATACCTTTTAACTTTACGAAATCACTCTCAAGAAAGCAATGTACTTTGCATAAGTAATATTCGTCGCATCGTACATAGCTTTACTAAGAGATGGCCCGGAAGGTGGGCCGCTTTTCTTATTTAATTTCGCAAATTTAAATTTTGGGCCAGTTCGAGCATTCGGCCTTTTCGGGCGGCCTCTTTCCCATCGATGTCAATACAAGCTCAATTTACAAACTAATAAACATTCATAATTTGTAACTAGGAAAACGCTTAAGTCCCGCCGCGTTGATGGATGAGCTTTTTAAAATTTTTAGTTTGCATGGGATATCTTTACTTTTGCAAGTTCTTTGTTTTGCTGCCTACGCATTGTAGGCGATTGTTGTCAAGTTTCTTTTGTTACCTGTCAATTGGTATTATTTACCGTAAAAAACTTATATTAAAAGCTTTATTTCTATGGATTCTGGCTAACTATTATACTTTTTCTTTTAAAAGGTACTACATCACCATAACCTTAATGTCCATGTATAATATGAACGTTGTAGCCCTACCCGTTTGGTCAGAATTGGCCCAAATGGCACGAAAATATCGCACAAAAAATCAAAAAACTTATATTAAAAGCTTTATTTCTATGGATTCTGGCTAACTTTTTCAACGTTTTCTTTCAAAAGGTACTACATCACCATAACCTTAATGTCCATGTATAATATGAACGTTGTATCCCCACCCGTTTGTTCAGAATTGGCTCAAATGTCACGAAAATATCGCACTAAAAATCGAAAAAAATCGTAAAAGTACGATATTCATGAGAAATATTTCTTCGATTGTACCCAAAAACAATACACCTCTAAGTTCAGAGATTTCGAATGTCCTGTCAAATTTTCATCAAGATCGGATATGCCGTTTGCCTGGTAGAGAGTTAACAAACAGACAGAAAAACAAAAAAAACAAAAAAAAAAAAAAAAAACACCCGAGCTAAATTTTTTGGGGGTCATGTCAATCGGCACTTCGGTTTACACCGCCCAATATTATTTGATAGGACAACGGTAGAATAATAATATACTAGTATTTTTTTTTATTATTATTTTTATTATTTACTATTTAGTCTCTATTTGCAACGGATAATGTAATCCACTAGTGCAAATTTAATAGAGAAGGGAGGAGGGGAAACCCGGTACCGGCACGTAGCCTACTCCTTTCGAAAAGTACCAAGGGGACCAACGGCTTTACGTCCCATCCGAAAGGACGGTGTAACTTTGACAGACATATAGGTTCCTCCACTAACCCGGACAGCCGAGCAGATGTCTAGGAGAACGAAGCTGTCACACAAAGCTTTCGAACCCTAGTCTGCTCTAGCCAGCGGTATACGTGTGTTGCAGAGTAGAGCGGTCACCCACTCAACCCCTGACCACGCCCGATGTTGCTTAACTTCAGTGTACGACCGCGGCTAAATCGCTGGTTGAACTAAGAAATACTATCGTAATATACAATCCGTTTTCCTTAATTTCATTGATCGGGAAAAGCTCCCGTAGATTTAATTGATTTACTTAAAATACTATCTGTTGTCTAAAATGACCGCCGAGTCTAAAAATCCTCATGATTTTTATAGTCTTCGAAAGAGCCGGGCTTTCGGGCTAACTTTCGGGCCGGGCCAGGATCCTCATCTTTCGGACCACAGTATTTTTTTAAACTTGTCGGGCCGGGCCCGGGCCGGACAGTTTAGGGTCGGGCCGTGTTTTGTCAAAAATTTGAGTGCTCGGCTTCCTCCCTCACCCCACTCTTCTCTCTCTCTCTCTCTCTCTCTCTCTCTCTCTCTCTCTCCTCTCTCTCTCTCTCTCTCACCAAACTCGCAAATATTGGCGTGGCGGATCTCGCAATTCGCTGGTTCTCCTCATATTTGTCCAATCGATGTCAACAAGTAGTCTACGACAATGGTACCTCCAATTGGATTGAAATGTCAATCGGTGTCCCTCAAGGATCTGTCTTGGCACCTTTGATGTTTTCAATATATATCAACGATATATCTGCCAGTTTCGAGCATTCTAGACACCACATATATGCTGATGATTTACAGATGTACAAGCACTTTCTTTCTAAAGACGCAGCACATGCCATCGATTGCACAAACAGTGACATAGCTAATTTAGTTACGTACTCAGAGGACCATAACTTGACACTTAATGTATTGAAAACACAACTCATATTAATTGGTTACAAGAAATTATTAAGTAAAATGGACAAGTCAGTGCTTCCACCTGTCACAATAAACGACACAATCATACCCTATCAGCAATCGGTAAAAAACCTAGGTATCATAATGGACGAAACACTCTCATGGACTCCTCACGTAAATACATTAACAAAGAAAGTGGTCTCAAGCATGCATCAAATCAAACGAAACTGTCCGTTTCTTCCTCTTACAGTACGCAAAGTGATCGTTCAGGCTCTTATATTCCCAATAATAGATTATGCATCGGTAGTCTACAATGACTTGTCTGAAACACTGAACATCAAGTTGCAGAGAGTGCAGAACGCATGCGTTCGGTTCATAGCTGATGTGAGACGTGACGAACATATCACACCCCACTATATTAAGCTAAAATGGCTTAAACTCGTAGACAGGCGTTTATTTTTAAACGTTCCCATAAAGTTTCATCAAGATCGGGAAAAATCGTAAAAGTACGATTTCTATGAGAAAAAAATAACATAATTTTGAAATTTAAACGTTCCCATAAAATGTCATCAAGATCGGAGCAGCCGTTTGCCAAATATCACGAAAATATCGCATTAAAAATCGAAAAAAATCGTAAAAATACGATAATCATAAGACATATTTGATCGATTGTACCCAAAAACGTGGCAAGTCTAAGTTCAGAGATTTCTAAGGTCCCCTCAAATTTTCATCAAGATCGCTTATGTCGTTTTCCCGGTAGAGCGCGAACAAACAGACCAAAATACAAACAAATATAAAAACAATAAAAACAAACAAAAACACCTGAGCTAAATTTTTTGGGTGTACAGTGAAATTGAAGTCTTCGCTTCGCTCATCCAATAAGTTGGTAACACTGTCAGTGAACTGGAATCAAAATGACGATACTAATTAATTTCAAGACAGTTTTTTTTTAAATACAATAAATACAATAAATTTGAATAGCATAATTACATATTTTATATTTTACACAAGAATAATCGGTAATTTTCCTTACATAATCACCGAATATTGTAATCTTTTCCTACCCTCACCAAAGATTAGCCATGTGGCCATCCCTCTACAACAGTACGAAGGGTATAGCATAGTTTGAGACTTGATATTTCGCACTATTTTCACCATTTCGCCACTATTTATTTGCGATGTTTGTAGTTTTATTTCCTTATTTCAATATATAGTACTTGAGTAAAAAAGTGGATAGAACCCCTGTATACGCCAACGTCAATCCTGACTTCCCAATATTTTCTTCAGTTAATAAGCTCCATTCTATGGACAGATTCCTCTCAAATAGTCTTGACCGACAGTGGTGATTCATGTATAACGCGTGAAACTGACCCTGGAGGTCACACATTCGAAACCCGTCTTCGGCAATCATCATTGAAAGGTTTTTTGTTTTTTTTGTCGTTTAGCCGAATATTGTGATTGAGTCCTCTTAAACCTCGTAAGATTTAAAGAACAAATTACTGCTTTGACGAATATAACTTTCGATGATCCTCAGATGAAAGTGGTTAAACGAAGTTTAGCCGATGGTTCATACGACTTAAAGTTGTTGATGATGGACGGCGCCAATAGGGAAAACGCACTGGGATGAGAAAAGAAAAGAAAAAGGTAGGACTAAAGAACATAATCTTATCTGATGTTCCTACTATCAAAGTGGCTAAACGAAGTGTACTGATGGTACATACGACTGGGAGGTCTTGATCGTACTGGCGCCAATAGGGAAAACGCACGTATGATCTGGCAATTCCGTACAAGTCATCAAAAATCTGCAATTAGATCAAAGTGACTTCCACATTCTTCGACAAGATATTCCCGTTTCCATTCGTAAGACTTTAAAGAACAAATTACTGCTTTTGACGAATATAACTTTCGATGATCCTCAGATGAAAGTGGTTAAACGAAGTTTTAGCCGATGGTTCATACGACTTAAAGTGTTGATGATGACGGCGCCAATAGGGAAACGCACCTGGATGAGAAAGAAAAGAAAAAGGTAGACTAAAGAACATAATTTATCTGATGTTCCTATATCAAAGTGGCTAAACGAAGTGTACCTGATGGTACATACGACTGGGAGGTTCTTGATCGTACTGGCGCCAATATGGAAAACGCACGTGTGCATTTGGCAATTCCGTACAAGTTCATCAAAAAACTGCAATTAGATTCAAAGTGACTTCCACATTCTTCCGACAAGATATTCCCGTTTCCATTCGTAAGACTTGAAGAACAAATTACTGCTTTTGACGAATATAACTTTCGATGATCCTCAGATGAAAGTGGTTAAACGAAGTTTAGTCGATGGTTCATACGACTTTAAAGTTGTGATGTGACGGCGCCGTAGGGAAAAGCACTGGATGAGAAAAGAAAGAAAAGTGACTTAAAGAACATAATCTTATCTGATGTCCTACTATCAAAATGGCTAAACGAAGTTTAGCCATAATACACTGGGAGGTCTTATCGTATGAGAAAATCCAGATGCATCTGAAACAATTCCGTATTAAGTTCCAAAAATCGCATAGATCAAATATACACATTTTAAAATTTCCGTCCATTCGATTGTAAAACCAAAAACGTTTGGCAATCTAAGTTCAGAGATTTCTAAGGGTCGAAGTCACCATTTCATAACGATTTTATGTCGTTGTGGTAGAGCGCAAGAAAAGCAGGACAAAAAAACAAAAAAATTAAAAAAAATAATCAACCAACACAAAAGCTGGCTAAACGGAGTGTACAGTAAATCAAAGGGTTTCTGCTTCGTATCGCCAATAAGTTGGTAAACCACTGTCATTGAATGAAATCAAAAAACGATACTAATTTAATTTCAAGACAGTTTTTTTCATTAAAAAAGACTAAAAACAAATAATTTTGAATATATAATTTACATATTTTAATGTTATTAACGAAAACGTATTCGCTACATGTTTCACCGAACTTTAAGTTTTTAACCCACCAAAGATTAAGCACATGTGGATCTCTACAAAAGTAAGAAGGGTATTAAGACATAAGTTTGAGACTTGATATTCGCACTAATTTCACCATTTGCCACTATTTATTTGCGCATGTTAAGTAGTTTTAATTTCCTTATTTACAATATATAGTCAACTTAGAAAAAGTGGATTAACACTCCTGTAATACGTCCAACGTAACGACTTACAAATTTTTCTTCAGAAATAAGCTCCATTCTATGGAAGATTCCTCTCAAATAGTCTTGACGAAGTGGTATCCATGTATACGCTGAAACTGACTGTGACGGTCACAATCGAAACCCTCTTCGGCAATCATAATGAAAAGGTTTTGTTTTTTTTGATCGTTTATAGCCGATATATGTGATTGAGTCACTCTTAAAACCCGGACATTCTTCTACAAGTTCACAGAAAACGCAATGATAACATATTCACCACTTGAAGAGGTCACTCCATGTACACTTTAAAGACCAAAGTTATCCTTACGAAATAAATGTCCTCGATACAACCGTTAAACGCATTAGCATAGTTTGCACCTTAAACGGAGACCTGAGGATAGGTAAAATTAAAATTAGTAATAGTAATTAGGTAGTCGACTAATCATAATTTATCTATGTTTAAGTTGGTGGCCACGTGTACAGGATGACATACAGGAGCGCAAACAGTATGGCGCCTAACAGGAGAAACAAATTTTTACAAACCAAGATACAGCAATGAAAAAAATTCTTTCTTCGGACAGAACTCATTCGAAGATACTACAGCGGCGAATAAATTTGAATCAGAAATGTACGGAGATGTACAAACAGTACATTGATACTCAATTACATAAAGCAAAGTTTTCAAAGAAACAGGTAGACTTAAAGAACATAATCTTATCTGATGTTCCTACTATCAAAGTGGCTAAACGAAGTGTACCTGATGGTACATACGACTGGGAGGTTCTTGATCGTACTGGCGCCAATAGGGAAAACGCACGTATGCATCTGGCAATTCCGTACAAGTTCATCAAAAATCTGCAATTAGATCAAAGTGACTTCCACATTCTTCGACAAGATTTTCCCGTTTCCATTCGTAAGACTTTAAAGAACAAATTACTGCTTTTGACGAATATAACTTTCGATGATCCTCAGATGAAAGTGGTTAAACGAAGTTTAGTCGATGGTTCATACGACTTTAAAGTTGTTGATGATGACGGCGCCGATAGGGAAAACGCACCTGGGATGAGAAAAGAAAAGAAAAAGGTAGACTTAAAGAACATAATCTTATCTGATGTTCCTACTATCAAAGTGGCTAAACGAAGTGTACCTGATGGTACATACGACTGGGAGGTTCTTGATCGTACTGGCGCCAATAGGGAAAACGCACGTATGCATTTGGCAATTCCGTACAAGTTCATCAAAAATCTGCAATTAGATCAAAGTGACTTCCACATTCTTCGACAAGATTTTCCCGTTTCCATTCGTAAGACTTTAAAGAACAAATTACTGCTTTTGACGAATATAACTTTCGATGATCCTCAGATGAAAGTGGTTAAACGAAGTTTAGCCGATGGTTCATACGACTTTAAAGTTGTTGATGATGACGGCGCCAATAGGGAAAACGCACCTGGGATGAGAAAAGAAAAGAAAAAGGTAGACTTAAAGAACATAATCTTATCTGATGTTCCTACTATCAAAGTGGCTAAACGAAGTGTACCTGATGGTACATACGACTGGGAGGTTCTTGATCGTACTGGCGCCAATAGGGAAAACGCACGTATGCATCTGGCAATTCCGTACAAGTTCATCAAAAATCTGCAATTAGATCAAAGTGACTTCCACATTCTTCGACAAGATTTTCCCGTTTCCATTCGTAAGACTTTAAAGAACAAATTACTGCTTTTGACGAATATAACTTTCGATGATCCTCAGATGAAAGTGGTTAAACGAAGTTTAGCCGATGGTTCATACGACTTTAAAGTTGTTGATGATGACGGCGCCAATAGGGAAAACGCACCTGGGATGAGAAAAGAAAAGAAAAAGGTAGACTTAAAGAACATAATCTTATCTGATGTTCCTACTATCAAAGTGGCTAAACGAAGTGTACCTGATGGTACATACGACTGGGAGGTTCTTGATCGTACTGGCGCCAATAGGGAAAACGCACGTGTGCATTTGGCAATTCCGTACAAGTTCATCAAAAAACTGCAATTAGATTCAAAGTGACTTCCACATTCTTCGACAAGATATTCCCGTTTCCATTCGTAAGACTTTAAAGAACAAATTGCTGCTTTTGACGAATATAACCTTCGATGATCCTCAGATGAAAGTGGTTAAACGAAGTTTAGCCGATGGTTCATACGACTTTAAAGTTGTTGATGATGACGGCGCCGATAGGGAAAACGCACCTGGGATGTATGGTATTCCGTACAATTTCTTAGCAGATAAGTACTTTAATCCAAATGACTTCTACTGGATTACATTCAATATGCCAGCTTCCCTTGCAAAGATAGTGGAGAAACAGATACTGGTCTTGACGAATATAAACTTACCCGAGTCTTCTCATATTAAAGTGGTTAAACGAAGTGTAGACGATGGTTCACACAAGTACAAGTGGGACATTCCAGATATTGGTTTAAGTAAGTACTTAAACATTGATCCAAAATCCATATTTCCTACTTTAGAACTTATGATGGCCCAGATTCCAATGGAAATGTAGTGGAGAACAAGGTTATTGTCTTGACGAATGTAAACTTACCCGAGTCTTCTCATATCAAAGTGGCAAAACGAAGTTAACCCGATGGTTCATACCAGTATGATTTGGCGACGAGGAAAACGAGCCCCCGCTGTATAAAATTGTTTTAGTACGACGGAGAACATTTCTTACGAAATGCAAGTGGAACTAACATGGTTTCAATTTCGGTTTGAGCAGAGTCATTCCAAGGAGTAAGCAAATTAACATTCCAGTATGAACTTGTTGATTATGAAGCTGCCGCCGAAGGATTTGAAGAAAAAGATGCTGGTCTTCGTGGAGAAAAACTATAACTTTTCGAGTATGACCTACTTCTGATTTGATGAAGGCTTGAAGTGTGATGATAAAACTTTCTATTGTTGACAACTGCTTGAATTTGGCTACGAAAACTTGGACATCCTCTCTAACCGAGAACATAACCGAATTCAAAATTGTTTTGAGTTTGAAGGGGATAAAATGCACACGCAAAAGGGGAAGAAGTGAATAGCGCTTAAATCTAAAGTGAATGGTTGTGTTTTGATTGAATGGCTCACAGAGAGATATGATCTAGTACTGGTTCCAATAACGGGTAAGAGAGTTCCTATACATCTAACCATGAACTTTCATTTTAATATGCCCTTATATAACCTCTCATCTATCTACTATGTTATATGTTGTATAGTTTGTTATGATTGTTTAATGTTTTGGTATTTTATGTACGATTTGTTTGATTGTGAACAGTTCTATTAATGTGAAACATTGTATGTGCATTATATTCTAATAATACATTTGATTTAAATTTACTGTATCTTATTTGTTTTTTCCAATTCCCAGATCAATGTTTATATTTTAGATATTATCTCTTTCAGACCTGATTTTTAATTAGCAATTTTAGTAAATTAAAGCAAAACTTGTCAAAATATTATTTGAAAGATTGTTTTTTATGAACGTTGTGGTATTTTGGATCATTAATAATTAAAATCATTTTTAGCTTCAGAATCAAAAATTATATTTTTATATCAATTGAACCTAGATATTACTTTATAATATGTGCCTCTTTTAGAAACCAAGTTAGTTGTATTCATTTTAGTGCATAACAACAGTCTTTCATGTACAGTACATTTTGGGGAAAAACTATTCCCGCCATCAAGTTTTAAAAAACGAAAAACATCTAAACAAACAAAGACAATAGCCAAGGCAGATAAAGATTAAACAAAAAGGCTATTTCATGTTAACATACTAAAGGAATCCACATAGGAGGAAAATGGGTTAAAAAGTTAAAATATTCTTGTTTGAACTCTTTTTGTAGTAGTGTATTTAAACTCCATTATATTTACACTCATTAATGTATGTTTTTAAATTATGTTTTATGTAAATGTACATATGGTCTGAAAGGGCAGGGTCCCGCCCAGCAAATGGGAATACCGGAATAGTGACCACTAATTTTTTTAATAATCGTACGATTTATAAGTAAAATTAATCTACATAATATTGTAAAAATACAAATAAATAATAATAATCATTGACAACAGTGTTTTCTTATTGCAGAGAACTGAATAGTTCTAGAAATATTTCCTGTCTATTTAAATATAAAACAGTAGTCATTCGTATTTTTCAACATATAATTTATATTATGGAATCTTGGTACCAACGAGAGTTCTGCTGCACTAATTTTGTCTGCTGCTGCTATGCTAAGCTGCTATGCAATATTCAAGCATCCTAATGACATGCGAAGAAAAGGTACGTACACAGTAAAAAAAGTGATTGGAAAGAGTTGTGCATGGAATACAAGAGATGTTGGATGCGTAACGACCCATGACAAATTTCGCTTGAAACTGAATTTGTGCTATATATTAGTTTTCCAGTTTATTCCCTAAAGATAATGTTGCTGCTTTGAATTATTATTTATCAACTTATGACGTTTCTCCCCATTCCCCAAAGTATGTGGACTTTCACCAGGGAAACAACTATAGGCCCTATTAGAATTTAAATACTTACAAAACATTGTCCAAGACAATTGACCCTTGCTAAAATAAGCAACACAATAGCAACAAAAACAGAACCTTGAAGATTCCAGATTCTTTAAGAAGCACCAAATGGGTGGCGAAAACGTAGAGCATTGCCTCATTATCGACACGACGAAACAACCAGTGATCATACATAAGTATCTACGGGTCGTTTAAGCTACAATATCTCATCAGTACCTGACGTGTTGGTTCGAGCGCTAAGCGCTCAACTCTGATTCGGGAGGGTCCCGTTCGAATCCGTCGAGGCCGACAATTTGACTGAAGGTTTTGTACGAGGTTTTCCCTACAGGGTCGTTAATGGAATGCAAGGTATTGAGTCTCCCATCGAACATCTCTTCACAATTGGTCCTATCCGCCAAAATACCTAGTTTCCACCTGAAGTGCGGGCATATTGCACACTATAGCAGGTTTATGCCCCACGCTAAAAAGCAGTGCGTAATGCCCCGCCTTTATGGGAAGTGCATTATAAATACGATATTCCGAACAGCATCCAAAAGTCACTTTGAGGATTTGTTTTCGAATACGCTCACTCCTTCGAATCATTTTGTTTGGACGTCGTTCCCGGTCAGGGAAAACTTGATGTGCCCTGTTCTACAGAATGTGATCTCGGTCGGAATTGCAATGGACTCTCAATCCTGTCATGGGCACTTATAAATTAATCACTAAGCCTGGTTAGGATGCTGTTTTCGTAGTCATTGTGGTTGTTATGTTTAGCAGGGTATATGTCTTGGGCATTGTTTCGTAATTTTAAATTTATTACTTTTTCTGATGATAGCTCATCACACAGTTTGGGCTGAAACGTCAAAAGTTGATTTAATAAATGACGTGGCGAATGTCCGATCACCCAAAGTACACTATTAATATTCCTTGCCGCAAACGCCTTCGATTTGAATTCCTATTATTATAATTAGTTCTCTTGTAGCCGCCAAACGCAAACCCTAACCTGATTCAAGCAACAGAGGAGACTGTCGGCCGCCCCTTAGATAATCAACTCTGTAGACTCATGTCTTCGTCGTAATAAAGCAAGCTTAATTAATAACACTTTGGGCTTGTTTATGTGGAAGTAATTTCAACTTAAGAGAAAGTACATATGAAAAAATTGAATACATAAATAAATTATTTAGTTTGTTGAGTGAAGTGCTACCGCTACTTTAGTGCAGTGCAATTACAACTTATATTGCAAACTGAAGACATACTTGTAAAGATTACTTGTATAACGAGCACAGAGTCGTAACATCTAATCTAGGAAGAGCATTAAAACTTCGTATACAAGCATTATTACGACGAAAACGCTCGTATAATGCACAAAAAATGTGTCCCATTTTAGTGAACTTGCATCAGAAGAAGGCTAAATTCCTTCCTTCTGCCGAGATCTCTAGGGAAAAATAAAATATTTCTCTATTTTATGTCATATGCAATGCATCCCGTTTCTGTCCGTCCGTCGGTCCGTCCGTGTGTAAGGGTACATTTTATTATTGAGCGAGCGTAGCGAGCGTCTCCACTTGACTCTTATGGCTCGAATGTCTGTTTTTTTTTCTTCTGTTACTGCTTCGGTACAGGTCGCACCGTTTCTCTGATCGACCTGAAAAAATTTTGCAACACATGTACATACACCTAGGCGGGTTCTGTATAGTTTGTACAATCCACGTGTTATAAATAATAAATAAAATAAAATAAAATAAAACATAAAGAGGTACGATCGTTATGAAATTTTGCAAGGGTCAATAGTACAACTTTCTCCACTTATTTTCCAAATTTTCAGCTAAATCGGTCAAGACCTTAAAGAGTTATTGTTATTGGTAATCATAATTCGAAAATGATGTTTAAAAAATGAAGGAGGCAGTGAAGATAAAAAAGATACAATTTAGAAGGCATGACGTGATTAGTACAATTTTCAAGAGTTGGAATAGTACTAATTTGTATCAAATGTCATATCCAGTTAGGCCTACACTGTGTGGTGGGCCTTGTCGGGAATGTCGTACTCGGGTCATGTTGCAAATACCGGTGCTCGCTCAACAGCGTCCAACTGAGCGTTTCTAGTATACGTCCTCAATAAACCCGAACACGACCTCCGATCGTCATGCGTATTTTGTTCACATTACCTTCAACAAGGCTGATATAGAATGTGTTTTGTGACCCTGTCGCCCTGGAAACTAGCGGGAGCGTCGCTATATTAATCCAAATTAGTATTAGTAGTTTTAGGGTGCTTCAACGGCAAAGATTATTCGTGCCTCCAAGATATTTAGTTGACTTTGTATGGATGTAAAATACGGTTTATAAACTTAAATGTGTTTTTCAAATCATTGTCATCAAAATAATTGCCAAGGTCGATAGATTTGTAGACAGCCAAATCGGGAAAAGGTATACATGCTAAAGTTGTCATATGTAGAAAATGCCAAATTACCAAATCATAATCATAATCATAATTAGGAAAAGGTTTCCAACGTCGTCATAAATGAATAGCAAGTCAACATGCTTCATGTTTTTTTGTTTTTTTATGAACTGTCATAGTTTGTCGATCAGATTGCTAAGGTTAAGAAATGTGATAAGTTTTTCACTGTTTTCATAAGACAAAAGTTCTTCATATGATAGATTTAAATTCAATTGGAGTCTCAAACCATCATACTTAGAGCAGTCAGTCAACAAATGATGAACGGATAGCAACACATCACACGTGTCGCAAATCGGAGCAATCTTATCTCTGGTAAAAAGATAGGCATGGGTGAGGTGTGTGTGCCCTATTCGTACTCGCGCCAACACAACCTCCTCACGACGAGAAAGTATGGAAGAAGGGGGTCGCACCTGTTTATTCAGGCTCCCCCACCAAAGATATATTTACGCTTGAACATTTCATGAGTATTTATTTTGCATGAAATATTAACGTTCTATAACAATAGCAAGCTTCGCTCCCTGTTCAGGGAACCCGTAGGCCTCCCGTGCTTGTTGGACCCACAACTACACGCCCATATAGTCCCTGTGGTAAACGAAAAAACGTCCCAAATTTTGATTGGAATAATATGCCACTTGGCACAAAGCTAGATATGACCAAAATAAAATTTAAGAGATAGGGAGCCACCTCAATTGATGATTTATGGTCGCTAAGAACTATACTGTACATTAAAAAAATCTTCATTGAATTAAATGGCAGAAATAACCATTATTATATAATTAATCATATTGCTAATTGGTTACGGAGTTCACCGATCGTATTCATTACATAAATTACACATACATAAACAAAACAAAATCTTAGTTGTAAGCAGTTCATTTTAATAATATATATATAAATACAGAGACAGACATTTAAAAAGTGACTACACTGGGGCCGGGGATCGAACCCGGGACCTTAGCTGTCCGGGCTATGCTCTTACCAACTGAGCTATGCAGCCACCAATTTAAAACTGTCTTATTTTTGGTCTGTTTTGTACAAAAAAAATACAAAAAGACAGCTTTAAATTGGTGGCTGCATAGCTCAGTTGGTAAGAGCATAGGGGCGGGGGGGGCCCCGACAGCTAACGTACCGGGTTCGATCCCCGGTGTAGTCACCTTTTTAATTTATGTGTAAAGTACTAACATAACAGCGTCATAGTCGCCTACTATAAAGCCAAGGTCAAACAAAATACATATATATAAAAATATTTTTAAATATACTGAATATAAATAAATAAAAATATTAAATAATATTATATTATATTTACATTATTTTATTATTATATTATAAATATTACTCGTAGTCTGGCGGTATCCCTACACAATTGTGCATTGTGGTAAAAAGGCGTCAATATTTTTTGTGCATGTACTAGACACCCAGGTTGTCATTGTGAGGCCGCGAGCTGCTTGGTTCTCAATCCATTGACCTTAATTTGGCGGCCATATTTAAAGATGGCGTCTAATTTGTAATTTGTAATAAGATTGACAAATTTTGACAGTATCGTGGCATGTGGCACCTTTTCTACCACTAAATCGATTGAAGGGAACTCAAATATGTTATCAAATTAAGGTTACAACTGAATTCGAGGTCATGAATTACAAATGTCACCGTTTAGAGAGATTCTTTTTACGAAAATACGCTGGTTCGTACTATACAACCGAGTAGATTGTAAAAACAGTTGTTCTGGAATTATGACAGGAGTTAGAATTCTGGCACAAATTATCAGACATATTCTTACATACAAATTGCCAACAGTAAAATAATTCAAGGTGACTGTGTTTGAGAGGTCAAAAGTAAAGTAGGGTGGCGCAGCCAAAAATAGTTGTGCCACCAAGTATATACACGAAACTACAATAGTTAACATATAGTTCCTTAAAAAGTCTCTTCTTGTTTAAAAATCACTATTTGACCTAAGCTTGCCCGATTAAGAGGATATGAGACATGCGTTTTTAAATAAATTCCTGTTCGCTCCCCCGACTGACACCAGATGTTTGAAATGTTGGGTAGTTGTCAAGGACGAGGAAATATAACAGTAACACTTTTCAAAGAATTACCTTTAAACGACTAAAAAAATTAAATTGCAACTCAGGAATTAGGATTTTGTTAGAAAAGTACAAAATTGATCATATTCGTGGATTGATCCTGGCTGACTAAGATAAAATATTGACAATCTATGTAGGGCTGTAGGGCTGTCCATGTATGCTTTATTGACAGAATAAAACATTGACATGTCGGTTTCTTCCCGGCCGAGCGAATAGCTATTTGACAACTGTCAATAGGCCCCGTGTGTCAGTCTCCTGTTCCCTCTTGAAGGACATTTCACCTTAATAACTATAATTACATAAAACTTCCTAACGTGTATCATGTGACCACTCTTTGTACCTCAAATTGAGACCTCTCTATAAAATATGATTGCGAGTAGCAATTGTGTTGTGATTGTACCTCATGGTTTGATCTTTTACAGGCCCTTATATACCTTTAAGAGGAAGGACTACCGCCAATATTAAAACCACGCGAAATAACCTTATTTTAGTAATAACTCACATAACGCTACACAAAAACGAAAAAGTGGATACTAGGTACCATGTGGTTTAGTTAGAACTATAAAACCTTTTTCAAATATTGAAACCAGTAATGATTTTACTCATGGTTTAAAAATAAATTAATGTTTTCCGTAATTAAAAACGCTACTGATTATATTATCCTCAACTTTCATGTGACATTTGTGTGCACTGTGCACTCGCTTTAGGGTACAACCACCACGAGCGCATTGTGACAGTTGTTTTGTCTATAAATCACCCCAAAGAAAGGCCACTTTATGTTTGACGGATTCAATGGGAAACAAGAGTTGTAAATGGTAGAAACGTCAACGAGACGTCCACCTAACCTACGATCCTGTCAATCATAAACAGCTGGTCTTTACCCAAGACAAACTCTCATTTTGTGTGTGACTATAATGAATGCACCGACGTAACCAGGGGTTGGTCACCCGGGTAAAAATCTGGAGATGGACTATTTTGAATTGCTAATAGTCCAGTCACCACTAACAAATTTTATTAGATGAGCGTAACGAGCGTAGCGAGCGAAACGAAGATTCCATTTCACTACACTGGAGAAAAAAATCAGGAATGTTTTTTTTTCATCTTCTTTTTGTATTTTTGTCTGTTTGTTAGCACGATTCCTGCTAAACCGATACTCCAATTACGATAAAATCTTGTGGAGGCCTTCGAAATCTTTGAACTTAGAACTGCCACGTTTTTGAGCGCAATCAAAAAATTATTTCTCATTAAAATCGCAATTTTACGATTTTTTTCGATTTTTAAAAAATTCCTTCGACTTATAACACTTAAATGCTTTATCCGATTGTAATGATTTTTTCACAGAACCTTAATTTTATAATTAATATATTCGTGTGAAATTTGAGCACAATCAAAACATTATTTCTTATGAAAATCGCAATTTTACGATTTTTTTTATTTTTAAAACATTCTTTGACTTACAACACCTAGGCCTACATGCTTTATCCGATTGTAATGATTCTTACACAGAACCTTAATTTTATGAATTAATATATTGGTGTGAAATTTGAGCGTGATCGAAAAATAATTTCTCATGAAAATCGCAATTTTACGCTTTTTTTGCTAAAAAAAAAATCTTCGGTTTATAACACCTACATGCTTTATCCGATTGTAATGATATTTTCACAGAACCTTAATTTTATGAATTTATATATTTGTGTGAAATTTGAGCGCAATCGAAAAATAATTTCTTTTGAAAATCGCAATTTAACGCTTTTTTCGTTTAAAAAAACATACGCTCATCCAACAACGTGCCTGAAAAAGCGTTTGCGAAGCTTCCTAGTTAAAAAACATACCTAAAACTCGTTAAAATACGCCAATCACACTCTAAGAATCGAAAAAATTTCCGGGGCTGTGCGTCCCGGACCCGCATTAGCTGGGGGGTATCCCCCCCAGATCCTCCATAGTTGGATGTGACCAGTGACCCCTCCACCTGAAACTAAGTTGTTACGCGCCTGTATATATATATAATAAAGGGTCATGTTTGACATCAGTGTATATATATATAGCAGCTATTAGTGGTCGTTTCCATCTCCTTGACCCTATGACAGAAATTGTGCACTGCGAATGATCAATGATCATGTTTGATCAACTTGGAGATCCCACAGCACTCACAATGGGTCACGTATACTATATATTATATTATTTTCAGAAGCTATTTGACCCGGATATATATTATTCGACGGCTATATTTAAACACTTAGGCCTACTTGTGTGAATTTTCGGAGACGTCCGTCTCCATCGTCAGACACTGACACACTGGCAATCTCACTGTGTTTCCAGAGGCTTCCACCCGTGTTGTTGTGCCCTAGTGACTTCTTCCTTGGCTAGATTCGCCATGGGGCTGAATTCTTTTGTGGCCTGGCTGATTACATTTTCAATGCATATGACATGACTGCAGCTTCTTTTCTCTTCCTGATGTCGGCATTCTCTTTTAACCCCTCCCAGTTGATGTTCTACTTGCACACGTCGAAATGATCTTTTAACTTTGATGGCATCCTGGTCTTCCCTTCTATTGTTTTTTATGTTCACCTATGCGGATGTTTACTGGTCTTGATGTTTCCCCAATGTATGGCCTACTCTAGTTCACAGTCACACGGTATGGTGTAAACTAAATTTCTTGACTCTTCTTTTGGATCGCTGGGTTTTGTTTTCGAAATTATGCTACGTAACGTGTGTAATGATTTAAATAATTGTGTGACATAAATTGTCAAACATGACATTTTTCGAGCTTAGGTCCCACCGGCATCGGACCTTGGAAGATTTTGATCCAAAATAATATTGGCCATTATTGACGTACTCTACAGCCTTTTATGTAAATTCTCTATATTTTGTTTTGTAATTTGGGCAAGTAGTTCGGTCAAAATATGTTGATTACCAAGATGGGATGTGATTTTGGAATGCATATTTTTGCGTGTTTGAGGGTATATTTGTGCACAGTTTCAAGACACGATGTAAAAAAAATGGCATTTTAGATTGGTACTATGCTCCAGTATCTATGTGGACCTAAAAAGAAGCAGGTTAAAGCAGATTTAAGAAATTTCCCAAAACACCAATTTTCGCAAATTTCTTTATCAAAAAAAATTTAAAATCCGTGTTAAATCCCAGTAACAAGATAACATTTTTTAAACTGTCAGTTTGTTGAGTATTGTGCTATAGAGAACATATTGTGGTAAAAAAATTTGAGTTAATAGCCCCTTTAACGCTTGAGCCAACACTGTCGGTGGGTGGGTAATGGGTATAGTATTTTCGACGAAGTCTCTCAAAGGTATCTCTAAACTTTTTGCAATCTCGTACTTTTTCCCGTGGATTAGACACTATCACAACGAAGGAAAAATATAATGACTTGAAACCATAACTGTAGGTGTAGTCTGTATGTTGTGTTTGTATATTGTAGAATATATAACAAATTGAACACAACTTAGATTAACTTATCATTAATACTTTTAACTTTATAATCAAATCATAGGTCCACACGAATACAATATCATGCAAAGGCTTGTCATCTGTGTGTTATTTCTATGTTCAAGCTATGAGCCTATTATGTATTGCTTGGGTACACCAGGAGCCAAAGTTTGTTTGGTGTCAATAATTTTGTTTTGTTCGCATGTCACACCAATTTTTTAGTTCGGTGAGGGGCAGGAGGGGGGAAGAACAGAAGAATTAATCAAATAATCTCGAAAATTAAACGGGAATGGGGGGGGGTGGCAGTAATCGTTCGTGGTTATAAAAAATGTCCCCTCCCAAAAAATAAATAAAAATAAAATAAATGTTATATTAATATATACATGTGCTAGTTACACCACTGTACCCAACACTATCAAGCTGCCGGTTTCATCATTAATTCATTATATATTTATATATTTTTTTATTAGGACAAATTGTACATTTTATATAACAACAACACAATTTTTAGTGTATGTGTCCTTTAGCTAAATCAAATAAATGTTACTAATACTAATATAATGAGAAATTGTCATAATATGTAATACATTGTAAATAATAATAATTATTGAAAAGTAATAAAATAAGGTTCATTTCATTATATTATAGTCAATCAATAATATCAAGTGATAACAGGAATTTCTGTGAGTGTATCATTTAAAGTAATCAATAAGATAATAGTAGGCTTTTAGAATTAAAATTTGTTTTAGTTCATGTTTGAAACGGTCATAGCTTGAAATGTTTTTTATGGATTCTGGAAGATGGTTATAAAGAGATTTATGTAAGTAGTCTGAGTTTTCTTGTCCAAGTTTTGTGTGATATGAGTTTAGCTGTAGGTGATTTTTTTTACGTGTGTCGTGATCATGGACATTTGCATTTACTGAGTAGGTGTGTATATTTTTTTAAATTACTAATATTGATTTGAAAATGTATAAACATGAAATGGTAAGGATTTTGTGTCGTATAAAAAAAGGTTTGCAGTGTTCTGTGGGATCAAGGGAACAAATTGCTCTAATTGTTTTTTTTTTGTTTAATAAAAACTTTATTAATGTGGGTCGATATACCCCAAAATTCAATTTCGTAGCTTATATGACTCAAATAATAAAAAGAAGCATATTTTGGCTGTGGGGATGTTACTTATTTACCTGATGGTCCTTATAGCATAACAAGACGAATTAAGTTTTGGTATTAATGTATTGATATGATCGTGCCATGTTAGATATTGGTCTATTGTAAAGCCTAGAAATACATTTGATGAAACTTGTGTTATATTTGAATAATCTGAAAAATTAGTTAGGTATGGTATTTTATTTAAAGATTTAATCTTCTGAATTGAGTGGAATTGGATATAGTTTGTTTTTTGGAGTTTAAAATAAGTTTGTTAGCTGTTAAACCACCCATTTGAATCATTTAGTCTTTCTTCTGATTTATCCTGAAGAGCTTTGCTTTCATCAGCCTTTATTACTGTGGAAAAATCTTCAGCAAAACGTCAGCATCATCTATACTTTTAGTTACGTCATTAGTGAAGACAATGAATAATAAAGGGGCAAAAATTACCCTTGTGGTACACCACATATGCTTTTCTCAGAGTCCGAAATGGTATGTGAAATTTTACTATTTTTATTGCTAGTTATTTCTACATATTGTACTCTGTTTGTTAGGTATGATTTTAATAATTTTAGCGCATTACCTCGTACTCCATAATATTCTAATTTAGTGAGGAGTATATTGTGATCAACACAGTCAAAAGCTTTGGTGAGATCACAGAATATACCCAGAGTATCAATATTTGAATCCATTTCACTAGTTACGTTTAATAGAAATCTTCTAATTGTATCACTAGTAGATTTTCCCTTTCTGAATCCATTTTGTCTTTCTGTTAGAATGTTGTGCTTTTCTAAAAAGCTTATCAATCTGTTATAAATAATTATTTCCAATATTTTTGAAACAGCAGGTAGAATAGATATTGGTCGATAAATTACTTGCAAGTAATTATTTTTATGTATGGGAATTATTTTGGATATTTTTAGTGCTTGTGGAAAGACCCCATCTTTTAGACAGGTATTGAAAAATATCACATAGAGGTGCAGCTAACATATGGATACATTTCTTTAAAACAATAGTGGCTATGCCATCTACTCCTGCAGAGTGAGATGATTTTAACTTACCAACAATATTTTTTATTTCATTAATATCAGTTTCATAAAAATATATAGAATTTACTGGGCTCTTGTATGTCTTATGCAAGTAATCAATGAAAGTAAGATTTGGATTATTTCCTTGATTTACTACTAAGTTATTTGTTAAGTCAGAGGCTTCATTAATAATAATTATTAACGGATGTTACGTTTCGAAGACCAACTAGATTTTGTTCATCAAGACGATAACATCCCCAGTGGATAAGTCAAATCATGTTGTTGTGTAAGTTGATTGATTGATTGATTGATTCAGGTCTTTATTTTAAGGCGGGATTAAGGCTAGTGAAACCTTATCTTCCATCCAACCTTTAACCTTTCCAACCGTGTAAGATTACTTAGGAGCATTGATGGACTCGCATTTGAATGTAGTATGTACGTTGTCCCATGAGACATCGTATACGAGGACAATGTCACATGATGTAGGATGGATGGATCCAAGAAGGAATAGTGTATAAAAATACAAAAAAAACATGTACGTAAAAAAGTGTATTTTATTGTAAGTGCATTGATAGTATTAGAATTGGTTGCAAAAAACTGGGTGATGAAATACACCCTTACAATGATTGTTCCTATATACGCTATAATAAATTGCATAGCCTAGTACATAATATTTCGAGGAGTGAGTATTTTGCGGTGATTATGTATTCACAGACCGCACACGTTTAGTCGAAGCTTTCTCGTACTCGTAGGCCGTACTACACAGTACACAGTACACACACTGAGCCCTTTCCACTGTGTCGCATTGCAAGTATTGAAAACACATTACTCTTCTCTATTTACAAGTAGAATCACATTTTGAAAGTTATTTCGATATGCCTTTTGTTCTTAACAATTTCTTTTGATGTAAGTTAAACAATACCCATTGTTGCAGCGATTCGTCGCATGCTGCTTCACCCCATGTTACAGCCCAAGCACGGTCCAACGTTCTCAACGGGGTAAACTGCTACTGCGAGTTGAGATATTATAATAGTTTGTTCATTTCCATTACACTACGGTTATTAAAAGGGTTACATACGGTAAATAACCGGTAGATTTTAGTGGAGTGGTCTTTAAATCAGAAGTCGTTTTCTAGTCACGAGCCTAGCCTAGTCTAGTCTCTAGGATGACCGCGTAACTGATAGTGGACGAGAGGATAGCTATAGATAGATTGCCTTATGCCGATCATATAGACACTTCTTTAGAATACATGTCTACTTTCAATATCACCTTTTAGGAACAAAACAAGTGAATTTGTACAATCAGAAAATACACTTAAGGCTACGATTTTTAGTTCGAAGTTAATATTATAGTTGTACTCATAAAACTATCGTTAATTTAAGGTTCAGATTCCTGAGTACTTAAAATGAAGATTACATCTTCAAAACCCTTTATTTGTCTTTAGAGTTATTCATCACTAGGTATATACTCTAGCTACATTTTTAAGAAAAATATTCGTCGCAAATTAAAAATGCGATTAGAAAGCCGATTTTTGACGATGTAACTATGCGTTATGAAATTGGCAAAGTTGGCGAAGAGAAAGAATTAACTGACAAAAGGCATGGTTATAGCTTATTTTATGGCAGTGGGGACGGCGCTTTTATACAATGTATAGGAAGTTGTTAAACGTAATGTATTGTATTACCATAATCTGCTTGATAAGTCATATTGATCTAGTGAAGTAATTTTAGATGAAATTTTGAAATACGGATCTGCACATTTGCTCAAGAAATTTGCGGTTTATTTTTGGAATTCACTGATTCCAAAACATATTGATACGATATTTAATAAAAGTTGTCTATCAGTTAATGAAATAGTATGTTTGTAAACTTAATACATCAAGACAAGTAAGTGTTAAAAATGCTTTCACTTGTCATAATTACAATGTAGCCTGCCATAGGAATCGATAGATAGGTCATGTCATCCATCTAATAGAGGTTTTTGTCCCATGAAATGTACACGCGATAGAAAGCAAGGAAGAACTAATAAGTCATACAAAATGTATTCACTTATTTTAAGATAACGGATCGTTCCTATCGTAAGCTAGCTTATAGAACTTCGGAATATGGACTCTTTAGACACTTTCAAAGTTAAATGAACACTTTTGCTATGTAATACGGGTAGTGGGACCAGTCTAAGCCAAACACTGAGAAATTTAAGTTTATAGTGGAACATCTCTCCAGGGACAAATTGCATGCCCTCCCTCTTCAGTGCGTTGTTAGGTTGAGTTAGGGTAGTTGTGGAAGGAATATCCAAGGGTTGTTTTAGATGAATCAATTCCTTGCATTTGCGTTGACAACTGAAGAAAACCTTGGGAAACACTTTGTCATGATTGCCGGTGATGGGTATCGAACCCGGGACCTAGTCTCTTGAGCTCAATCCACATCTGTCGGTAAACACTGAGCAATATTCATATAGAGATACAGTGATATCCAGAAGAAAATCCAAGATGTTGATGTCCCAATGACATGTGACCCCTTCTGCACTCAGTTGTACGTTAATTCATGATCAAATGATGCCCAACAAAAAAATTTAAAACTCGTTTTAACCCGTTTCGTCCATTTGTATAAAAGCGCAATTTTTGTTGAGATTTCCAAACTAGTTTCTGTAATGTGCCACTCGATTCTATTGGGTTAATGAAGCTCTGTGATTTAAAATATAGACTATTGCAAACTTTGGATGCAGTTGTTCGACAACAGCCATAATCTCTTAAGGTTTATTGGTTACGGATAGCTTTGTTTAATGTTGCATATAAATGGTAGATTTATAAAAAAGGGTAACATCTCTGAAATATAATCGTTAGTATTTACTTGGCTATCCCAAGTGTAAGGTATAATGAGTATGGCCAATATGTCGTAGCAAAAGTAATTACTGCCATGCTTGCCACCAGTAAGAAGAAGACATCGTAGCTACGAAGTTCATATTGTGATGTGAGAATCCATTTGCTCAGATTGTCATAGAAAAGCTATCGCTACATTAGAAGTTACAAGACATGCGGAAACCGGTATATTATGAAGGCTCGCATAATGTGTGCGGTAGATATGTGCATAAGAAAGCGAGCAAGCAAACGAAGACAAGTATATTTATAAAGCTGCTACCCTTCACACAGCCATTGCAACCCAAGTCTTTTACCGGGCTTTGTTCACACAATTTGTTTCTTCAATTTTAATAAATTTGTATTGTTATATTTGACCAGATCTAGTGCAGCGGAGACTTCGTTGCGCTTCGTCTGCGTGTGCCAGACCAGAATCTGAAACAAGAGCAGTTCGGTCAAGCTGAGGCTGATAATAGTGTAACGTTACATTGGCGCCCAACGTATAGGGCCAGTTTCAGAGATTACACTGATTCGTGTTAAACGACTGCGAAAGTACCAACAGAGAATACAATATGAGATCGTTTGGGTTATTAACTCGCTAAACTAAAAAAATAAATTTCATTTGGGCTAACTAGTTATGAATTTAGAAATTAACATAAAAATTATTGGGTCCACCATGACCCGATTTTTTTTTGTAAAACTTGGTATTTAGGTCCCATCGGCAAAAATCTCCCATAAGAAATAACATGGGGACGAACTTTATGCCCCGTGACCTTGGAGGATTTTTATCCAAAAGATAATGGTCATTATTGACGTACTTGGCATCCTTTTCTGAAAATCCTCTATATTTTGTTTTGTAATTTGGGCTAGTGGTTCGGTCAAAATATGCTTATAACCAAGAAAGGGTGTTATTTTGGAAGGCATTATTTTGCGGGTTTGAGTGTATATTTGTGCACAGTTTCAAGACACTATGTTACAAGGGCCATTTTAGATTGGTACTAATCTCTATAGTATATATGTGGACCAGAACGTAGCAGGTTAATGCCGATTTAAGAAGTTTCCTAAATCGCCAAATTTCGCAAATTTCTGGATCAAAAAATAAAAAAATTGTGTAAAATCACAGTTACAAGATATAATTTTTTAAACGGTCATTTAAGTGTAGTATTATGCTATAGATTATGTGGTAAAAAATAATTTTTGGGGTAATAGCCCCTTTAAGATAAATCGAGGTTTTTGACGTTGTTTAACTCTCAGTTCTCACTGGATGTGTGCATAAAGCAACTTCAATTTATGTCAGGGTGGACTATTTAAAAAAAATCTAAATGTATTTAAATTTTAAACTATTAAGTAAATAGGATATTGTAACAGACTACTATTTTGCGTGAGTAGTATAAGGCTATTCGACCGCGTTTTTCTATTTTCCAAAGTATGCTACCAAGTCAAAATATAGTGAATGGCTTTGAAACCTGGCTCATTTAGAAAATCAAAACTATTTTTCCCAAATTTTTCTGATGCGATACACGGCCAATATCGCCACCTCAAAATAATTTCAAACTTCATTTCGCCAAGGCACACCATTCAACGTAGGGTGTTGTTTTTGTGACATTAGTTTTCAACTGGTTTTCTAGAGTCTGACTGAGACAAAAAAGATTTTTTCAACAATTATTGTCTTTCCTGCGAATTTTTTCGTTTGTCGGTACAAATCGGTACAAAATACCGCCAAACGAAAAAAGTCGCAAAAAGATAATTGTTAAAAAAAAGTGTTTTTTCTCTCAGTCGGCCTCTAGAAAACCAGTTGAAAATAAATGTCACAAAAACACAACACCCTACGTTGAATGGTGTGCCTTGGCGAATTGAAGTTTTAAATTATTTTGAGGTGGCGATATTGGCCGTGTACCGGATCAGAAAAAAATGAAAAAAAAATAGTTTTGATTAACTAAAACAGTCAGGTTTTAAAGCTATTCACTATATTTTGACTAGTTAGTATATTTTGGAAAATAGAAAAACGCGGTTGAATAGCCATAAGCCAGGAAAACATTATTTAAAAAAAAAAATGATAAAGTTTGATACATTTCTCATTATTATAACAGTTAAGTAACAAGGACGTGAATTATCCATAAACATTAATTTTACAATTATTATTATTATATTGCTGAAATCGGCCAATTTTGTACAATGTTTGGCATTTTTTAAAATCGTTGTTATGGAGTTTTAATAGCATTTATAATAGAAAAAGCTGTTGGTAACATTAATTGGCAAACATAAAATAGCTTCAAATGCAGCCAACACATACGAAACTCAAACATTGAGAACAAAATATTTTTCAGGTTTCCCGTTTCACTGTCAAATCACTGTCTCTTTAAGTATTTAATATTTCTAACGTCCACAACTTGAGCACACAGACGGATTCGATACCCGGTACAGCCGTTTTATTTTATTTCCTGTCTTAGATAAATCACTGCGCTGCAGTCACCTGCTACAAAATTTATCTCTAACGTACTTATTCGAACAAATATGGTTAGCATAATTGAATTTAAATTAATCTAGACTATTGATAGAGTATTTTGCTCAGACATAGTTCGCTCTTCGCAGTTCGTTCATCTAACTACACTTCAGCGTTCAGCCTTGTTACACCAGGCACACCAACTTACCCTCGTGCAGTTGTCAGCCTTGAGCTCCACTTCTTTGGGTTCAAAAGGTGTGAGACTTTTCAAAAACCCATCCTCCTCGAACCCTGGTCTGTAAGGCATGAACGCTTTCGGCCTCTAAAACAGTACAAAGATTGTGATATAGTCATAGATGCAGATATATATATATATATATATATATGATATATATATATATTTATATCATTAATAAACTAGTTATGAGTTTACAAACTAACAGAAAAAAATATCAAGTCCACCATGAGCCGAAAAAATGGTCAAACTTGGTAATTTTCGAGCTAGGTCCCATAGGCAAAACTCTCCGATAAGAAATAACATGGGGCAATCTGTATGCCCCGTGACCTTAAAGGATTTTTGTCAGCACCATATTAGCCACTATTGACGTACTCAACCTGTATAAATCTTTATTTTTGAATTTGGCCAAGTGGTTCGGTCAAAATATGCTGATTACCAAGAAGAGTGATTTCGAAATGCATATTTGTGCGTGTTTGAGTGCATTTTGTGCACAGTTCCAAGACACAATTTTTTAAAAGAGCATTTTAGATGGGTATGATGCTCTAGTATCTATTTGGAACAAAAAGTATTCATGTTAAAGCCGATTTGAAGAAATTCCCCAAAACACCAATTTTCGCAAATTCCAGGATTAAAAAGCTTCAAACATTCCTTGTAAAATCACAGTTACGAGATATAATTTTTTAAACCGTCATTTTAGTGTAGTATTGTGTGAGATATTATTGGATGAGCGAAGCGAAGACTTCAATTTCACTGACCCCCCAAAAAATTTTGCTCGAGTGTTTTTTTGTTTTTTGTTTGTTTTTGTTTGTTTGATTTTTTTTGTTTGTCTTTCTGTCTGTTTGTTCGCTCTCTACCAGGCAAACGGCACATGCGATCTTGATGAAAATTGGAGGGGACCTTCGAAATCTCTGAACTTAGAGGTGTATTGTTTTTGGGTACAATCGAAGAAATATTTCTCATGAAAATCGTACTTTTACGATTTTTTTCGATTTTTGGTGCGATATTTTCGTGCCATTTGGGCCGATTCTGACCAAACGGGTGTGGCTACAACGTTCATATTTCCATGGACATTAAGGTTATGGTAATGTAGTACCTTTTGAAAGAAAAAGTTGAAAAAGTTAGCCAGAATCCATAGAAATAAAGCTTTTAATATTAGTTTTTTACGGTAAATAATAACAATTGACAAGATACAATAGAAACTTGACAACAATCACCTACAATGCGTAGGCAGCATAGCAAAGCACTTGCAAAAGTAAAGATATCCCACGCAAACTAAAATTTTTTAAAAAGCTCATCCATCAACGCGACTAAAAAAAAGCGTTTGCGAAGCTTCCTAGTGTAGTAAAAATAAGTTTTTGTGGTAATATTAAAATTAAAAACCTTGCCGATTATTCGAGTATTTATTCATTCATGATACAGTTTTAACAACACTACATTACTGTCCCTACTCACTTCAATATTTGTCAACGTTCATCGTATGAGATACAACTGCATGACTTCATTAACGTGATTTTTTACTTTCATGTCCTAGTACTGGTTATCTCTCAGGCTATGATTTCAATATTATATCATGCTTAAATAAAAGTGTGATACGTTTACATGTACTTTTGATACACTGTAGAAAACTGTTATCGACACATTAAATTAAGCTCGCGGTTTTACTGGTTGAAGAATATACAAAGAGCTTAGGAAGCTGGAAGCCATTAATTTCAGTTCAAGATTACATTGTCAAGGCAAATTATATTTTCGACATCTGCTGCATCGCTGTACCCTAAGAACATGCTAAGACTTAGCGTATCTCTTTTTTGTAAACACTGTTATCCCAACAGTTTTTATAAATAAAATACGTTCTAATAATATGCACAGTTCGCTGTTCACTGACCTGAAATGTTATTTTGCAAATGCGATGCTTCCTATAATGTAGTTACAGCTAGGCGCAAATATACAGCAAAAGTGATAGTTCTAATGTTGTGGAGGATATGGGAGGGTATATTTTATTCTGTTTACAACTACTTTCACAATACTTTCATTTAAAAAAAAAAATTGTTTGGTTTATTTTGCTATCATTTAGTTTGTTAAATTAATTTTGTAATTTTGTATATTTTGTAGTTGTTCTGATTGTAGCAGATTGGTGGTAAAATACTCACTGGTTAGCTATCGATGAACAAATTTTCTTCGAAATTACAATAATTTGATTTCGACGTTTTTCGACAAACCACACGATTCTTAATTGACATAGTAGATAACTCATGCTTTAAGAGTCTGCTATACCATCAGTGACGTTTTTCTGGAACTTTTCCTTAAACCAGTTTTTATCAGGTTGTTACCAGTATTTGCACCATATGTTATGGTCATGAATATAGTCTTCTCTAGAGGCACACTTTTTTAAACCATCACGAAAAATGTAAATACATTAAAGTGATTTTTAGGATTTAGGATTTTTGTAAAATCATTAAAATTGGTAAATTTCGGAATTTATTTGTGCGTATGCGCAATAAATGATTTGTAATCTTTGACTATACAAGAGTGACTATATCCTTGCTTGACAATTACGCAAAATTGCATATCGATCGGATGACAACTGGAAGTAGTAAAAGTTCCCCAAAAAGGTTCAAATAGGTATAGTTGACTCGTTTGAAACTCAGATTCGGCAGATCACGAAATTGAATCCCGCCATATGGGCAACTGAAAATATTCCGAAGATTTCTTCAGTCGTTATAATGCCCCCGCCTCAAGATTTATTCTTACATGTGCATACAAATATAAACAAATTTAAAATGCATTTTACATTGCCTGGAAAATAACAACAACATGGACAAAATATTTGTAAGAAAGAAGTGAGTTTGTTAGTTTGCTCTGACCTTGAGAAGGAACTCGACGCTGACGGCGAACCCCGCCATGTCTACTGGAAACTTCCTGCCGGCGAGCCAGCCGTCGTAGAACCCGGCGAATGAGCCGTTGGCCACGATTGGCGAGCTCAAGCCGAACTTTGTGCAAAGACCCACTGGCCACATGGACACTCGACGAGTCGTGCGAATCTAGAAGCGACAATAACGATTGTTCCACCATTTCCACTTCAGCTGTACATTTTGTAAAAACTAGTTACGGTAACGGTCATGCTTGTCGTTACGTTGAAGGTGTTTAAGAATCGGAGATCACATATTTGGGTGAAATTTAAAATTTATATTCTATAGGCGCGAATCTTTACCAACGATTTTAACAAAATTGCGAAAAACGCACTGGTTGCATGAAATCTTCAGCCATTAAGCAATTATGTCCACTGAGCTCCACCAAATCCAATCCAAGAAACTCTCAAGCTTCACTCCAACCAAATTCCTCCAAAACTTGGGGATATAGTAAGAGAAGAGTGGCTCAGAGCTACTTGAAGTTCTTGTTGCAGTGCTCTGCGTCGACGCGTTCAAAATGATAGCAGTGCCTAAAGCAAATGATAAGGGGCGCCTAATTAATGATTATTCACAATGTACAGAATATAACAGCCCCACACTTCTCGCTGCATCCGGTAGCGGAAGCACTGCGTCAACTTCTGGCTAATTACTAGGCAATTAAATTAGACATGAGAAGTGGATTCTATCAACTCAAGATTAGTCCGCGTTCATGGCATCTACTATAGAGGTACAAAGTTCATGGGGCACGCGTTATACCCCTATGTAATGCAGCGATTCGCAGAACCAATCCTGAGGGAAGCAGAACGACGCTTTCGAATAAAAATACCTGCAGGTTTTGTAGTCAAGTAATTGTGTCACTCTAACTCTTGAAACTTCAAGGATAGAGATCATAATAGAAGATAAGCCAACTGAATGCCATGCAAGCCTTGGAGCTTATCCTGGCCGTAATGATTTTTATACTTCCAACGTTTGTTGTCGTTGAGTTCTTATTGTTGAAGCAAACATCGCGTGTTTATTTTCAGTCGTGTTTGATAAGAAAGTATAACTTTCTCTGACGAATCAGATTGGGGGGAAACGCTCCACAAATACAGAGCTCAAGTTAAGCCCTCCTCCCCCCTATCCTTCCTCCTCCTTGTAAACTAAACTAACGACTGCCCCAGAAATGGAAATCTGTTAATTGGTGTAATTAAAAACTTGTAATGCCAGGAGGCCTACCTCTTCGAAGAGTTGAATGTCATATGTGTTGTCGTCGTCGGCGAAGTAAAATACTCCGGTAGTCGCATTTTTTCTTAGCCACTGGAGCCCTCGGTTACGATTCGAGACTCCTCTAGGCTTAGGACCTCTTCTCTCCTTGTAGAATCCGGGCATGGGAGCTACAAGCATACACATGCAGTTAGTGGTGCATGGTGGTGGCGCATGGAATGGTGATGGATGGATTGAGGTGGTGGCATGGCATAGAATATACCTTTATTCACCTAGACTGGTACATTGTTCAAGTATGACTCTTGTGGAGAAAGTGAATAGCCATGAATTAATTGATATATTTTTGTATATTTTTTGTATATATCATTCAATTCAAATTGATATAAATTGACACACACACATGTACTTAAATACACTACCACCAGTGTTGGTTCTGTTTCGGGAGATTCCGGATTCAAATCGCGTTGAGACCGGCAATCCTGACTAAAAGTTTTGTCCTAGGCAAGAGATTGAGCCCTCGGACATCCCTTCACAAATTGTCCCAATTCCAAATACCTAGTTATAGACACCTGAAGAGGGGCATGCATTGCACCCTGGGCAGGTTTCTCACTATAGTTTATATTAACATTGTCACTCATTCACTCGTTTTCCTCATATCCCTCCTCGATATCTTTTG
Source organism: Sweltsa coloradensis (assembly GCA_024449915.1). Taxonomy (NCBI): domain Eukaryota; kingdom Metazoa; phylum Arthropoda; class Insecta; order Plecoptera; family Chloroperlidae; genus Sweltsa; species Sweltsa coloradensis. The sequence goes on along the minus strand of JAMZAV010000210.1, from coordinate 1,205,002 downwards.
CGATAGTATGTTATTTCTATGTATGTATGTCTACATGTCACAGGCACAATCATCCAGACACACTCTGGTGAACAAGCTGAATGAGAGACCGATTTCTCGAATTCTTTGTAGAGGGTTGTAAACGTCGATCATCTCAACAAATTAAGATTATTGTCAGCAGTCTCAATGAAGTAGGGTGCGAGGTGAGCGCTCTGCAGAGGAGTTATATTATTATTATATTAGTAACGATGACATCAATTATATCCTGAACAAAAGTAAGGATTTTCTTTGAGCTTACATATTGGCAGCGTGCTTCTTGGTTTGGTATCCATAGTTCCTTGTAGTTAAGATATTTAAAATACAGATTCAGATTATAAACTGGTGGTAAGCATTGCTATACTCTCTACACCATCTATTTTTTGTATATCCAATTCAGACATATTGACAATTAAGAGTACTAATAATGTATATGCACATTCTTGAACAACATTTCAAAGATGTCGCACCACAAAATAAACATAATAGTTTTACACTTATCAGTTGTGTTAAAAAAGTGTGAAACGGGTTACATTTACAATAATCATAGAAAACATAAAATAAAAATTGTTGTGACACCATCATCACCTCTTACCTTCTCTGACCCAATAAATGGTTAGATTTAAACTTAGTTCTTACCTAACAAGTGGTCGAAGTGAACCCCCATCCTCTGCAGCAGTTCGGTGACTTGCAGAGTCTTATTGGCCGCGTCCTCAATGACGAGCCAGTGCAGGTGTGGAACATGCATCAGAGTCTGACCCATTCGCGTCAGTTCTGGTATCTGTTCGGGCCGACGATACGTGGGCGTGATTATATACAAGGGTGGAGGTATTGGTGTTGTCTTTGGTTCAGGTAATGTTTGTACTGGGGGCTCGGTGTTGGCGGGCAATAAGTCACAGTAACCGCCAACAGCGATTAGTTCTCGGCCAACTTGTAATACCAAGTCTTTCAATATCTTTTGTCCAACGGTGGCTGCGATTGAGTTGTCGACTTGTAGCCGGTCGACGACAGTCCTGAGGAGTTGTTGCCCGTCAGACGGCTCCGGGAAGAGCGCAAGGTTCGTCTCGGCTGCGTTGGGGTGGACCAGCCACGTGCTGGACAGGTGATACTGCGCTAGCAACAGGCAGGCGCCCAGCAGCATCACCAGCCACATCTTCTTGGATGGTTTCATCGCCTGGGGATGGGACAGTTATTGTTATTAGACATAACATAAACTTGTATGAAAATGTGTGTCATGATTAACCTGCAATATGTGTTTTGGTCAAAATTCGTAATTTCTAGCGAACGTCTGTTCGGAAGGTCTCGTAATTAAAATCCCTTTTTTCAATTTTTCAACCAACTCCGCACGGTTTTTTGCTTGCGTCGTTGGTACAGAATATTCAGTGCAGGTATTTATTTTCTGATACAAACAAAGGGAGGGTCAACATTTTGCGGCACTTATCTAGCGATTTGCGGACGCAAGTCTGCGGACGCCACTATCTTTGAGTATGCGGTTTTTAAGGCCTGCATGATTAACTTTGATTTTACCAAACGATCGCAGTTTGTATTAAATTTATGGCTATTTTAGAAACATTTTTTTGTTAACACAGTGTAGTTCAGGTCGGTTGTACAATTTTCATAAATAACTTATAAAAATAAGTAACGGTTACTTCAGGTTACTTCAGAACATCGTATTCGTACAAATTTGTTGCACGTTTTTTTTCTTAATAGCAGGTATGCCTACGTCAATTTATATTGTATCTTATTTAGAACTTCAACTTACGCTAACATACCGGTCAATGTTGATGGTTGTTCCAAATTTGAGCCATGCAAAATTTTGAGCTGGAAAGCAGAACCCACCATTAAGGTGACATTGCTGGGCAACAGGCAAAAACAGCCAACAATGTGTAAAAAGTTTATTTTCATTTTATGACTTTATATACATTATATCGTATTGTTGCCCTATATCAGCCTTCCCTCCCAATGGTCGTGAAAACAGTGGCGTAACTATACCGCCCGGGATGCCCGCGCAAAGCCGGGGGGCCTCGAACTCGAGGGGGCCCCGCAGGGTCCCTAGTATCACCGTCTAATTTCGATTCAAAATGTTTTGACTTATGCAAATAAAAAATAACAATGATAAGCTACGAAAATTAGTATTTAAGAGTTGTTTCTCAGATTTAAGAAAGTAATAGACGATCAAACGGCTGCAGGAAGGCCCCAAAAGAATATTCACCGCTTAGTATATATAAAAAATCAAGAGAAAACACAGTATATCTGTTGGTACAAATGAAGAAATCCAATGTCAAGTAGAAGAACATAATAACATAATTTTGTATTTACGACAATCATGACCTGTCATTACTTTAACACATCATATAAAAAAACATGCCTACAACACTTTAAAATACTCCAATCACACTGCTAGAATCGACAGACCCGCATTGGCTGGGGGATCTCCCCCCTTTACCCCCCTTGTACAACATCTTATATACTTTTCTAGGGAAAGACCCATAAACAATTTTGGATGACACCAATGGGGCCCCACATTTTTGTGGCCCGGGGCCCCCTGATTTGAAGCTACGCCTTTGCGGGAAAATAGCAATAAATACAATAGGACTACTACATAGTAACTTATTTTCTACTTTTGTTTTAAATTTTGACCACTGATGTTGTAAAAGCGTTTTTATGACCGTTTGCTCGGGATATGAAACTTTGTAATTTGTAATCTTTCTTATTTAAAACATAATTTGTTGTTAACTTTGACAACTTTGGCACATTGTATGTGGATAACTTTGCCCATTTTTGTCAATTAAAAAATAATGTTCTGCCAAAATGTTCAGAATGTTATACCCCCAAGAACATGTCAAAGCATGAATTTAAAAAATGTTCACCCTAAGGGTCGGTTCTCCTTTCCGGCTCATGCAGGATTCGCTCAAGATTTCACTTAGATTTGTTCCCACGTAAATTACCTTCTTCCCCATTGACAGTTTGCAAGCTAAATTCAATCAAGATCCAATATTTAGATTAAAACTGTTTTCAACCATAATATTTTCCTCCTACCTTCCTAATACCTCGAGTCAATGGGCAACGGTAAGTCAGGAAAGCTTAATTTATTTAAATGATATCTATGAAGAGCTTGACAATGCTTTTTTAAATTCACTCACCTAAATATTTAAAATAAAGAAAGCAATCATGGTAGTAGAAACTGCCTTCACTCAAATGCCAATTGGATTGTGTGGTCTTCATACTTGTATTTTCTGTTGTGCATTTTATTCTTGTGTTTTAATATGAATGAAATGTTTTCTTATTGAAACGAATGCACACGTCTCATTACAACGCACTCTATATGAACACTCACATAAACAGACTCAGATTATAAACTAACTGGCCCCATTATGCGTATCTTACTACTTCCCACACACGCGTATAATAACAACGATACGCAGTAGAGCCTACGCACTACACAGTGGCTGCTTGCCAGCCAGAGCGCAAAGCACTCTTAGGTTTAGATCCCAACTCTAAACTGACTCAACTGATTGGCAATGTATTTATAATCAATTTTATAGTAAGAATTTACGAGGCCCTTATTCTGCATAGGCTTCGATACCGGCGGTGAAACAAAGAATATTTACAAGTGGGGGTACATGAACATTCGTCTACAAAGGCCATTAAAAGCAGTTTAAAAGATTCGGAAGCAAAATGTAATGGTTTCATTTCTAAAGGGTTTCAAACTTGGGCATTTTCTCTATACTCCGTGCGTTGCTTTCGAACGACATGCAGTCACCATGATGCAGCGAAATGTAGTTCAAAGCAAAGAGCTTATATACATTTGTTGTAGAACATTAATTAAATGTTTACGATATTAATTTTTTTTTTTATATCCTTCCCCATTTCCAAACTAGTGTTCAGGTTGGGGGGAGCGTTTGCTCCATTTATTCAAGCTATTTTGGCTCTTAGCTGCCGGTTAGCCAAACCTGACACAACTACTTCAGCCTCCTCTTCATCGGACAACTCTTCCATATCCTGCTGCATTTTTACCAAGTCTCTCCATTTCTTCCCATCTTCCCACCATCTTCCCAATTCTACATCTACCCAAGATACGTTTTCTCTCTTCTACGCTTTGTTTAATTTGGTCTATCCACCTATCTCTTGGTCTTCCTACTTTTCTTTTTTCCCTGTTAACCTTGCAAATTCTCTTCTTGGTATTCTTTCATTTTCCATCCTTTTCATGTGTCCAAACCATCTCAGTCGCTCCCTTCCAATACGCCACCTCAAACTTTCAACACCCAGTTCCTTCCTTATCACACTACTTCTCACTTTATCCATTTTAGTTAACCCCAATACACTTCTAAGAATTTCATTTCTGAGGCAACTAGACGATTTTCACATTGTTTTCCCAGAGTCCAGGTCGCTGAAAGCATACGTCAGTATTGGGACGAAATATAGTTGTAAAGTAGCAGCTTGGGATTTTCTAGGCATATCCTCATTCCATAACAGTTTCCTTACAGATTGGTAGAAACCTTCTGCTAGGTTAACCCTTCTAGATATTTCTTGGTCAATTTTAGCGTTACTACCTAACATACTGCCTAGGTATTTAAACTCTAACTTTCTCCTTATCTCTTTGCCTCTTAAAACTATTTTCTTCTCCTTCGGCCGATACTTCTTTGCCATTATCAGTTGCTCACTCTTACTTTGACTTAACTTCATGTTGTTTGCTTCTGTAACCTTACTCCATGCATCTACTCTACGTTGCACTTCTTCATGAGACTCACCCCATACAACAATATCATCTACAAAGATCATTGTTTTCGATGATTGGTCTCTTTCCGGCTCTGCTTCTCATGAGCATAGCATCCATCACCACTATAAATAAAAGTGGTGACAATACACTGCCTTGCCTCAGACCACACTCCACCTTGAACCATTCAGTTCTTCCATGGCATGTTTGTACACAACTCTTTCCATTCACGTGCATGGTTTTAATACGTTCTATAAGGTCATTGTCTAC